>BLBF01000032.1:9820795-9888274 GCA_015471245.1 Laticauda colubrina | reverse complement strand
TGTGTGTGTGTGTGTGTGTGTGTGTGTGTGTGTGTGTGTGTGTGTGTTTTTAAGTTTTCGCGGGTACTTACATGTATGCTGTTCAGCTTCCTTCGAGTATTATCCCACGTCATTGTAGTTGTGCTTTTAAAGTTGAAGCAACGTTTCGGCAGAATCTCATATATATATATGCGTGTGTGTGTGTGTGTGTGTGTGTGTGTGTATCACAACTGAGCATCCATCTCATTGACAGCCCACTGCTAAGGTAGGCTGAAGCTGGTCCAAGATGTTCCAGCATGGTATTAGCACTTTCCCTGCTGTTTTGGCAAGAGATGTTTCCTGTGGAATGTACATAGTGCATGGAAAAAGACATTTCAAAAAATAACAGAGTTGGATGGGATCTTGGATGCCTTCTATATAGTCTAACCCCCTACTTTGGCAGGAAACCCTACACTATTTCAGACAAATGGCTGTTCAATCTCTTCTTATAAACTTCCAGTGTTGGAACATTCGCAACTTCTGGAGGTAAGTTTTTCTACTGTTTAATTTCTCCTTAGTTCTAAGTTGCTTCTCTCCTTAACTAGTCTCCCCTCATTTCTTCTTGTCCTGCCCTCAGGTGCTTTGGAGAATAGGTTGACTCCATCTTCTTTGTGACAGCCCCTTACATATTGGAACACAGCTATCATGTCACCCCCAGTCCTTCTTTTCATTAGACTAGACATACCCAGTTCCAGCAGCCGTTCTTTATATGTTTTATCTTCCAGTCACCCAATCATCTTTGTTGCTCATGTCTGCACTCTTTCCAGAGTTTCAACATCTTTTTTACATTGTGGTAAACAAAACTGGATGCAGTATTCCAAGTATTGTTTTACCAAGGCATTATGAATTGGTATTAACAGGTGATTTTGATTCTATCCCTCTGTTAACACAGCCTGGGACTGTTTTGGCTTTTTTGGCAGTGGAAGAGATGTGGCCTGAGATAGCCATCTGCTTGGCTTCAATTGGTTTAGCTTGTCTGCTGTGGAACTTCCCTTTCCATCAGGTTGCTGTAGTCAATGTCTACTCTTTTTGGCCATGAGCCTGGCTTTTTTGGTGGGGTTGGGGTATTGATAAACCTAGAGAGCATGAAGTTTTACAATTGACTAGTCTGTCTCCAACAGCATATGCAATTGTGACTTGTGCTTCTATAGCCTGCTTGGTGAGTAATTCCCTTCCCAGTGGCCAATATTCAAAGAAAGCCTTCCTTCCTTCCGTCACAGACTATTCTCTTAAAAGTTCACTCCAGTGCAGTATGTAGCATAGAGACATTTTCCCCTTGTCCTTTTCAAGATAACTAAAGTTGTATGTTTAATCTACTGCCCAAATCCAGACAACTGCTAGATGGCAGCCAAGAGAGACAAATTTCCAATTCTTTGCTGACACCTAATGGTGTATATGTTGACTGCACAATAATCATTTTGGAGAAATTACATGAAAGTACTTGAGAACGCCATGCAGTGAAATAGGTTTCGACAAACTTTGTGTCAGCATTACCAGGTAGGCCAGGCAGGAAAGATGATGAGATAAACTAATTCTATTTTATTGTAAAACTACATGAACAGAAACTTGCAAATCTGAAATTACAATTCTCCTACTATCAAGTTTACAGTCCCCAAACCTAGGGACAGTCCCTCATGAGATTATTTCTCATCCCACTTTGAGCAATGGTGTATCTAATCTAATCTTTAGGTTATCTAGCTGTTCCATATATGGCATCTCTTCATCTGGTCTTTCAGGGTCATTCCCATATATCATTGCCCCCTGGCAAGACTATATATTTACTGACTACATCTGCACAGCACAAGTCCAGTTGACTACATCATTACAAGTAAGGGAGACAAACTCCTTGCTAACACATAATGGTTGATAGATCAATAAGTCAACAATCCTTTTGAGGAAAAAAGCAGGGTTTGACAGAATGTGTAGATCTCACAAGCACCACTCTGGCATATATTCTACACAGTGTTCAGTTGCAGCATTTCCCTTTGTTGGTGACATTTGAATTTTAGCAAAGAAAAGCTGCCAGTCACTGCTCCTATGAAGTGGGGTTCACCAATCTTTTGGACTTCAGGGACCACCAAACTCATAATTCTAAATCCCGTGGACCAGAGACCCTGGGAAAATCACAAAAAAATCTGCAGGAAAATTCCCCACCCCATTTTCCTACTGATCGATCATTCTTTATCTGGGGTTGCAGGATAATGTCTACAGCTCCGTTCTCAGAGAGAGAGAGAGAGAAAGAGACTTTTGGCTTCATGCAAGAAAAGTAGCAGAACCAGCAAAAGTCTTTCTTTCCTCCCCCAAACACCACCAGAAATGAGTCTTTGTGAAACTTGTCATGCCGGCACAGCCTCTTGGAGCAGGATGCCTTGCAGGGTCCCAAAGACTAATTTCTGGCGGAGTTTGGGGGACAGAAAGAAAGACTTTTGCTGCTTTCCTAGCGTGCAGCCAAAGCAGAATAAAAAGCAGCCTGGTGGCCAGGCAAGGCACATGGGATGAGTGGGGCAAGTTTCCCCCCACCCTTTCCCCCTTCCCCTCACTACCTCATGTTGTTCACATGCATGAGGATGCAAGGGATGCAAGCCTTGTACTCTCATGGGCCATGTGGGCAGCACAGCCTTTTGTTCTTGCACGGACTTGATTAATTGCTTTTGGGGGTGTTGGGGTGACATTTCTCTATGGTCCACCAAAATTTTCTCATGGACCACCAGTGGTCCCCAGCCCACTGGTTAGCGACCATTGCTATGGAGGACCCATATGGACAGCAAGCATAAGAAGACCTGGTTCCAGTTGAGAGTTAAGGGTATGTGTAGGGATAATGCAATTGATGCCAATGCTATTTCCTCTTAGATCCAGGGTGGGAACAGGGACCACTAAAAAGTGCTTCTGTGAATGAGCCCAAACTGAAATATTGCAATATTAATGCTAAGATTAGTGGCAAGCGTTTACACATGAAGCATTTTAATGTTCCCCTTTTCACTTCTGCATCTCTATGAAAGATTTTTTATTTTATTGCTTATTTTAAAAAAACACTGCAACAACAAAAGATATTGCTAAGCTTTATATGTCTTTTAAAAGTGAAACCTTTGTAAGAGCTATATTCATAAAAAGCCACAGAGAATAATTCCATAGATAAGGTAGCAAAAGGTATCCTGGGGACCACAAGCCAGTCTGACTTCTTACAAAGACAGTTGTTAAGACAATGTTATAAAACTGTTAAATAGGCTTTTTTTAAAAAAAATGAAAACATCCACCCTCCATATGCACTGAGTCAAATCATGTTACTGATTTTGTAATTTTAAGCGCAAAGGACATCTAGCCCAAGAGAGCAGGAGCTGCATTCTGTTCTATTATCTGCAGAGCAGTTAGCTATGCTGCAGTGACTTTGTTTCTCAGATACATCTGTGCAGACCTGAGCACAGGCAACAGTTATTTTTCTCTCCTGAGGCTTCAGTGTTAACTCAATTGAACTGCAGGGATAAGAAGGATATAATCAGTCACTTGTGACTGAATCCTTGATGGCATTCCTATCTAACTCACTGGTTTTTTTAGGGGGGGGAATGGGGACTAGTAGGGACTAATATTTGATAATGAGAAAGCTGGGGATTTCGGAGCAGTCTGAATAACTGTGCTCATGTATTTTGACAGATTGTTCAGAAATTGCAAACAAAAGATACAAAGCAAAGTAGAAGATAAATAACTATTAATAAAGCAAAAGTAAAATGCTATTTAAAAACACCCATTGGTAATACATTGTCCCCTTCCCTTGCATTTATTTGCCCAACCACTGTCCACTAAATAAATATTTGTACCAAACTTTGAAGGTTAAATATTGGAGATTTTTGCTTGTATCTGTTCATGTGATTTCATCTATTGTGTTTGATTGGTCTTGTAACTGTTTTTCCTAAAAACTGAATTTACTTTGCTGTGTAATGGGAGCCATGTTTTCTACAACCTTCTGATCCACAAGCTTGTGGTAGAACGTCATGTAAGGAATTCTATAGAAGATTTTATGTATATAACACAGCAAATCAACATATATAGACTGATAATTGCTTGTAAAATTCTTAAAATGTTATATTGTATAGATATTAATATATAACAGAATCTCTCACCTCTTATAAGGAGTACTTAGAATAATTGAGATGGTACCCAGGTGAAAAGGAATGAGAAGAAAAGAGGAAAATAAGGTATCCCAGTCCAGGTTCTTGAAAAGAGGTAATCTCAAGCACATTGTTCAGTTCAACAACTGTAGGACTGCCTGAAAACAGAGCTTGAATGGTATTTCATGTAAGGAAAAGAAAAATTTTTTTATTTGCTGCTCTTTTTCTGTAAACACAAGGCATCAGAATAATCTCCTTGCTATTATACTCTTCTTGAGAAGTAAAGGTTGCATTCACCCCAAAGAACAGCCCTCTCTAAAGTGGTTTAAAGAGTCAGTGTATGCCTCCAACAATCTGGGTTCTCATTTTACCAACATAAAGGATGGAAGGCTGAGTCAACCTTCAGCTGATGAGACTCGAACTTCCGAATTGCTGGCAGTCGGCAGTCAGTAGAAGTAGCCTGCAATACTGCATTCTAACCACTGGGCCACCATGGCTTTTGTTCTTAAACCATGAACAAAACCATTAAGGAGTATCCATTTTGCACAAAGATGATACTAGTGGCAAAAAAAGCAGTCCCTGGAAATATAGAATGATCCGGAGCCCAGTGGGCTAAAGCCAAAGATGATCAGGTCACCAGTTAAGCTCAAGATGCACAAGACTAGCTGCTCCCTCTGTGTCTAGCTTACTTGTGAAATGTTTGAGACATGGTTTCTTAAACTGGAATGAGACCAATTATAGAGGATCTAGCTAAGCATTCTCAATTCATAGGGTATTTTATAGGTGTAATCTACCATGTTTTTCCAACAATACGCCCCCCCATAGGAAGACCCAGCATGTTTTCTAGGCATAAAATGAAATTAAGCCCCTCCCCCCAAATTTAGGCCTATTTTAAAACATTCAAAATGGGGGGAAAGGGCGGGGGGACTTGCCATTAGGAGCATCCCATAAGCAGCCATGCCTCACCACCAGCCACTCCTAACAGGCGATCATGGCGGAACGCCAAGAGCTCCTTACTCCCCCCAAGCACCTTGCTGCAGACCTAAGAGCTTCGGCGCCCACCGCTGCTACTTCCTCCATCAATGTTGCTTTGCCTTCTCCCCGTGCCACCACCATGTTTGGAGCTGCTGCTTCTGTGTTTGGAGTGCCACTGCCATTTGGAGTGCTGCCACTGCATTTGGAGCTCCTGCTTCTACGTTTGGAAATGCTGCTTCTGCATTTGGAGCTGCTGCTGTGTTTGGAGCACTGCCACCATTTGCAATACTGGTGGTGCTCCAAACATGGAAGTGGCAGCTCCAAATGCAGTGGTGGCATGGGCAGAAGGAAAAGCAAAGGCAGCGGAGGAAGCAGCAGCAGCGGATGCCGAAAGTCTTGGGTCTGCAGCAAAGGTGCTTGGCGGGAGTAGGGAGCTCTTCACACTCCACCATGATCACCCATTAGGAGCGACTGATGGCAAGGCATGGCTGCCTGTGGGGTGCTCTAGGTGAGGATGAAAGGGGGGGAATTAAGTCACCCCTGAAAAGACGGCCTAGCCGTTTTTTGGGGGCTCCAAAAAAATGAGACCTAGCCTTATTTTATGAGAAAAATGGTAGTTATATGTAAGTCTTAAATGTAAGTCTTGGTTTCCTGCTCTCAGAAAAAGGATTTGCCTGGCTACCGATTGCTTGTTTTTTTTAAATGAATTAATTTATTTTCCTTCATAAATATTGACAAAGATAAAGCCAAGTCAATTATGATGTCTCTGTTTAATAAATTGTGACATTCACCTCTTCTATTATCAATATTATTTGTTTCTAATTGGCTGCTACAGATGTTTGTCCTTGAACAAATAAAACATATCCCATACGAATAACAATAAAGAATTTCAGCCAGGGCTCACAAAATCTGCTGGCTCATGGAATGTTTCTTGTCTCAGAATCAGTAACTCTTTGTCTTTCTTTAGGGAGAGCCCTCAGCTGTTCTTTCCATATTGATAGCATGAGGACAGTCTTCTTCTCAAGTCCAGATTCTTCGGATAATAACTTCTTAATACTTTCTCCGGTCCCTCAGACACACAATAAGTGTAGACTTGCAGAAATGTGGGTTATTTAAGAATTGGGAGAACAGTTTCTTCATGGGAGAAAACTCCAGGTTTTACTACTCTATTATAGGCTTAGTTTCTTGCTTGAACTGTTTGGATTCCATTAAATTCTCCTAACCATTGATGTAGAATAGCCAGTGAGTGCTTCCAGTGAAGTCTACTTTCTCTGAATGTCTAATCATGGGATCTTGGGATCTACATTAATTTATTCAATTAGCTGTAGGTAGAAAGGAATGCAGCATATTCTTATAAATAACACCATAAGATTACATAGCTACTGGCTATATGACATACATTTGGGAAAATGCAAAATGATTTTAGACTGTTGACTTTGAATAGCAAAGTTATTTTTCAGATGTATTATACTTTTTCTGTAATGTGTTGGGATTTACAATCTGCACCTAGCATATGCAAAGCACTTGCTTTATCATTATTTAATGATTATGTGCCATCACACCTGTCTCAATTCTTAATGACCACATAGATTTTCTTCATGATGATCTGTCTCTAACCTGGCCTTTCAGATCTTCCAAATGTGCACCCATTGCTACTTTACTGTCTATCCACCTGGCTGCAGGTCACCTTATTTTCTTTCTTTCAACCTTTCTGGACATGAGAATTTCCTCCAGAAGGCTAGATTGCCTTAGTATAATGTGTCAAAAATATAATTTGCACCTGGACATTTATGTCTTGAGTGAGAACTCCTGAGTTGATCTGCTTGATGATCCATTTGTTTTCTATCATTATGATCCTGACTAGATTTCAGCGGTAGACTATCCATTGCTGCATATGATAGTTGTGAAAGCTCTTAAGTATCTTTTTCTGATGATAAACATTGGAAGCATATTTTCTCTCAAATCCACTGCTCTTTCTTGGTTTTACCAATTGAATGTGATCCTCTGCTGGAAAAACACCACATATCACAGGGGTATCAAACTGGCAAACTGCAGGCCGGATGCATCACATGCAGGCCATACCCACCCCAGCTCCGCAAAGGGGAAAATCATGGCAAAACATCACATGATGGTGTTTGACACCCATGACCTATCAGTTCCGCCATTAATGTTTACTACCTGTTGAGGTAATTCCCCGTTAGGAGAATAAGCACATACAGGGAGACGTATGGGGAGTAGTGTTTGAATAATACACACACAGTGCACAGATGCACTGTACAGTAAATGTATACTTTTACTTCCAGAAAGGTTAAGCAAAGTTCAAAATAAGCAGTCCAAAAGTCATTCACAGGTAAATCAGTCAGTTTTCAATTCAGGGAAAATCCAAATATCAAAGTCCAGTGTCAAAAAACAGTTCAATATCAGACTTACATTAAATCCAGTAATATCAGTCAATTAGGAAAAATGGAGAATACTTTCCAACAGAAGGAAACAGAGATACTCACTCAGACACACACTCTTCTGAAACTAAGACTAAGACAAACCAGGTTTCTGGCTCCATCTTATGGCCATTTGAGAAACCACACCCAATTGCAGTTTTTAGCATTTTCTTAAAGATACAGTTTTAAAATGTTTATTCTGGTTTATATATTTCTAACCCAAATACCTGTTAGGTGATTTATATTTCCTAACATTCTCCCCTTTTGGGTAAGATAATATATACAACTTTACATTCTAAGTCCATAATCTTCACAGCATGCCTTATGCTTTATAGAGCCTTGGGCCTTTGTAAAATAATCTGCTATCTTGTTTTCTGACATACAGTATTCTAGATTAATCATCTCACATTGCACACATTGTCTCACATTTAAACATCTTAAATCTCTGTCTTTAGTTCTTGTTTTAACAGCAATATTTGAAGCCATCTGTATTGCTGATTATCTTCGTAAGCAACAATAGGATCTGTTACATTAATTCCCATATCAATTAATAATTGTTTATGCAAAACTAAATCTGTACATAGTAAAGACAAACATGAGAATTCAGCCTCCACTGTTGACAAACTTAGATGTTTCTGTCTAATAGATCTCCATCCAATCAGTACCCGATGTAGATTTTCGTGTATTTATGTCTGTAGCAAAACTTGCATCAGCATATGCAGTTAGATTCAGTTCATCTTTGGGCTCCAAATACAATGCATATTGCATTGTTTGTTTCAGATATCTTAACACACGTTTAGCAACTTGCCAGTGCCTTTCAGTCGGCTCAGCGAAAAATCTTGCTAATTGGTTAACACTGTATGCAATGTCTGGCCTTGACCAATTACTGAGATAAGATAAACTACCAATCAAAGACTGATAAATGTTCTTATCAAAAACAGGACTTTGAACATCACCATGCTGAAACTCCTGGCTCATTGGTGTCTTAGCCAGCTTACAAAGTTCCATTTTAAAACTTTTTAGTAATTGGTTAATTTTATCTGCCTGTGAGATCTTGTACCCTCCCCTAGTTCTATCGATCTTTAAACCAAGATAATGTTTGATTTTTCCTAATTGTTTTATTTTCCAATTGTGAAATTATCTCAGTAGCTTCTTCTTCAGTTTTGGTGATTAATGCTATGTCATCAGTAAACAATAGCAACAATTAAATTACACCATTACTTTCTCTTTTAAACAAACATGGATCAGCCATGCCAGCTACAAAGCCTATTTTAGTCAATTCTTTAACTATACATTGGTTCCACTCATATCCTGATTGCTTCAAACCACAAAGACTCTTTTTCAATTTCCAGCAATCATTATTATCAGTATTATCATTTGTTTGAGACCTAAAGGCTTCTTTAAATATATGGTGTGTTGCAAAGGTGCATGCAGATATGCTGTCTCTACATCCAAATGATTTACAATGTATTTCTCCTTTGCTGCCCACACTAATGCCGCCCTTAATGTAGTTGCCTTCAGGCTAAGCCTCTGTCACACTGCACCAACGGATGCAAAGAGGAAGTAAATCGGACAAAAAAGTTTGCCATCCATTCGAAAACGCGATGTACTCACTGCCTCCGTTTTGCTTCCTCTCTATCCATCCAGCATCTGTTTATGAACGTTTCATCCGCTCCAAAAGTTTTAGGCTACTTAAAACTTTTGCGTAGAAAATGTATCCAGTTCGTCCGTTCTGCATCCGCTACGTATCCGCTATGCATCCATTACGCATCAGCTATATCCGCTAGGCATCCGCTACGCATCCGCGCAACTCGCATCCGCCCAGACGCAGGGAGGAAGCGGAACGGACGCATAACGGATGCAGAATGGATGCAGAACGGATGCAGCATGGAAACAAAGCATTTAAAGCGGAAAAAACGTTTGCAGAGGGGATCTATCTCTGATATTAAGGATGTCTAGAGGATGCCTACAGGATCCCTAGTGGATGCCTAGCGGAAAACCTATACTGCCTATAAAAAGGAGGAGCAACTCACCTGCTTCGCACTTTCAGACCAGCAGCCCAGCAGTGCAGACCTCTGCAGCCTTCATCTGGCTCTTCCTCTTCCACAGCATCCAGTCATGTCCACCGTGGATTGCAACAAAATCCTTTCGGCAGCCAACATCCTTCTGCAACACTGCGAAACCATCTACAGTCTCTGTGAACAGTACTACGAGAAGTACTGCCAGAAGAGCGCAGTACGTACTTTACGACAAGCTGATGGTGGAGCTCAGGAGCGAAGACCCTCGGGCGTTCCAGAACTTCATGAGGATGCCTCCAGTCATGTTTGATGAAGTTGTGCAGCGCCTGACACCCAGGTTGACCAAGACAAACACCAACTTCCCACCCAGCCTGGAACCTGGGCTCAAGGTGGCACTCACTTTGTGCCACCTGGCCTCAGGGACCACCTACAGGAGCATGCAGTACGGCTGGAGGGTGCCACCCAGCACCATCAGCTTTGTGGTCAGAGAAGTGGTGCAGGCCATCATCGAAGAATACAAGGAGGAGCTCCTCCAGTGCCCCACCACTGAAGAAGGATGGAAGAAAGTTGCAGAGCAGTGGTATCAGAAGTGGAACTTCCCCCACACCGTTGGAGCCATCGATGGCAAGCATGTGGCCTGCAAAGCTCCAGCCAAGTCGGAGTCCACTTATCAGAACTACAAGGGTTTCTTCAGCATCATCCTCTTCGCCATGATCGATGCTGACTACAAGTTCATGTACATCGATGTTTCAGGCAACGGCTCATCTTCAGATGCCCAGGTATACAATGACAGTCACCTCAAGGAGGGGCTGGAAAGCAACCTCATGGTGGGCTTCCCAGATCCAGACCCACTGCCCAACGACACGCAAGATATGCCCTACTTCATCGTGGGGGATGACGCCTCCTCCCTCACAACCTACCTCATGAAGCCCTACACCTCCAGACGCCTCACCCGTGAAGAGAGGATCTTCAACTACAGGCTGTCCAGGGCAAGGTGGGTGGTGGAGAACGCCTTTGGCATCCTGGCCAACAGGTTCCAGGTACTTCTCACCAACATGCAGCATCGCCCAGAGACCATGAGGAGGATTGTGGAAGCTTGCTGCATCCTGCACAATCTCATGTGCACCCGCTACCCAGTCTTGCAGAACAGGCTCATGGACCTCCAGCAAGGCAATGGGGACATGGAGCCTGGGGAATGGAGGCAAGGACGAAACCTGATCGACACTGAGGATGTGCAAGGCCCCAACAGAGCCTCACGTGAGGGGAAGAAGCAGCACAACCTCCTGAAACACTGGTGCAACTCCCCAGCTGGAGCGGTGGAGTGGCAAGACAGGATGGTAGATGCTTAATGGATGCTTCCTTCAGCCTGTCTCATCACACGGATGAGATTGGGCCATGTATGTTTGGTTGGCCTACAATGAACAGGGCGTTTAATAAAGAGTTGTGTTTATGTTGACATGTGTGGATCAATGCTTACATTGTAATTGATAATGAAGGGCCATAGGGGTGGCACCTGGGAGGGTGGACCATACAGTTCCCACTATGCTTGCACTGGAGGTTTATCTATCTCACAGCCATTAGCCATCCCAAAGGTATCCCTGCCCATCCCACAGGTATCCCTTCCCATCCCAAAGGTATCACTGCCCATCCCACTGTTATCTTAACCCATCCCACAAGCATGCAAAGGCTAAACCATTTCTAAAAGTTTCCACCCAGACTTTATAGAAAAAAAATAATGAAGCGAGTATGTGAAACAAAGATAAACTTTATTAATACCAAGCTGTAAAATAAACATGACCCAAGTCAAGTGTCCAGATAAAGTCCACAAATATCCAGGCAGCCAGTCTCTGGCACTCCTCTTGGTCACTCGGAGGTGTGTGCCCAGGCTAAGATTTTAGGGAGCAGGTGCTGTGGAGGTGGGTGCTGCTGCAGTGCTGGTCTGAGGTGTTATTGGAGTGCCTAGCCCCAAGAGGACAACAGGGGATGGTGTGTTGAGGAAGGTGTCGGACAGCTGGCTCAGCCCCGCGATGCTGAGAGGTCCTTCCTCCATGCCATGGGTTGTCAGCCCCAGTACTGAGGACAGATGTACTGAGGCCGGGCTTGGCTGTGGGATGGAGGAAGGAGCAGTGTAGTGGGGCTGCCTGCTCTGCAGCGGGGTGAGGACTGTCGAGGTTGGCATAGGTGGCATCATTGGAACCGGTGGCAGCAGTGTCACCCGATGACTCTGTGCCTGCATTTGGAAGGGCTGCTGTCTGTGCTGCTGGACCTCCAGGTAGCTGTAGCCCTGGTAGGTGAGGGGGTGTGGTAAGCCTTGGTATGGGAGGAACATCACCTGGGGTGGAGGAGCAGACCTGGACTGGGTGGGAGCAGGTGCCTCTGGGTCTGGAGGGTTGTTAAGCAGCGTGGTGATCCTCTCCTTCACCACCTGGTACTGGGGATCCGCCATCTCCTTCAGGGTCTGGTTCACATAATTGAGGAAGGGCTTGCGGTTGGAGGAGGAGGATTCGATGGGGACCAGCTGAGAGAGGAGACCTATGCTTGTGCGGATGGTGTCCCTGATCTCCACCAGGACCTTGTGGCTCTGCCCCTCCTGCGGTCCGGCTCTCTGCCTTACTGTGGTGGTGGAGGTGTGGGTGGATGCGGCTTCGGCAGCGGTGGATTCGATGTCTCCTTTCTCCGACCACACCAGGGAGTCCTCATCCCTCTCCACCACGCTTTCAACACCTGCCCAGGGGTTCTCCGCCGTGGCACGCTCCACAGACCTGCATGGAGACAGGGACTGACTCTCGGCTGCCAGAGGATTGGCTCCCAGCAGGCTGCCGGAGAGAGAGGGTAGAGATTTGGGCTCCTGGTGCTCCTCCGTGGCGGACCTCACCCTCCAGGAAGCTGCACTTGGCCATGACGTAGTTCTCTCTGTCCATCAGCTTCACCCTGGCCTGGCCAGATTTTTTGCGGTGCAGCTTCCCGTACCAGGTGTGCATGTGCTTCCACCAGCGAAGGAGCACCTCCGAAGTGTAGCCCAGACTCTCTGCCCTCTCTCTCCAAGCAGCCTGCTTCCGCTTGGTGTCCCTTTACAGCCGGTGTCCCTTCTGCCACAGATAGTCGTTCTCTCTCAGCCACTCCAGCACCTCATCCTCGTGAGCTTTCTCGATGTAATACTGCCTCCTCTCCCGTTGTTGCATACGCCTCTTCCTCCCTTTGGCAGGACCAGATGGGCCCTCATCAGAGGGGCTTCCAGGTTGTAGGGGCTGCTCCTCCACACCACCAGCAGCAGCAGCAGCAGCAGCATCACCATCATCATCATCATCATCATCAGCAGCAGCAGCAGCAGCATAATCACCAGCAGGATCATAAGCAGCAGCAGCAGCAGCAGCAGCAAGACCAGGATGAGCAGCAGCAGAGTAAGCACCAGCAGCAGGGTCAGCAAGACCAGGAGCACGAGCAGAACGAGCAGGACCAGCAGGACCAGGAGCAGCTTCAGCAGAGTATGCAGCAGAAGCAACACTGCCAGGAGCAGCTCCAGCAGAAGCTCCAGCAACAGAAGAGCGAGCCCAAGCAGCAGAAGCCCCAGCAGAAGCAGAGTCAGGGACATGGGGCGGGAGGGTGGCCCTGTCCCTCTTGCCAGGGATGGCGGCAGGTTGCTGAGACTTTCGCTTCTTCCCCATGTTTGTGGGGTTGCTGTCTGGCAGGGAGGCTTGCAGGAAGGCTTGCAGGAAGGCTGGCAGGAAGCCTGTTAGGAAGGCAGGCAACAAGGCTGGCAGACAGACTGGCTGGCAGGGAGGCTGGAAGCAGGCTGGCAGCAAGGCTGGCATGCAGACATGCAGGCAAGAACTCTGAGGTATCCAGCAGCAGGTCTTTCCTCGGAATGCTAGACGTGCGAGCTGCTTCCCTTTATATTCGAGGGGCTTGCGCAATGCATCCCCCCTGCATGCGCAATTAACGCCAGGCACCCGTTCTGTTTCCGCTGTGCATCCGCTAGGCTTCCGCTCTGCATCCGCTTCATCCGCTGTGTATCCATTCTGCATCCGCTTTTTCCGTTCCGCGTCCGCTTTGCTGAGGCCCCCTGGAAGCCCTGCGGATGCGCCATCCGCTTCCATCCACTGTGCTTCCGTTCCACATCCGCTTTGCATCCGCCCTGTGTCCTACCCGCGTCCGTGTTGTCCGCTCCAATTATGCAAATTTTTGCCCCTTTTGAGCGCGGATACAACGGATGTAACATTTTTCTCTTCCGTTGTGTCCTTTTTGCATCTGTTGGGCAGTGTGACACGGCCTTTAGCAGGAAACAGTTTTAATTTACTATAATTACTTGGAACTGTATTCACTTGGCATACAACACTAGCCTGATATCTATCAGGTGGTCATGTTACACGGGTCGAACGTCTTGGTATTACAGAGCTTACTGGTGGACTTTCCCATGCCATCTGCTCCTGTTCTTCAACCTCTTCCTGTTCCTGTTCTCCTACTTCTTCCTATGCTTCCTCTTCCTCTTTAATGGATATTTGTGGTTTTCTGATTTTATCTTGAGGGACTATTTGGGTGTCAATAATAATATCATTGCTGGATTCCTGTTCCAGTTGATCCCATCCAACGTGCTCAAGAAATTTTGCACTAGCACCGCAATAAACATGAGCTGTGCCTCTATCCCAGAATCTAAATGCTCTATGGTTGGCCTCATAACCCACAAAAAATAACTTCTTAGCTCTATATTTGTCCTTTCAGTCTTACTTGTGAGGGAATATGCACCCATGCTGGAACTCCAAATGTGTGCAGGTAACTTAAATTTGGCTTTCTGCCATGCCAACGAGTGAATGGTAATTCTTCAGTTGTTGTATTTACTACATTGTTCAAAACATGGTTACTACACATTATGGCTTCACCCCACAGTGTTTCAGGTAAACCTGAATCAGATAACATATTGCGAGCCATGGCTTGTAATGTTTGTCCTCTTCGTTATATAAACGAGTTATGTTGTGGTCTGTAAGGTGCAGAACGTTTATGCTCAATACCAGCCAATTTCAGCATAGTTTGGAATTTTTTGTTAACAAACTCAGTCCCATTATTTGTTACTAAAGTAATTACTTTACTTTTCATTTTTCTCTCAGCAAACCTTAGCCAGTTAAAGAAATGTTGGAATGTTTCTGTTTTGTTTTTCATAAGATAGCAGAAACCATATAGTGAGTAATGGTCCATAATACTCAAAATATTGAGTATTATAACAGGCACCTCCTAAACTTGGTTTCTTAGGACCAATTCTGTCAGCAAACAAAACTCTAAAGGTTCTTTGGTCTTAAACCCATTCAGTCTGTTTGCAGGAGTAACTGTACTTTTTTCTTGACTACAAGCATTACAGTGTAAATACTTGCTCGAGGGTTTCAATTTTACTCCCTCTGACAATTCAACAGTTTGTTTGAGCATTTTGAAATTAATGTGCCCTAGATGTCTATGTAGTAAATGTATACATTCATCATGTGGCTTAACGTTGTTATAAACTGAATTAGCCATCTTCAACTGGTCATCATGTATCACATATAAATCATTTTTTAAAGTAGCAGTAGCACTTTTACCCTCTTTCTCTATTATACAGTTATCTCCCCTAAAGGTCACTACATAACCAATATTAACTAAAGCCCTTACTGATAGCAAATTAAATTTCAGTTTAGGTACATATAACATGGTTAAATGTTTGTTTATACAAGAACAATATGCAGTACCTTCACCTGATGCTTTAATCTTTCATCCATTTGCCAGTGATACATGTTGGTTACTCGTGGACATCTTTACAAACCTGTTTTTATCTTTAGTAATGCATTGTGATGCTCCACTATCAACAACCCACAAATCATTGTTTATAGCTGAATTGCTAGACATAGCTAAACTAACATTCTTCTTAGCCTTCTGGTGTTTACTAGTATTCTGTTGTTTTCCCTTCTTACAGAATTTAGCTATATGTCCCCTAGCCCCCTGTTAGGAAAAGCATTTCCTAACAGTATAGGCAGTTGAAGACAAAGCCTCTTCTTGTGGTTGTTCCTTCCTCAGTTGGTCTCTATCTAGCCATCTTCTTGCTTCTTCTAACAACCTTCCAGTTATGTCAGTCAATGTCAGTTTATCTCTGGGCAGGACTTCCAGTGAAGATACATACTCATTATAACTTTCATCCAATGAGGAAAGAATGATGTAAACTTGATGCAGCTCTGAAAATATCAGTTATTTTTCATGTAGCTCTTGAAAAGTTCTTTTCGTGAAGTTTAAATGAGCTAAGATATCTCCACCTTTCAGAAGACGTGCTCTAAACAGTTTCCGTGTAAGATGTATGTGTACACCTACACTGTCATGAACATAAATCCTCTTCAAATTCTCCCAACACCTAGCAGCAGACTCTTCTTCACGAATATGGATTAGCTGCTGGTTACTCAGTGTTAGTCCAATTATACAAAGAGCTTGTTAGTTGTTCTGTTTAAAGTCAGCAAGCTTCTTGGCATCATCCTCATTTTCTGGATCCCAAGCATTTGCATCTGGTGGGTCTTGAACTACATTCCATAAACCTTCTTTAAGCAGAAGTAGACTGCATTTCATAGACCAGGAAACATAGTTTGTTCCACCCAACTGGGTTATGAGTGATAGACTTGTTGAAGTGATTTGTGCCATCTTTACCAGGATAGTAAATCATTACACAATTAAACAGTAAACTGTCTGTATACAGAACTGTGTATTCACACCAACTCTCAGTTATCTGAGCCTGATATGGCCTGAGCCCATAACCAGTGTTGAGGTAATTCCCCATTAGGAGAATAAGCGCATACAGGGAGACGTATAGAGAGTAGTGTTTGAATAATACACACACAGAACATAGATACACTGTACAGTAAATGTATACTTTTATTTCCAGAAAGTTTAAGCAAAGTTCAAAATAAGCAGTCCAAAAGTCATTCACAGGTAAATCAGTCAGTTTTCAATCCAGGGAAAATCCAAATGTCAAAGTCCAGTGTCAAAAAACAGTTCAGTATCAGACTTACATTAAATCCAGTAATATCAGTCAATTAGGAAAAATGGAGGAGCGGCAATACTTTCCAACAGAAGGAAACAGAAATACTCACTCAGACACACTCTCTTCTGAGACTAAGACTAAGACAAACCAGGTTTCTGGCTCCATCTTATGGAAATACCCTCTCAAGAAATTGTAAGATGTGGTTTCTGACTAAGTCTTATTGCATATTAGCAGCCAATTAAGACAATTGATCAGTTCTTATGATGAAGAACACCCAGATATAAAATCTTGCAAACTATTTATTTTGATAACTTGTGTTTTCTCTTAGCCTCGCTTGCTTTCTGTTGCTCTCTCTCACTGTAAGGACTGTAGAAACTCTGTATTCTCAGTATACTGTACCACAGTGGTAGAAACAATATTAACATCGATCTAAGGAATTATCTCACTTCACTGCCCATTGAATTGGAAAAACCCCTCAAGAAAATATTGTCAGTATTCAGTTAGTTGTCATATTTGTGTTATGTGGCATTATGTTTCCTGCTATTTTTTTAAATGTCTTTTTTTCTTTTCCATTCTCATTGTCCCATTTCTTTTCAGTTTATTTCCTACCATTTCTATTAGTTCAAAAACATTTCTACTAGTGACAAAGCTTTAATAATAGCAAATGAAAAATAGACACACGGTATGAGTATCTATTGGGTTTTTTAAAAAAGTTTTTCACTGGTTTAATGATGCTGGTTTCATAAGTTATAGTAACTGAAAATAAATACTGCTTTGTATGTCTAATTCCAGACCTAATTATTTGAAAGTTATTTTAAAAAATGGAACTAATTCATTTTTTTTGTTCGATTTTAAGTTGGAACTGAACTAACCATATGCTTATGTTCCAGTGAGAATTACTATTGAAATGTCAGCACAGACGCAGTTGTCAAGAACTGAATGACCAAAATATCCTTCTTTTCAAAGTCTAACATAGTTCATGCCAATAATATTCATAGAGAATCTGTTTTTAGTACTTTTAGGTCATTTCTTCACTGTGAATCAGAGGAGAAGGGAGTGATTATGGAAATTATTAATAAGGATTAGCATTGAATAATGAAAAATGTATACATTAGCACACTCCTGTGATAGTAATTCTAAATTCAATCAGATGAGTCAGATCTATTGGATAATTGGTCACTAGAGAAGCTGTTGTAAGAAAATGTGTGGCTTAGGATTTAAAAGTAACAATTAAAAGTCTTATCAGAGGCAGTAATAGTAATTTTGAGAGAAGCAAACACTACAGATCTCTATTCTCCATTGAGCTTGATTGTGGCTTGCTAGAATGTTTTTAAATCCTGAATAAAATTGCACATAGTACTGATGTGAGTTTGGTATTCAGTTACCTGAAGGAATATTTCAGAATAGTTAAAAAGAATTTTTACGGAGAAGTAAAATTTTCTTCTATCTTGCGCCATTGAGACACAGTTATGTTGCTGGCACTTAATGTATGATATTTACTGTACTATGAAGACCTGTCACTTAGGAAAAGATTATGAGGACAGGATGCTCAAGCTCATTATTCTACAAGTCTCATAAATAGCAACAACTTTATCAGTTTCCTCTAAGAAACCATTAGTAATTTAGGAAACACAGCTTATTCTTCCATAATCTCCAACCAAAGTGGAACTTCAGAAGCAGCAAGACACCAGGACTGTACCCATCAGATGAAGCTCTTTTCAATTAACCAACATTTACAAAAGTAGCAAACAATAAACAAAAATACAATAAAGGCAGGGAATATGAAAAAAGGAAAGGAAAATTATGAAATCTACTTTAAACCAACGCCATTCACAGGCTTTTCCAAAATTGTGTTTTTCCAAAGATTCTTGTGTCTGCTATGCATCATGGAATCAAACTTTTTCTTTGGAAAAAAATCTGAAAAATAATTCAGATTCTCAGACAAAAACTTATCACCAAAAGAACATACATTTTCACATCTCCAAGCAATATATTTATAATCTCCCATTTAAATAAATTAACCAGCCAAGATATCACAAATCTGTGTCTTACTCCCAGCACAATAATATTGTACCATTCCAAGCATTGCACTTATTTTTACACGTGCTTTACTTCCATCATACACTACTCTGATTGCATTCATCTAGTAACCTACAATTCTGTATTGATGCAAAACAACCTACAATTCAATCCTACTCCCTCTTCCTTTAAATCAGCAGTTGTACAATTAATTTTCTTCCTGACGTTCATAGATTTCTCAATTATTTGCTATAGAGCAAAACCTTGCTCTTCACACACACACTGTTTGGCATCCAGCCAACATTCACTTCCCAATTTTTGCATGATATCACGCCATCCGCTCCCATCCGCTTCCATCCGCTGGGCTTCCGTTCCGCATCCGCTTTGCATCCGCCCTGCGTCCTCCCCGCGTCTGTGTTATCCGCTCCGGTTATGCAAATTTTTGCCCCTTTTGAGAGCGGATAACAACGGATGGAACATTTTGCTCGTCCGTTGTGTCCGTTTTGCATCCGTTGGCCAGTGTGACATGGGCTTTAAATGAAGACTGTCTGTATCTTTTTCCCTCTGTAGACATGGTGGTTCTCCCATCTTCATCTGTGATTTTTTTTCCCCTCAATGTTTTTACTTTGTAAAACTTTGTCCTGATCCACTCTTTGTTCATTCTGTTGGAGAATTAATGTCTTCTCATATTTTTTTTCAAACACAAATCTGCCTCTTCTTCTTGCTGTCATTCTACTTTTCCTAATTTCTTTCACTCCTTTCCTTTTCTTCCACATCAGTGTCAAAAAAAATATGACCAGCTGCCTTTGTTTCACATCACCATTCATGGATACACTCACATGTGTTTAGGCATTCTCAATTTAAGTTGTATTGATTTAAGCCGTTCAAGAATTGTATAGCAATAACATTTTAGATTAGTACTGGTATGTATTAAAGTGCATTCCATGGAAACAGTACAATAACAGGTTTTTCCTCCCTAACTTTTATCTTTGTCTCTCCTGCTGGTGTGTTCCTAGCTCTTCTCCTCTTCCAAAGCTTGCCTCTAACTGAGGAACATATCTAGAATAACTTTTCCCACACTTCTAGTCTGGGGGAAGGAAAAAAAGCCTCTCTCCCCAGTTTTCTCAGCTCCTTTTCTGTAGCCTCTTTTCATCAGTGTTGCCAATTCCTTAGTTTTGGGTTACTTTTACTCTTCTGTTGTTTCAGCCTGTTCCTCACAAAAATCGATGGAATGCAGACTGCCAGGCAGCCATCTTGTTTTATCTCCTCTCCTCCACCACCAGCCTTAGTCAATACTGCATTTTGATTGGTAGCTGCTGCTTGATTGGCAGCTGGGTTGTCCTGACAATGGGGGAGGGCCAAAAAGGGAGAAGGAAAGAGAGAATAGGAACACTTGCTTTATGACAGGCTCATGCAATCTGGCCTCCTAACTGATGGCTGCCTCAAAAGTCCTCCAGGTTAATTGGTGTGAGATGGGCAGCACAGCAGCTAATAGCAAAACACATGTAGCCTGGACAGAAATCTGTCTGATGTGTGTGTGTGTATCAACTACAGCAGGAGCATTGGTAGTGCTCTTGTGAAGAATATGTGGAAATTCCTTTACAAATGGATGAAAAATAAAACCACACTCCATTCTTCAGGGGAAGACAAAGAGTTTGGTGCTGTTTTCTCTGTTCCCCTTTCCTTTGGCAAACTTTGAATCCAAATAATAAATTAACATGTCCTTGATTTCATTTTCATTATTTGCTGCTCCTCTCTTTCTACCCATCCTCCCCCCTTTCTCCTCACTGCCCTTTTGAAAGTTTCTTTCGTCCCATGGCTGATGTCACCCTTTCCTTTTCTTGTTATTTCTTTCAGCTCAAATACATATCTCTTCACTTTTCTCCTGTCTTCTCTGTCCTTGTTCTGCAGCTACATCTATGTCCTTCAAGGCATCTATTTTACCTTCTGCAAAATCCTCTTTCTCATTTTCTCGTGCTGTCATTTTATTTTCCTCTTGTGGCGTCAAACTCCTAATCGGTTTGCCGGCTCCCCAACTTATTTCCCTCTGAATCCTTTCTGCCATCTCTGTTCTCCTTTGTGCTGCCATCAACACTTTCAAACTTGACTTCTTTTCCCAGGGCCTTGTGCTTCCTGATCTCCTCTTTTCCTCTGTGGCCATTCATTCTGCTAAAACGGGGCTGTGTTTTATGTCTACTTCTTCCTCTCTTCATTAACATAAGCTACAGATGATCACCGATTTTAAAGGCAGTGAATAGTAAAAGCTGCAATGGGAATTTTTAAACATTTGTTGGTGAAAACAAGGTGTGTGCGTTTAAGTATATTTGTGTAAAATGCATTGATTTGGAACAGAGATGGAATGATAGACACACCTTGTTTTACTGAAATCATTTGGTCTTAACAACCAAGCATTCTTTATGCTTGTGTGTGTGTGTGTGTGTGTGTGTGTGTGTGTTTACAGAGTACTGACTAAGTTTCCATTATGAACTATTTCACTTGTACTTTTTCCCAGTTTAATTTTTATTCACAGTAGTGGCTGAAGTTGCTTATAAATCCATCAAAACACAGGAAAGGGAGCAAAGTCTTGCGTGAAATAAAATAAGAACATCTTAATTTGATATCAGAGTTTATTTTACATTTCTGAAATATTAGCAAAATTGAAATAAAATTAAACTGTAGGATATAAACAGAGAAGATATTTTGATATGTCATTAATGATTCTTTTAAACTTATGGTAGAAAACCTGTAGGTGTTCAGATATTGCTGGAACGTGTTCAGGTCAGTACCAGTAGTGAGTTCCCTACTATAACGGGTAATATATACCCTTTATATAACACACACAGAGACACAGCACACCCTTTATATAACATATAAAGGGTAAAAGTCAAAAAGAAAAGCTCTTTAGTGGGTAATACATGTACACAATTGAGGAAAATACACATTTAATGCTGTAATACAGCACTTATGAGTATATTTACTTAGGAGTAAATGTAATGGAATCATTTGTAAATCATTGCACCAAGACAAATTCCTTGTGTGTCCAATCACACTTGGCCAGTAAAAAATTCAATTCTATTCTACTTCAGGAAAGAATCACAATTCCTTGCTCACATCATCAGCAATCACTGCTTTCCATAGGCACCATAGAGAAGCTATATCAAGCTTCATAGTAGGGTGAAGGACTATGAGATTCATTGCTTCTCACAGATATTTCTCTGTGTTATTATTTCTGTTTGAAGTCAATGAAACTTTGATGCTTGTTATCTGGCCTTAGTTTCAGCTGATACGGGCTCTTGCCTAACATAATGCGTTAATGTTTTTTTTTATTTAAGCAGACATAGTGGACTTAGTTCAAAATGGATGGGAACCATTAAACAATCACTTTATTGGGTTTTGCTTAAATTTGCACCTTTAAAAAGTGCAATAAGTATTTGACAACTCAGTATGTTCTAGGAATAGGGTGCACTTTTTACTAGGCCAGTGTTTCTCAACCATGGCAATGTCAAGATATGAGGACTTCAACTCCCAGAATTCCACAGCCAGCATGTTTGGAATCCTGGAAGTTGAAGTACATACATCTTGACATTTCCAATATTGAGAAACACTGATCTATACAATACAGAGGTTTCCTGTCTAAGAACATTTGGTTTACAGAAGTAATTGAGCAACAGCATTTTGTAAACCTATTTTCCTCCACAATATACAAATAGCTGTTATTCTACAGAGCCAGTTAGTATCTTCTCTCCATCCCATTTGTGTTGATTGTACCAACACATTAAGAAGAGTAAAATAAATGTTATATTTATGCTATTGCAGCCTCAATGAAAACAACAGGTTTATGGATTAATCTTAAAAGGCTCACATCTCCAAACGTTTATTCACATCTCTGCAAAAAAAGAAAATGTTTTTTCCTGGGGTAGCAAGAGATGAGCAATTACTTGTGCTCACAAAAATGACAGTATACACAAAGAGTTCTCTGCTTGTTCCTTGAAACACTAACCTCTACAATACAGTACAAGGTTACCATCAACTCATTTTTCACTTTGTATAGAATAAAGCAGTTGGTTCCTTGTGAAGTGCCTAGGGAAGGAATTACTTGGACATCATATAATCTAAATAAAAGTCAGCAGCAAGAGTATGAATGTAAAAGGCAAAATTTGAACATGCTGCATTTTTTAAAAACAGGTGAAGTTATTTTTCCCCATATTAATTATACATTGTGCATTTTGTACACTATACTCATTGTATGAAGTGTTATGTAAGCGTTGATTGCAAATGTTCGCAAAAGTTTGCAATTTTGTTGTTTGCGAAAAGCCACTAAACCTGTAGCCTTAATTTCTTCACTTTTTTAAACCTTCAACATGAGAGACAAAGTTCCAATCTTGCAGGAAAAAGGTTCTGACATCAGAAAGCAACTCAGAAGTATGTTACAGTTTCATGTTATGTTTCATTTTCTGACATGAAGTATGTTTCATGTTTTTTCAGAAACATACTTTCAGAAGTATGTTTCATGTTCTGACCCATAAGGATTTTTCTGATTTAGTCACATATTGAATCCTGGAGTTGGCTAGCTTACTCTGCCAAACTCCCTAAAAGATATTAAATGCTGGTTTTTTGGAGTTCGAACTCATTATAATTAGCTGGAAACAGAGGTACTATTCAGCCGGCTCGCACCTACTTGGGCGAACCGGTAGCAAGAATTTGGCATGGGTTGCCGAACCTGTAGCAACATCTAGCTGGCCACGCCCCTAACCCGGTCACCTTGTTTCTGCTCACTCACTTACCCCGCTCACCCAATGCTCCCTGCCCAAGTTTAAAGGACTGCTCCCCCACCCTAGCTATGCATTTTCAAGCAGCCACTTGAGAACACATGACTGTGGGCAGAGCAGCGGTCCATTAACCTGCAAAACTGTCCCAAGGCTGGATTCTTCATGGACACTAGAAGTATCGCTTCCCCTTAGGAGTAAAGCACCTGGAGAGGGAAAGAACGCTGGGGGGTGGGGGGGGGGGGGAATCCAGCCATGGGAAAGTTTGCAGGAGCTGCAAATGTAAGTCTGTTTACCTGCAGAACTTATCTAATGCTGGATTCACTTCCCCTTGTGAGTTTGAAGGTCTTCTAGTCTAAGCCCCTGCTCAGGCAGGAAAACTGAGGATGCCAAACTCTTGAGGAGAGGTCCTGGGAAAGGATCTGAAGGCCAGCCAGGATTGTATGAGCAGACATGTGGTACAGTGTACATTTCATAATAAATATTTAACAATTGTACTTTACAGAAAATATATTAAAGGCTGGAGCTCCATGTTTAGGTATTAACTAAGCTGTTGTAAGACAAATGCACTAAGTTGGAGAAAATGGAGGAATGCATAAGGGCATTAAAAAATTAACACAATTAACATCTCGTAAGTGAGAATTACTTGAACTACTTTTGTAATCTTAAAAATATAATTGTCCATTTAATAAAGCACGATTTATTTTTTAAAAATGGGACTGTGATTGACCAAAATAGGTTGACTCTATTTTGCCTTATTCCTCCACTTCAGTTACTTCGATTTGTCTTTTATAAAGTTATATACTTTTCTGGCTATTTAATCTGACATGTTTAAAACCAATTATGCTACTGTTTTACTGCTTCTTTTTAAGGAAAAATGAGATTTTAAAAATAACATAATAAAACACAACAAAAGTTAAGGTGGCCCACGATTGAGTCTTAAATCTTTGTTGTATACTAGAGCCTAGCGATGGGTAAGTGATTTCTCAGATCAGGACATTTCTGATAATAGACCTGAAAGGAAACCACTTTTAAGGTTCACTGTTTAAAATGTCGTTTAGTTAGTTTATAATTTACACATACGCACACACAACTATATTAAGTCCATGTATCTTCAGTGGCTTCTGTGTCAGGGCTCATTGATCTTTTGTTCTTCTTAATGATAATGAGAGCAAGAGTGAAATAGGAATGAAGGCATGACCTTACTGTGTCTTAATACAAGGCACATCAAGTGATAGGTAGGTCATGATCCTGAAAAATTAAGACTACAATAGTAGAAAGTAAAAAACAAAACAGAATGACAGTGAGTCACTGGGAAGAGAAAAAAAGAACAAGACATAATGAGAGGAAGAGTGATTTGTTTAATGTTTACTATTTCCAGTTGATAATTTCATACATAATAACTTCAAGAAATATGAATTGTCAGGGGTCTCAGACATTAAGAACGGTTAGGTACTTGGGGAATTGTTGACAAGTATTCTAACAAAATTGCTATCATGGGGGATATAACAAAACACAAAGCACCATTTAATCAAAATACTTCTTGCCACTCTCTAAAGTCTCTTCATCAGAATGCTTTTTAGTAGCCTGCATACTTCCAATATTAATAGTGGGTCGTGGCAGCCTGTATTTTTTACTTTCTAGCAAAGTTTTGGGGCTCAGGAATGTTCTTGAAATAAGTGATGATGCTGATAATGGATACTTTGTTTTTCACTTCTTAAAAGCATTTTTTAAAATAAGCATCAGATCGGTGCCTTGTAAATCTTTAGTTTAGGGTCTTGAGGCAAACAGGCTCTCTTGAATTTTATCTGAGGGAACTCTAGCGTATGTATGCATATATGCAAACACACTCAAACTTTGCATCACAAGCAGAAATGCTAATTTTGTGTGTGTCTTCCAGTCTTGTTTTGTCCATTCAACATCTTACAAACTTGACATGCCAACCTATTTTATTTATCAAATGTATTGCTGCCCAAGAGTTACTGGGTGCTAAGATTGGTGACCAATAATTTGATAAATAGAATAAACCTGCCAATTTCAGATATCATGGCAACCCTAACCATGCATGATACATCAGTTACTCCTTCAGCACAAATTTACAGCATATTGCACTTACTTATGTGCTTTTATTCCCCATTTGCCCAACACTTAGTTTTGTAAATTTACTTACCTCTGCATCCTAAATCAGTCCTTTAAGGCACAGCAAAAGCCTTAACTGTGGTTATACATATTACAAACTGCAAACTTAGTTTAAAATCATCTTAAAAGCTCTGGTGTTTCATCTGTGTTTGACAAATTATCTCTCTGTCCACCCTCTATACTTTGCTAAGTAGATTATATCAAACAGGGATAAAAACTGAACTAATTAGTGTATCTGACAATATAGTTTCACCATCCACAAGGAGTGTTAAAGAATATGCCAAAGAAAATTGGCAATTTACTGTGTTTATTAAAACCTTTGTTTTTGCAATTTTCCATTAGGCATAAAGGTAATGGGTACATATGTTGTTTTGTACAAAATGCTGAAATTCAAGCTTTCAACATAATGAAAACTTCAAACAATTTCAAAAAATTAATTTCTTTATTAACCAAAAGTAAACATTAAAATCAAAAGATTCACAAATCTATTTATTACAGAGTTTATGTTCAGTCCTGACTCTTCCAAGGTGCTGCTGCCAATTCCTATTTTCTTTTGCTTACATTCATAGTTGTTCTCTTTTATTTTTCAAAACAATTTGTCTTTGATTTTGAATTCTGGATCTTCCCAATTATTTTATTGAGTATATATTCTACAATTTAGTAGTGACTAGGTAAAGAATCCAGATTCATTTGGACAAAAGCAACATAAAGCCTGCACATTTTCTAACAAAGCAAATTGAATTATAGAACTAGCTTTAAAGCAAGTAATTTTTTTAGCAAGAATGGTGTAAAAATCCACAAATCAAAGAAAAAATTGCAGTGGAATAGCCAACATTTGGATAAATTTTCTTTCACAGATAAGGCACCTTTGCTCTAAAACAAGGAATTTACCCCAGCGAGGGTAAATAGGCTAAAAACACTGAACATTTTATTTCTTTTCCTCAAATCCATCCACATCCATCAAGGGGGAATCTGCAAATGCATCCTTCCTTTTATATTGATTTTTCTTATAATATTTCAGTAATTGAAATTGGGTTGGAAATTAGAGGTTATACTCAACTACCATTCTGGAAAGATGGTTTACTAAGAAGTTGATTAAGAAAATGTAAGTCTAAGCAAACCATTGTTCAGGGATGGATAAAAATATCAATTTATCACATTAGATTGTTTTAACAGACAATATATGTTGAATATTTTAAAACTATGCATTGGTAAGTATTTTTGTCAGCCCTGGGAGCCTGACATTCTTATCTTGCCAGCAATAAGAAAGTCAAGGAGAAATATTTTAATGTTTCTTCAATAAAATTAACATATAACCTGAATGAAATAAATACTCACATTTATAGGTGAATGCAAAATTGGACAGCAAAACTTGAAACAAACTTTGTGTTCTCTAGAAGCTCCATTTCCAGGAACATTTAATGCTTGTTCTCTGTGCCATTTTATTTTAATTCAATTGCAGCTCCTTTCCTGAATTCCTTATATACTCTGTCATAAAAAGAGCCTCTCACACTGTACATAAAAATATTTTCTGTAGGAGAAAAGTTACCAAAAATAATGCCAAATTGTATGCACATTTTTTAAAATATAAGTGGAATTTAATTTGCTTTTGAATATTGCCTGTTCTAATATGGCTGTATTATTTAGTCATGAAAAGGAGGAGGAATAGGCAACAGAGCATCAATAATAAAATATTTCAAGAATGCACTACATATGAAATAAAGTACTTGAACTTAACCGATGTCAAGGATCAAATAAATGCTTCCTTACATGTTACAGAATACTTATTGGATACAGACTCCAATGACCTTGAAGCCTGTGGATTGCCTTTTCCCCTCCTGTCTCTCTCAGAACATGTTTTGCTACTGGCAGAAGATGCTGTCAAGCAAAACATTGGAAAACTGGTATCATTTCCTAGCCGCTAAGTTGAGCACTGATACTAAATATTTTATGATTTGGTTTTTCACAAGTTGCTTTTCTCTTCTCCTTCCTTGCAGGTTTGATTGTTGCAACACTGGCAATATGCTGGCTACCAAATCAAGTTCGAAGGATCATGATGGCTGCTAGGCCCAAGCAAGACTGGACAGTCTCTTATTTCAGGGCATATATCATTCTCCTCCCCATAGCAGACATCTTCTTTTATCTTAGTTCTGTAGTGAATCCGCTCCTGTACAACATTTCCTCCCAACACTTCCGGAAAGTCTTTCTTCAAATCCTCCGATGTCGCCTGTCCATAGAACATGCCAACAAACAGAAGTACTTGGCAACTAGTTTAAACTCTGTAGCCAATGTCAGCCATTCCAAACACCCATTGATCTTCATGTCATCCAGGCGAAAATCTTCCACCAAAGCAGCACAGAAGGTTTCCTCAAATATTCTTCAGGATGAGGCTGAAATTGACTCCAATTCACCAAAACAGAGTCCCGAGTCACTGGACCTCAACATGAGAACAATACCTCTGGAGACTAGCCTAGAGCCAAGTCCTGTTAACCAGAATGCTGTTTGTGAACATGAGTAGTAAATACCCATAAAGAAACATTACAGGATACACAATAGGCTAAAACAAGAAGCAATAAAGGAAAAGAAAGATTTTACAGGCAACAACTTGTACTCTCCAAGTTCAAGTACAATAGACTTTCCAATAACATGAATGATAGTGTTTTTTGTATGGACGACTGTTGATTTTTTTCCCCTTTGTTTCATTTTGTTTTAAAGTGCATACTGGAAAAATCAGGCAACTAAATCTATTCTGCAAGTAATGAAGTTGTTGAGACTTCTTTCAGATAAAACTCTTCTTTTGGGAAAGCAAACAACAATATCACAATGGAAACCAGCTGTGCCTTTGAGAGAAGCAACACAGGAAGAGCGATGGCAACAAAGGAAATCTTTCCTTAGAGTTTAGCAAAGTGCGGGTGATAGAAATGGCAAGCTAGACAGCAGCATGGTTGTTAATACTCCTGCCCTAGGTATGATGCCAGCGTTTCCTCGCTTCTTTGGCCTGGGCCCATTACAAAGTGGAGTGTTGCAACAGCTTATACAAACAGAGTTTATCTTCCCTGGAGTACAGAAAGTCTGGTATCCAGCAGAGGTCATGAGACAAGCTGCAGAGGAGGCACAGGACTTGCGATACAGGATCCCTGCGACACAGAACAAGAACTAGTTTAGTCTAATATGAACAAATACGCTCTCCACTGTCTATTAGCAATTCCTATAACTGAAGGGCTGTCAAGCATTCACATGGTGACTATGAATGCCAGTGCATGCCAGGACATTCAGCTCATTAGTACTTATTATGTTTTAATAGGAAAAAAAATAAGGCTTAAATAAAACAGAATTACTCTTAAAACATGTCATCCCCTTCAACCCCTATAAGGCCTGAAAACGGGGAGGGGGAAATGTGTTGTGTCACACATTGGAAGTGTTGCAAGATATTTAAAATCTTTAAAGGTTTAATATTTGAATTTGACACAATTGTCATAGTATTGTTTGATTTTCAAGAGAATCCATAATCAATTATACATTTTAGATATTCTTCAGTATTTCTTTAAAAAAATCCTAAACTGTGAAAAACTCATAGGGAAACATAGCAGAATGTTCTACATTACATGGAAGAAAATATTAGAAAAATCTTGTAACTAGGCTATTGCCATATGAAGCTGGGTACGCTTTTATTAAAGTTATAAGTGAAAGGTTTGCTTCAAAAGTTCTGGTGGTTATAAAATGAACTCTCCTTTAATACACGCACTTATAGAAACATACACAAAGTGAACTGCTTATATTCTGCACCCAGCTGTCATATAACCTCAAAATCTCTTCTTTCATATCATCTGATAGAAATTCAGCTTTGGGCTGGATGCATAAATAATATGGCTATCAAACACTAACACTGTATACTTCAGTTTCTCAGACAATTTGCTTTGGGGATTTCTGGAAGTAAACTTCATAGTTAATTTAAAACAATTCTTTCCTTTTAAGTAAAACCTGTGCTGATCTTGTTCTCTTTATTGGGAAGAGAATTAAACATGGATGAAACATAAAAAAATGCATTTGCTATATTCAGGGAATTAAATATTTTCAAAAATATATGTTCCAGCAAAAATGTAGAAAATATTAGCTTGTGCTGACACTCAACACTCGATAATATGTAAGAATTTCATTATCTATTTAATCCACGATTCACTGCTGATCAGCAAATAAGTACCATTTTAGAGCTAGAAAAACAAAAATGTTTTACCTGACACGACAGTACATTTGATTAAAATGTACTTGGAATATCAATAAAGGCACATATACAAATACATTATTTGCAATATTTAGGAATTTGCAATTTAAGTCAGTTAATATTTAATATATTGCATTCTAAAGCTGTACCCTTGAATGGACCAGTCCAATTATTAAGTTGGTTCAGTTGACTCTATTCTGGTAGAAAACAGATAGACCACTAAATTTTGCACATAAAAATGGTTCCTTGCCTCTAATTGAAATTCTTTGAATGGTCAACTGTGAATTCATACATGTGGGGTATGTTCTCATTCAAGACCTACTGAAAATACTCTAGAACTTAAAAGAATTTCTTGATGGGAATCCCATTCCTCATACATTGTCCCTTTGACTGGACATGGTTCCTACTGAATCCTTTCAATTACAGAGACTGACACAACAAATCCAGAAATACAGCCAGTTCCTTGTGGAGCTAGGAGGGCAGTTTGTGTGAATTCATAGATGTTCATTCAAAAGTTATAGATAAGCAAACCATTTTTGTCCTTCTAAGATAAAGGAAAGATTCTTTCCTTTAAAGGAAAGAAAAGATTAAACTAAAATTTTAATTTTTAATCTTTAAAAGATTAAACTAAAGGAAAGATTCTTCCTCAATTTTTCCGAGAACAAAGACCCAGGCAACAACTCTGGATAAAAATGAAAATCTTATCTAGATTTGGAGAGGGCACATTTGCTTAGGTGACTTGTAACAAAAGTCCTGCAACTGCAGGTGTCTAATTGGAAAAAATGTTGAGGGGAAAGACTCAGCCTTGAAAAGGGCTGTAGTCTGCTACAAAGAGAAGTTGTTGCTTGCTCTTTGAACACTGAAGGAAAGGTGTAGCTTTACACTCAATGTGGAAGGATTGGGAAATGGAAGGCATTTTCATTCTTAAATGGAATGCAGACAGGCCTTCAGAGAAATGGTAGTGATATCTGAGTGAAGGATGTCTGTTAAGAATTTAAAAAAAACAGATTTCAATGTTAAGTAAAAACTTTGTTCCCCTGCCTGCTGAGCTAAAATAACTTATATTATGACTGTATGCATCAGAAGATATTTATTTATTTCTCATTTATTAATGTGGTGCCGAAATAAGAAAAAAACACATTTCTTCTGACAATCGTAAAGTGCTTCATGGCATGCAAAGTGGCTTAAAAATATCAGCAAAACAATAAAATGAACTAAAATGATGAACAGTATCAAAATATACATACAAATCTTTCCTCTGCATAATACTCCACCCCCAAAATACCCCAGCAAAAGGCCTACACAAAGATATAAGTTTTGATGGTCTTCCAAAATGACAGTTGGGCCAGAAACATTCATGCCTCAGGCTTTATATTGTATTAGAAGACAGATATTGATAAAAAAAAATGTGACCCACAAGGTCACATTTTATATATGGGACCCAGCATGCCAATCTGACCTGAGCTTGTAGGGTGGGCAGTAACAATAAGTAAGCTTGTTGCAATACAGGTGGTCCTCGACTTACAACCATAATTGAGCCCCAAATTTATGTTGTAAGTAAAACATTAGTTAAATGAATTTTGACCCATTTTATGACCTTTCTTGCCACAGTTGAGTGAATCACTACAGTTAAGTTAGTAACCCTGTTGGTAAGTGAATCTGGCTTCCCCATTGATTTTGCTCATCAGAAGTTCGTAAAAGGGGATCACATTACCCTGGGACACTGCAACCATGATAAATATGAGTTGCTAAGCACCTGAATTTTGATCACATGACCATGGGGATGTTGCCATGGTCATAAGTGTGAAAACCAGTCATGTCACTTTTTTCAGTGCTGTTGTAACTTTCGAATGGTCACTGAATGAACTGTTGAAAGTCAAGGACTACCCGCATATGAACCTATGAAGAGCTTTACTGCACCTGGAAGCCTACAGGTGTAGGATGAGAAAGACAAAGATTTCACACAGGTATTGGAGATATCGCCCCACTTCAAAAACATTTTATAAAATCATAAAATAATGAAAATACCATGCACTGGTGATTAGAAGGAAAAATAGTAGCTTTCAAGGTATTGAAGAGGGCTGAAACATTGTCTTCTTGAATAGTCTGCTAAAGTGCCAACTTTAATCTACTCTAATCTGCTAAAGTGCCTACTTTAGAAGAGAAGGAGACTTTTGTGGAATAAAAACCCTTTATGAAGAAAAGCGTTATTTAGTTTCTGACCTGAGTGTGAAGTGACATTATAGCTAAATGGATGGAAGAGACAACAAAGTTTTACTTTTGGATATATCTGACTGAATTTGGCATAATGGGGAACCAAACAGAACCTTGTCATTGAGGATAATTGAAAAGGGTATGGGTTTAGAAAGAACCACAATAGAAACCCTAACTTTGTGAAGAGAAGAAGGCAATCTTTCGATAACAAGCCATGGAAAATTAGAGCTGGTGTGCGATGGTTGTTCTAAAGAGGAAAGTGAAAAATGTGTAGATTGTGCAAAAAATGGAGGATTCTCCTCTCATGAACAATGGCTGCAATTGGGTGGTTAGCCACCATGCTTGAACAAAAGGCAAGAGGAATATGTGAATGAGGGCCTGAGGAAGCAGTGGTGGTCAGCATTATAATGCTTTAGGAAATCTATGGGTTTGATCAGGAATATGGAAAGCAGGAGGATAATGGTCAAAATTCAACGCCCATCCTTGAAAAAGCAATACAAGAGCACAAGACAGCAGATGGCAACAAGATTGGCTTGAACTCCTGAAACCTCAAGATAATGGGGTCCCTCCTATATCTGATATAGCACAAGTATCAAAACTCAACCACATCACAATGACATCCTGTGATGTTTCGCAATGTTTTTTGCCTTTACGGAGTTGGGTTAGGCGTGGTCTGCATGTGACTCATCGGGCCCACGGACCACCAGTTTGACACCCCTATGATATAGAGAAGATGACATGCAGAATGAAAACTGAGCTGAGATCTATCGTGTGTTTTTCCCTTATAAAATGCATTTTGGATCTGAGAGGGAATGGACTTTCTAAACTGGCAAATCTGGCATTGATACACGGGGTGGAAACTGGATTTCTTTGACGGCCAAATCAACATTGTAGTTTTCCTCCACAGACTGGCGATGGATAGCAGGGAGTAGAGAGGGGGAGCCAGGACGGATGCCTTCTGCAGCACCCTGCCAGCTAATGTAAGGTGAGGAAGGGCTGCACGCAGCCTCTCTGCTCCACGTTTTCATTCTCCATGACCTCCTGCAGATTCTGCCAGCTGAAAACAGGCCGTTTTTGGCCAGCAGAGTGGTGCAGGAGGCTAGGGAAGCAAAAAATGGGCCATGGGGGAGTACACATGCAGCCCATTTTGGCCAGCAGAGGCACCGCAGGATAGTCCTTTGGTATTTCCAGGCTGGCCCCACAGGCTGTTTTAAGCAACCTGCAGGCCAGATCCGGTCAGTGGGCCTTGAGTTTGACACTCCTGCACCAGTAGAATAAAAGCAGCAGGGTGAAAATTCTGCAATTGTACAGCCATGTGAAAAGACTTAGCTCCTCCTCCTCCTTTTTTTTTTTTTTTGTTCTGATTGAAAGGAGTGAGCCCTTTAGAAGGTTTTATACATACATTGAATTATTTTCTTGATGCTGAAGGTAAAATTGCAGATGCCTCTGGATTGATTTATTATATGAATGTATACAGCCACCCATCTTGCAATCATTACTCTGGACAGCAAAGAGAAAATTATTGAGAGGAGATATAAAATATTTTTGCAATAGGACATATGAGGTACCTGGTAACTTTTGATGCACAGTGCAAATTTTGGATAAAGATAAAGGATTCCAATGGTCTCAGAATTGGCTGCTCTAAGAGTCCCCCTCCCTCTCCCCAGAGTAGCTTAGAGGTTAGAGAGGGGATTGCACAGAATCTGTCTTGCTATCACCTGGTAAGTTTTACAAGAGTCCACTGTGCGACCTTTCCTAAGGGATAAACAACATCCACAATTACCTGATGAAGAAAATTTGCTTTTATAAGGCTGAACCTGCAGAATGGGGCCTTGGAAGTGGCAATGCTTGATCCAAAAGGCACATGAATGGGGACAATGTCAATAGCCTAAGTTTTAAAACAAATAAAAGTAATAAAACAGCATCAAAATTAAGCAAAGCACAAAGAAAAAGAAAAAAAACCACGGAAGATCTCTCAACAACCCAGATAGGTATCTTGACAGAATAATTATGGTCCAAAGCAACTGGCAAAGCTAACACATGGAGACATTGCTATGTTATGTTAATTTGTGATAACAGAGTTGTTTGCTGAGCGTGATATGTTTTTCCCTAGTGTCTTCATACAGATAGTCCAATTGAGCCCAACATTTTGACAGCTTTTTGCCAAAGTTATTAAGCAAATCGCTACAAAAGTGAATCATGCAGTCATTAACTGAATCTAACTTCCTCCATTGATTTTGCTTCTCAAAAGCCAGTTCAGGTTACAAAAAAATTATCACATGACCCTGGGGAAGTGCAATTGTAATATATATGTTGGTTGCCAAGTCCTGAATTTTGATCACGTGAAAAACTGGTCGTTTTTACAGTGCTGTTTTTACAGTGCTATTGTAACTCTGAAGTCACAAATTGAATGATTGTAAGCCAAGGATTATTTAAAATAGGTTTTTCCCCCCATGTCTTATTATTTAATCTTTATACAGTTTGTTTCATATAATAATAAATGTATACATTAATTTTAATTATATATAAAATGTTATAATTTTAAAATATTTCATCTTTTATGCGATACTGACATATTCAGCTACTCAATTTGTGTATGTTATTAAAAAAGTAAATTGTAATTTAAAAAAATAATACAATTATTTTTAAAAAGAAATAAGAACAGAGTGCACACATGAATGATTATAGTATTTTCAGAATTTTTTTTCCTGAACTACTAAAGGTAACAATCTTTATATCTGTGGGAGAGAAGTAAAACCTGTGACTGTATTTGCAGCATCTTGCTCTGCTGGTCCAGTTTCCTGGGTGAAATTGATGGAAACTTCCCCAATTCCTGGCAATAAATATCACCTTTTCGAATTGCTGTAATTTATACAGGCCCAGGCTTTCCTGGAGGATGGATACAGCTTGCAGAAGTGAGGAACTGTTAATTCCCCTTATCAACGGTTTTATATTTGTCATTTTGAAGGTGGATAAAGATTCTGCAGAGTGTGCAAAAGATCACCTAATTTTTTTGTAATATGTTTCTTCACCCAATTTCTTCATAAAATATTGACAGTGTCTTTGCTGGAAGACTTAAAACTGTATTACCTTTAACAGTACATCTCATGCAATCTGGTTTATAAAAGAACATCAAACATTGGATAATATATTATCTGTGGATATATTGAACATGCAGTATATCTGAATATCTCCAAACATATTTGGCTGTGCTTTGCTGCAGATGGAAAAAAAAACATTGAAAATGGTTTAATACAGATTTAATACAACTTGCTCATTTTTAGGGTTATTTTATTCATTGGAATAAGTTTGAATACAGTACAGGAATGTACAAAACCAGACAAGGTTCATTTAAAGCAGATGTCTCTCCAGTAACTTGACAGAAAATCCTACCAGTTTTCAGTGGTCAAAACCCCTATGAATTGAGTCCCAAACATTACAGAAGCTACTGCCGGGTCTCCAGCATCAATATATAATAGCTCTCCCTCAGCAACAGGCTACTGCATCATACACCAATAGCTGAGTAGTCTCCATTGTCAGCTCATGTAAACTTGCTGCAGTAATCATAGAGCAGGGGTCTCCAACCTTGGCAACTTTTAAGATTTGTGGACTTCAGCTCCCAGAATTCCTCAGCCAGCTTTGCAGGGGAAGAAAGGAGAATGAAGAAGGAAAGAAAAAGAAAAAAAGGAAGGGAGGGGGGAAGTTCTGCCTTAGCACTTGGCCACCAACAGACAGCAAGGCTCTTCTGGAGGATAAGGGATCTCCCCAGCCTTTGCCTGGGGAATACCAGTACCCCTGACACAAGTGATGTTGAGCTGGCCATGCCCACCCCAGCCACTCCCCTGAGGTCAAACACAACTCTGATGTGGCCCTCAATGAAATCAACTTAGCAGTTTTAAACCTAACCTCTATCTCAGGAACCTTTCCACCAGATAAAGACTGGACCCTGGACAATAGTTACCTGTCATAGTTGTACCTACTGAAGGCGTCTGCAAGAAGGATTATACTACTATATTTTTCAAGCTTCAGGAATCACCCCACCTCCAAGCTCCCAATTTCTCTGATCCACACTGACTGGTTTCCCATAGGCCCAAGTCCAACAGCAATCCAAGTCTCAATACAGTTATGATCTTACTACCTAGAGCGGGGCTGTCAAACTCACTGCCCACAGCCTGGATGTGTCAGGCGCTGGCCACGCCCAGTTTAGCAAAGGGGAAAAAAGTTGTGATATGTCACATGGCGCCATGGGTTTGACACCCCTGACCTAGAGCTTCATCCACTTTCTCAAAAACCAGATGCAAAAGTGAATCCCATACTATGTGGTGCTTGATTCTCAGACTGAAATCATTTGGAAGCTGTCTTGCCAAATGTTTAGCCTGCCTCTTCCAAAGGTGCACTGGGCATTTGATTAAACTGATTCCCATTTCTGGAAAAAATGCCCAAGTACTTTTGAAATCCAACAGTATTCATAAGGTGCTTGCAAGAATCAATGAAACAAACCACAGGGATAGTCCACTCACCCTCATAGGTCTAGACGAACCATAAGTCAATCAGAAAGACCACATTACAATAATTTCCATATTCAGATCACATTTTCAGACCGGCATTAACCTGTGAAGTGAAGTTCAAGTCTTATCTATGATCTCTTTGGTGGGAGGGACCAGAGATTACCTGGGACAAAATCATGGTTATCACTGAATTCATGAACTCCCAAGCCCTCAACACTGAAAACTAGGAAAACTGCAGACTGATAATGCAGTCCAGGAGAAGACCTTTCCATAAAACTACAGTAGGTGGGAATATACAAGCAGAATTCCTAACTTGTTCCTGTAGCCTAAGCTCATATAAAGACATTCACAGACCACTGTTGCTTAAATGTTCATCTTCAGTTTGCTTCTGAGGATTATTGTACTTGTATTCCTTCCTTGTGGACATCACAGCTAATGCAGGACCAAAATTCCAAAAAGCAAATTTCTGTGAGAATGGCATTACTTCCTTTTCCCACCCAAGTTTGTGAAATTATCTGGGTCCATCCATTCATCTACAAACAAATAATGAACATAATTATTTATTAATTGAGACAGGATTTACTGGAAGAAGCCTGAGATATTGGCCACCAGCAATCCAAGTCATCTTCATCACCAATTACTATTTTGAATTTACTAGCATGAGATATTAACATTCTCCAAAACTATTACACATAATCCTTGATTTATGACCAAAATTGGACCCAAAATTTCCATTGCTAAGCAAGACAACTGTTCAGTGAATTCTGCCCTATATTACAACCTTATGTTTATTAATACAATTTATTTACCTGAATATTATCCCATTGGAATTTGAATATCCTATATTTGGTAAACTGAATACATATAGTACATATTATTTCCCTATTCTTTTACCTATTTATTTTTATTGATTTATACTTCACATTTTTAACCAATATTTTCTCAGAGGAGGACATTCACTGATGAAAGTCAGTTTTGTTTTGAAATGGTGATAAAATGTGAATAGGTATACAGATTTAATAAAATCTCTCAAAGTAGCTACCACTCAAATCTGATTCCACTTGTAAAATGTGGAACTTTTATGATTCTTTAACAAAGCCCAACAAACCACACAATATCACACCATATGCAACTACAGCTTACAACATTCCGCTACATTCCATTCTTTGTTGTCAATACATTTCTTAGGGCATGTAATAAATTCTTTCTATTACTTTTGGTATAGTCCACAACAGAGCAGATATTTCAGGACTCTTAGACAAATATATATATATATTTGTCAATATGCCTGGCAGCTAAGAAGTAACATGTTTCACCAAATATATAAAGCTGATTCCTTTAGACGTTAAACAACCTTTTCCTCAACTAAAAGCTCCAATGGCACAGTGATTTCCAAATAATATTTTTGCCAAAATAAAATATAAATACCACCAAAACAAAACAAAAATTTGTATGGTTTCCACGTGTGGGAAATGTAACTGTACAACAAGCATTGCTCTTGCATTTTGGAGCCAATATCTGCATGAATCTACTCCTAGACAAAACACAGAAAAGTGAAACTCCTTGCTATGTAATAGCAGGTTCATGCTCTGGTTATTTGTTGTCTGGTCATGGCTAAGACAAACTATTTGTTATATTCATCAGTGCATATCAGTAGATAGATTACTAATTAATAATTATCTTTTTCATTGCAACACACGATTTATTACTTTTCTCTTCAATGTTATTGTTTGCTCATAAAGACAAGATTGAATACCCTTGCTGTAATTGATAAAGCCTTCTCAGCTCATTTCTGATAACAGCCTTATAAACGGGCCCATTTATCTTTCTTTTCCAAATTCCATAATTTTTCCTGTTCTTATAGAACTCTGAAAGCCCATTTATTTTCAAGCACTTTGTTTGATAAAGGTGTCTATCTGATGCATACCTTACCCATTATTTCTACCACATACTGTTTCCCTTGCCCTTTTAATCTATATTCTATTTTCAAGTGTCATCTCCCTGGTTCTCTGAACTGCAAAATCTGCAGTGATTGGATTAGTTCAGGCATATGAAAAGAATGCAAGAACCGCAGTGTTGTCCACACATAGCAACCTTCCTGCAAGTTGATGAGTTTTGACTGTCAATGTTTTTAATCTTAAGTAAATGTTCTCCTAAGATGGTGCCTTTGTTCCATTAAACTTCTAATGTGGGTTTAAGATGGCAGTCTCACTTAGTTTAGAGTTCTTTATATGCGAAGAAACTGTTCAATATCTCCACAATAAAGAGTTCTGCTTTGATCGCCTTATCAATTCGGGTATTTTGATTCAGTTGTTTACATACAATACTTTGAATGGGTCAGTGCACATATGTTGGAGTGTGCAGAGTGGAAAATAAACATGCTTGGGGAACAATAAGGTTTTGGTTGTCCTTATGGCAAACTGTCTTACAAATTCCAAAATCTGACTCTTTTTGTAGACCTATTCTTGGAAAAGAGCGCTGCACGTGGCTGATGACCTTGTTTATTCTAGCTATATCTTATTAAAAAGTGTTATGTGAAAAGTTTAAATTGTCCTAAGCCATAGTGGGAAGCAGAGGTCAATATTTATTGTTCCGTCCGGAAAACGCGAGGTAGACCAGGTTCCAACAACAAGTCTTTATTTATAGTACAGTTGCAAAACGGAACATTGGCTCAAGCCGCGACAGCCCTTTTAAACTTTTCTGTCTGCCGGTTTGTAGCCAATGACATTCATTTGATTTTGCCGCCTTTGTGCGGCTTTGGGGATTGGTTCTTTTTGGACCTATCCCCATTAGTTTTTTAGTGACCAATCAGAATGGGTTATTTGGATTCTACTATTTATATACAGAACACCCCTCCCCTCTTAGTTCAGTCCTACGTGGTGACGTAGTCGCGCAGGTAGGTGGGGCTTCTCTTGACTCGACTGGACTTGTGCGGTTCATTATTGTTGGAGACTTCGACTGGTTCGGATGGGGTTGCTGTGTCTTCCGTCCTTCTCCATGGAACCGTCTGGAAGGGTGAGTCAGCCATTTTACTGCCGCCTGAGTTTCTTAGGCCGGCGGTTTTGCCGATCCCTCCCGTTTCCTCCGGGCAGGTCAAGCTGGCCTGGCTGGCCCCTTCGGATGGACTCTTCTTGCAACTTTCTTCAAACAGTGAGTCTTTTATTTGCTCTTTTTGATTGTTATTGTTTTCGGAGTTTAATTTAAACAGTTCCTTATTGATTTCTCGCATTTCCCCCCCCTCTTTGGTTTGAATTTCGTCGTGTTTTTCTATGTGTGGTTGTGTGTTTGCATTTCGTTCTATGTTTCGGGAGAGAAGCTGGTCTATGTGCCGCTTCCATTCCCTGCCGTCGTCTACCGTTAGTCGGTAGGATTTGGGGCCTGTTATTTGTGTAATTTGTCCGGGTAGCCATAATGGGTCCCCAGTAAAATTTTTAGCATAAACTAAGTCGCCTATTGCAAAGGTCCTGCATCGGGTGGAGGAATCGGGGGGGTTTTCTGGTGTGAAATTTGGGTGCAATCTGTCTAAATGCGACCTTAGTTTCCTTCCCATCAGTAATTCTGCTGGGGTTTTGTTGGTTGTAGTACTGGGTGTGATATGTTGGAGGGTGAGTAATCGATTTATTTTATTTTGGACATCCCCAGTGTCTATTTTTTCTAAACCCTCCTTGGTAAACCTGACCATTCTCTCTGTCCTACCGTTTGCAGCCGGGTGGGCCGGCGCGGTTAGGGCATGTCTTATACCTAGGGAGGCTAGGTATTGCTCAAATTGGAGACTGGTTAATTGTGGCCCGTTGTCAGACACTAGGACGTCCGGTAGGCCATGGGTTGCAAAGAGTTTGTCAAGTTGTTTTATAACGGTTTCTGTTGTCGTAGATGGCATAATTTTTACCTCCAGCCAATTAGAGTATGCATCCACGACAATCAGAAACATATGCCCCTTGGTAGGACCCGCAAAATCAATGTGGATTCGTGACCAGGGGCCTCTTGGGGTTTCCAGGGGCCTCTTATGGGTGCTTTTGGCGGGGACGGCCTGATTCTTTGGCATTTATTGCACGAGTTTACCCAGTATTCGATGTCTCTATCTATACCCGGCCACCAAACGTAGCTTCTAGCAAGGCTTTTCATTTTAACTATCCCTGGGTGGCCTTCGTGAAGCATACCCAGTACTTTGGTTTGTAATTTGTTAAGAATAATTACCCGATCACCCAACAATAAACAACCTTTTTGGATTGAGAGTTCAGTTTGTCTGGTCCGGAAAGGTTTAAAGTTCTCAGTTTTTTTGGTTTTCCGGCCAGCCTTTACCTACCCAGTTAAGTACGCGGGCAATCAATGGGTCTTTTGCGGTGGCTCTGGCGACATCATTCGCAGATATGGGTAGATCGGGGCAAGTCTCTATTTGCAATGCTGTCATCGTTGGTGTCGGGTCTTCCTCTGTTGATGGCGATGTGTCAGGGTACAGGAATAGGCTGCCAGGAACTCTGACCATCTAGTCATTCGTGGGGACAGAATATTCGGTGTAGGTTTGTTTCCCGCCAAAATTCCTAGTAGCGGTTTGTGATCTGTTACGATTTGAAAAGTTCTTCCATATAGGTACTCGTGGAAGCGTTTCACTCCGGCGAAAATTGCTAGAGCTTCTCTGTCCAACTGGCTGTAATTATGCTCGGCTTTGGACAGGGTCTTAGAATAGTATGCGACGGGTGCCTCTCTCCCATCAGGCAATTGGTGGCTCAGGATGGCACCGACTCCGAATGGCGAGGCGTCACAGTTCACCGTCAATGGCAGTGTGTTGCTAAACTGGATAAGAACGGTGTTTGATGTTAATAAGTCTTTTATTCCTTGGAAAGCTTTTTTTTCTCTAAGCCCCCATGTCCAAATTGTTTTCTTGTCCAGTAATTGATGCAATGGTTCCGCTATTGTGGCTTTTTGGGGTAGGAACACATTATAAAAGTTTATCAGTCCCAAAAATGCCTGCAGCTCAGTTTTATTCTTTGGTTCTGGTGCGTCTTTTATAGCTCTTACTTTTTTTTCGGTGGGGTGTATGCCCTCTCCATCAATTAAATATCCTAAGAACTCGACGCGATGAGTCATTAGGCAGCACTTTTCTTTCTTTACTTTCAGGCCAGATTCTCTGAATTTATTTAGGACCTCTTTAAGTCTTTTCTTTAGTTGTGTTGCATCTTTGCCTGAAATTAGGACGTCGTCAAAGTATGGCACGACCCCTCTTATGCCATTTAACAGGCGTTCCATGAGGCTCTAGAAAACGCCTGGGGCTACGCTTACTTCAAATTGGAGCCTGTTACATTTGAATGCCCCTTTGTGAGTCACTATTGTTTGTGCTTCCGCCGTTAAGGGGTCTACTGGGAGCTGTTGGTATGCCTGTGCTGGGTCTAGTTTGGCGAAAACCTTTCCTCACCCAAGAGAGTGCAGTAGGTGTTGCACAACCGGCACCGGGTACGCGCTCTGTTGCAACGCGTGGTTCAGGGTAGCCTTGTAGTCGCCACAGATTCGAACCGACCCGTCTGGCTTAATTGGTATCACAATTGGTGTTTCCCAATTTAGCGTGGTCGACCGGTTCTAAAACCCCTTGATCTATCATTTTATTTAGTTGTTCCTCTATTTTTTTTCTTTTAAAGCAAAAGGGACCCGTCTGGCCTTTAGTCTTTTAGGGGTTATCTGTGGGTCTAAACTAAACGAAATGGGGGTTCCCCGATACCTGCCTAGGGAGCCGTCGAAGATGTCCTGGAATTCTCAGATCAGGTCTTCTTCCCAGTCAGTTGCGGCCACCCGGTCTACTCCGGTCATCCCGATGCCCAATGGTGTGAACCATTCGATACCTAGGAGGCTTGGTCGATCTCGGTCGACTATTGTTAGTGGTAGTACTGCGATATGTTGCCTGTAAGCGATTCGAAAATATCCCAGGCCGATTACAGGAAAACATTTTCCCTGATAATCTTTGAGGGTTAGTTTTTGTCTCTGGAGTTCCTTAATTCTGATGTCAGGAATTAGTTTTTTGAGGGTGTCCCACGACACCATGGATAGGAATGATCCAGAATCAACTTCCATCTCGCAGGGGCTGTCTTCGATTTTTACAACTATTTTTACTTTCTTCCCGCTTTCCGTCTGAGCGCTTCCGATAGTGAAAGTTTGGTATGCTTTCTCCCGGTTAGTGGCTTGCCTGTTTCGCTGCCACTTTCTCTCGGGGAGTCTTGGCTCAGGCTTTGCTGGGGAGTCGTTTCGTCTCTTTGGGCTGTAATTCTTTTTGTTTCTGCAGACTTTCTCGATATGCCCCCTTTTCTTGCATGCTCTGCAAATGGCATCGAGGAATCTGCAATCGGCTCGGGGATGGTTCCCCCCGCAGCCAGCACATTCCCGCCGATTTCTATTTTCGCGCCCTTTCTTGTTAGCGTATAGGCGTTGGATTTCGTCGTCTTCCTCCCCGGATTCTGATGTCTCTTAGAGTTCTTCGTAATGAGTGGTTGTGGGAGGTTGTTTTTTTCCTCTGGCTGGGCTTTTTTCATCGTTATTTGCATTCATTTGTTTCATCTTATCTGCCGATTTTTTGGCGGCTTCAGCAGGCGAGGCTTCTGCAATAGCTTCGGCTACTGATATGTTGGGTTTGTTCAGTAGCTTGCTCTGTATGGTTGAGTCTCTTAACCCCAATATCACTCGATCCCGCATCGCTTCATCTAAGTTAAGAAACTCGCACGCTCCCCCTATTTGGCGTAGTGCGGCTACAAAATCAGCGATGGTTTCGCCTTCTTTCTGGTCTCTCCGATAAAACTCGTGCCGCTTTATCAAGTTTGACACTACTGGTGCATAGTGGGCCTTTAATGTTCTTTGGAGCTCGGTCCACGTCAGTTGTTTGACATCTCGGGGCTTTGCCAAAGCCTTGGCCATTTTAAAAATCGCGGGCCCACAGTGTGTCAAGAAGACAGCTCTTTTTCGTTGGTCTGAGATTTCCTCCATCTCATTGCTGTCTAGGTACATCTGGAAACGGTCTACGTAAGATTCCCAATCTTCTTCATTGGGGTTGAAGGGTGCGGGCGGCGCATTGTTTCCGGCCATTTCTCTTTGTCGGGCTTGTCTGTCACCGCGTGCTCTGTCTCGCGTTTAGGACGATCCCATCCTCGTCGCCAGTGTTCCGTCCGGAAAATGCGAGGTAGACCGGGTTCCAACAACAAGTCTTTATTTATAGTACAGTTGCAAAACGGAACATTGGCTCAAGCCGCGACAGTCCTTTTATACTTTTCTGTCTGCCGGTTTGTAGCCAATGAAATTCATTTGATTTTGCCGCCTTTGTGCGGCTTTGGGGATTGGTTCTTTTTGAACCTATCCCCATTAGTTTTTTAGTGACCAATCAGAATGGGTTATTTGGATTCTACTATTTATATACAGAACATTTATAGATCCACCTTGTGACAATTAGAACTAGTTTAGATTTCTTTAATCAATTTCTGCACTTAATTTTGCTCATTATCTTATTCTTCTTTTGCACATTATATAGTCCCTGAAAAGTATATCAAATAAGACAAAAACAACAATCTCTACATAATGGCAATTTATGTTTTACAGGGTATATTCAGGTACCAATTCTCTAATATCTATTTTCTCTTTTCTGAATGTATGGTGCTTTGCTATATCAATTATATTTGTCTACCCGAGGTAATAATCCACACCAAGAATACTCATATCAATCTTAGAGATTTGAAAAAAGTTAATACTGTAATATTCTCTAGTGAAATTCAAAGCATATTAATATTGGTGTACAAAATATAGAATGTTTAATTTAAACCACTTAAACCTTTAATACTAAATAAATAAGTTAAGTTTGACTTAACAGCTAAATGTTTTTAATAACTTATGCCACCCTATGTACAAAAGGAATAACTTGTCAAATATTTTGTTTTCACATGAAATATTTTGACTTGATAAAAGTACCCCATTCCCTCCATGCAGAACTCTTAAGGTTGATTAAAAGTAATCTTATTCATACAATGGTGACTATGACATTAAAGCGCTGATTAAAATTTCAAACACTGCATGGAATAAATGAGACACACATTGTTCATATTGGGTATAAACAATGAAAAGACTCCAAGATGCAATGGAATTCCTTTCTATCTTATGGAGGGGAATGTATTAAACCCTGTAAAATTCATTTCCTTCTATTTTAAAATGCTCTTAAGATAAGCAATTAGTCATAATACATATTAAGCTAAAGGTCAAAAAAGACAGTGAGATCCAACAGTGTTCAATCCTTTATATAACTTACTAGATATATCCTGAGAGATTTTAGGGCAGATTACCTTTAACTTTCCCTCCCCCAGGGTCACATAACCAAACTTCAGGCATTTAGCAATACAGCTACATTTATAACAGTCATGTGACGGTTATAGTTTTGACAAAAAAAACAATATTTACTTTTGGTTATTTGCAAAATTGTTTCCATAGCAAACCAATGGGTTCATTACAGCCGCAGCACTGGATTAATGATTGCATCCCCAAAGGTCTTAAAATGAGGTCTGTCATGTGACCGATCAATTTTGACATATAAGTTATGACATACAACCATAATGAGCAAGTTTCATTGTAGTTGTATGTTGAGAACTATCTATAATTGATCTAACAGAGTTCTCCTGAAACATTATATGTAGTCCTCACTGACACTGGGACTGGCAACTCTGTCACTAAGTGACACAGTCACTAAGTGAGCCATCACATGAGTGTGATGGACTCATGACTTCACTTGCACTGTGTTTAAGTGAAATATCATATAGTTTTACTGCTGAGTTTCCCATTTATTCTGCTTTTTGGAAGCCAGTTGTGAAATGTGCAGCTGGTTGCTCCACCGTCGTAAACACTCACTGGTTGCAAAGTGACAGAATCTCAATCACATGATCGCAGTGCTGGTGTAATGGTTGTAAATCAGTTATAAAGTTACTTTTTCCAGTGTCGTTATAACTTCAAAATCACTAAACTGGGCAACTGTTAAGCGAGAACTACCTGTACTTAACTCCATATAGTTGGACTAGATACCACTTTCGCAAATTATAGACCAAACCTAAGAACAAGTAACTAGAAAAGGGAATTGTTTTGTTTGGAAAACACACGAGGTAGACCGGGTTCCAACAACAAATACTTTTATTGTTAACTGTTAGTAACGGAACGCCGGCTGAAGCTGGGGCCAGCCCTTTTATACAGGCTGGCTTGCCTGCTTGCAGCCAATGGCAGCTATTTAGATTTGCCGCCTTTTTGGTATCTCTTTGGATTGGTTCCTAGTGAACCAATCCACTTGTCTTTTCCTTAACCAATCAGAATGGTAGGTTTGGAGTCATCCACTTTACATACAGAACAGGAATTGAAATTAATTTTCTAGGCATGAGTCTCCACTGTCTTTGGCCCTTCATTAGAAGAAACTCTTATCTATATAAAGCAAAAGCATTTCTGCCTTTTGTACTTTTTCCTTTGATGTTCTCCTTCCATCTGTCGATCTTTGTACTTTCGAAAAGCTAGTTTTAGTAGTGCGTTGTATGGAAATTGCCTCCAACCCCATGGTTTGCTTCAGCTCTGCAGGGTTGGTCAAGACATTTTACTACCTGAGGTAAGGGGTAAATTATGCTCCTTGCATTAATATAAAAATTCACATTGCCCAGGATGAATTATTTCATAACTGAGTAAAAAAAACTCCAAGCATACCTCTCACTCCCTCACAATAATGCAACCAATCAAAAGACCTCAAAAATCTGCCTCATGATTGTGTACACAGAAAATATTTCTTTCCTTATCCTGCACTGCCTGGAATCTGGACATGGATGAAAAATTCCCAATGTCAGTTTAGCTCAGTGGTAAAGGAGGAGGGGCAAAGGACACAATGGTGAAGGAGTTTCATTATCTAGTGTCAATGGGGTGAACAGGTTTTAGTGGATTGCCCCTGGTGGAGACTGACTCTGAGGGAGAGGAGGAACAGCCGACAGGGAGTGGAAGTGTGGCTCCCAAGGTTGTGGAAGAGGCTGGGGAAGGGCAGAGGCCAACTGACAGTCAGAGGAGGACCCAGGCCCATCCCCTATCCATCCTAGGGCACGCAGGGAGGAGAGGATAAGGGAGAGATATGGTCTACTCAGGAAGAGAGGGCCTTGATCCTCTTTATGGGCTACAGTTGTGACAACTGAATAAGAGTATGGACCTGCATACTGGCGAACACTGGAAACAAAGCGTGTAAATATCTCTAGTTTATAGTTCCTCCCTGAGTTTGGCGTCCTTCCAAGTGTGTGTGGACATCATCCAGCCTTTATCTTGCCTGGTTTGTGTTGCTTTTTTCCTTCTTTGTGTAATTGTGTGGGAGTTTTTTTGTCTTCTGTCAAAGATATTCGGAGCTTGGAAGCAAAGTAAAGGAATAAAAGGAGCTTCACCTGTTTTCTGTGACTGTGTTTGTTTTGTATCCCACCCTGGGTCATCACATTTAAGCACAAGCAACTGAGAATAAAAAATGGGAATGATGAATGAGAAAAAACTTAAAAGCAGTAATAATGGCACTTTCCCAAAACAGGAGACATATTCCAAGAAATAAGTATCAAACAGCCTCTAAACAACTATGGTATCTGGGAGTCAAAGAGGCTATAAATTTAAATAATATCTGCAAGGAATACCATTTGCTTGTAAGCAAGAACATATAAGACCACAAAATAGACTAAGTAAATAGAAAATGAAGAAGCTAAAGTACTCTGGGATTTAAGAATTCAAACGATAGGCACCTGCCACATCACACACCAAAATTAATAGTTGTAGACAAAAAAGATTTTGAAAAAATCTCTGGGCAGTGGATTTGGGATTACCTGGAGATAGAAATATAGAACAGAAAGAACTGAAGATCACAACATACAAAAACCTGCAAACAGAATGACTGTGGCAAAAGAAAGCAAAGATAGTATCAGAAATAATAGGCTCCTTGGGTGCAATCCTAAAACATCTGGAGCAACACTTGAATATCACTGGTATTGACAAAAACAACATCACTCAATTGCAAAAAGTAACTTTGCTTGGAAAGGCTTACATCCGTCAATACTTTTAACATAATTAAACGACATAATCAGTCTACATCAGGTCCTTGAAAAGGACTCAATAGGTTGACAAAAAATGCCAAATCAGTCTGAACATGTGTGTGGCAAAACATAATAATAATGGCAAAAGTGATTTTCTGATCTACCATCTTCTCCCATTTCTTGGTTGAAGCAGCCTAAAACCTCGGAATGATATTTTATCCAAATTAGCCCGAGCTGTGGTTAATGCTAAGCAGGGCTGAGCTCATTGCTAATTGAAAGTAATCCAGATTTTTATGAAAAAGAAGGCTGCTTAGCCCCAGAACAGTTCTAATTTTACGCTATAAAATAAATCACGCAACTGAGATGGAATTCACGAGAGATACTACAGTTTATCACCGAATTTCAAAATACTTCTAGAGGGCAGGCATAAATTCGTGGTAGATCTTCCCTATATTATTATAGCCTATGCAAATAGTAACCTTCCAACATTATTTTTGGGGGATTGAGGAGGAGGCATAAAGCTCCCAGGTCTTTTTGACAATGTCATTAGCAGTAATAGAACTATAAAAATTCTGTCCTTTTGGTGCTTTGGGCTTCATGGTAGATGAGAGCATTCAGATCCTTGCCCAAGGATCCAAGCAGTAAAGTGGAAATGATTGCTATCGTTCAATCCATTTCTTCATAATAATATGCTTGGTCAGGAAAAGAGAATGTAGTGTGTGTATCTCAGTAGGTCATTTGAAACTGTGATGGAGTTTATTCATTTATATGTGAAATTTGAGCCACAGTTTATTCACCTATAAGCTCAGCATTGTGAACTATTCAGAAAGTGGCCTTCGGGCACCATATTCTATCACCATATATACCTTCAGAACAGATCCAAGAAATGGAAAATGCATAAAAAGCTATTGTCCATAACCTGGTGAGAAATTAAACCCATTCAGCCAGAAATGACAACTTTCTTCACAATAACCCAACATTTTGGGGGATGGGAGGTCATTTTTTCTTTTTTTGTTTAATCATAAAACTATTTCAAGTCAACTTCTAGCTTAACCACTGTTTCACTGTTTTAAAAATACTAAAAAAGCAATTCATTACAAACTCTCCATGGTTTCACCTTACCTAATGCAGTTAATTTAGCTCATCTCCTGCATTCTTTGTAGTGTTACAGGTAACCATAAGATGGGAAGCAATTTATTAATAACAGAACATGCCCTACAGCTTGTTCAGTTACATCTGAAAATACTTCCAGAATGATAAGATACCCGGGGCTCTGAATTACAGCATATAGTGAAAGTTAATAATATATACCATAGTTCTCAGTAGCCAAATGGAGCTAAGTGCTTTAGATAGAAAATGTCTATGACTTTTGGGATGGGAAAGAATTTCTTAAATATCTACCGAAAAATAGTTTTCTTCCTACACTGATTAACTTTTATAATATCACTGACTCTATACTCCTAATTTGTCTTGCTTGTGATTTATGTAATCAACTAATTTTAAACATGATACAAAAACAGCGACCCAGTTTCCCCAGATAAAATGTTAACACAAATAACAGTAATAAAAATTAGAATGTACAGATTTTTCATTCAAGGAATAAAATGTATGCTGCTTTCCTTATGATTCAATGTTTCTTCCCTATGGAAACTTCAGTATTCAACAAATGCAGCAGTATCACTGCATCTGCAGGATGGAAAAGTATATATAGAAATTTATGCCTCGCAAGGGTATAATAAAGGTATGTTTCTTGACCAGTGATATATGCATTCCTGGAAGCACTCAGGAGTAGCCAAGAAGTACTGCAATTTCACTCCTCAAATTAGGATAGAGCCATGAGAAAATAGAGAACAGAGGTGGTGGGACATGGAGAACGTAGTGCAATGGGACTGAAGATGTCCTGATTCACGTCTACCCTCCATTATGGAAGGTCAGGGGATGAATTGGGGCCACTGTGTCAGGCCACCCTGCTACTGATAGTCCTCGCTTAACCACACTAATTGGGACCAGGAGATCTGTCATTAAGCAATGTGATCATCAGTTGAAAAAACACAGGATCACAACCAGAGTGGTATTCATCAGGTTCTGGAGAACCGGTAGTGGAAATTTTGAGTAGTTTGGAGAACTGGAAATACCACCTCTGACTGGCGATTTTACAGTTTCCTTCCCATCAAACCCATCAAGCCATGCCCACAAAACCAGTAGTAAAAAAAATTGAATCCCACTACTGATCACAACATTTAGCAATGGCAGTTCCAATTGTTATTATTAAGGAGGATCATACAGGTTAGTTAAATGAGTACCTTGCGTGATTGACATACAATTTCCTGCTAGCTTCCCTGTTAACTGCTTGCTAGAAGCTGGCATGGAAGATTGCAAATTTAAATGACATCATGGGATGCTATGATGTCATAATCATGGCCAGGCACTAAAAGCACCAGATCACAATCAAGTGCTGAATCAACAGTTACGGTCAAATGGCTGCTGAATAAATAGTTGTTAAATGAGGACCACTTGCATGCAGTCTGTTGTTATAGGGAAATACTGGAAAAGGAAATGCCACATATACCTCCTAGAAGACAGGCAGGAGAGCAATCAAATAATCTCAAACACCTCATGTTAGCTAAGCATGCTGACACAAAGGAAACAAAGGACCTCAGCAGAGTTATGCCAGAGAATCAGGGATTGGAATAACAGCATACTGATTGGAGGTTAGGAATAAAAGAAAACAAAGTATGTCAATATAGTTCGTTTCCTTTCATTATTACAATATTTCATTTTTGTTATTGTTGTTGGAAACAGCAGCAAATTCCCATTAATTATCATAGTTTGAACAATTTTGGTTGATTGTCAACAATATGGCTTTTGTAATGTACCTTGATAAACGTTAATTGCCAAATGGCTACAAACTTTATTGGAAAAGTGGGCTTTTTTCTTTAGTTTGGTGAGAAAATCTTTGGTAAAGACATTGGTTAGGTTTAAGATATGAAACTACAGAAATGTGGTTAAACCTAATGCAGCAATTTTAAATAAAAGGATGTGAGAGATTATTATTAGGTAGATTTATAGCTCACATTTTACTGAACATGGTTTAACTTTGCTTTTTCCATATCTGTTATCAAAACGGCCACTTTATAAGTTGAGCAGATTGCACCAGGCAGTTTTCATGACTGAGTTTGGACTTGGAACAGGGCCTATTCCAAAACTTCACTCCCTCCATCCCATTCATTTTCCTGACAAATCAGCCAAGTTTCATTTGGGCTTGCAAAGATTCATTTGTTCTTAACTATGGAAATTATTACATCTGGAAAATTTTAGACATGGCATTTACTATTCTAGTTTTGACATGTTTCCTAAAACAATAGCTATGATTTCCCAACATGCTGTTTGAAGGACATATATTGAAGGACTCATACATTCTTTGAATTGGAGCATTTTTTTGCAAATGGCCAATGATGACTAAAAACTAAATTTAGAACATTGTATTTACATATTGAAAGAAGAAATCATTGATTTTTATAAAAAAAAAAAAAGAATTCAGCCACATAGCCTGTTTTTTCCTGTATGATGTTTGGAACCCTAAATTTACCCATAAAACCTATCAAACCCATTAACTCACCAGGTTTTTTAGCTTAAAATAAAACATTATTTTTAAAGGAAGTAAATGCACTATTCTCCATTAGTGTCTTTATTTTCAAAAATGTCTTCAGGTCAGATAAGCTTTTTTAAGATCATACAAACAATGGACCACCATCCCAATGCTTTCTTTGCACATCATGAATCTCTTTCATTTAGAGAACTTCTGGAAAACTATAAGATCCTTCTGAGAACAGACATATCAGCATTGACTGAAAGGAAAACAGAATGCACACGGTGGTTGCCTGGAACAATCTGTTCCTAGGATGCTTTGTATTTACTTTAAATGGACTTTTAAAATTCTCCTGGTTTTTAAGTTTTATTAATATATTGATGTAAGATGAACTACATTTATAAAAATGGCACTGAACGATAGTTTGAACAATTGCAGTACAAAATGTAAGTATGCAGTCTTAAAACCACACTATAAATATATAAATGTTTGGAAACATTTTTTAAAGCTCCTTTCTATGATGTCCCAAGACATGCTCTGACCACTCCAATCATTTCCATATATTAGGGCCACATACAGCCTAATTTAATGTTAAATGGTTTTTTTTATGGGATGCTACACTCACATATCCCATGGCCAAATACCTTCACCAAGTTACAAGACTGCACAAAACTTTTGATTAGGTTTGCTGTTTATTGCCTTATTATTTTTCCTTTCCCCAATAACAAAATTGCCAAAGAAGCTCAAGCTTCTGGCATGAGAAGCAAAACATCTTCAAAGAAAAAAAACCCAGAAAATCCAGTTGCCTCTTGAAAAACCACCTTTGGGACAACAAATTGCTGTGCTAAATTGTCCTTTTTATTTTAATAAAGATGTTTGATTTGATTAATTCTGAAAGCTATTTATTTAAAGTTTGTCTTCTATAAATGAAGCTGGGATGAGAATCCAAGAACAGTACCATGTCATCCAGCATAAGCTCTGCTACACAATATATTTATACTACAAATAAGCAACCTGCTGCCTTGCTGTCCACTGTGCCTGAGGAAACTCCCCTTGATGTCATCCACTTCCCATCCCTCTAACTTGATTTCTAAAGATTGCTAGAACATTTTGTTACACTTAAATGAGGAATTGGCATGAGTGAAGATGAAGCAGTAGCTTTTAGCATCAAGTTTGTTTTCCATGTACCTAGCACTCTTTAAGACAGAATGTTGACTACAGAATAATACTTTGCTTTGAAATGTCCTCAGCTACACCTACACATACATACACACACACACTTTCCCCCAAATGGGAAACAATATCAGAAGTTTGCCTTTTAATAAACAGATCTCACACTCATAGTCTATGTGCCACAGGTGTCCTTCCATGTCATTTTCTATGGCATTCAGTAGTGGAGGATAGGTGATAGAAGACACCTTGTTTCTGCGCGTGGCAAGGAAAAAAGCTGCTAGAGATGGGTTGGTAGGTTGCCAGTCTCAGAGAGCCCTGGCCCTTCTTTGGGCTACAGAGGTCATGGTGCCAGAGCCAGGCAAGGCACATATTGCATTCCTGGTCCTGCACTGTCCTGATTTCACAAGTGGGGCTGGAATCTGCCTCCTTACCACAATTTCTGTCTGCTGTGCTTGTGATTTTCGAATGTCAAGATAGCTTCACTCCATAGCAAAGAAATGAGCTGGAGAATGGCCTCTGCTCCCATTTCTCTTTTAGGGCAGTCACAGCCAGAGTCTGCCATTGACCAGTGTAAAGAGGAAATGTTTCTCCTTTGCAGTGCAGCTTTGCTGTCTGATATGAACGATTTGGAGACGTGCTGTGATGTTCTTCAATTTTTGACATGCTGGAGGCTTCCGGGGTTGGACATGAGGGATTTCAGTGCTCAGGATAGCCCTTATCAGATGCTTGTGACAATTTGAGTTTGAGACTTATTTTAATATATGGATGGTTTGTGATTGATCATGCAAGTATACCCACCACGTTCTCACAATTGTATATGCATACGTCTACCTTAAATGATTGCCTATCCCTTTATATCTGTATTAAGGTGGATCAATGGATCCACAATTTAATACTTAAATGCCTACAATGTTGGGTTTTGCAAAAGAAATCTCGAATGGTGGGGAGGAGTGGGAGAACAATTAAGATAGAATAAACCAGAAGTGGTATTCAGCAGGTTCTGACCAGTTCTGGAGAACCGGCAAATACCACCTCTGACTGGCCCCGCCCCCTCTATTCTCTGCCTCCTGAGTCCCAGATGATTGACTGTGCCCTACACAGAAAAAAAGGAGCTGGAAAGGAGTTAGTGGGATGGGAAGGGAAGGGAGTTTTGCAGTAACCTTCCCTCAGGAGTGGGGACGGAATGGGGATTTTGCAGTATCCTTTCCCTGCTGTGCCCACCAAGCCACGCCCACAGAACTGGCAGTAAAAAAAAAATTGAATCCTACCAATAGAAAAAATGTTTAAAATAAATCAGGAGTGGAATTATAGGGTGGGAGTTGTGCTATGTAGGCAGCTGTGCTAAGCTATGTAGTTTAAAATCAGGAGTTTGAATCTGACACCACCCTTTCAAAAAACAAATAATACAGTGTGAAATACAGTTCACCAGAATTTCCTTTTGATTTCAGGACTAAAAAGAGTCAATTATAAAGAATTCCTTCACAGGCATAAAATATGCCACCTAGCTCAAAATCAATAACTGTGGGAGGAAACTTGAGTCCTAGTGGATGAAAATTTAAATATGAGCCAGCAGTGTGTGGCAGCAGCATTTCAACACAGTCCTTGGTTTTATACAAAACAGAGGCATAGAATCAAATTCATGTGAAGTATTAGTACTGCTTTATAAAGCCTTAGCAAGGCCATATCTAAAATACTACATCCAGTTTTGGTCAGCACATTACAAAAAGTTGTTGAGACTTTGGAAAAAATGCAAGGAAGAGCAACTAAAATTATTAAAGGCCTGGAGACTAAAACATATTAAGAATGGTTGCAGGATTTGGGATTAGCTAGTCTAGAGAAAAGAAGGATTAGAGGTGAAATAATAGGATAGCAGTATCCCAGTATTTGAGAGGCTACCACAAAGAAGAGATGGGCATCTTATTTACCAAAGCACCTGTAGGCAGGACAAGAAACCATGGATGGAAATTAATCAAGGAGAGAAGCAACCTGGAACTAAGGAGAAACTTCCAAACAATTAACCAGCTGGAGTTTGCTTTCAGAAATTGTGGGTACTTCACCACTGAAGGTTTTCAAGAGACTAGACAGCTACCTGTCTGAAATGGGGCAGGATCTCCTGCTTGAGCAATGAGTTGGATTAGAAGATCTCCAAGGTACCTTCTAGCTCTACTCTGATTGACTGATTTAACATATCTCTCGATGGCTTTTCCTCATTGCTTCTGTTTTGGCCACAACTGGCTATGCTGTTTGATCTGACTGCAACTACATCATTCAAGAATTTCTGATTTATATCCCTCTGAGCTTGTAGTCAAATCTTGATTGTTAAAAGTCAATCTTTATTTTTATACAATTAATTGTTTAAACAAGTTTCCCATCTGTTAATTGATTTTGCCCCAATTTCCAATCTTTCTTGCCACAATTGTTAAATTAATCAGTTAAGTTAGTAACATGGTGGTTAAGTGAATCTGGCTTTCCTATTGACTTTGCTTGTCAGAAAGTCACAAAAGATGATCATATGACACTGCAACAGTCATACATATGAGTCAGTTGCCAAGCACCTGAATTTTGATCATATGACCATGGGGATGCTACAATGGTCATATGAAAAACAATTATACATCACTTTTTTTAGTGCTGTTGGAATAGTCACTGTAGAGCTATCATTGGTCATTTTAACAATTGCCATCTGACTTTTAAAAATTACATGGTTGCTACTAATGTATAAATACTTCAGGTTCACATCAAAAGAAGTTATTCTTTCTCTAATGGGGGAAAGAGATATGTATATGCCACATGAAGTAATCTGTTACTGATTTGGACTAAATAGTCTTAGAATGTTGCATTTCATATCTAAGTTAAGTTTTAAAAATAAATCAGCTGGATATAAACTAAAATCTATGGTAAAAATAACATATTTTATTTAGTGTATAAAAGATAGAATTTAGTTTTCTAACCATTTAATGAAATTGGGAAAATGCAACAGTAATATTACAAAGTTTTGTACTGTATAAGCTGAAGTAAAAATTAAGATATAGAAGTTTCCTTACATAATGAAAATCAGTAATGAGATTTTAGTATTAACCAAATGTAAAAGCAAGTTGAATTAGAAAATGGTTATGTTAAACAAGTGCTGTTAAAGTACGGACAATGTGGTATTTTATTCTGTGCACATTTTAAGTCTAAACAAATTCAACATTATTCCAAACTCTGTGTATCTATTCTGAAATAAGTCCTCTGAGTTCAATGTATTTACTGCCAGTTAAATTTGTAAATGTGTCTGGCAAACATAATTTTATCCCATAGTAGTTCTGCTGAAATCTAATCACTTTTCTGTTACTCATAATTGTGCCAAATTCTGTGTGTCAGCATATAAAATGGAAATGTGATCGGGACTGTAAGTGGTAATTAAAAGCCAGTTTGGTATTGTAGTTTAGGCATCAGGCTAGAAACTGGAAGACTGTCAGTTTAGGTTCTACCATCGGCATAAGGCCAGCTGGGTGACCTTGGGCCAGTCACTTTCTTTCAGCCTGAAAAAGGAAGCAATGGCAAATGACTTCCAAAATCTTGCCAAGAAACCTGCAGGGACTCAGGTAGGCAACGTCTGAGAATTGGAACAGAGAAAAAATAGTGAATGGGATTAGAAACATGTTTCTATCTTAGTACCTGATGTTATTGTATACTTTTTTAAAGTTACCTGACAGCTAATGTTTTAATTTGTATCAATGTTATCCCACATTAGGATTAGAGTAATGCCAGGTTATTTAAATAAGCTAAATAAGTTTTAGTAAATATTGAAGGAACTATAGACATAAAGATAAAATATTACAACTGTTGTTATATAGTTAGCATTATTATTTTATTATACAAAAATATAATACATGGCTTTTAAACTCAAAACAATTACTTATTTGGAGATTTTAGTTTATAATATTTTATGCTCTGTATGTTTAATATTAACACCTAATATTACAAATATAAAATTACTGAAATTTGTTTTGTCTATTTTATATTCTGTGATCAAAAAATGAAAGAAATAAACTTGACTGAGTATGAATGGTTACTTTACTATAAGTGACCTGAATCCTGAATACTTTCATGTCAAATTAAGGCCAAACATTGATTGTTTTGCTAGTCCAAATTCTTTCTTAGGGATATTAAAGGAAAGTTAAATCTACTCAGTAATTTTCTTTGTGTAATACACTAAATATCACAACCTTCCTCTTGCTCACTTTAATAGGACTAAATTAGAATATATTTGCTTCTCCTGATTTACTTAAAACTAAGTCACCTTTTGCTGTTCTAAAGTTAAATGAAGCAGTATTCTTACTTAGTTTGGTAAATCCCAAAGGAAAAAAGTAATTAACAATGTTCCTATTCTATGGAAAATATTACAAATAATTTAACTAGAGTTGGAAAGACACACTATATTCAATTTAAAAGTTTGAAGGACCACTTAAAATAGTTCCAACTTTGAAATTAATATTGTCGTGATAACTTAGCTTGAAAATTCATTTGTAAATCTTATTTTTAAAATGTAGAATAGAATTTTCCAAAAAGGTTTAAGCAACACATTTCAAGATAAAGCACTTTTGCTGACACACATTTTATGCCTTGATAATTTTGAACTTAAAAGATTATTAATATGATTCCTGGAAGGCTGTTAGAATTTAAAACTGTAACTTGTGTAAAATGTTGTGGTCCAAAAGAGCACTATTACAAATAATATAATGAAAAGTAGCATTTCAACATTTCAAGAGGGTTATTATTTTTTTTGCGAAGATTTCTTTTAATACCTTTAGCCCATTACAAATGTCATCTTTCTTTTTAATTAATTAGTTTTTGAACAAAATGTGTATTTTTAGATATGTGTCCAAACTTGAAATACTAAAAAATACATCAAAATAGTATGGTTTCATTAAAATTCAGTACAGATGTAAATATAAGGACAGTAAAAGGATTAATTAGTGTTCTGAAACTTTGTGCTTGAACTCAATACTTTGTTCCCTTCATTTTCAGAGAGTTATAAACATGACCTGACCTCTATTTCATTCTTTGGAACAAGTCAAAGTTCAACTGCGCATATTGATGATAAGCAATTTTCTGGCCTCTAGAGTAGGTCAACTACTTTGACACTAGTGGGCTGTACTGTACTTTGCTGAATCTACTCGAATTTCAGTTCCCTTTCATTTTTACAAGTTAAGCAAAAGTATTATGAAGAAGATATACAATATAGTCTAGTAATTGTTATCACGGCACTGTATTTCAAGAAAATCTTGCCCTAATCACAATATATGATTGGTTAATCATTCTTGGTATTTTTTTCCCAGGAACAACTACCCACAATTCTATTTATTTATATCATTATCAAATTTATTGCAAAACTATCAGGAATACGAGTCCATTATAAGCAGTAATTAGCACAATTTATCTTACCTGAACTTTTTTCCATTACTTCCTTCTGACACATGTCTTGGACATTCACAGTACAATTCACAATGAACTCTGGTGCTGAACAGTCATTATTTAGCTGAAATTCCTCACACTGATAACATTGTATTTGCAAAGCAAATCCTAAAATAGAAAGTTTCATAGGTAGATAGCATAAGTTTTAACAAATTCTAATGCTACATTGCAATCAACTTGATTTATGTATAAATGCCTAAAGATTGTATGATTTGCCAAGTTTTCCTCCTCACTTTTTTTTTTAAAAATGTGTCAATGCCCCTTGACTCTCACATATTAACTGATTCTTGCATTGGGGTCTGGCTTTGGTCTTTTGCAAATGCTGACCACACAGAGAATGTGATTTATTCACGAGTTATTCTGCTTCTAAGTTTTCATAACCACCTGGATCTGCATCATCCTAAATTGCATCCAGCAGGGGGCAGAATGAACAATAAGGACATGTAACAAAATTGATCTGTTTTGCTCACCGATTTTCCTCTCCTCAGAAATTTTTTTTTTTTTTAAGCGCTATGCTTTTAAAAAGCAAACGAACGGCGCTGGGAGCAGAGTGGACCTGGGAGCACTGTTCTTAATTTATACACTCCAGAGCTTTTCCGAGCGAAAGGGAACTACCAATTAATTGCAAATGATTTAATTACTATTTTGCTATGCACAATTACAGCTGTAAAGCATCCTCAGTTCACCTCTTTTATCATGTAAACGAGGTCCTTCTGGAAGTTAAGGCGAGGGCAAGGAGACGCATTCAGGTATTTCACTATTCTTTTGGAGCTCTGCCCCGGCAATGAATCGAGTACCTGTGGTCGCCGGGGAGGACGGGCATCGGCGTTGTTGAAGGGAAAAGTGGGAAACAAAACGCAGGAGGGTCGCCTTCTATTAATCCCGTTTTCAAGATGCGCTCAGGGTTGCATTAGGGTAGCTCCCGAAGAGAAAAGGAAAGCTCGCCTCGGGCTCAAAGGGCGACCCGCTCTAAATGAAGTTGATGCACCACCCATAGCGGCCCGCTCTCGCTGAAGAGCTGAACGGGAGAAGATCGGCACTCAACCTTGACTTGGAAGTGGGGGAGCCGCTCCGGATCCTCATTCCCCAAATGAGTTTGCCCCACTCAATTGGGGAGGGGGGGGAGGAGAGGAAAGGCCAGAAAGAGAGAGCCAAAGCCATCCCCAAGCTATTAAGCTACAATATTCCAAGCACTATGATTAACAAGCTCCCTTCGGCTACTTGGGAAAGGGATTGGGGAGTTCTGCCTCCCATTCCGTTAGAGGAAAGGGGGCCAGACAGGCGGGCTCACAGACGCTGCCGGGGGAGGATAACTCGCTAAAAAGCCCGCTCGTCTCTTCTTCCCAGCTCCGAGTGGGAATAGCCGAGAAAGGGGGGCCAGGAAGGTGGCGGCGCTTAGCCGCGGCAGATTTCCAAGCTGCCTGAAGTTGAGCCGTCCGTCTGGCGACGCGGGTCCAGAGACGAGCAAAAAGCTGGGGGGCTGTTTTCCGGAAAGAAGGGAGGGAGACAACGGCCACTGGGGTACCTCGAGCTTTGCCCTCACGCCTTCCCAGCCGGGGCGGCTGTAATGAAGCACCGTCTCCCGCTTGAGAGAAAGAAAGAAAGAGAGGGGGGGGGAGAGAGAGAGAGAGAGAGAGACCCCAAAAAGCCTTATTGGCCGTTGCGCTTGTTGCAATAACTGTTAGGATGCGAGGCGCGCGCGTCCACCCGGCTGCCGCCCATGGCTCAAACCAGGAGGCGAGTCAGGGTGCAGCCAAGCGGCTGAGGAACAACCGCGGTCTTCGTCGTCGTCGTCGTCCCGAGATAGCTCGGAGGGGAACAGGCTAACTTTGCCAGGTATCCCTTGCCTCGGCGGGCGTCCTCCCCGAAGAAGGTGAAGCGCCAGAGGCGGGAAAAGGTGGCGAGAGGGACCAGCCTGTCCCCTCACGCGCTTACCTGGCGCCAGCAACAATCCCCAGAAAGTTGTCGTCACGGCGAGGAGCCACATCCTCTTTGGAGCCGTCGGAGGTGAAGGTGGCGTCGGCGGGCGAGGAAAACGCGCGGTCTCAGCAACAGCCCGAGCCGGGCGAAGGTCGGAGAGCTGCGCACCTCGGCTCGGACGGAGTGGCGCTGCTGCAGCCGCCGCCGCTGCGGAGAGGAGCTCCGAGGGCAGCAAGCGACGCCCGAGCCCGCATCGCCAACCTGACCGGGCTCTTTTCCCGCTTGAGCTCCCTCCAGCGTCGCCGGAGTTAAGAGACTGCAAGTACCACGGACGACGCCGCGCCAAGAAAAAGGAGCGCGAGGGAACGCGAGAGGCGCCCCCCCCGCGCAGCCCCCCTCCCTTTTCGTCGGGCCACGTGACCCTTCTCCCCCCCCCCCCCTTTTTTTTTTTTTTTTCCTTCTCCCAGCCCTTATTTTCTGAGGCGGGTAGAGGAAAGAAACTTTGGGGAAGAGGGTGGGAGCCATCACGCTCCGGCACAGACGAGGTTGCGCCTGAAGACGTCTGGTCGGACCAGCTGCGGAGGAGGAACCAGACCGACCTTCCCGTGGATTTTTCCCGCCACCGTGCCCGCGAAGCCTTGCAACCCCTTCGGGTTATGCACACGAGGGAAAAGAGAGGCCAATTTAACAGGTAGCCACGCGGGAAGAGCAGCAGTAAAGTCTCTCTCGCCTTCAGGCGCTGCTATATCATGGACGCACCTTTTTGACAGTATGGAAGTGGTGCTTTTTTCCAGTTTAGACACCCTATTTGGGATCACTCAGAGGTCTCCCATTCAAACACGAGATGGGTCCAACGCTTCTTTAGTTTCTCAGGGGCAGCTGACGTTTGTTCGGCGTATTATTTTAGGGCAGTTAGACTAATTTTAAACGCTTGGTTACTCCTTTATCGTCTCTCAAGCCCCGCACACTCACAGACTCGCGCTGGCTCGCTTTTCTGTCACGTTCCTTCGCCCCTTTCTCCATCCGACCTTTTCCTTTCCTGAGTGCGCATGCGCTTCCTAAGCCCCTTCGGCTTGAAAAATTGCAACAGGCGAGATCGCTCCGAAACGGTTAATTAACATTGAGCTCCACCGGCTGCTCTCGAGTGCTTTGGGCCATGAAGGCGGGCGACGATCAGTTTTTCTCGCCCGTTCTCACCGCCTGAAAGGATGAAGGCGTGCGTGGGCTCGCGCATGGACGCGGTTCCTTGAGCTCGGCAGGAATAGCGCACAACCTGCGCAAACGCGCCTCGCTTGGGTCTCTTGTACGGTTAAAACGAGGCGATCGTTCCTCCGACTTTCCGGAAAAAGTCTCAGGTTCCGCCCGCCCTTTTGCACCGCTTACTTTTTAAATCGTCTCAGAGCGGAAAGGCCCGGGAAATCAGTGATGACCCTCCTCTTTAAAAAGCGCTCAGTCACTCAGCTAAAGCAACGAGGGAGCCGCGCTTCTGAGCACGGAGCTGCCAAATGCGCGACTCTCACAGACAAGGGACTGCGCTGAAGGCAACCCGCGTTACGAGAGAGAGAGAGGCGCGAAAGGGGCGCCCGGTTGCGCCTCCGTGGCCACGCGCCTGAAGGGGGACGGGCTCTATCTTTTTTGGAGAAGGAAATGTGCGTAAGATTGAGAGAAAATCGGGGGATGGGGTTGATGTATAGGGAAGGTGAAGCAAGGTCCTTTAAAAAAAAAACAACAACTCAGTACCAACCCATGTTATGGTATCTGTGTAGGTTTACACGCGGAGTAGTTTACACCTCGGCTCCGGTGCCTTCGGACACATCTGGATGTTTCGAGAACATCTAGGCGGGACAAATGGCACATAAGCACACTTCAGGACTGACTCGACGGGAATAAACGAAAGGAACGGGCGAGCGAGACCCCGAGTAAGGTACTCAAAAGCGCGAATGAATAAAGAGCCCGTTGGAAGTCTCCCAGTGTCCATTCGCGCCTTACTTTTCAGCCAGGCGAGGTTCCTTTAGGGTATAAACGGTCAGGGCAAAGAGGGAGAAACGCGCGCCTTGCGGGTCTTAGCTTTTTCCATTCCCATAGCCTTTTGGGAGCTGGTGAGTTTGTCCGGCCAGCTAAGCCTCCCTCTGCCGGGCTGAGAAAATGAGAGAGCGAGGCAACGATTTTGCAGCCAAACCACCTTTCACACGGGCTTCCTTAAACCCAGGTGAGCGGGACTGACTATACAGGCCTCCTTTACTAATTTCACTGGCCGCAAAAGGACGTCCGTTTGGAGAAGAGGCGGTTTCCACCTGGTGCCCATAACTCGGAGCCTCTGGTCTGGTTTTGCAGAGGAAAAGGCGAGCATGAAAGAAGGAATCCCCAAGGATTTTTTTTCTCCGTTGTCTTTAAGTGAAGTCAGCTAAATTCTGCCCAGTATTTGTCGGGGTCATCATGGGAAGTTATCAAGAGATGTTCATCACCGGAGTCGGGGTGTATACTTTCCATATAGCATTATTTGTCAGTGAGTGAGCCAACAGGGTGAGCCAAGCCATGGTTATATGTATTTCATAGCTTGATGTGACTTGTGAACCATTCATCTGAGATGAAACCAATGATCAACAAAAATAATGTGGCATTACAATGTGTTTTCATGGGTCTGAGGTCACTTGCTGTATCAGAGTCCAGCTCTTGAGTTCAGCTCTTGAGATCTATCCAATGGCTACAGAATCTTAGTTGCAAGTGCTCCCCTGACCTGGCTAATTCAATGTACTACGAAGAGCATATTTTGAAACACACAGCCAAATAAGCAGTGGTGTATATTTCACAACGTTCTTCCTAGGGCACAGATAGCTATACTTCCACCAGGAATATGCCAGTGATTGCTCAAGGCTGAATTGATTATGTAAATCAGGAAAGGAAGGGAAGTGGGATGAAGCTGACACATAGTGGCTTGATGTTAATAAGGAGAAAATGGTTATTTTCTGAAACAAGACTGTGTAAAACATGGACTAGTTCATAAGAAACTTGTTGATGTAAACTGCAAAATGGGGAAAATGCTAAAGGTTTCATCATGTGGTATGGTAGTCTCACATAATTTTAACTTGTGTTCCACTTTTTTGCATTGTAGACTTCAAAGTGAGGTTTTATTGTGAAGTCACATTAGATGCTTTCAGAGTAAATTTAGTATTACCACGAAAGGCAACCTAAGGAGTGCCATCTTTCTCTCTTTAGTCAATGTTTTTGGCAAAACACACAAGAAAATGGTAATTTGGAAAATCTATAAATGGAAGATAACACAAATGGGACAGTCCCATAACACAGAGATATAATGCATGGAAGCCAAATTTTATAATGGTTCTAAGTCATTTTTCTGTAAACCTCTTGTGTTTTCCTGGGAGTATGCAGTGGGAAAGGGGGGGGGGGGCGGAGAGGAGGAGGAGAGAGAGAGAATGAACAAATGTATCAGAGGTGGGAGTTGTTCACTAAAAGCACCCATGAAATATGTTTAGTTGGGTAAAATGGATTTCTGTAGGGAGTTTCCAGAAAAGGCCTCAGGTACTTGGTATAATGGACACCTAGACACTTTTTTGTTAAAACCTTGTTTTTTTTTGTCATTGGTTCTTTTATCTTCTTTTTTTTTTGACATAACAAAATCCTTAAGGAAGAAAATATGAAGTTGGTATAGTTTTGTTTTACTGATGATGGATGATAGGTGCTTGACTTGGCTGACAGCATCCTACAGTCCATTTTGCACAAGAGTGTTACGTTTTTAAAATATGCATTACAACTAATATTCTAAAGCTGATGGGCTTTGCCTACCTCGTCTTTGAGATATTTTTGTTTTCAACACTGTCCATTTTTTCCCAAGAGGATGCAGATGCTAAAGAGCTATGAATTTAGCATCAAATGTTCCTATGTTGCAAATTCACCAAACGATCTGCACATTCCTTTGTCCTGGAGCATTTAAATCTGTGTGGTTGGAGAACGGAAATGGCTGGAAAATTATCACCATTACTTTTCATCTGGCTGTTTTTCCCCCCCATGGAAACATTGCTACATTTTTCTAGGTTGCTTTCTTACCTATTATGCAAATAAATATTTTTAGTCTACTTCTAGGCTGTTTTTTTTAATGTGTAATTAAATTTAACTCATTCCTTGAGATTAATCTTTGTTGAAATGACTATTTTGCCATATATATTTGAATATCCAGATGTGATTTGACTTTTATTCAGAAATAAATTCCAAAATAAATTTTATAAAAGTCTGAGAGAATGAAGTCCACCCTGACAGTACTGTATATTTGAAAACAACATAAAATATAACATTGCACAAAGATTTTAATAACACTGATAGTACATCATACTTTGAGGAAAAATGAATAGGAATTTGCTATAAACGAAGTAAAATGAATAGGTATCACAAACATAGCTAGATTACAGATTGCTGTACAAAAGTTGTTATAAATACTCCACATCTAGAAAAAATAACACTCCACCTTTGAAATAGACATTTCCCTCACATATAAACAGTCTTTGTAGGAAAAAAAACTTCACACGTTTCTTTGCTAGCACCATTTTTTCCTTATTACAAAAATTTAACATGTAAATTACAAATCTAAATGGCATTTTCTCCATGATTCTGAAATAACATTAAGATAAAATATGAAAACATGTTAAATCAGCATAAGATATAACAATGACAGAAGACTACAGATGGAGTATCTTTGGGGAATGTTTGAACTCGGAATAAACCTTAGTTTAAAACAGCATTTTTATGTTGTATAACGTAATCCAAGTGGTTTTAATGTAATTTGGCAAATTCAATTTTTGCACACAAAGCAATTCAGCTGCATACAATTTTAAGACTAGAATGCTGATAAAACTTTATAAAAATGATCCCTAATTTTGTTATGATTAAGACCAGTATTTAAAGTTAGTAATGTGCCATTTCAGAAGCATGGCACAAATTAGTGTTTATTGCTATCATGTTTTTCTACAAATATATTTTTCTTTGTCAAAGAATATTTTTACAACTTCTGTACAATATAATTCATGAAAGTGCAATTTAAGACTTTAAAAGTTACAACTGTTACAGGTATTGTGTTTTCTTTCTTTTCACAAGGATGCAGTTTCCTCTCTTCATTGTTTGATCACACCAAGATAGATGCTAGGGTGAGTCTTAGCAACTCTCAATATATTTACTGATCTTATTTCGTTCTTCCATTAAGTGCTTCATCGCTATTGAATATCTTTAAACATTGTATGAGTTTGCACTGGATGAAAAGATATCATACAAAGAAACTGTCAAAGGTTCTGTGTGTTCTCTATCTCAAGAACTGTGTAGAGACATTTCTTCATTATTTCCATTTTCTTGTCCTTCAACCTTGTTTTCACTGTTCTCCCTCTACCCAACAAAATATATCAGTTGCTATTAAATTTAATGAGAGTTCAAAGCAAACTTTAGACATCCTTTTTTTTTGAGAATCTTGTTTCATTTCCTCAGGTTGCTTCAATTTCTGTAACAATTTAAGAACAAGAGAATAAGAATTAGAAACACAATCTTTACAAAAATAAACAAAATTGTTAACCATACTATAAATGGTCAATAACTGGCTGTCTAACATTCATAGTAAGAAAAGAAATAGCTTGTCAAATACTTTTGGGCTTAATCCTCTATTATAATTAAATGCAATAATAAAGTCAATTTTGGGATAAATCATAGCTTTAATGATTCAACTCAGACAACCAGGACTCAATCTGCAAAACACCATTTACATTTTAAGTAGCTGATTCTGGAATCTGTATGTGTAAAGTATGTTTGAAATTTTCAGAGTAATTTACATTTCCATTCTTTTGCAATTATTTTTTAAGGACATCTTTGCCAAGAAAGCCAAATATGTATCTTTGTGAACTTCATTACATATGAATTTACAGACAGAAATTTTGGATAAGACTGATAGGTTAAGCCTATCATTGGAACATTTGAATATAAGACAAAAATATTTTGAATTCAGTGTTCTTAGGGATACCAAGTTTCTTTGGATGGCACCTTTTCAGTTTGCATAGAATCAGATTTTAATTAAAATTCCTTGCAAGATATTGAAATGTTGCTATTGTCTCTATTATATTATTGGTTTGAAAAACTGACATTCCAAACCAGTCCATATATGTTCACAAATATACCACACTGAGGCCAATGCATTTATAGCATGGGAATTAGATACTGTGTTTTATATAAATTAAACACGTCCCCCTATTGGACTGAGTCAGAAATACTAGTCTATCAAATGTTTACACACAGATTGAAATATGTATCAGTTACTTCAGTGGCATGAAAGTGACCTCTATTATTCAATTAACATAAAGAGATGTATTGTCTCTTTTAATAGGTTTTTGTATTGGGAACTTTTACACAGGAAGTCCCCAAGTTATAAACCTCTGGCTTACAAACAACTCCAAATTATGAACAGGCTACCAGCAGATGGCTGACTTGGCAATGAGTTCTGGCCAAAATGGCAAAGTGCTTTCCCCCAGCAAATTGAAGAATCACTGAAGCTGCATCATGAAGTAGTGTGTGCATTTTTAGGATATTGTGCAACCAATTTCAATGGTTTCTGAAAGCACTGGGGACATGTTCAGTGGTTCCGTGGCTTGTGGAAGAACAGTATCTTCCATGTTCAGTCACATTGAGCTCTCATTTTTCTCTGCTCTGTAGCAAGACAAACGTTTGACAAAATAACCTGTTTTACCTTCAATTAATTCTTAACCTCGGGATTTAACTGTACCTTGAACTGGAGGAAAGAGAAAGTTCTACCCTCTTTCTCTCTCTCACACACACCACATATAAACATACACGTAGCAGATGCTAATAAAACATGGTAAAAAAATAGTATAACCTTTTGCATATAAAACAAATAGATTTTTTTAAACTAAAATTATTTCCTAATAAAAGTAAGAAGAACGGAAATTAAACTGAACTGATCCAATACCCTCAGACCAGAATCAATCAGATATTAGCTACATCTACTCTGTGAAGAGTTGCAAAAGGTACATAAAATAAGCACGAGGCAATGAATCTGCACATTATATTAAAAACACAGCAGGCCTGTACAATGCCAATTTCACCTTTTTGCTAGAAGAGTTTTTATCAGTTATTTTAGAAAAAGGTTTAGTAATAATGCAAAACCCCCCCCCCAATTTTCTCATATAGTTTGCTCTTTCTAATCTTACGTTATCATATATGATAAACTTTAATATATTAGGGAATTTAGAGATATACACACTTGCTGTATCCATTGTTAAATGGGATGTGCTATTCATATAATAAAGGCAACTACATTCATTTGTCCTTTCAGTATTAGTGCCAGGAAGAAATGAATAGATCAATAAGCTACTGACAGTCCAAGAACAAACACTGTTACTTTATATTTGGTTCGCGAATGAAATGGCTGATTTAGGATCACCTGAGAATATAGATAATATTATACAGAGTATATCAAAGAAGAAAATATGCAATAGAGCAGCAAGCTTAAAAAAAAAAGATTTAGTCTTTTGCTTGACTCTATAAACAAAGACATAATGTACTAGCTCGATACACGTGCTTCATTACGAAACTATATGGTCGGGCTTACTTTTTGGAGAGGAAAATAAGGGGAAAAAATTGCCTCTGCCTACCAGCTTCCATCGGCATTCATCTGGCTGGTGTCCTGTCAGTGTATGAGAGAGTTGAGGTCTGTTTGGAAAGTGAAACAGTGTTTGCTGTGTGAGCAAGAAGGAGACAGCAAGGAGCCTGGATGTGGCTTAGCTCAACTGTACTAAAGCTGGTTGCTGCTGTGAAACTAAAACTGAAGCTGAAAACTCTCCTCTGCTTGTGTTTTGCATTTGGAACAGATTTCTTTTCAGGTGGGGG
>BLBF01000032.1:9777705-9800795 GCA_015471245.1 Laticauda colubrina | reverse complement strand
ATAGATACTATGGATAAAAAAATAGAGAAATCTGATGAAAATTTTAAACAAATGATGGGAAAGTATGAGGAGAGATTCCAAAAAATTGAGGAAGAAGGAAAACAAAGAGAGGAGAAGATTGGAAATATTGACACTAGATTAATAGTGATAGAACAAGAAAAAAATGGGATGTTGAGGTGGGAGATGGAAAGATCAGAATTTTATCTTAGATTTCAAAATATAGAAGAGGAAAAAGGAGAAAACTTGGCTGTGATAATGATAGAAATATTGGCAGATCTTCTGGAAATTACTGAGGAAAAAATGATGGACGGAGTAGATGAGATATACCGAGTTTATACAAGATATGCGATGAGAAATAAACTACCAAAGGAAGTACATATTAGATTTACTAAAAAATCCATCAGAACACAAATACTACAAGTGGCAAGAGAAAAAGTATTGAAATATAAAAGCAAAGAGATTGTAGTTTTAAAACAAATACCTAGAAGAGTGAGAGAGATGAGAAGAGAATATCGATTTTTGACCAAAATGCTACTGGAAAATGAAGTGAACTACAGATGGCTGATACCAGAAGGACTAATTTTTACGTGGCAAGAGCAGAGACATAGAATTGACTCGATTGAAAAAGCAGAATTTTTTTATGCAGAATTTTTTGGAAGAAAAAAAGAGGAGGCAGAGAAAGAGATCTCATTAATTGAGCTTCTGGAGGAACAACCGGAGACTGAAAAAGAGAAAGGAGTTGTAGGTGGACAGGTAGACAGTAAAGAACAACGTGAAGTGAGAGCTACGAGAGTTGTTAGACCTAAATATAAAGCATAATCATGGAAGAAAAAAAACTGATTACAATGAATATAAATGGACTTAATTCAGCTGTTAAAAGAAGGAAAACTTTTCACAAATTAGAGAAATTAAAATTTGATATAATTTGCTTACAAGAAGTTCATATTAAAAAGCAACATGAGCATTTGTTAGTACAGCCAAAATTAGGGAAAATATTTACTTCTTTGATTCAATGTAAGAAAAGAGGAGTGGTTCTCTACATTAAAGAAGATATTCTAGCAAAACTGATCTACACGGATGAAGATGGAAGAGTATTAATGGTGGAAATAATGGATAATAATAAAAAAATACTCTTGATTGCAATTTATGCTCCGAATGATAAACAAGGAGAGTTTTATAAAAAACTACATATGGAAATAATTAGACTGGACTATGTTAATATAATCATGATGGGAGACTTTAATGGAATTGTCGACAATAAATTGGACTATATAACAACAACAACAAAACAAAATAGAAAGATTCTCCCTAAATCTTTTTTTAAAATGACAGATGAATTAACCTTAAAAGATATTTGGAGGGAAAGAAATGTTAAAACTAAACAATATACTTTTTATTCTAATAGACATTTATCATGGTCCAGGTTAGATATGATTTGGATCTCAACAGAATTAATATCTACTATTCAAGAAACAAATATTGAAATAAGTACTTGGGCAGATCATAGTCCAATGACAATTAAATGGAAGGGACAAAAAAAAAGATTGAGATGGACATTAAACAATACCATTTTAAAGGAGAAAGATTTTATACAATGGATGGAGAAGGAATTGGTCTTTTTTTTTAAAGAAAATAAAAAAGAAGATACCTCAATACAGAATGTTTGGGATACAATGAAGGCATATGTAAGAGGTTTGATAATAGACTATACAAGAAAAAAGAATATTAGGAAAAGACAAACCTCTAAGGCCTTGGAAGATGAATATATAAGACTTGAAAAAGAATTACAGAAAATACCACAGAAAAAAGATATTAAATTGAAACTGGATGTAATTAAGCATAAAATGGAATTAATAGAGAAAGAAGAACTGGCACAGAAAATTAGAAATTCTAAACAGAATTATTTTGAAGATGCAAATAAACCAGGTAGATGGTTAGCATATAAACTGAGAAAGGAGAAGGAATCAAGAAAAATATTGAAACTAATAAATGATCAAGGTCAAGTTTGTTGTGGTAATAAGGAGAAAAAGGAAATTATTCGAGATTATTATGGACAACTATATAATCAAGAGAATATTGATGAGAAAAAAATTAAACAGTATTTACAGAATGTTAACTTACCGAAGATACCTAAAGAGACTGAAGAAATGTTAGAAAGCAATATAACAATGATGGAACTAAATGAAGCATTTAAAAGACAAAATAATGGGAAAGCACCAGGTCCAGATGGGCTTCCGGCAGAATTCTATAAAAAATTTCAAGAATCATTGAACACTCCATTGTTAGAAATTATGAATGAAGTTATGTTAAAAAAGATGACACCCAAAACATGGTCAGAGGCTTATATTACACTTATTTTAAAGGAAGAGGCTGACCCGTTGCAAATTAAGAATTATAGACCTATTTCCTTATTGAATGCAGATTATAAAATCTTTGCTTCAATCTTAGCAGAAAGACTGAAAAAATATTTAAATAATTTTATCCATCCAGATCAAAATGGATTTCTACCAAAGAGACAAATTAGAGACAACATGAGAGTAATTTTGGATACCTTGGAATATTATGAGGCTCATCCTGAAAAACAAATGGCTTTGATATTCCTAGATGCTCAAAAAGCATTTGACAACGTGAACTGGAGATTTATGTTATTATTATTGGAACAGATGGGCTTTGCCAGAAAATTTATTCAAGCAATAGAAGCCATATATAATAAACAGACAGCAAAGGTAATGATGGAGGGAGAATTTACAGATCTTATTAATATAAGAAGAGGTACAAGACAAGGATGTCCCCTATCTCCTTTGTTATTCGTATTAACTTTGGAAGTGTTGAATAGAAATATTAGAGATGACAAAAATATAAAAGGAATGAAAATTAAAAAGGAAGAATTTAAACTACAAGCTTTTGCTGACGATTTAGCTTTTATTCTGGAAGACCCGTTAGAAACCGCTCCAAAGTTATTGGAAAAGGTAGAGACATATGGTGAGATGGCTGGCTTGAAAATAAATAAAGATAAAACAAAGATTTTGACAAAAAATATGTTGTTGAGACAAAGAGAAGAACTGACAGATCTTTTGAAAATTCAAATTACAAACAAGGTTAAGTATTTGGGGATATATTTGACAGCAAGATGTAGCACATTAAAAGAGAATAATTATATTAAACTTAAACAACAGATAATTACAGATTTGAAGAAATGGGAAAATTTACAATTGTCATTAATAGGGAGAATTTCAACAATTAAGATGAATATTTTACCTAGAATTTTATTTCTCTTTCAAACAATACCAATTAGACTTGGAAAAGACTATTTTGAAGATTTAAATAAAACTATGTTGAAGTTTATATGGCAAGGTAAAAAAGCGAGAATAAAGTTAAAACTTTTGCAAGATGCTAGAAATAGAGGAGGTTTTGGCCTGCCTAATTGGGAATTGTATTATCAAGCTGCAAGTTTGATGTGGGTCAAAGAATGGATAACATTAAGAAAACATAGATTGTTGACATTAGAAGGACATGATTTACTGTTGGGCTGGCATGCTTTTTTATGGTACAAGGGAACTAAAACACAGGGGTATTTCAGAAGACATTATATACGGGAGTCTTTGTGGTTAAATTGGGAGAAGATAAAAAAACAATGTTATTTGAAAATTCCAATTTGGTTATCGACTATTGAAGCATTTTCCTATCCTATGATTTATAAAAAGGAACAAACAGTTAGATATGGGGAACTGTTGGATGAAAAGGGTGGACTTAAAACGATCCAAAATTTAGAGGAACAAGGTATAAGGATGAATTGGTTTTCATATGCGCAAATACACTCAAGATATCTTGAAGATTTTAAAACGGAAGGATTCTATGATAAACAGACTGATTTAGATAAGATATTGATGGGTACTGATGAGAAAGTGATTAAAAAGTTATATGGTTATTTATTGGGAATTAAGCTAGAGGAAGAACAAGTTAAAGAAACTATGATTGCATGGGGGAAGAATTTTGGATATGGAATTGATTTAGAGCAATGGCAAAAATTGTGGTCTCAAAATTATAAAATGACAATGTCAATAGCATATAAAGAAAACTTGTATAAGATGTTTTACAGGTGGCACCTTCCCCCGACAAGAATAGCAAGAATGTTCAAGAATAAATCTGAAAAATGTTGGAAATGTCATCAGATACCTGGCTCATACTATCATATGTGGTGGACTTGTGAGAATGCTAGAAAATATTGGACTAAAATTCACATGTGGTTGGAAAAAATGACAAAGAAACACATAGACTTGAAGCCAGAGATCTTTTTATTGGGAATTTTACCTGATATATATAATAAAGACTTGAAATATTTGATTGTAAATGTATTAACGGCGGCTAGGATTGTATTTGCTAAAAACTGGAAGAATGAGAAAATACCATTGTAGGAAGAAATTATTAAGAAAATATTGGAATGTGCTGAGATGAGTAGATTGACATTTGAAATTAGAGAACAAGAAGATAAACAATTTTATGCAATTTGGGGTTTTTTTTATCAATGGTTAGATGATAAAATACAATAATAGAACATTAATACTATATATATGAAGAGTTTTTTAGGATTGATTTGTTATGATTATACGACAAATTATAGAATAATTTGTTTGAAGTATTGTTATCTCGCAAAGCATGAATGATTAAAAGTATAGTCAGAAAAAAGATTTTTTTATTTTTTATTTTTTTCCTTAGTAATATTAGAATATGGATTGACAATATGAGTGGTTATGCAATATAATTGTAATTGACACTATAAAATGAATGCACAAAACTGATGAACCAACCGATACACCGGAAGTATATATGAGAGTAGATGTTTTTAATGTTTTGTATGTTTGTTTGTTTGTAGAAAATTAATAAAAACTTTATTAAAAAAAAAAAAAAAGATAATGAAGGGCCATAGGTGTGGCACCTGGGAGGGTGGACCATACAGTCCCACTATGCTTGCATTGGAGGTTTATCTATCCCCAGAGCTATCTCAACCCATCCCATAGCTATCTTAACCCATCCCACAGATATCCTAACCCATCCCACAGGTATCCTAACCCTTCCCACAGGTATCCTAACCCATCCCACAGGTATCCCTGCCCATCCCACAGCTATTACCCATCCCAATGGTATCCCTTACCCATCCCACAAGCATGCAAAGTCTTAAACCATTTCTAAAAGTTTCCACCAAGACTTTATTTACAAAAATAAATGAAGCAAGTGTGTGAAGCAAAGATAATCTTTATTAATAACAAGCTGTAAAAGAAAAATGACCCAAGTCAAATGTCCAAATAAAGTCTACAAGTAGCCACCCAGTCTCTGGCACTCTTCTCTGTCACTCAGAGGTGTGTCCAGTCTCAGGGGTGAAGGGTCCAGGTGCTGTGGAGGTGGGTGCTGCTAGAGTGCTGGTCTGAAGTGCCACTGGGGTGCCTGGCCCCGAGAGGACAACAGGTGATGGTGTTGAGGAAGCTCTCAGACAGCTGGCTCAGCCCCGTGATGTTGAGAGCTCCTTCCTCCATGCCATGGGGTGTCAGCCCCAGTACCGAGGACAGATGTACTGAGGCCGGGCTTGGCTGTGGGGTGGAGGAAGGAGCAGTGTAGTGGGGCTGTCTGGTCTGCAGCTGTGTGAGGACTGGCGTGGGTGGCATCGGTGACGTGGGTGGTATCAGTGGCATTGATGGCAGCAGTGGCGTGGGTGGCATCAGTGGCATGGGTGGCATCAGTGGAACCGGTGGCAACGGTGGCGTCTGATGAACCTGTGCCTGGACTGGGAAGGGCTGCTGCCTGTGCTGCTGGACCTCCTGGTAGCCCTGGTAGGTGAGGGCTTGTGGAAAGCCTTGGAATGGGAGGGACATCACCTGGGGTGGAGGAGCAGACCTGGACTGGGTGGGAGCAGGTTCATCTGGATCTGGAGGGTTGTGAAGCAGATCGGTGATCCTGTCCTTCACCACCTGGTGCTGGGGTTCTGCCATGTCTGTGAGGGTCTGGTTGACATAGGTGAGGAAGGGCTTGCGGTTGGAGGATGAGGAGTCAGTGTGGACCAGCTGAGAGAGGATATCTATGCTGCTCCTGATGGTTTCTCTTATCTCCGGCAGGACAGTGTGGCTCTGCCCCTCCTGTCTGGCTCTCTGCCTTTCTGTGGAGGTGGAGCTGGGGGTGGATGCGGGTCGGACTGTGGTGGAAGTGCCGTCTCCTTTCTCCCACTGCGCCAGGGAGTCCTCCACGCGCTCCGCCACGGTTAGAACAGCTGTCCATGGGTTCTCCATCGTGGCATGCTCCACAGACACCTGCCTGGAGACAGGAGCTGACTCTCTGCCAGAAGAAGACTGGCTCTCAGCAGGCTGCCTGACAGAGAGGGTTGTGAGAGGGGCTGCTCTTCGGTGGCGGATCTCACCCTCCAGAAAGCTGCACTTGGCCATGACGTAGGTCTCTCTGTCCATCAGCTTGACCGCGGCCTGGCCAGATTTCTTGAGGTGCAGCTTCCCGTACCAGGTGTGCATATGTTTCCACCAGCCGAGGAGCACCTCCGAAGTGTAGCCCATGCTCTCCGCCTTATCTCTCCAAGCAGCCTGCTTCTTTTGGTGTCCCTGTAGAGCCTGTGTCCCTTCCGCCTAGATAGTCATTCTCTCTCAGCCACTCCAGCACCTCATCCTCATGTTCCTCCTCGATGGAGTATTGCCTCCTCTCCCGTTCTCGCATATGCCTCTTCCTCCCTTTGGCAGGACCACATAGGCCCTCATCAGAGGGGCTTCCAGGTTGTAGGGCTGCTCCTCCACATCCCCAGCAGCAGCAGCAGCAGCAGGATCATCATCATCATCAGCAGCAGCACCAGCAGGACCAGGATCATCAGCAGCAGAGTAAGCACCAACAGCGCCAGCAGGACCAGGAGCACGAGCAGACCAGGAGCACAAGCAGGACCAGGAGCACGAGCAGGACCAGCAGGACGAGCAAGACCAGGAGCACGAGCAGGACCAGCAGGATGAGGAGTAGCTTCAGCAGAGTAAGCATCAGCAGAAGCACCACTGCCAGAAGCAGCTTCAGCAGAGTAAGCACCAGCAGAAGCACCACCGCCATAAGCAGCATCAGCAGCTCCTCCAGAAGCAGCATCAGCAGAAGCACCACCGCCAGAAGTAGCATCAGCAGAGTAAGCACCAGCAGAAGCACCACTGCCAGAAGCATCATCAGCTCCTCCAGAAGCAGAAGCACCACCGCCAGAAGTAGCATCAGCAGAGTAAGCACCAGCAGAAGTACCACTGCCAGAAGCATCATCAGCTCCTCCAGAAGCAGAAGCAGCAGAAGCCCCAGCCCCAGAAGAGTGAGCCCGTGCTACAGAAGCCCCAGCAGAAGCAGAGTGAGGGCAGGGGGTGGGAGGGTGGCCCTGTCCCTCTTGCCAGGGCTGGGAGCAGATGGCTGAGGCTTTCTTTTCTTCCCCATGGTTGTGGGGTTGCTGGCTGGCAGCAAGGTTGGCAGGCAGGCAGGCAGGCAGGCTGGCACCAAGGCTGGCACCAAGGCTAGAAGGCAGGCAGCAAGGCTGGCAGGGAGGCTGGCAGGCAGGCTGGCAGGCAGGCTGGCAGGAAGACAGGCAGCAAGGCAGGCAGCAAGGCTGGCAGGCAGGCATGCAGGCAGGGCAGGCTGGCAAGGCAGTTGATGTGTCTGGAAGCAGGTCTTTCCTCTGAATGGTGACCTGCTTGGGAGCTGCTTCCCTTTATATCCGCGGGGCTAACGCAATGCATCCTCCCCGCATGCGCAGTGAATGCTAGGCCACTTTGCTGTGGTCCACTGGAAGCCTTGCGGATGTGCCATCCACTCTCATCCGCTCTCATCCGCTCTCATCCGCTAGGCTTCCGTGGAGCATCCGCTTTCCATCCACCCTGCGTCCTCCCCCCATCCGTTCCTTTCCGTGTTGTCAGCTCTGGTTATCCAAATTTTTGCCCCTTTTGAGAGCGGATAACAACAAAAAATGGAACATTTTTCTCGTCCGCTGTGTCCTTTTTACAAACGTTTTGCATCCATCGGCCAGTGTGACAGGAAGCCTCATCATTTCTGATGATGGGGTGTGGGTGTGGGCTGGAAGGACTTACTGGATGCCAATTTTAGCATACATTATCAGTTGCAAAAGTTATTGTCTGGAGACTGACTATGCAGAATTCTGTGACAATGTTAAAGACAGTTGTGCAAATATGTGTCTATGCACATGTTCATGTGTGAGAATCTATGAGGAAGTGCCTTATGAGTCTCCAGATACTGAATTACAATGCTAGCCTCCTTCATATTTGGCTGCAAGGCTTCTACCCGTGAAAAATCAAACCTCTTCAGCTTAGAAATACATTTCTGAAGGGATTTTTTTTTTATTTTATACTTGCCAAAAGTATTATTTTCCCCTATTAGTCAGTTTCAAAATTGTGGGTCTATCTACAGATACTACTTGGACCTTTTAATAAGGTTTTAAGCTTTAAAACTACTATAATTAGTCAATAGCAACCTACTCCATAGACATTTGAATGCAAACCTGCTTTTTTCATACAGATGTATATCTTTCCACAATCACAACATGAATATGACCTCTTTATAACAAATTTTAAAATATATACTGTGGGGATAATCTGTCAGCAATGCTAATATCATTCTGAGCTCTTCCATTTTTTCCACACCAGAGGGGGGATGCCACCAAAACAGGTCATGATTGGTCCAAAATAGGGGAATTCACCAAATTTTCTGCCTTCTTCCTAATAATTGCTCCTTCTGGTATCTGATAAAGTATGAATATCCACATTCACAACTGGATGTTTGCAAAGGAAGATCTCTGAAATCATTCAGACGTGAGCAGGAACAGAAATAAAACCTAATATTTTCTTCCTTCCCCCTTCTCCATATTCTATATGTTAATCTACATAAAGCATATAAGAATGCCTGACAGAAGGATGCTTTCCAAGAAGAGAGAATGTTTAGATAAGACTCCATCTTTGGAGTATCCTGTATTAGTTTTTTTCAGGGGTGGTGGGGGAGATGGAATGAGTTTTTATGGAGGAAATGCTACCGAAGACCTTTTTTGACTTATGTTTAATCATCTTCATGCTGCATCTTCATGACACTGACCTTGCCTATGAGGGAAACAAAGCTTAAATTATGCCAGCACTTTCCTCCTTATTCCAAATACCATCAAGGGCAGCCTCAGAGTGTGCAAAATCTGTTACGCTTTGCTACTCAATATGTCAGAGGGAAAATCAGGTGAACAGTAGCAAGCAAGATCAGAGAGGCACTTATTGGCTGTTCCAGCCTAATAAGGGCATGTCCTCTCCCCTCCAGTCAACCTTATCTGTTGCCATTCTGTTGTTGTTTCCCTCAAGAGATGGAGACAGCAGTGCATGAGATAGAAAGAAAACTACTTGCTGGAGTTTCAATTAGCTTAACAGTAAAATATTGTAACAACAAAATAGTGCAGCAGGATGAAAGAACACATAAACTATAGGACTAAGCCCCTACCCTACCCCAATTGCCTCCCAAACAGAGCTGAGAAGAATCTGGAAGCTAGCATCTGTTGTCTATATAAAGAAAGTCCTACTGTATATAAAAGAATGGCTTGTGACTTGGCTCCCTTCATGACTTTAATCTTTTTAAAAAGAAAATAAACAGACAGTCGTTCAGTTTGGGTTATGACTGACTGGTCTGGAAAAGGAGCCTCAACATCTGTGTTTGGCAGAAGTTTTCCCCATTAACCAGTAAGTGCAAAAGAGGGAGGCCAGCAAAGTTGGAGAACTATCCAATTGTTTTGTTGATCTTACATTGTGTATGCAACATCAAGATAAACAGCAGCATTGTTATAACTGAAATAATATTGACAATATAGGCAGTCAGTAGTAGTATGCTAGAATAATTCCTGGCCAACTCTAGGGAGGATGGAGAGCTCCTTCACTCAGCCATCAGGAAAGGCCAGAAAAAGCAAAACTTTGGGGCTTTGTTATGTAATTTCCTTTGAATTTGAGGATAATTTTGTTGTCCAGTCCAATATTCCAATGCTGCTATAAATCATATGTACAAACAGGTTCCCAAAACAATAATGAATTAAAATTATTCAAGTATAGGGGCCACAATTTAAGGATCCCTGACATGGGCATTTGAAGATCTTGCATTCTATCCAATTTAATGCTCATATGGCCTCTTTGCTTGCTCAGTGACAAATTTGACTAGATAGTCTCTATTATATGCAAGCTGTGATAGCCACACTTCCATTTAAGTGCCAAAACAATTGGGAACATGACAAGGCTTTATACAAATGTACAATTTTCAGATAAATGTTCTATTTTGCTATTTTTCTGCATGTCTATTCAGGATGTAGTTGGGAAAATATAGGCATGGTGTATTGCTTCCCAAAATTAATTTTATCAGGACTTTGCAGCTGCATTCATTCCTACATCCATGAAGACTGTTTCCACAATTGAAACAGATGGTTACACTTCCATGTATTTAAAAATACTCAAAATAACATACTCCCTATGAGTTTGTGGCTGTCTTCATAATGGCAAAAGGATAAAATTAGAATAATTATAAGAAAAAAAATTTTTTAGTTCTATCTTATCCAGTTAAACCAAATTAATGGCTCTTAATAATATAACAGCAAAGTAGAAAACAAATGCCCTGAAGTTTATTTCATTTTATGTGGTTTGAATCTGATTAGTGGTCAGTTGTGGTAGTTGAAACCAGGTGGGAACAGTAATCAAGGTTTTTTCTCTGCAGTTCTCTAACAACTGGAAAAAAATCTCTTGGCTCTTGTCCCAAACAATGATAGGATATTAACCTAAAATCTAATTAATCTATGAATGAATTATGGGCCCAAAAATACATTGCATTATAATCAATTTTAAGTGAGTTCCTAAGAGAAGAGAAGATGAAGAAAAAGCTGTAAAATTACCAGAGGTTGATACATTCTGTTTATATGACTGATGATTTTTAAGGGGATAATTTTACAATCCATCAAACTTTTTTCAGCTCAAACATCATGCTGCCAAACATATGCAGTAAATTAATTTTTAGATTTACATATTTATTAAAAATCTTATTGAAACCAGCAAAAAATGAGCTATGTTTGAATAATAAAAGAATGTGTTATTCTATTGAATATAAAATCCAACAATGAAACCTCCTTCTCTTCCTAGAAAAACCTTATAATCAGGCAATAATTGTATAAAATGCTGTCTGAGTAACCAAACAAACAATTTATTAAAATGAGCAATAAAATTACATTAATAATTATGATTCTAAGAGAAGAAGTCAATCTGTAACCAGGGATCAACTTTATAACATACTAGGATTTTTTTCAGCTATCCAGAAGCCATTGTTATACTCAGAAACACAAAAGAAGATGAATCAATAAAGTACTCTTTAATATTAGTTTTAAAAGTATGTATGCAAAATGCCATTTTATTGCCTGATCTGGCCCAACTTGTGGATGAGATTAAATGTATATTTCCCTCTTCACCTGTATCTTATCCTTGCCACATTGTACTACTGCCCCTTTATGGGTGAAAGAAAGTTCCTGATTTTCTTAACTGTTTTTTTTTTAATTCCAGCTTCAAATATTTGTTATTATGGATCCATTTAAATCATCAACCATAAAACACAGTCATCTGAACCACCATTCATCCATCTGAACACTAGATTATTTATTAAAATACATCAAGCACACCATTATTATATTGTGACCATGAACAATCCATACAGATGTTTGAAAGCAATATACTTCTGATCAATATTTAAAGTGCCAACAGAGAAGGGGGGGAAAGCCTATTTCCCATTATGTCCTTTTTGGAAAGTTCCTAGGGGCAAACAGCCTGAATTGGAATGGAATTATACTGAGTTATAATGAGAATCAGCAAAGTAATTCTTGTATGCTCTTCTAGAAATTTCATGTTTTCCTGACAGCTACTTAAAGGAATCTATATTGCATTGGTGGCCATTTTAAAGAGCATGAGGTAACTGCTATGATTTCAATAACATATCAAAATGGGTAAGCAGTGAATCAGTAGGCAGAGAAATGTGAAGCAGATAATTAAAGTAAAGGGGAAAATTTATTGAATATGATGTCCGGTCCCAGGAATTCTTGGCAATCCATTTTAAGAATAAAAAAATTAAGTTTCTTTCAAGTGTTGGCTATTTTAATATGCACCAATAATTCAAGAGTTTACCTAGCATGAGTCCTGCAGAGAAAGTGAAACAATAATTAAATTTGTTTATTTATTTGAAACATTAATATAGCCACCAATCTTAGAGTCTAGCTGGCTCCTAAATGATGAATGCTGAGCAAAAAGATCATATCCCCGGGGTATTTTCTTGTAAATTTGGGAAACATTTATTTGAAGCACCATCTCAGTTCATTCGAAGAGAAAGCCAGCTACTGTCTTTGGGAGAAACATTGGTGATTGGATATTGTTCCAAAGGAAGAAATGGGAGAACACTGTTAAAAAGAATGTAAGCATCTCATTCTTTTAAAAAAGATTTGGAAGTTGCAATTCCCCTATAGTGCCTGATACAAGAAGAATAGAGAACCAGGCATTAGGTCATACCTCTTCGCTCTCCTCTTTACTCTTCCTTGTTAAGCCAATCCCAGAGATCTAAAAGAAGCAACTGGCATTTCTTTGCAAAACATTGCAATCAAAGAGATGCCTTGTTCACCCACTACTAAACTACCCATTCACTGTGGTACCTATCATCTGTGTTCTTATGATGTTCCCTCTGCCCTGCTGTGCCACAGCAATAGGAGAGGGATAATATGCTTGCGGTAATGAAAGCAAAATAAAACCTGGTATCAAGACAACTCCAATAACAGAACCAACTGCTGCAGATCAGCGGTGGTAATTGCTCCTCAGCTTTCAAGTGGGTGAATCAATCCTTTCCCACCAGGTACCCACACTAGAAACATAGTATGTGCAAGCTCATCTGACTTACCCACCCAGATACAGATTCACAAAGGCTAAGCAAGATGGCAAGACACGCCTTCTCTGGCTACGCTAAGTGCTTTCTCTACTCTTCTCATGGCTTCCTTCCACAGCAAATTATCATGCAAGACTAGAGATATTTTGGGGAGTGCTCTTCACAGCTGCAAACCAGGGCAGATAACAGGAAGATCAAGTAGTTGGAAATGACAACAATGGTGGTTTGAATCACAACCATTTTAATGAATGCATCATACAAGTAGTTCTTGCTTAACAACCAATCTTTTTACAAATGTTTGAAGTTTTGATAGCCAGAGAATGGATGCTTTATGGCCCATAAAGCACTTCTGGCTATTGAAAATGATCATGCCCTCCCCCTATGGACACATGTCAGGCATCTCAGCTTGACATTCCACACTCATATGATCATGATTCACAATTATTTTTGCCAGTTTATGGTGTAAAAACACCCATTCAAATGAATGGGTTCATTTAAGGCCAAAAAATTACTTCTAGTCACATGGGTGCCATGACTCATGGCCATAATTCCAAGCTCAATTATGGTAATCAATTGAGGACTGCCTGTATTATATTAAACATTCTACTCCTAGTGTATATGGTTTGTTTTGTAAAATTAGGGCTAGTAAGAATTACAAAGCAGTCTATATTGGAAAAGGGAAATGTTTCTTAGGGTTCAAATGTGTTTGCATGTCACATCTATCACCACTTCCCTAATTTAAACAGATCTTTTGCTAGAAAATGATACAGTCCATACCATGAAACATCTTTCCCCTTTGAATCTGGAGAGCACCAAAGTCCTACTAAGAATACAGTCCAGCATTTATTCCTATCTCAATTCTTTTACCTAAAATAGAGCTAATCCAAGACACGACAAAGTTCTTTCTGCTTTATTTAAATGATTTTGAGTTATTAGAAAGCTTTTGGGTTTTGCAGGAGTTTGGATTCAAAGGGGAAAGAGGGCCCCATTATCAGCAACTCCTAAGCCCAAATAAAACGTGATCCTGAGAAAAGTTGCAGCTGTTTTAAAGGGTTGCCAGAAAATGTGTGGCTGCCCATGTGCATGTAAGTATACGAGAGTTGTTATGGCTTGTATTTGTCCCGAGCTATTCCAGAAAAGCAGCCACACAGCACCATAAACCTTATGGTCCCTGACATGCTATTGGAGGCCTGCTTACTTGGCTCAGTCAGAGTTAGTGGATATATCAGCAGAATCCTTACTAATGCTTGCTCCTAATATTGACATACATACATTCATCATAAATCATTTCTCTGACAGGTATATTTGGAAAGGAGATGTAAGTTTTTATGGATCACAGTCACATTACCTCCTCATCCACTTTTCTTGGCTTGGTTTGCTCTCATGACTCAGCTGGAAGAAGCTAGATCCATACCACATACCAACATACCTGGCTCATCCAGGACCAAGCCCATAAACCATATTGGCTTCCTCAGTCATGATGACTTATACGTTCTGTTTTGAAATGATCTGGCAACAATCAATTTACACCTCACCAAAGGAACAAATAATAATTAATGAAGATTTACCTAAACCATATGAAATACAAAAAGAAACAAGACACGGTTGTCATTGTCTCTTCTTTTGTTTGTTTCAGCTTTAGAAATATTGAATTAGAGACATAAGACAAGATGAAAGGATCAAGGGAATATGGATAAAAAAAAACTTATAAACGAAGAGCTTTTGATGACTTGGTGCTTGTCTTGGAGAACCATTTAAAGGGAGCTGAAAGTTTAATGGAAAATTAAAAGAATCTGGTGTACTTGCAGATTTTAAAATTATCAAACAAAAGACAACGATGTTGACAACAACATGAAGACACAAGATCAAACAGACCTGATGAATAAAACAGATCTTAAGGCTGAGAACAAGATAAAATACTTGAGTATTAATATGACAAACATGAATTGTATGTCGTTTCAAAATAACTATTGTATGTTAAAACTTGGAATGAAATTCAAAAAAGATGTGTTAAACATAATTGTCGCTGTCGGGGAAAACTTCTTTGATTAAGATGGACATCTCGCCCAGAACATTATTATTATTTATTTCAGACAATACCTATTTGAAAATGCTTATCTTCCAGAAGACAAGCAGGTTCCGAATAAAACCAAATAACCAACAACACAACGCTGAGTTAACTATATTCTAATTTACACTGTGATAATTACCCTAATTAAATATATGTCTGCATGAACTTTAGACTTAGGTAGGTATACAGAAAAATGGATGAAAGCCTTACAGAAGGAAGATTCAAAATTGAAATAAGGAGGAACTTCTTGCTTATCAGAGATATTAAGCAATGGAAAAGTTTCCTTCCTGAGTCATTCAGTAGCCAATACTGGATGTATTTTAAGCAAAGGATGCACACTGCTTTGTTTTGGAAAGCATGAGGATTGGCTGGTCCCAATCCTAGTATTCTGTGATAAGAAGTCTATGTGGGAGATCCAAGTGAAAAGAAACTAAACTTACCCATATTGGGGGGAGAGTGAAGTGACTTTTAGAATTAAAAAATGGGTCTTACATCAAAATATATGGTTTCTAATGAGGGTTTTGTCCAATTAATTTAATTTTACATATCACTCTTGAAAAGGGCTATGTATTATATTTATAGCAGCAAAATGATAGGAAGATAAAAGGATAAGCTGGAGTGCTTATTAGTGAACAAATGTCATCCTGAAGTCTAGAAATACCCTTCAATGACCAACTCATGTATAACGAAGTAAACTTAATATTTGCCAACCAGGTCAAGTTTATTTTAGTCATGGGATGTAACTCGCCTCTGGCCTAATCTAATAGAAAAAGAAATCCAAAACAGTGAATGCAAGGAAACAATAGTTCTTTTCAGAAAAACAAAATGTCTCCTGTGTTTTTTGGAACATTAGGAAAAGGAAAAACCAAACTCATGACTGGCAGGAAGAAACAAGGCAGTGAAAGTTTTATATTTCTGTCCAAGAAAGCTTCCAAGACTTTGAACATTTAGCTCATGTAATTTTTAATGCCATAACACATACTGCATGTTTCATTCTTCTTTTTGATGTGTGAAAAATTGTTTCACTTACAATTATACACAAATTCAACAAAAACTGAAAAAAAAAATTACTCGACAAAGGAAGATATCCTTCCAGCTTCTTTTTGCCTTAGAGCTGATAAGAAACCATTATTCTGGTCCTCTGATTATAACAGAGCTGGTAAATCAGTTTTTTTTTCAAGTATGTTACTGAACTTTAAATATAAATACAATTGTCTATTCAGAAAGATTCCACATTGACACTCCCCTCCCTCCAGTGAATATAGAAAGCTACGCTCAATCCTTTTCCATAAAATTCTACTTCTTGTGTATTTTAAACTATTTTTTCTTCTTCTCTTTTAAAGGCAGAAATGCAGTGTTTTCAAAACCAAAGATCCAGTCCAAAGAGCAGCATTGGTCCATGTAAATATGTACAGTAGGTCAGGCCTCCCCAACCCTTTTCCTTCATTACCCAAAACTGCTTATCAGAAGGCCCTTTTTACCCAATATAGGCAAAATAGTTCAAGACAATTTAAAGGCCCCACTTGTGATTGGGTAATGGTTATTTTATTACTCAAATAAAAAGCACCTTTATCCAATTTACACACTTTACTCAGGTGTGATCTGAATCTTTAAAAAATATAAAATTTTGTCTTTCCTCTAAGCAGAGCATCGCATCTCTGATTGTGCCAGCACTCTGCGAAGAGGGGTTGAGTGGAGAAAAAAAAAACTTTAACCTATCAATGAGGCAGAACTTACTTCTGCATATATCGTTTTGTGCATTTTTGTATGCAAAAAAGAAAGCCCTGAAAAAAATGCTCCCTAGCTACATAAAGTTTGCGAAGCATTGATTTAAACCATGCTGTCCCTAAGTTGCAAGTCAAGTGACAGAAATAAATCTTTACTACCCTGGTTTTGTGGAATACATAAACCCAGGCCTTTGTCTTTGTTTGCTTTGTGCTATAATTCTAGCAGCCTTTCCTTTCAGATTCCATTCCCCAAATTTTGAGATGAATATTGCATTTCCCTTCCCTTCTAGTAATCTGGAAAAATGCATCCTAGGTCTGCTTTCTATTGCAGGTAGTCCTCGACTGACAAAAATTTGTTTTGTGACTATTCAAATTTACAGCAGCATTGAAAAATATGACCTATGACCATTTTTCACAGTTACAACCTTGGCAGCATCTCCATGATCATGTGACCAAAATTCAGATGCTTGGCAACTGATTCATATTTATGACAGTTGCAGTGTCCCGGGGTCATGTAATCTCCTTTTGTGACCTTCTTAGAAGCAAAGTCAAAGGGGAAGCCAGATTCACTTAACAACCAGGTGACTAAACTTATCAACTGCAGTGATTAAGTTAACAACTGCATCAAGAAAGGTTGTAAATGGGACAAACTCAATGTCTCACTCAACAATGGAAATTTTGGGTTCAGTTGTGGTCGTAAGTCAAGGAGTACCTTTACCTTGTACAACTTTAACAATTCTGAAAGTCAATTACGGAGCTGAGAGTGTGTTGAAACTACATAATCATACTTCAAGTTTATGTGGGGTACTGAAAAATATAATTAAGTTTATATGATTAATGTAATTAATTCTTTATTAGGTACTGTCACTATGTTTGCTTCCATACTTAGCACTGAAAAAAAACTATCAGCATAATTTAATAATATATTCAACTGATTTCAGTTTTAATATGAAATGTTGCAATCGGCACACATTTTCACACAGAATTTTACTGAAGCTAAAAAGCACTGTTGCCTGACTTCTTCCAATTGGTGTTTTAAATTCCTTGGTTGTAATAGAGGTTATTTTCTTTCAGCCAAGAAATTTCCCTGAAATAGTTATCATTTGAGGATTAGTCTTTTAGATTATTTCTTTCAATAGTGTCAGAAGGCTTACATGGATATTAACTACTATTTTCAAACTGAAGCAATTTTTTTCCAGTAACTTCTATGATTTTTTTTTAATCAGGCACACATATGATTGAATTTGCCCCTCTTCCCTTGTAGCAAAATACCAAGTTACAAACAAGCTAGCAAATACCAAATGGGATGCCATCTGGTGCAATGAACAGAATGTAACCAGTTCCCATAACTTCCAAAATAAAATCTGAAATGGATATTCACTAGATCCTCGAGTAGCTTGCAAAACTGCCTTAACACTGGATGGCAATTACTTTTGACACTGATTGACTTAAGATATTTTAAACAGATTATTCCATAATGGCCAAACCCTTAATGTGTTTGGATTGTTCTTCATGAGGTTTTATAGCATTTATATAGGTTAAATGTGCTAAAATTTATTTTATAAATTTATTTTTATAAATTATTTTTTTTGTTAAACATGTACAAAATAACAAGTATAGGTATTAGGAATGATAGTCACCTAACAGTTGGGTTGGCAATATATAAACCAGGATAGTCATTTAATACTACTGTATCTTTAAGAGAATGCTGTAATTGTGATTGGCCGAGGTTCCTCCAGCGTCCATAAGATGGAGCTAGAAACCTGGTTTGCTTCTCTTCTTACATTTGCCTTTTGCCTGAAGGTCGTTCTGGTTGGATTGCTGTGAGTCTTGCAAACTGTTAGCAAACTCTGTTTACTGAACTTTGTTTATGATACTGGACTTCATTTTTTAATTATCCCTGGACTGATTGTATTGAATACTACCTGCTTTAACCGTGTATGATTTGGACTGTTCATTGGACTTTATTTACCTGTTTACTGGAAGTAAAACCTACATATTACGATTCAGTGTATCTATATGATGGTTGTGTGTTATTCAACACCACTCTCACTATGTTTCCCTGAGTTCACTCATTCTCCTAATGGGGAATATCTCAACAACAGGTATGAACATAAACATGAACAAAGAAAGTAAATACAGAGAAAAGAGGACAGTAAGACAGAGATGGTAGGCATGCTGGTGCACTTATGCATGCCATCTTTAAGGACCTCTTAAGAATGGATGAAGTCCATGGTAGACAGTTTGAGATTGAAACTGTGAGGGGTTGAGACTGTAACAATGGAGTCAGGTAGAGTTTTATAAAAGCATCTATCTTTGTATACTAAAGCTAACACATATAAAAGAAGGACAGAGTAAATCCTATGCTATCCTAGCACTGTCCTATTTTATTTTGTTGGTTGCTTAATTCTAATTAGTTCAGATTACTTTGCTATTATAACAGAAGCTAATACACAGGCACTTGGCACATATTTGTACCACAACTTGAAAAACCCCATGACCTTTTCATGATTGCATATAAAATTAAATGCACAGAAATAGATTTATACTCCAAAATCTTGCAACAGGCTTTTCAATATATATTTTTGGTATTCGCACACAAGGATGGGATCATGCAAATAAGACTTACTATCTTCTTCATGTCATCCGGGCATCATTACAGATTCTGATATTTTTTTGCTTGTAACTTTCAAAATGTCTTATTATTATAGCTAAAACATTTAAATTTTTAAATCAAAATTCAGGAACACTTATTTTCAAGCCCATTTAATTTATTCTACTTACTAATTTACCATATTTACATTTATTCAACAATACATATAATTTCTATTATTATTAAGGTATTCTAATAAATACAGAAATTTATTTCACATTCTGTTTTTCAGTTCTATGAATGTGTGACCTCCAACATGCCAGATATATAACCTCAGTAAAGTTTAACACTTCCTGTTATAAAAATTTTAATGCTTCTGATGTATTTTATTCCTCTCTGTCTGATTTTCATCTTATTGCTTTTAGTTTGATAGTTACTGAAATTACTGTTACATTCTTGCTGTGAAAAGATTACAGACAGTCCTTGAGTTATGACCATTCAATCCTTGAGAGACTATTCAAAATTACAGTAATGCTGAACAAGGAGGGGACCAGTCTGTGAAGGGATTCAATTCAGTGGTGGGATTCAAATAATTTAACAACCAGTTCTTTGCCCTAATGACTGGCTGGGTAGGCGTGGCTTGGTGGTCATGTGACTGGGTAGGCATGGCCATGGGACTCATGTGGTGTTAAGGCAAGACTTCACTGATATCCTCCCTCACTTTCATGAAACAAGTAATCCTCCAGTTACAAATGTAATAGAGCCTGCCAATTACATTTGTAACCTGGGGATTCGTTGATTGAATCATGTTAAACGAATGTGATCACTCCCTGCTTTCCCCAATGCATTTGTTAATCAAATGCACAGATATATAAATGCACCTGAGCTAACTCAGGCTGGGAAACAGCATGTGGGGCCTAGTGCTGAAGCAGGCCATCCAAGGTCTCCCCCAATCCACTGAGATATCTCATGCTCCGCTGGACCCCCCACAATTGCTTCCCCCATCCCATCCTGCTCCGCTGGATCTTCACAGACTGGGCCTGCTTTGCTAGCATCTCAGATTCCACTTATTCCTCCCCACTCCATTTCCCATGAATGACTTACTTTTTGAAGATCTCCAGAGGTCCAGAAGAGACTGACCCACTGGCAGAGAAGCCAAAGTGTTATATTCAGGTGATGGCAAAGCTGGAAGAATGTGAAATCTAAGGAAAAAATTTTCACCAGCTTCTGTGTAAAAGACCTTAGTTTGGGGCCAGTTTCAGGGGATTGAGGTAGCAACAGCAGCCAATCAATGAGCAGCTTGCTTCCTTTGTCACATTGGGCTGAATTGCAAGCTCCTTGTTGATTGACTGTCATGCCCCAGTCCCTGAAGCTGCTCATTCAAACTTGCTGGTCAGCAGCAAGCAGACTGGGCCCAAACTAAGCCTGGCCAGACTGGGTCCAAACTAAGCCTGCAGGCCCTCATGGCAGAGGAACTGAAATGGGGAAAGCTATTTTCCTTTCATCTCATGCTCTTACAGCTTCATCAGCTTCTGAATAAAAGAATGGATTCTCTACCATGTGTGCCAATCTTTTCTGAAGTTCTTCGAAAAGTAGAGTAAAGCCATGGAAAATAGGTGTGTGGCTTGCTGGATCAGGTCCAGGGACCTTCCATTTCAGCCTGTAACAGGTTGGGGCAGCCCTAGGTAAGCCCTGTAACTGTTCAGGCTGGCAAAGTGGCAATGGCAGCAGGCTGTTTGTACCAGCAAAGAGGCGAAGGAAGGCTGACTAGGCAGGCAGGTAGCTGGGCCGCATGGGAGGCAGCGGAGAATGGAAAAGAAAGGCTCATTAGGGGGCTAGACCACGTGGGAGGCGAGGGCAAAGGCAGACAAGTGGATTGGGCTACAGGAGTGACTTGGTCCAGGCAAGCAATCTAGCGAGCGAGGGAGCCAGAGAACAACAGCTGCTATGCCATGGCCAAGGTGGGCAAAGCAAGATAAGGAGTGACTGGGAGGGACAGGGTGGGATGGGCAGGGCCAGCCAGTGGTGTGATTAGCCGGTTTACTGAATTGTGCAAAAATTTAACAACCAGATCACTAGAACCAGCCTGAACCGGCTGAATTCCACATCTGCATCTTTCTCTTCTGGCTTCCCAAAAACAAAGCTAAGGAGAAGCTGGCAGGGAAGTCTGCAAGCCCCTCCCTCCATTTTTTCTCTTGAGGAGTCCTACTACTATGAATATGAGATCCACAGGCTCTTGTACTCAATCATTCCCCCTGCTGCCCACAACCTCCATTGACCCACCCGCTCTTCATAGCATCTACCCATGGCAATCTCTAGCTCTGTAGTGTCTGTCTACAAGCATCCCTCCAACTGTGGCACCCCTGCAACTGCTCCTGGTTAACAACCCTAGTGATCCTGGCATTAAGAGGCAACTGGGATTGGTAGGATTGCTGCTACTAAGTGATGAAGTCCTTTGATGTCACACTTTACAAATGAATGACTTAGCAATGAAAATTCCAGCCCCAACTGCTATATAGGAGCCCTGGTGGCAATACTGCAAACTACTTCTGCTGACTGCCAGCTATTTGGCAGTTCAAATCTCACCAGGCTCAGGGTTAACTCAGCCTTCCATCTTTCTGAGGTGGGTAAAATGAGGAGCCAAATTGTTGGGGGCAATAGGCTGACACTGTAAACTGTTTAGAGAAGGCTATAAGGCATTGTGAAGCAGTATGTAAGTCTAAGTGCTATTGCTATCGTAACCAGAGGATTACCTGTATCTACCACAGGAATCACCTCTAAATGCTTAGTGGCACTTATTCAAATAATGTTTTATGTAAATGTTCTGAATAGTAAGAATAGTTTCAGAAATGTTAAAAAGAAACCCTTAGGTCTGTAGGCATTTGTAAGCTGCAGACTTGATAATGATTAAAATAAAGTAGAAGAATCCAGCTTGCTAGAAATATAGCAGTTAAATTAAGAATCTGAAGTAACTTAATTAAGTATCTAAAATGATTAACAGAGGACAATCAAGTTGGAAAAACTATGATATATGTCACTATCAAATTTACATCAAACTTACAAGACTTTGTAAAATTATTAAAACACATGGCTACATTATGCAATAAAATAACACATTGGCCTAGCAGGTTAGGCTTGTCAACTGGAAGGTTGGAAGTTTGAGACCCAAGTACCACATGATGGAGTGAGCCCCAGTTTCTCACCCCAGGTCCTGCTCACCTAGCAGTTCAAAAGAATGCAAATGCAAATCGATAAATAGGTACTATTTTGTGAGAAGGTAACGGTGTTTTGTGCGCCTCAGTATATAGTCATATTGGCCACATAAAATGTCTTCCAATTTTCTTGGCTAAGACATGGAGATGAGCATCTCCTCATCTCACACAACTGGATAGGGAAATCTTTACTTTTACCTTCATATTATGTAGCTGTAACATACAAATATCTCCATTAATATATATAGTCATCCACTGCTCATTGTTATTAGACACTGTATCTTCCTGTTAGTTTATCATCACTGATATAGCAGCTGGTTTTTAAAGCAGTGTGGGGCACCCCAAGTCAGGTTCCAACCCCCTCCCCCCAAGAAATCTAATGTCAATAAAAGAAAAAGGGAATGAATAGTGCAATTCATAATTAAGGATAAGGGATCCATTAATAATTTTCAGCTCTTAAACTGAAATAATTTGAGGAAGCTTCCGAAAACAAAATTTTGGATTATTATTATTATTATTATTATTATTATTATTATTATTATTATTAT
>BLBF01000032.1:9745837-9758587 GCA_015471245.1 Laticauda colubrina | reverse complement strand
TTTAGCTTGTCTACCTAACCCTGAGTGGGGAACCCAGGCTTAACACTTTGTCACCCAACTCTTGAAAAAGACCAGGCTTTAACTGACAAGGGTGGCTTTTTCTAGGTCTATCAGAGGGGCTATCCATAGAATCGAGCTGGAAGGGACCTTGGAGTCTGCTAGTCCAGCCCTCTGCTCAATCAGGAAAACCTATACCATTTCAGAGAAATGTAGGAAGGTTGGCATGCACTGGTAGGAGTGAGTTATTCGTATTTTTTCTGTATTCTCTCTCTAATGCATCTTGTCTTTGTAAAGTTGTGGCAATGACTGACAATGTTGAAGAAAGAGATGTGGTAGTGAAATGAAGGAGAAGCAGAGATAAGGAGCAGGAGAGCAGAGCAGAAGGAATGGCTGCTAACCACTGGGAGCTGAAATGTTGACTAAAAGCAGCTGGAGAGTGAGTGATTCCAGGGAAGAATGCATTGGTGGGAGATTGAACTCTAGAATGGAGATGGAAAATATCTGGGGTTGAGAAAAGTCCTGGAGCAGGAGAATGCAGAAACATGGCTCATGTTTCACTTTTCAAAAAGGGAATGGCGATTAGTTCATTCAGGAAATGACCTACACACTTATATTGCTTCACTGTCTCTTGTCCTTCCCAGCCCCTTCAATCCTTCATAACCCAAAATAATTCTTGCAGTCTATTCAAAATACAGGGAACAACAGAAAACTAGATAGCTAATAGCAGAAACCCCACAGAAGTACAGTATAGGATGAAAAATAAATAGTGACCTATAGAAGATAAGAACAAATCATAGAAGCACAATAAGAAAATAAGCATAAATAGTAGCTATAATGAGTAGTAATGAAAATAAAATATGTTATTTTCAAAAGTATAGAATTCTAGGAATGAAGACAGGATATGTAAGGCCCTGTCCCACTGCACTTACGGATGCAAAGAGGATGTAAAACGTTAAAAAAAGCTTGCCATCCATTGGAAAATGCTATGCATCCGTTGTGTACTCATTGCATACGTGTTTCATACGCTCTATCCGTCGAGCATCCGTCCACTGCGATTTCATCCACGCAAGAAGTTTTGAGCTGCACAAAACTTTGTGAACGGATGAACTTTCCGCCGTGTATGATGTAAATCTATGACATATGAGCAACAAACGTTCTATGTCCATTTATCATCCGTTAAATGTCCGCTGTATCCTCTCTGCATCCTCTGGGCATCCTCGCAACTCACTTCCACTGCAGCTGAAAACGGAAAGAGGGAGGAAACAAAAGGTACACGGAATGTCTACATAGTGTTAGTAGCACGGAAATAGAAAGGATGCACAGTGAACGATTTGCATCCGATATACATCCGTGCAACATCCCCTTTCTTTCCTTTAGGCGTATGTGATGCATCCGCTTCATCTGCTATGCATCTGCTTCGAAATTATCCCCTAGAACCCCTTCGGAGGTGTCATCCGCTTCCATCTGCTTTCATCCGCTAAGGCTTCCTATGAACATCCATTTAACATCCCTGCTACATACTACCCACGTCCATTCTTTTCCGTTCTTTTCCATTCTGTTTATGCAAATTTTTGCCACTTTTTGAAGCGGATGACAACGGATGGAGCCCCCCCCCGAAATTTTGCTTGTCCGCTGTGTCCTTTATGCATAGGTTTTGTGTCCGTTGGCCAGTGGGACCGGGCCTTAAAGTAAAGGAAGTGGAACAAAGTAAACTTTAAGAACTTAAGCAATGCTGTACAAAAGAGCTGGGAATTAAAGGAGGAGTCACTTGAAATACAAACTTTAATGTTTGTACATATTTTGATTATTCCAATAACCTAGTAGGATTTAGAATTTAATGGCTACTTTGCAAATAAATATAATTTCTCATATTTAATCAACTAAGAAGAATAGGCAGTGTTCTGAGATGTGCTTAGGATGCCCAGAAACAATTCATGTAGCTTTATTATGAAGAAAGGTTTAGAAGCATGATTACATTTCAGCAATCTCTCTGGCTGTTAGGAATGATGAAGCTGGATGTCCTTAAAGCACATCCAAGTTCTAACTATCAACCTTCAAGTTATTTCAAAGCAATTGTTCCTCATAAATATGCCCCTGCTTCTGAGTTGTTGACCTTAGCAAAGGTGTCCTGAATAAGAGTTGTGCAAAGCTTCAATTTGCAGATTTTTTAGTTCAATTTAATATCTAATTAAATTTGTTTCACAAATTAGAATACTGAATCAACTACCAGGCTTATTTATACCAATTTTACAATTGAATGGTATGCACGAAACCTATTTTTCCCGAGCAGTTTGGAATCAGTCTTAATTTTTCAATCATCAAAATGAACTGAATCAACAACACAATTCAAATCAAGAATTCAAAACAGATCAGAGTAGATCTGCATACTCCAAACACTGCAATATGTTTGTTTCATACTTACTTATGTTGAGTAAGTTATTACTGAATTAAATCTTTAGTTCTTGAGTTTATCTTCATTTTGTTATATGCAGAGGAAAGTAATATGTTTGGACAAGCATTCTGGATAAGTTTTTATTTCCACATTACTGATTGTGGCAATCAAATAAATTGAGAAACTCAATTCATAATGAGGAAGAGCACAGGGATTAATATCTCTGCATTATTTCATTTGTTCAGATATTCTATTGTTGGTATAATAGAACATTTGAATATCTGCAGTAAAGGCACCTTCATTGTATACAGTCTTTTCAAAGGAATAGTTGGGTTGTGGAGATATACTATTCCCCTAACACTCAAACTACAAATGTTTCAACCTTGCTGTCAAATGTGGTTGTTCTAGTATCCCTGCATGCTGCTTATAACCCAAAACATGTGCAATAGAGAAATGGATGTTTTTTTCTAAAAAGTTTATTTTAAATTTTAAAAATTGATTACAGAAACTGTGTTTCATACATTTTGTATTTCCAAAAGTTAAATAAAATATCTAGCCCTTAAAAAAAATAACAAGCAGCAGCAAGGTGTTACATAGGCTTCTGTTTTGAGAATCATTTATCAATGTTGTTTCAGCTTTTCCTCCTTGCTCAGACAGCTAAAAGAAGAGGTTTAGAATGTGTTTTATTATAAGAAACATAGTACTAAGCCAGTATTACTCCTACAGAGCAGTCCTTTGGAGCAAACAAACTCGCCTTATACAATTAGGCATTTCCCTTGGCTCCCAATATCCAACAATAATTTTCTAGGTCTGGAACAAACTTAAAAATAAAGTATCTTTTTTCCATCCTCTACACATGCCTTGTCAATTTCAAAAACAGGAGGACTGAAAACTGGAGTAACCTTGATGCATTTCCCCCCCTTGCTGCTGAAATACAGAATCAGAGTTGGAAAGTTATCTTCTATTGAACCTCTACTTAGTGCAGGACATCTCTGACAGATGAGCAATGCAGTCTTTGTTTGAAGACTTTTATCAAAGTTGTAGCATACCATTTCATAGCTTCCTTCAGTCATCTGTAATCTGTATTTGTTCCTTTGTAATTATAACTCACTGGTTCTGGTCTTCCTCTTTTGGGCAATAAAGAATAACTCAATTTTCTCATCTAAGTGACAAGCCTTCATACATCCAAATACTATTATTAGCCTTCTTATTTTCTGTAGGCTAAAGAATCTTCAAAACAGAGCTTGGTTTCCAGACTTTTCTGGAACTTGCTGGAAGGACTTTTCTGAGCGTGCTCTAAAGCCCATGTCACACTGCACCAACGGATGGAAAGAGGATGTAAAATGGAGAAAAACGCTTGCTATCCCTTGGTTAACGCAATGCATCCATTGTGTACTCACTGCGTCCGTGATCCATGCTCTCTATCCATCCAGCATCCATCTACTGACATTTCATCCGCTCAAAAAGTTTTGAGCTACACAAAACTTTTTGAGTGGATGAAGTATCCAATGCGTCCATTATACATCCACTACACATACAGGGAACATCCGTTATATGTTTGTTGTCATCCGTTACGCATCTGCTATATCCGCTAGGCATCCGCTGTGCATCCACGCAACTCACATCTGCTCCAGCGGAAAAAGGACACAGGGAGGAAGCGAAACGGACGTGGAACGGACACACAGCGTTAGTAGCATGGACGTAGAAAGGATGAAAGTGGATGCAGCTCACATATAAAGCATTAAAACGGAAAAAAACATTCGTATAGGGGACGTATCTCGGATATTTAGGATGTCTGGAGGATGTCTAGAGGATGCGGAAGGATACCTAGCGGAAAACCTATATTTCATATAAAAAGGGGGAGGAAATCACCTGGATCTCACTTTCAGTCCAGCAGCCCTGCTGTGCAGACCTCTTCAGCCTTCATCTTGCTCTTGCTCTTCCACATCATCCAGTCATCTCCACCATGGATCATTGCACACTCCTTTTGGTAGCTGCCATCATTCTACAACAGTGCAAAGCCCTCTACAGGCTCTTTCACCTGTTCTACACAAGGAAAATGAGGCGTCCAAGAAGTGTGTGGGTCCGAAGATGGATTGCGAGAAGAGCCGAGTACGGACCATATGACAAGCTGATGGTGGAGCTGAGGAACGAAGACCCTCGTGCATTCCAGAACTTCATGAGGATGCCACCAGCCATGTTTGACGAAGTTGTGGAGCGGCTGAGACCCAGGTTGACCAAGGCAAGCGCCAACTTCCGGCCCAGCCTGGACCCTGGACTGAAGGTGGCACTGACTCTGCTCCACCTGGCCTCCGGGACCACATACAGGAACATGCAGTATGCCTGGAGGGTGCCACACAACACCATCAGCATTGTGGTCAGAGAAGTGGTGCAGGCCATCATCAAAGAATACCTGGAGGAGCTCCTCCAGTGCCACTCCACTGAAGAAGGCTGGAAGAAAGTTGCAGAGCAGTGGTATCAGAGGTGGAACTTCCCCCACACCATTGGAGCCATAGATGGGAAGCACGTGGCCTGCAAAGCTCCAGCCAACTCAGGGTCCAATTATTTCAACTACAAGGGCTTCTTCAGCATCATCCTCTTTGCCATGGTCGATGCTGACTACAAGTTCATGTACATCGATGCTTCAGGCAATGGGTCAGCTTCAGATGCCCAGGTATGCAACGTCAGTGACCTCAAGGAGGGGCTGGAAGGCAACCTCATCATGGGCTTCCCAGATCCAGACCCCCTTCCCAACAACACAGAAGATGTGCCCTACTTCATCATGGGTGATGACGCCTTCTCCCTCAGAACCTACCTCATGAAGCCCTACACTTCCAGATGCCTCACCCATGAAGAGAGGATCTTCAACTACAGGCTGTCCAGGGCAAGGCAGGTGGTGGAGAACGCCTTTGGCATCCTGGCCAACAGGTACCAGGCACTTCTTACCACCATGCAGCATCGCCCAGAGACTGTGAGGAGCATCGTGGAAGCTTTCTGCATCCTGCACAATCTCATGTGCACCCGCTACCCGGTGTTGCAGAATAGGCTCGTGGACCACCAACAAGGCAATGGGGACATGGAGCCTGGTGAATGGAGGCAAGGAGTAAACCTGACAGACACTGTGGATGTGCAAGGCCCCAACAGAGCTTCACGTGAAGGGAAGAAGCAACGCAACCTCCTGAAACACTGGTGTAACTCCCCAGCTGGAGCAGTGGAGTGGCAAGACAGGATGGTAGATGCTTAATGGATGCTTCCTTGAGCCTGTCTCATCACACTGATGAGATTGTGCCATGTATGTTGAGTGGCCCTACAATGAACAGGGCATTTAATAAAGAGTTGTGTTTATGTTGAAATGTGTTGATGAATGATTAAATTATTGATAATAAAGGGCCATTGGTGTGGCACCTGGGAGGGTGGACCATACAGTCCAACTATGCTTGCACTGGAGGCTTATCTATCCCACTGCTATCCTTACCCATCCCACAGCTATTACCCATCCCACAGGTATCCCTGCCCATCCCACTGCTGTCCTTACCCATCCCACAGCTATTACCCATACCACAGGTATCCCTGACCACCCACTGCTATCCTAACCCATCCCACAGCTATTACCCATCCAACAGATATCCCTGCCCATCCCACAGCTATCCTTACCCATCCCACAAGCATGCAAAGGCTTAAACCATTTCTAAAAGTTTCCACCAAGACTTTATTTACTAAAAGAACTGAATCAAGTGTGTGAAGCAAAGATAAACTTTATTAATAACAAACTGTAAAAGCAAAATGACCCAAGTAAAGTGTCCCAAGCAAAGATAAAGTCAACAGGTAGCAACCCAGTCTCTGGCACTCTTCTCAGTCACTCTGAGGTGTGCCCATGGTCTCAGGGGTGAAGGGTCCAGGTGCTGTGGAGGTGGCAGTGGCTGGAGTGCTGGTCTGAGGCGCCATTGGGGTGCCTGGCCCCGAGAGGACAACAGGGGATGGTGTGTGGAGGAAGCTCTCAGAGAGCTGGCTCAGTCCCGTGATGTTGAGAGCCCCTTCCCCCATGACATGGGGTGTCAGTCCCAAGACCAATGACAGATGTTCTGAGGCTGGACTTGGCTGTGGGGTGGAGGAAGGAGAAATGTAGTGGGGCTGTCTGGTCTGCAGGTGAGCAAGGTGAGGCGTCGGTGGCATCTATGGCATCGGTGGCATCTGTGGCGTCGGTGGCATCGGTGGCGTCAGTGGCACCTGTGGCTGGCGAGGAACCTGTTCCAGGACTGGGAAGGGCTGCCTGTGCGGCTGGAACTCCTGGTAGCCATAGCCTTGGTAGGTGAGGGCCTGTGGAAAGCCTTGGAAGGGCTGTGACATCACCTGGGGTAGGAGGAGCAGACCTGGACTGGGTCAGAGCAGGTTCAGCTGGGCCTGGAGGGTGGTGCAGAAGACCTGTGATCATCTCCTTTATCACCTGGTACTGTGATTCGGACGTGTCCATGAGGGTCTGGTTGACATAGGTGAGGAAGGGCTTTCGGTTTGAGGATGGTATGTCGGACTGTACCAGCTGAGAGAGGAGATCTACGCTGCTTTTGATGGTGCCCCTGATCTCCAGCAGGGCAGTGTGGCTCTGTCCATCTGGTCTGGCTCTCTGCCTGCTTTCTGTGGAGGTGGAGCTGGGTGTGGGTGGGTCTCTGGTGGCAGCGGCTTCTTCTTGCTCCAATTGCATCAGGGGATCCTTCATGTGCTCCGCCAGGGGGGGTCTCCATTGTGGGGTGCTCCACAGATACCTGCCTGGACACAGGAGCTAACTCTTGCCCAGAAGAGGACTGGCTCTCTGTGGGCTGCCTGAGAGTGAGGGTAAACAGAGGGGCTGCTCCTCGGTGGCGGATCTCACCCTCCAAGCTGCACTTGGCCATCATGTAGGTCTCCCAGTCAGTGAGCTTGACCGCGGCCTGGCCAGACTTCTTGAGGTGCAGCTTCCTGTACCAGGTGTGCATGTGCTTCCACCATCCAAGGAGGACCTCCGAAGTGTAGCCCAGGCTCTCCGCCTTCTCTCTCCAAGCCGCCTGCTTCCGCTTGGTGTCTCGATAGAGCCTGTGTCCCTTCCTCCAGAAGTACTCGTTCTCCCTAAGCCATTCGAGCACCTCATCCTCATGTTCCTCTGCAATGGAGTACTGTCTCCTCTCACCCTTTTCTCGCAAATGCCTCTTTCTCCCTCTGGCAGGGCTTTCTGGGCCCTCATCAGTAGGGTTTTGAGGTTCTAGGGGCTGGTCCACCACACCAGCAGCAGCAGCAGCAGCAGGACCTGTAGCACCAGCAGGACCAGCAGTAGCACGAGCAGCAGCAGCACCAGCAGCACCAGGAGCAGCACCAGCAGAAGCACCAGCACCAGAAGCAGCACCAGCAGAGTAAGCACCAGCAGAAGCACCAGCACCAGCAGAGTTAGCACCAGCAGAAGCACCAGCACCAGGAGCAGCACCAGCAGAGGAAGCACCAGCAGAAGCACCAGCACCAGGAGCAGCACCAGCAGAGGAAGCACCAGCACCAGGAGCAGCACCAGCACCAGCAGAGTCAGCACCAGGGGGTGGGATGGTGGTCCTGTCCTTCTTGCCAGGGCTGCAGGAGTAGGCACAGGCTTCCTCTTCTTCCCCATGGTTGTTGGCTGAAGATGTGTCTGGCAGCAGGTCTTTCCTCTGAATGGTGAGCTGCTTGCGAGCTGCATCCTTTTATATCCGCGGGGCTGATGCAATGCATCCTCCCCGCATGCGCAGTGAATGCTTTGCATCTGCTAGGCATCCGCTAGGCATCCGTGATGCATTCGCGTCATCAGCTAGGCATCCGCTACGCATCCGCTCCTTCCGCTGCGCATCCACTTCGCTGTTCTCCCCCGGAAGCCCTGCAGTTGTGTCATCTGCTTCCATCCGCTAGGCTTCCGTTGATCATCTGCTTAACATCCTGGCTACATCCTCTCCTGTTCCTTTCCGTTGTTGTCCGCTCTGTTTATGCAAATTTGGGGCACTTTTGAGAGCGGATAACAACGGATGGAAAATTTGCTCGTCCGCTGTGTCCTTTTTACATACGTTTTGCATCCGTCGGCCGATGTGACCTAGCCTTAATTTTCATTGTCCTTTCTGACCGCTGGTGCCCAGAATGAGACAAACTATTCCAATTGGGATCCATTCTCTTATATTAGTGTTGATTTACATTTACAATCAAACAAAAGAGTCTGACTAAACATATAAATGATGTGTTCACAAATTTTCTGAAACTTGTAAATTCTATCAGGACCACTATTCCTTGAATATATGATGACTTGTGAGCCATACACTTTTCCTGATTCTCCTTTGATCATTCTAGAAGCAAGCCATCTTGCTTTAATCAAATCCTTACCATAAATTTTTTTAAATAATAATTTCCCATATAAAAAATCTTCTGCTACCTTTCTCTTTCTTAAGCAGGTGAGGAGGAATGGCAGCAGCAGTAGTAATCAAGAAGATTTTTTCCTTCTTATATTTCCCAGTATACTGTTTAGTAGTGCAGACTGATTGGAAAGTACCAGCTACTAGATCTGGCATCTTTCTAAAGGACCAGAATTTCCCAAATGTGATTCAGTTGTAAAGTATAATGTTGTATGTTTACATTGTTTAATGCCAGGAATTCCCACATTCCCCATTGGTGTTGTTAAATGGGGATCATGCTCACAAGCATGTGGTCAGGAAGTTAAGTGGCTGCTTCCGGGTGGGGTAGACTGCACAGGCAGGCAGTGAGGCACAAGCACAGCTGATAGTGGCTGCTGCCAGTATGGACAGCCAGCACTGTGTGTGGTATGAGTGTGGAAAGATTGGCAACTGCCAGGTAGGAGAGGGTGCACACGTGGCCCATTAGGCACTGCATGAATATAGCAAGGTAGAGGGGGTTGCTGCTGGGGGAAGAGAGTATGAGCTATTGGAATGACCTATTGACTTTGCTTGTGGGAAGCCAGCAGGGAAGATTGGAAATGGCAATTATGTGACTGGGAGATGCTGCAGCCACTGTTAAGCGTGAGTCAGTTAGCAAGTGCTCAGATCACAATAACATGACCACTGGGATGCTGACATGAGAATATTTTGTAAATACCACTCATTCAGTGCTGTCATAACTTCAAATGATTGCTGAGTCATAAAATGAGGACTACCTGTAAACATATTACATATGTGAAGAATGTCACTGGGTCAGAGGGAAAGTGAAGGTTTAAGTAATTTTGCTTCATCCCTTCTTTATTATAGTCTCTATTTGCAGCTCATCAAAAACAGAGAGGGAGCTATTTTGGTGGTTGGAAGGCTGCTGCACCTTTTTGGTGAGGAAGAGGGAATAGGGAGAAACAGAAGGAGAGGAGGTGAGAAATCTTCTTGAAACACCTAAATGGGTGTTTATGGAGAGAGATACAGAAATGGTTTTCTACAGAGTCTGAATTTCTGAAAAGACCTGGGAAAACGTTGTCAGTTCCAGAATCAATCATCACGAAGCCTGACGTTTATTTCTGAAAAGCAGGAACTAAGGGGCTTTGTTGTTTTTGAAATCATAGTCTCAGGGAATGTAGGAAGGGTACTCTCCGGATTTAAAATATTGAGATGGAAATTATGTGTTATTCCTACAAGAAGCAAGAAGTTAGAGATAAAAGAACTCAGAATCTGTATTGGCAACGCATACCCGCAAATTTCCCCATATAGCTGAGGTTTTTAAAGATTTGCAATGTAAGATATGAGCTTTTTTTTGGTTTCAACATGCAGTGATTTTTAAAAATGTAAAGGAAACCTAATATTCAAATCTGAAGTGAAAAGTTGATACAAAGTGCTACTAAAAATATAAAAATACTCAGCAGTTCATTTTCAATTCTATATACAATTCTCATTAATGCAAGCTAAGAAATGTATTCTCCACTCATCATGCTGAGAACATAACTCTCATATTAGTAGATCAGTAATTTCCTATTCCTTTCTTCATAATATTTAACTGCTTAATGCAGAGCATATCAATGTTATAAATGAAGAAGGGTACATTTCAGCTATAAAAGAAAAAAAAACCTCAATTCCCTGAAATACTTTAGCATTATTCATGTAATTTGACTTGGTTGATCAAATTCTCTTTTCTGAATCAAAATATTTTTCAAATCCTACATTAAAGGGGAGTGGGTAGATATATCTTTGAATGGTACTGTTTCCTATCTCTTTATCTTGATTGACTTAATGCTATATTTATTGTATTCAATTTATTTTTTATCTTTTTTATTAGCAATAACATCTGTGGAATTAATAACATACTATGTTACAAACATTCTACATAATATTTGTCATTTGTTGCTTTGCATTTTGGTTCAACCCCATGTTGGTCGTATTGTTTATCATTATAATCTTATTATATAGCACAACAGGTAACCAAATGAAAATAAATCCCTCATGGTTTTTTTATAGGTACAACTATTTTATTTAGTGCCATTGAAAGTTACAATGCTGTAAAACAACTCAGCTTTATGCCAATCCTTACATTTATGACAGTGCAATATCCCATGTCATGTGATCACAATTTCTGTGCTTCACAATTGGCTTCCGACAAGCAGATTTCATGATGAATGAACAAATAAAATTTCATGTTACAGTCACATCAGATCAGTGGTGGGGTTCAAAATTTTTTAATACTGGTTCTGTGGACATGGCTTGGTGGGTGTGGAAGGGGAAGGATACTGTAAAATCTCCAGTCAGAGATGGTATTTGCCAGTTCTCTGAACTACTCAAAAGTTCCATTATCAGTTCTCCAGAACTGGTCAGAACCTGCTGAATACTACTTCTGCATCAGATCTTATTTAACAACTGCAGTGATTAGCTTAATGACTGAAGTGGATGTGAAGTTGTAAGCCCATTGCGGTCCTATTTAGTTTCACTTATTGTCCCTAGTGCTTAGCAATGGTGTTGCCAGTCTCCATTGTGTTAAACAAAGACTACGTGTATTTAAGTTTTCATTTACAGCCAAAGAAGACATGGTGAGAAATCAGAGAAACCTTTAAGTCCATGTCACACTGAACCAACGGATGCAAAGAGGATGTAAAACGGACAAAAAACCTTGCCATCCATTCGAAAATGCGATGTACTCACTGCCTCCGTTTTGCTTCCTCTCTATTCGTCCAGCATCCGTTTATTGACGTTTCATCCGCTCCAAAAGTTTTGGGCTGCCTAAAACTTTTGCGCAAAAATGTATCCAGTTTGTCCGTTCTGCATCCGCTACGCATCTGCTACGCATCCGTTCTGCATCCGTTCTGCATCCGTTCTGCATCCGCTATATTCGCTTGGCGTCCGCTGCGCATCCACGCAACTCGCATCCGCCCAGATACAGGGAGGAAGCGGAACGGACGCGGAACAGATGCAGAACGGATGCAGAACGGAAACAAAGCGTTTAAAGCAGAAAAACCGTTCGCAGAGGGGACCTATCTCGGATATTAAGGATGTCTACAGGATGCCTAGAGGATGCCTAGAGGATGCAAAGGGACACCTATACTGCCTATAAAAAGGGGGAGCAACTCATCTGCATCTCACTTTCAGACCAGCAGCCCACCTGTGCAGACCTCTGCAGCCTTCATCTGACTCTTCCTCTTCCACAGCATCCAGTCATGTCCACCATGGATCGTACCACAGTCCTTTTGGCAGCCATCATCCTTCTGCAACAGTACGAAGCCATCTACAGGCTCTGTGAACTCTATTATGGGAAGAAAAAGAGGCGGCCAAGAAGCGTCTGAGTCCAAAAATGGATCGGGAGAAGAGCAGAGTTTGGACTGTGCAACAAGCTGATGGTGGAGCTCAGGAACGAAGACACTCGGGCGTTCCAGAACTTTAGGAGGATGCCTCCAGCCATGTTTGACGAAGTTGTGCAGCAGCTGACACCCAGGTTCACCAAGGCAAACTTCACCAACTTGTGGCCCAGCCTGGAATCTGGGCTCAAGGTGGCACTCACCCTGCCCCACCTGGCCTCAGGGACCACCTACAAAAGCATGCAGTACAGCTGGAGGTTGCCACACAACACCATCAGCATTGTGGTCAGAGAAGTGGTGCAGGCCATCATCGAAGAATACAAGGAGGAGCTCCTCCAGTGCCCCTCCACTGAAGAAGGATGGAAGAAAGTTGCAGAGCAGTGGTATCAGAGGTGGAACTTCCCCCACATCGTTGGAGCCATCGATGGCAAGCACGTGGCCTGCAAAGCTCCATCCAAGTCGGGGTCCACTTATTTCAACTACAAGGGCTTCTTCAGCATCATCCTCTTTGCCATGGTCGATGCTGACTACAAGTTCATGTACATCGATGCTTCAGGCTACGGCTCATCTTCAGATGCCCAGGTATACAACGCCAGTCACCTCAAGT
>BLBF01000032.1:9688396-9723482 GCA_015471245.1 Laticauda colubrina | reverse complement strand
TCCGCTGTATCCTCTCTGCATCCTCTGGCCATCCCCTCAACTCACATCCGCTGCAGCTGAAAACAGAAAGAGGGAGGAAACGAAAGGTACACGGAATGTCTACACAGCGTTAGTAGCATGGAAATAGAAAGGATGTAAGAGTATGCATCTCGTATATAAAGTATTCAAAACAGACAAAATGTTTGTATCTGGGATGTATCTCGTATATTTAGGATGTCTGGAGTATGTCTAGAGTATGTAGAAGGACACCTAGTGGACAACTGATATTTTCTATAAAAAGGGGGAGAAAATCATCTGAATCTCAATATGAGTCCAGCAGCCGTGGTGTACATACCTCTTCACCCTTGGTCTTGGTCTTCAAGATCACCAATTGTTCTCCACCATGGATGATGAAACAGTCCGTATGATAGCTGCGCTCATTCATCACCAGAACCAAAAGCTGTTCAGACTGTTTCAAGTTTTATACAGAAGGAGAAGAAGGAGACATCCAAGAACTGTGTGGGTCCGAGGATGGATCGTGAGAAGAATGGAATTTGGACTGTATGACTAGTTGATGGGGGAGCTGAGGAATGAAGACCCTCGTGCATTCCATCACTTCATGAGGATGCCACCAGCCATGTTTGACGAACTTGTAGAGCGTCTGAGACCCAGGTTGACAAAGCCGAGCACCAATTTCCATCCCAACCTGGACCCTGGACTGAAGGTGGCACTGACTCTGTAGCACCTGGCCTCTGGAACCACACACAGAAACATGCAGTATGCGTGGAGGGTGCCATACAACAGCATCAGCAAAGTGGTCAGAGAAGTGGTACACACCATCATTGAAGAATACGTGGAGGAGCTCCTCCAGTGCCCCACCACTGAACAAGGCTGGAGAAAACTTGCAGAAGAGTGGTATCAGAGGTGGAACTTTTCCCACACCGTTGGAGCCATAGATGGAAAGCACGTGGCCTGCAAAGCTCCAGGCAACTCAGGGTCCACTTATTTCAACTACAAGGGCTTCTTCAGTATCATCCTCTTTGCCATGGCTGATGCTTACTACAAGTTCCTTGCTTCAGGCAATGGGTCAGCTTCAGATGCCCAGGTATACAATGTAAAGTGACCTCAAGGATGGGCTGGAATGCAACCTCATCATGGGTTTTCCAGATCCAGACCCCCTACCCAATGACATACAAGATGTGACCTACTTCATCGTGGGTGATGACGCGTTCTACCTCAGAACCTCCCTCATGAAGCCGTACACTTTAAGATACCTCACCCGTGAAGAGAGGATCTTCAACTACAGGCTGTTCAGGGCAAGACAGGTGATGAAGAATGCCTTTGGAATCCTGGCCAACAGGTTCCAGATACTTCTCACCACCATGCAGCATGACCCAGAGACTGTGAGGACCGTCAACAAGGGAATGGGGACATGGAGCCTGGTGAATGGAGGCAAGGACGTAACCTGATAGATACTGTGGATGTACAAGGCCCCAACAGAGCTTCACGTGAAGGGAAGAAGCAGCGCAACCTACTGAGACACTGGTGCAACTCCCCAGCTGGAGCAGTGGAGTGGCAAGACAGGATGATAGATGATTAATGCATGCTTCCTTGAATCTGTCACATAAACTGATGAGATTGTGCCATGTATGTTGAGTGGTCCTACAATGAATAGGGCATTAATAAATTTGTTTATTTTAAAATGTGTTGATCAATGAATAAATTGTTATTGATAATAAAGGTCCATATGTGTGGCAGCTGGGAGGGTGGACCATACAGTCCCACTATGTTTGCACTGGAGGTTTATCTATCCCACAACTATCCTTATCTATCCCACAAGCATGCAAAGGTTTAACCATTTTTTCAAAGTTTTCACCAACACTTTATTTAGTAAAAAAAATGAACCAAGTGTCTTCAGCAAAGATAACCTTTATTAACTTTCTGAACTTTATGATTTTATTAAATAAGCAAAATGAACCAAGTAAACTGTCTTAAGTGTCTTAAGCAAAGATAACCTTTGTTAACTTTCTGAACTTTATGATTTTATTAAATAAGCAAAATGAACCAAGTAAAGTGTCTTAAGCAAAGATAAACTTAACAACTCAGTCTCTGACACTATTCTCAGTCACTCTGAGTCATGTCCATAGTCTCAGCTGTTAAGCGGGCAGGGACTGTTGAGGTGGCTGTGGCTTGAGTGCTGGTCTGAGGCACCATTGGGGTGCTTGGCCCCGAGGGTACAACAGGGGATGGTGTGTTCAGGAAGCTGTCTGAGAGCTGACTCAGTCCCATGAGTTTGAGAGGCCCTTCATCAAGGACTTGAGATGTGAGGCCCAAGACTGATGACAGATTGTCCGTTGACAGACTTGGCTGTGGGGTGGAGGAAGGAGGAGTGCAGTGGGGCTGTCTGGTCTGCAGCTGGGTGAGGACTGCGTCTGTGGTGTCCGATGAACCTGGGCCTGGACTGGGAAGTTATGCTTCTGCTGTGGGAAGTTCTATTGCCTGGACTGGGAGTCCTGGTAGTCATAGCCTTGGTCGGTGAGGGGCTGTTGAAAGCTGTGGAAGGGCTGTGAGATCACCTGGGCTGGAGGAGCAGACCTGGACTGCGTAGTTGCAGCTTCAGCTGGGCCTTGAGGGTTGTGCAGAAGTGTTGTGATCTTCTGCTTCATCACCTGGTACTGGGCCTCGGGCAGTTCCCTCAGGGTCTGGCTCACGTAGGTGATGACGTGGCCCGAGGATGCTCTGTCCAAGTGGACCAGCTGAGAGAGAAGTTCTGTGCTGGTCTTCATTGTGTCCCTGATCTCCAACAGCACACTGTGGTCCTGGCCCTCCAGTCTGCCTCTCTGCCTGCATCCTCTGCAGCTGGGGGTGGGGGTGGGGGTGGGTTGGCTTCTGGTGGTTGCTGCTTCCTCCATTTGTGACAGCAGGGCGTCATCCTCCATGGGATCCTCCAAGTCCGCCGGCATTGGGAGTGCAGCTGTCAGGGGGGGTCTCTGCTGTGGGACCATCTGAAGACACCTGCCTGCACAGGGTAGCTGTCTCCTGGCTGGAAGAGGACTGGCTGTCTTTGGGCTGTCTGAGGGAGAGGGTCTCAGAGGGGCTGCTCCTCGGTGGCGGATCTCACCCTCCAGGAAACTGCACTTGGCCATGACATACATCTCCCAGTCAGTGAGCTTGACAGCGGCCTGCCCGGATTTCTTGAGGTGTAGCTTGCCATACCAGGTGTGCATGTGCTTCCACCATCCAAGGAGTACTTCTGCAGTGTACCCCAGGCTCTCTGCCTTGTCTTTCCAAGCTGCCTGCTTCTTCTTGGTGTTCCGATACAGTCTGTTACCCTTTCTCCAGAGGTACTCGTTCTCCCTCAGCCATTCCAGCACCACATCCTCATGCTCCTCGGAAATGGTGTACTGTTTCCTCTCTCCCTTCTCCTTCCCTTGTCTCTTCCTCCCTCTGGCAGGAGCTTCAGCAGGGCCTTCAGGGGCTTGAGCAGCAGGGCCTTCAGGGGCTTGAGCAGCAGGGCCTTCAGGGGCTTGAGCAGCAGGGCCTTCAGAAGCAGGGCTTTGAGGGCCTTGGGGCTGGTCCATCACAGCAGCAGCAGCAGCAGCTTCAGAGTCAGTGCCAGGGGGTGGGATGCTGGTTCTGGCCTTCTTGCCAGGGCTGGAATGAGTAGGCACAGGCTTCCTTTTCTTGCCTGACTGACGAACCATGGTGTTCCTGCTAGATGTATGTGGCAGCACATCTTTCCCCTGAATGCTGACTGCATGCGTGCTGCATCCTTTTATATCCGCGGAGCTGATGCAATTCATACTCCCCGCATGTGCAGTGAACGCTTTGCATCCGATATACATCCACGCGCATCCCGTTTCCTATAGGCGTCCGTGATGCATCCGCTTCATCCGCTATGCATCCGCCCCTTCCGCTATGAGTCCGTTTTTAAATTCTCCCCTGGAACCCCTTCGGAGGTGTCATCCGCTTCCATCCGCTTTCATCTGCTAGTCTTCCTATGAACATCCGTTTAACATCCCCGCTATGTACTACCCCCATCCGTTCTTTTCTGTTCTTTTCCGTTCTGTTTATGCAATTTTTTGCCACTTTTTGGAGCGGATGACAATGGATAGAGCCACCCCTGAAATTTTGCTTGTCCGCTGTGTCCTTTATGCATACATTTTGTGTCCGTCGGCCAGTGAGACTGGGCCTTTAACACACAACACACAATGTTACCCTTGTAGTGAAAAGGATGAAACAATTGAACAACTGATCGGGGGGCTAATCAAAATGGCAAATTGCAAGCAGCATCATGACCTATTATGCCAAAATCTGCCAAATTTATTGCCAAGTTGCTAAAATTACTCAGAAGTCTGGTTTTGAATATAGCAAGAACCACTGGTGGTTGAGAATGTTTTGGAAAATGAACAGGTTAAGATCTTATTGGACTTTAAGATTCAAACAGACACGCATCTTATTTGTAATATGCCTAATATAACAGTAATTGAAAAGAAGAAAGTCTGATTTATTAATGTTGCTATAATTAGTGAAACTAGGATTGAGAAAAAACAATTGAAAAAATGTGAAATATCAGGATTTATAGATCAAAATCTTAAGAGAAAAGAAATCTGGTGTAATACCAATTGTGTGTGGAGCCCTCTGAAGTGGGTGTCAAACTTTCCATGTCATGTTGCTGTCAAGTGACGTACCATGACTGTTTTTTCCCTTTGCAGAGCTAGGGTGGTTATAGCTTCCGTGTGACGTATCTGGCCGTGGGCTGCCAATTAGACACATCTGCTTTAAAGGATTCCCTTGATATTTAGAAATTTTGATGGCAATTCCCTGCCATGAAGTTACTAAAGGACCCAGGGCACTTCCGTCCTCTAGCGGAGAAGTGGGCATTGCTTCAGAGAGAGTGCCCTCAAAGCATAAATTAGTATCTGTCCAATACCATTAAATTGGAGCTGTGTTGTCCATTTTAACTGAGCTATGCAGAATTATACCACACTGCTTTTTTTAACCAGCAGGAGAAACTCATTCTGTCTATCATGACACCTATTTTTTGGTGTTTTTTTTTTTGTAAATCTCCAGTCTTTGAAGTGGTTGGATTCTGGTCACGTAACACTTTTAGTTTTAAACAGACTTCATTATAGATCTAAATTGCTTTATGGAACCATAAAGCAATTGGCTTTTTAAATTCTTGGTTTTTTTTCCTTTTCTCACTGTGTGAATGACATTTTGGTTAAGATGTGCTTTTCATTAAAAAATTGTGAACAATTGCAGCAGGGTATGGATACAATAATGCTGGGTTAAATAAGAAATTTAGAAATAACCAGTCATTTCTGCTCATTTGTCATTCTGAAAAATTTAACTCTAATAGGCAAATCCCATGTGTTTTATTGAAGTTCTATTAGATAGTAACAGCCAATAATGTCAAATAATATAGAGTTAGGCAACCTGGGACACCCTAGATATTTTGGACTACAAATCTTATCAATCTCAGTCAGTTTGCCTGAAGAAAACCATTGGTATCAAAATCACCTGGGAGTCCTAGGTTGACTATCCAGATTTTAAAGTCTTCTGTTTTAAAATGCTTTTATACAGTTCTGGCACAAACAGCATACTTATAAACTAATAAGGTATTTGCTTGCCTTTCTACCCTGGCAGGGCATTTTGGATTATCTCAGTTACTTTTTATGCAACACTTGATTTACACATTCTTGATTTTATTCACATTCATAAATAAAAAAGAAATCCCACATTCTCAAGAGTTATATAAATGTATGAGTTGGAAGGAACCTAAACAATTATCAAGTTCAACCCTTTACACACAGTAAGATTTACCACACCAACAGATGACTATCTAGCCCCTGGTTGAAAAATGCCAGTGAAGAAACCATTCCATGTGTAACCACTTACATTTATTGACATCTTTTATTGTCAATTGGTTCTTATGGAAAAACTCTGATTATTGATCTGAGACCCTGAATTTAAGAAAATGATGTTGTTATATATAATTTGCCATGCTTAGTACGCTACTAGATCAGACTAAGAAATATAATTATATGTGTGATTTCTAAACTATTTAATAGTGACATTAAAGGGAAGTTAATCTCTTGAGTCAAGCTTTGTAACGTATTGTACAACACCGTTTTCTTTCTTTTTTTACAACTCTGAACTCTCATTTCTTCATGTAGCTCATTAAAGAAAATCAAGAGCTACAAATCTGAGTCAGCTACAAACAAGAGTCATGTCCTTTAAAGTTCCAAACAAGAGCAAGATGGTCCAAGTTTAAATCAAATCTGAGCCAAGAATCTCCCCAGAGTAACATCTTTTAATCTAGGAAACCCTTTTTAACAGATGAAACAGGACAGGTGGGAACCATATGAAAGATGAGATAGAAATGAATAAACATGTGTGCACATATGCATTAATGTGACCTGAGGAACACCCTCCCTCCCCCTCCCTTGATCATGTTACTTCTAAGAGGTCAATTTTTCAGACTGTAACTGTAGTGAATATTTTGTCTAATTAATTGAATGATTGAATAATTTTGGCTTGGGGTTCAGAATCTCTGCACTCAATGCCCAAGACAGAATTTATTTGTGATACAAATCATAGATTGTAAAACCTGTTTTACGTAAGAGAAGAGATTATGGATGTTAATATTAGCTTCAAATATTATTATATGTGCTGTTTCTTCTTTTTAATGGCATAGCATATCATTTTTCAGATTACTGTAAAGTATCTCAGATACAAGATTTTCTCTTGTTTATAATGCATGCAAACATGCACAAATACAGGGTGAGTTTTAGAATACTAGCTCGATTCAGCATTCACAAAGCCTTTCGTAGCCACTATAAATTATTATGAGGAAAGAAAGTGCTTAAAACTTTATCTCATTCTTCTCTATAGCCTGCATGAGATTTTTCAATCTGGACATCTATAAAAACTAATGATGCATGCAGAAAAAGAAAGTACACTACACATATCCTTGAAGTTAAGAAGAGATAAAAGCATTTAAGGAAAAAGAAAAGATACACACACACACACATACACACACACACACACACACACACGAGAGAGAGAGAGAGAGAGAGAGAGAGAGAGAGAGAGAGAGAGAGAGAGAGAGAGAGAGAGAGAGAGAGAGAGAGAGAGAGAGGGAGGGAGGGAGGGAGACAGAGACACAGAGAGTATATATTTAGTAAAACTGTAAAAAAGTTAATTATTCAGACAACTCCTACCCCCTTGATAGTGGCTATACCAGGGCTGTCAAACTCATGGCCCGTGGGCGGGATGCATCAGATGCTGGCCATGCCCAGTTTAACGAAGGAGAAAAATGTCCAGATACATCACACGACGATGATGTGACGATGTGAGTTTGACACCCCTGGGCTATACGTTGCTGATAAAAATCCAAGACTGATATGGGTCTACTCATAATGAACTTGCTCATGCTCTTTTCTTCTTACATAGCTAAGCACAAATCTAAAACACATATGCCTGCACACACTCAAACTTATTGTCTGTATATACTGTCACATGATGTGACTTTATTTTATTTTTTTTAAATCTAGGGAACCGGAAGTATCAGCAGCAGACTGTATCATCTCCCATGATACCATCATGACCAAGAGTGATGAAGTAATTTAAACATCATAAATCAAGTAATTAAAGTTTCAAACTAAAAAAAACCCTGACACATAAATGCTTCTGTTACTAGTAGGTAATTTTCATGCTTGAAATGAAATTCCTAATATTACTTTAATACTGAAATTTGAACATCGGTATAATTTAAGTATGCATCTTAATCAGAGTGGTTTATCTGCCTTATGTACAGGAAATGTCTAACTTCCAGTTTTAAAACATTTTTTCTTTCTGACAATTTGCATTATGATAATTTTATATGCTTAAGTGAGGATGGAGAAGTTGATGAAATTGTACATTTTTATGTCTGCAATGGATTTTATAACTTTTGTGATGTAATGTACCTTTCTTATACATTTTTTCTCTTCCAATTATTGAAAATATTAATGTTCAACTTCAGCCATCAGAAATGAAAGCTGGAATTGAATAAAATTTAACATATTTTCCAATGAATGTTCAATTACTTAGACTTCAACCATATTTGCTTTGGAAGCTAACTTTTAAAGGAGTCAGTAAGCTTTATCTTCAAATCAAGTTTTTGAAAATAAAAGTGATTTGCCTTAGTCCTAATGCATCCTTTTCTCGGATCTGTATACAGGTAGTTGATTTAAAAGCATTCATTTAGTGGCACTGGAAAAAATGACTTTTGACTGGTCCCCACCCTTACAACTGTTGCAGCATCCTCTTTGTCGTGTGATCAAAATTTGCTTGGAACCCAATCCAGCATGTATTTATGATGGTTGCAACATCCCATGGTCATTTGTGACTTTGCCAGCCAATTTCCAACAAGGAAAGTCAAGGGAGAAACAAAATTTGCTTAACAACTGCATGATGCATTTAAAAATTGCAGTGATTTGTTACTTCACTTAGCAACAGAAAAATTGGCCCAATTGCGGCCATAAGTCAACGACTACTTTATCCCAAAGGTGAGCGAAAGAAGCTTCTTGGATGGGAAGCGAGACATCTTCAAAGAAAAACTAGAAATTCCAGTTGTATTGTGAAAAAGCACCTTTGGGATAACCATGACCTGGATGACTGAGAGACTCCATAGACATCAAGGACTACCTGTATTACAGTCTGCTAAATCTGGCTGTAGTATCAGTTACTAAAAACTCCATATACTGGTTACAGTTGTCATACCTAAGCAAAAAAAGCTGGAAAACACTCATAGCTTTGCAATCCACATTGGCCACTATATAAATGTAGTCCTCAATTTATAATAGTTTGTTTAGTGACCGTTCAAAGTCACAATGGCACTGAAAAAAGTGGCACTTATGAGCATTGCAGTATCCCCATGGTCACCTGATCAAACTTCAAAAGCTTGGCAATTGACTCTTACTTATGACAGTTGCTGTGTCCCGGGGTCATGTGATCCCCTTTTGAAATCTTCTGACTAGCAAAGTCAACGGGGAAGCCAAATTCACTCAACAACCATGTTACTACCTAAAGCCCCTGTCACACTGCACCAACGGATGGAAAGAGGATGTAAAATGGAGAAAAACACTTACCATCCATTGGTTAACGTGATGCATCCGTTCTGTACTCACTGAGTCCGTTTTGCTTCCTCTCTATCCGTCCAGCATCCGTCTATTGACGTTTCATCCGCTCAGAGGGTTTTGAGCTGCTCAAAACTTTTGCGCGGAAAATGTATCCAATGCGTCCGTTCTGCATCGGCTAGGCATCCGCTAGGCATCCGTTACGCATCCGCTATATCCGCTAGGCATCTGCTATGCATCCGCACAACTCAATCCGCTCCAGCGGTAAACGGACGCAGGGAGGAAGCGGAACGGACGCGGAACAGATGCAGAACGGATGGAGAAAGGATGAAAGCGGATGCAGCTCATAAAGAAAGCATTTAAATGGAAAAAATGTTCGCAGAGGGGACCTATCTCGGATATTAAGAATGTCTAGAGGATGCCTAGAGGATGCAAAGGGACACATAGTGGAAAACTTATACTGCCTATAAAAAGGGGGAGCAACTCATCTGGATCTCACTTTCAGACTAGCAGACCAGCTGTGCAGACCTCTGCAGCCTTCATCTGACTCTTCCTCTTCCACAGCATCCAGTCATGTCCACCATGGATCGTAACAAAGTCCTTTTGGCAGCCACCATCGTTCTGCAACAGTGCGAAGCCATCTACAGGCTCTGTGAACTCTACTACAGGAAGAAAAAGAGGCAGCCAAGAAGCATCTGGGTCCGAAGATGGATCGGGAGAAGAGCAGAGTACGGACTGTACAAGAAGCTGATGGTGGAGCTCAGTAACGAAGACACTCGTGCATTCGAAAACTTCATGAGGATGCCTCCAGCCATGTTTGACAAAGTTGTGCAGCGGCTGACACCCAGGTTGACCAAGGCAAACACAAAATTCCGGCCCAGCCTGGAACCTGGGCTCAAGGTGGCACTCACTCTGCGCCACCTGGCCTCAGGGACCACCTAAAGGAGCATGCAGTACAGCTGGAGGGTGCCATACAACACCATCAGCATTATGGTCAGAGAAGTGGTGCAGGCCATCAATGAAGAATACATGGAGGAGCTCCTCCAGTGCCCCACCACTGAAGAAGGATGGAAGAAAGTTGCAGAGCAGTGGTATCAGAGGTGGAACTTCCCACACACCGTTGGAGCCATCGATGGCAAGCACGTGGCCTGCAAAGCTCCAGCCAAGTCGGGGTCCACTTATTTCAACTACAAGGGCTTCTTCAGCATCATCCTCTTCGCCATGGTCGATGCTGACTACAAGTTCATGTACATCGATGCTTCAGGCAACGGGTCAGCTTCAGATGCCCAGGTATACAACGCCAGTGACCTCAAGAAGGGGCTGGAACGCAACCTCATCGTGGGCTTCCCAGATCCAGACCCACTGCCCAACGACACACAAAATGTGCCCTACTTCATCGTGGGGGATGACGCCTTCTCCCTCAGAACCTACCTCATGAAGCCCTACACCTCCAGATGCCTCACCCGTGAAGAGAGGATCTTCAACTACAGGCTGTCCAGGGCAAGGCGGGTGGTGGAGAACGCCTTTGGCATCCTGGACAACAGGTTCCAGGTACTTCTCACCACCATGCAGCATCACCCACAGACCGTGAGGAGGATCGTGGAAGCTTGCTGCATCCTGCACAATCTCATGCGCACCTGCTACCCAGTCTTGCAGAACAGGCTCGTGGACCTCCAACAAGGCAATGGGGACATGGAGCCTGGGGAATGGAGGCAAGGGCAAAACCTGATAGACTGAGGATGTGCAAGGCCCCAACAGAGCCTCATGTGAAGGGAAGAAGCAGCACAACCTCCTGAAACACTGGTGCAACTCCCCAGCTGGAGCGGTGGAGTGGCAAGACAGGACGATAGATGTTTAATGGATGCTTCCTTCAGCCTGTCTCATCACACTGATGAGATTGTGCCATGTATGTTGGGTGGGCCTACAATGAACAGGGCATTTAATAAAGAGTTTTGTTCATGTTGAAATGTGTGGATCAATGATTAAATTGTTACTGATAATAAAGGGCCATAGGTGTGGCACCTGGGAGGGTGGACCATACAGTCCCATATGCTTGCACTGGAGGTTTATCTATCCCACAGCTATTAGCCATCCCAAAGGTATCCCAGCTCTTTCCACAGGTATCCCTGCCCACCCCACTGCTATCTTAACCCATCCCACAAGCATGCAAAGGCTTAAACCATTTCTAAAAGTTTCCACCAAGACTTTATTAAAAAAAAAATGAAGCAAGTGTGTGAATCAAAGACAGACTTTATTAACAACAAGCTATAAAAGAAAAATGACCCAAGTCAAGTGTCCAAATAAAGTCCACAGGTAGCCAGACAGCCAGTCTTGTGGTCACTCGGAGGTGTGCTCAGTTTTAGGGGTGAAGGGTCCAGGTGCTGTGGAGGTGGCTGGTGCTGGAGTGCTTGTCTGAAGCACCATTGGGATGCAGCATCAGCAGAGTAAGCACCAGCAGAAGCACCACCGCCAGAAGCATCAGCATCAGCTCCTCCAGAAGCAGAAGCAGCAGAAGCTCCAGTCCCAGAAGAGTGAGCCCGTGCTACAGAAGCCCCAGCAGAAGCAGAGTGAGGGCCAGGGGGTGGGATGGTGGCCCTGTCCCGCTTGCCAGGGCTGGCAGCAGATGGCTGAGGCTTTCTCTTCTTCCCCATGGTTGTGGGGTTGCTGGCTGGCAGGGAGACTGGCAGGCAGGCACCAAGGCTTGCAGGCAGGTAGGCACCAAGGCTGGCAGGCAGGCAGGCACCAAGGCTGGCAGGAAGGCTTGCAGGCAGGCAGACACCAAGGCTTGCAGGCAGGCATGCACCAAGGCTGGCAGGAAGGCAGGTACCAAGGCTGGCAGGAAGGCTGGCAGGCAGGCAGGCACCAAGGCTGGCAGGAAGGCTGGCAGGCAGGCAGGCACCAAGGCTGGCGGGAAGGCTTGCAGGCAGGCACCAAGGCTGGCAGGAAGGTTGGCAGGCAGGCAGGCACCAAGGCTGGCAGGAAGGCTGGCAGCCAGACTGGCTTGCAGGGAGGCTGGAAGGCAGGCTGGCAGCAAGGCTGGCAGGCAGGCAGACAGCAAGGCTGGCAGGAAGGCTGGCAGCAAGGCTTGCAGCAAGGCTTGCAGGCAGGCATGCAGGCAGGGCAGGCAAGGCAGTCAATGTGTCCGGCAGCAGGTCTTTCCTCTGAATGGTGACCTGTTTCCGAGCTGCTTCCCTTTATATCCGCAGGGCTTACGCAATGCATCCTCCCCGCATGCGCAATTAACGCTCGGCATCTGTGAGGCTTCCGCTGTGCATCTGCTAGGCTTCTGCTGTGCATCCGCTTCATCCACTGTGCATCCGCTGTGCATCTGCTTAATATGTTCCGCGTCCGCTCTGCATCCGCTTCATCCATTCCGCGTCCGCTTTGCTGAGGTCCCCCGGAAGCCTTGCGGATGTGCCATCCACTCTCATCCGCTTCCATCCGCTGGGCTTCCGTTCCGCATCTGCTTTCCATCCGCCCTGCGTCCTCCCCCCGTCCGTTCCTTTCCATGTTATCCGCTCTGGTTATGCAAATTTTCACCCCTTTTGAGAGCGGATAACAATGGATGGAACATTTTTCTCGTCCGCTGTGTCCTTTTTACAAATGTTTTGCATCCGTTGGGCAGTGTGACAGGGCCTTTAACAACTGCAGTGATTCATTTAACAAATGTGGCAAAAAGGTCATAAAATGGAGCAAACTTCACTTCACAACTGTCTTGCTTAGCAATAGGAATTTTAGGCTCGATTGTTGTTGTAAGTAGAGGACTATCTGTAATGAGAAAAGTGGGTGTCTTATTTATTTTATTGAATTATGTGCCCAACTCATCTCACTTATTTGCCATTGTCATTTACAATGGCAAATAAAGACACATGTAGTACAAAAAATAAAACATATAGTAGTAGCCAGAAATCATGAAAAGGCCACCAGAAATATATCTGGGGTCTCAGTTCAGGCACAAACCAAGTTTTAAGGCTTTACAGAAGGTCAACAGGAATGGGGTCAATCTAATCTCAAGGTGGGGATTATATTCCAAAAGGCAGGTGCCATGGCAGAAGAAGCTTTCCTTCTGAGCTCTGCCAGCCAACCCTAATGATCTGATGGCACAACCAGCATTACTGCTCGTCATTTGAATGTTAGTCATCAAATAAGAAAGGTTTTTTTTTTTATGCTTTGAGGTTGTTTCCACACACACCACACACACACACACCCAGTTTATTTTATCCTGCTTTTAACTGCAGGAATAAACAGCTGAGCCAGATTTTTTTTTTTGGGGGGGGGGGGGAAGAAATGGAAGCAGAAAAGTCAGAAGCCTATTTCCTTCCATTTTGATTGATTAAATAAAACAGAAGGATGCCAGGAAGGTGCAGTTTGTGTCTTTCCAATCTGTAGAGTCAAGTACTTATTGTCACTTGCAAGGACTTTCCAAAAGCAGAAGATCTTAGGAAGATTCTTATATTAACTAGTAGGGCAGGACGCTTAAGCTATTCTTGTCCAAATGTATCCTCTGATTTTCTGTTACCTAATTATCTTGATTGTTTACAGAGCTCCACTAATAAGCAACAGCCATTCTTCTGTGTCTCTGTTCATTATTTTTGGCCTCTTGCATGAAATCTGTGGCAAGGGTTGTTCATGTACATTAGTAGTCTTTGTGCAAGGGTTATGCTGAAAATGTGACAAATAGCATATCTATCTGAAGCAGGTTCATTTTTTTTTGAACCACTAATAACCAGATTGGCCCGGACTCAACAAACACAAAGCACTGAAATTCTGGATGATTGATTGGATTTTGGCATCTCCGTTCAGTGAATGGGACAAAGAAAAGCTTCAAGGTTCAATTTGCCTTTTATCTTTTGTATGTGCTGCTTTCTAGTTCTGTGCTGTCACAATTTTTCCTTTTTCTGTGCCCATGCTGGGCTTCTTGATTCTTCTCCTCTCCTTCCAAATCTCAGCCCTTTCTGAGGGAAACAGCAGGAATAACTTTTCTTTCATACCAGTTCTGAGAGAAGGAAAAAATGCAGTTCTCTCCTTCCTTCCTTCCTTCCTTCCTTCCTTCCTTCCTTCCTTCCTTCCCTTCCCTTCCCTTCCCTTCCCTTCCCTTCCCTTCCCTTCCCTTCCCTTCCTTCCTCCCTCCCTCCCCTTCCCATTTTCCTCAGCTGCTACCTCTTTCTCATCAGGCCTGTTATTTTTTTTAGTTAGTTTTTAACTGATTCCTGGGCTCAGTTGATTCAGCTTCTTCATAAGGCGTCTGGTGGAAAAACTCCTAGACAGCCATCTTGTCTTCCTCCTCTCCCCTGCCTCTTCTCCGTTTGATTGGCAGCTCAGTTGTCCTGAGAATGGAGGAGGGCCATGATGGGAGGGGGAGAAAGGAAGGAGCAGAGGGGCTTTTAATCTTTTCAGGCAGTCCTTCCACACGATTGATTACTAAATCTATTTTATAGTAAGTTATAGCCCACAGACTGGAGCAGAAGATTTGTCATGAGATAGCACTTGAATTAAGCATTGGCACTGTTTTTCTTTTACCCTGACATTGCTTTGAACATTCAGCTGGATCCCTGAAAAATCCTTTAGGAGCATCTCTGGCTATCTCTATTTTTTTCCCCTTCTTTGGCAATAAGCATAAAAAATACCTATTCCTCCCGTTCTCAGGCAAAGAGCCTGAAATACTCTTTGCTGTGTCCTGCAGAAGGGGAAAGCAAGGAAACCCTGGGAAGTCACATCCCAGCACATTGGGATGAATACAGTCTGGGTGAAAATTGAATGAACAATATTTAATATGGTTATATGGATACCTCATCTTTGTCTTCCCTGTGACAATTTTGAAAGGGGCTATCTAAATTCAACTATCGTATCTTAAATATGAGGGTGATGATATTAAGCAACCAGGCAACCAAAAGGTGTTATTTAGTTAATTTCAACTTTTCATGTCCTAATGGACATCATTTAATCAGGATTGATGCTCAATAATTGCCTCTTTGAGTTCTCGTAAGATAAGGATTAAAAGCTTGAGCAGCTACAATTATTTACACTGAAGATGGTGACCAAAGCAGATGCATAATCATGCCGCTGGGAGCCCGAAGGAGAGAAAAGCACCAGTAACTAAATTCAGAGACAGGAGTAGATGTAACAAAAATAACAAGATTAGGTCCTAGGGATCTACAAAGTAGCTGTGTAAGGATTCGGACAAAGGATCAAAGCATAAGGATCCAGAGTGCCAGGGTCCAGGAATCCCATCTTGAGCAGCTTCCCTTAGTTGGGTAAGGTGATCGAGCGATTTTTCAGCTGCCTGGACAGGAAAAAGCTGCCTCGTGAAAAGAAGCTACCTGGTCTAAAGAATCTGCCTGGTCTTGGGGGAGGGAAGCCAACGCAGGGAATGAATGAGCGGTGGGTTTGCCGCAACTGCCGGCAAGGACTGCAAGCTTACCTGCAGGTGAGTGTCTCCCCCGGCTCCTCTTTATAGATTGGCGGTGCATTTTTCAGTGGGAGGAAGGAGCGGGTAAACAGCTGAAAGATTTACTGTGGACCTGAGTCAGAAACAACTTTAAAAGCAAAGACTCCAGAGCGGAAGGGGTGAATGTGGATATTAAGCAGTAGCGGCTTAATTTATGTTTTTACCCTCTAACTCTGGAAGTTAAACGGCAGCTTGAGAAAAGTGTGATTAAAGAAGGGGAAAAAAAGGGGGACTAGATGAGAAGAAGAGGTATGAAAAAGGGTTTTATTCAGGAAAACTGCCTTTTGAAACTGAGATTGAGTGTGAATTCCAGTGATGCTTCCATCTGGAATGATGTCTACAGTTTTCAATTAAATCAAATCACCAAAAATAATTCTAAACAACCACCAACTGGGGAGAACAAAGGAGACTCACGGAGAATTGATAGTCTCCATATAAATCACCCAGCTCCATTTAAACAACCCAGTTGATTAGTCAGCCTGAATTTAAATTCCCACTCAGCTGATTGGACAACCTCCACTAAACCCCCACCCAAATCTCATCCTTTCCAAACTCCAAAGTAGATGATTGGTGAGCTTATTCAAATCTTCTCCATTCAAATCTATCAAACAGCAATGCTTCCTCTTAAAACAAAAACAAACCAAAACCAAAACCAACAAACATGGCTTTAAGGAAAAACAAAGGAACTTTACATAACAAACCTCCAATACTTTACGATTTCCACAATTTCAGTACCTCAAGACCAAATATTTATAGATAATGCTATGTCTATAATAATTGATTTATCATATAATAACATAATAATTAATTATTAAATGACCACTACTTTACTGATTCATTGAACTGGTAGATTTAATACTGTATCATTGATTATCTAGTCGATTGATTGGTTCTTAGTAATAAGTTGACTGATTGATTTTTAGTAATAAATAACCTTACTTTTGTTCTCTAACTTATCAATTAACATTTATTAATTACTAACATTCATTAAGTAACTGTCTACCTATCACATTAATTAGCTATTGTAATTGTTTAGTGTATTGTTATCATTGACCATGCCAGCCAAAAACTCCAGAAACTCCAAATCCTCCACTATCAAACAACAAAAAAAAAAATATTTCTCCCAATGACCTCCCAGGCTCCTGTACATGCTTCAGATGTCTTAAAACCATCAATAAAAGCAAAAATAACATCAAATGCTACTTATGTGACAATCAAGCCCACCTTGCCTGCTTAAAATTAAACAAAGACGTAGCTGATCTCTTAAAAGCATCAGATACATTCCCTTGTCGATGTCCATTATGTTTTCCTAAGCGAAACAAACCAAGTACCCTGCCTGACAGAGTTGGCAGCATAGAATCACTCATGCACTCAATAGAAAAACACTTAGCAACATGTTTTGAAACAATTATACAAGAAAGCCTAATTTCTCTTGAAAAAAAATACAGCACTGATAAGCAACTATCTATCAGCTCAAAATCAAATCCCAACCCAACAACCACTAGCACAACTACTACCTCAACTACAATCACAACTACAATCAAAAATAACCACCAAACCACAACCACAAATAATTACTATCCCATCAAATAATTCTGCAAATGATACCTCCTTACTCATCAGAGACATCATAGAACGTGATCAGAAATGTCCAAAAGCCATCTTATTTGGTCTTGAAGACACCAACAAATCAGATGACATTACCAAAGTTTGTAATGTCATAAGCAACTCAAATATAACAAATATCTCTCCTGAAAATATCATAGAAATAACCAGAGATGGCCCTGAGTACAATTACAATGATGGCTCTGTGGCCCCAAAATTTTGTAGAGTTGTTTGCAAAAATAAGTCCAACAAATGCATATTCTCTCATACAATAAACGCCATTGCAAAAACCAATCCCAACCACAAAAAACTTCGCTCAAGACCAGACTTCTCCATACTGCAAAGAATCTGCTCTCATGAACTCCGCAATGAACTCAAAAGATGTCTGGACAGTGGAGAGAAGGATCTCTCTATTGACAACAGCGCAGATTGTAGCAAAAGTAAGTCACAAAACCCACAACTCCACATCCAAACCCACCCCATCCAATCCAACATCACTCAAAACTAGGCATGCATGCCCCTAACTACCTCTATTCCAACCACAACTGGCCTTAAATGCAAGCTACTCAATGCAAGAAACCTTGGGAATAAAATACTTGAATTTCTCCTCTTACTAAATATAGCTAAATTCGACATCATATTTGTCTGTGAAACATGGCTCAATGCATCTCTCCCTGTCTCCATTACTACACTAAGAGGCTATCATGTTTACTGATCAGATCATGAAATCCATAGAGGAAGTAGTGTTGCTACCTTCTATAAAAAGTCCTTACATCTAAAAAACATCGGAGTTACCCAAGAGCTTGCTCTTCCTGAGACCATCGTCTGTGAACTGTCCTTTAAGGCCAGGTCACATCGCCCGACGGATGCAAAACATATGTAAAAAGGACACAGCGTACGAGCAAATTTTCCATCCGTTGTTATCTGCTCTCAAAAGTGCCCCAAATTTGCATAAAGAGAGCGGACAACAACGGACGGGGGGAGGACATATCGCGGATATAAAACGGATGCTCAACGGAAGCCTAGCAGATGAAAGTGGATGGAAGTGGATGGTACGTCCGCAGGGCTTCCAGTGGAGCAGAGCAAAGTGGACGCATAACGGAAAGAGCAGATGCAGAGCGGATGAAGCGGATGCAGAGCGGATGATGCAGATGCCTAGCGGATGCAGAGCGGATGCCTAGCAGATCACTGCGCATGTGGGGAGGATGCATTGCGTCAGCCCCACGGATATAAAAGGAGGCAGCTCGCACAAGGCCAGCATTCAGAGGAAAGACCTGCTGCCAGACACATCTTCATCCCAGACATCTTCATCCCAGACATCTTCATCATGGGGAAGAAGAGGAAGCCTGTGCCATCTTCTGCCAGCCCTGGCAAGAGGGATAGATCCACCATCCCATCCCCTGGCGCTGACTCTGCTGCTGCTGCTGCTTCTTCTTCTGCTGCTGGTGCTAACTCTGCTGGTGCTGGTGCTTCTGCTGATGCTGCTCCTGGTGCTGGTGCTTCTGCTGGTGCTGACTCTGCTGGTGCTGCTTCTCCTGCTGCTGCTGTGGTGGACCAGCCCCAAAGAACTGAAAGCCCTGATGATGAAGGCCCTGCCAGAGGGTGGAAGAGGCAAGGTAAGGAGAAGGAGAAGGGAGAGAGGAAGCAGTACTCCATCGCAGAGGAGCATGAGGAGGAGGTGCTGGAGTGGCTGAGGGAGAACGAGTATATGTGGAGGAAGGGCCACAGGTTCTATCGAGACACCAAACAAAAGCAGGCGGCTTGGAGATAGAAGGCGGAGAGCCTGGGCTACACTTCAGATGTCCTCCTCGGGTGGTGGAAGCATATGCACACCTGGTATGGGAAGCTGCACCTGAAGAAGTCTGCCCAGGCCGCGGTCAAGCTCACCGACCAGGAGACCTATGTCATGGCAAAGTGCAGCTTCCTGGAGGGTGAGGTCCGCCACCAAGGAGCAGCCCCTCTGTCTACCCTCACTCTCAGGCAGCCCACAGACAGCCAGTTCTCTTCTGGCCAGGAGACAGCGACCGTGTCCGGGCAGGTGTCCACAGAGCACCCCGTGACAGAGACCCCCCCCCCGACAGCTGCACACCCTGTGCCAGAGGACGTGGAGGATTCCCTCACACACATGGAGCAAGAAGTAGCAGCAACCACCAGGGACCAACCCACACCCACCCTCAGCTCCACCTCCACAGAAAGCAGGCAGAGAGGCAGACCGGAGGGACAGAGCCACACTATCCTCCTGGAGATCAGGGACACCATCAAGAACAGCACAGATCTCCTCTCTCAGCTTGTACACTTCGAAATTCCTTCCTCAAACCGCAAGCCCTTCCTCACCTACGTCAACCAGACCCTCATGGACATGCCCGAGCCCCAGTACCAGGTGATGAAGGAACGGATCACGGCCCTGCTGTACCACCCTCCAGGCCCATCTGAACTTGCTCCCACCCAGTCCAGGTCTGCTCCTCCACCCCAGCCGATGTCACAGCCCTTCCAAGGCTTTCAACAGCCCCTCTCCTACCAAGGCTACGGCTACCAGGAGTTCCAGCAGCACAGGCAGCCCTTCCCAGTCCAGGCACTGGTTCCTTGGATGCCACAGGTGCCACCGACGCCACAGATGCCACCCACGCCACAGATGCCACCGACACCTCACCTCGCTCACCTACAGAGCAGACATCCCCACTGCACTCCTCCTTCCTCCACCCCACAGCCAAGCCCGGCCTCAGAACATCTGTCATCGGTCCTGTGTCTGACATCCCAGGTCCTGGATGAAGGGCCTCTCAACCTCACAGGACTCAGCCAGCTTTCTGAGAGCTTCCTGAACACACCATCTCCTGTTGTCCTCACGGGGTCAGGCACCCCAATGGCGCCTCAGACCAGCACTCCAGCCACTGCCACCTCCACAGTCCCTGTCCCCTTTACACCTGAGACCATGGACATGCCTCAGAGTGACTGAGAACATTGCCAGAGACTGAGTTGTTACCGGTTGACTTTATCATTGCTTGGGACACTTTTCTTGGTTCCTTTTGCTTTTTAAAGTCCTACACTTTACTGTTATTAATAAAGGTTTTCTTTGCTTCACACACTTGGTTCATTTCTTTTACCTAATAAAGTCTTGGTGGAAACTTTTAGAAAATGGTTAAGCCTTTGCATGCTTATGGGATGGGCAGGGATACCTGTGGGATGGGTAATAGCTGTGGGATAGATAAGCCTCCAGTGCAAACATAGTGGGACTGTATGGTCCACCCTCCCAGCTGCCACACATATGGCCCTTTATTATCAATAACAATTTAATCATTGATCCACACATTTCAACATAAACAAAACTCTTTCTTAAATGCCCTATTGATTGTAAGGCCACTCAACATACATGGCACAATCCCATCAGTGTGATGAGACAGTCTCAAGGAAGCATCCATTAAGCATCTACCATCCTGTCTTGCCACTCCACTGGTCCAGCTGGGGAGTTGCACCAGTGTTTCAGGAGGTTACGCTGCTTCTTCCCTTCACGTGAAGCTCTGTTAGGGCCTGGTACATCCACAGTGTCGATCAGGTTTTGCCCTTGCCTCCATTTACCAGGCTCCATGTCCCCATTCCCTTGTTGGTGGTCCACAACCCTGTTCTGCAAAACTGGGTAGCAGTTGCGCATGAGATTGTGCAGAATGCAACAAGCTTCCACTTTCCTCATGGTCCGTGGATGATGCTGCATGGTGGTTGGAAGTACCTGGAACCTGTTGTCCAGGATGCCAAAGGCGTTCTCCACCACCCGCCTTGCCCTGGACAGCCTGTAGTTGAAGATCCTCTCTTCACGGGTGAGGCATCTGGAAGTGTAGGGCTTCATGAGGTAGGTTCTGAGGGAGAAGGCGTCATCCCCCACGATGAAGTAGGGCACATCTTGTGTGTCGTTGGGCAGGGGGTCTGGATCTGGGAAGCCCATGATAAGGTTGCATTCCAGCCCCTCCTTGAGGTCACTGGTGTTGTATATCTGGGCATCTGAAGCTGACCTTTTGCCTGAAGCATCGATGTACATGAACTTGTAGTCAGCATCGACCATGGCGAAGAGGATGACACTGAAGAAGCCCTTGTAGTTGAAATAAGTGGACCCTGAGTTGGCTGGAGCTTTGCAGGCCACGTGCTTCCCATCTATGGCTCCAGCGGTGTGGGGGAAGTTCCACCTCTGAAACCACTGTTCTACGAGTTTCCTCCAGCCTTGTTCAGTGGAGGGACACTGGAGGAGCTCCTGCAGGTATTCTTCGATGATGGCTTGCACCACTTCTCTGACCACAATGCTGAGGGTGTTGTGTGGCACCCTCCAGGGGTACTGCATGTTTCTGTCCGTGGTCCCAGAGGCCAGGTGGCGCAGAGTCAGTGCCACCTTCAGTCCAGGGTCCAGGCTGGGCCGGAAGTTGGTGTTTGCTTTGGTCAACCTGGGTCTCCGACGCTCCACAATTTCGTCAAACGTGGCTGGCGGCATCCTCATGAAGTTCTGGAATGCACGAGTGTCTTCGTTCCTCAGCTCCACCATCAGCTTGTCATAGAGTCCAAACTCCGCTCTTCTCCCGATCCATCGTCGGACCCAGACACTTCTTGGCCACCTCCTTCTCTTTCCGTAGAAAAGGTGAAAGAGCCTGAAGAGGGCTTGATTCTGGTGTTAAATGATGACGGCTACCAAAAGGAGCATGCGATGATCCATGGTGGAGAAGAATGGATGCTGTGGAAGAGCAAGAGCAAGGCTGAAGAGGTCTGCACACCAGGGCTGCTGGACTGAAAGTGAGATCCAGGTGATTTCTCCCCCTTTTTATAGGAAATATACGTTTTCCGCTAGGTGTCCTTCCACATACTCCAGGCATCCTCCAGACATCCTAAGTATCCGAGATACGTCCCCTTTACGAACTTTTTTTCCGTTTTAATGCTTTATATCTGAGCTGCATCCGCTTTCATCCTTTCTACGTCCGTGCTACTAACGCTGTGTGTCTGTTCCGTGTCCCTTTCGCTTCCTCCCTGTGTCCGTTTTCCACTGGAGCGGATGTGAGTTGCACGGATGCGCAGCGGATGCCAAGCGGATATAGCGGATGCGTAAGAGATGACGACGGATGTATAACGGATGTTCCCCATATGCATAGCGGATGTAGAATGGACGCGTTGGATACTTCATCCGCTCAAAAAGTTTTGTGCAGCTCAAAACTTTTTGAGCGGATGAAATGTCAGTAGACGGATGCTGGACAGATAGAGAGGATGAAAAACGTATGCAGTGAGTACACAACGGATACATCACGTTTTCCAATGTATGGCAAGCTTTTTTTAATGTTTTACATCCTCTTTGCATCCGTTGGTGCAGTGTGACAGGGGTTAAATATCAAATTTTGATTCTTACCATGTTAGAGAGCCTCTGATTATGACATTGAACATGTAAACAAGCTAAATTATTGACTAACATGGGCATCATCCTGCCCCCACACTTTTATCTTTCTTGGTTACTTCAATCTACCTCACATTAACTGGACCCTAAACAAATGTAAAACTGAACCCATAACATGTAAAAATATGTCAGTTTTTACATTCAGAATGTAAAATTGAACTCTTCTACAAAGCTGTAACAAACCTGGGACTGGAAGAACTAGTAACCAACAATACTAGACTTTACAACTGCCTCAATCTCATCTTCTGCAATAGTTTGAATTCAATTTATGGAATACAAACAAAAGAACCCCTTTTCAACAGTGACCAAAGTATGATTGACATATGTCCACACAAAAATCAACACAACAATGTGAACCCCAATTATAACTTCAAAAACAGCAACTATGATCTTATAGACAACAATCTCTCTTTCCTTGATTGGCAATTTCTATTCACTGGATGCAATACTGTTGAAGACTATTACAACATACTTTTGCTTGAAGTCAAAAGAGTCATCAAACTATATGTACCAATAACAACTTCCAAAACCAGAAAAAACAGATTACCCAAACAATAAGGAAGCTTCAATCCAAAAAGAGATCACTTTGGCGGAAAAACAAATCTGGTCACGTTGCCAACTTCAAAAGCCGATACAAAAATTTATGCCACCAGATAAAAACTGAATGCACCAATTATCACATTAAACTAGAAGAAAACCTTCTACACACCAATTCCACCCGCACTTTCTACAATTTTGGAAACAATAAACTAAAAGACTCAAGGTCCATCCCACCCCGAAAGGACCTAATGGTAAAGACTGTAACAATGAAACCATTAAAGCCAACCTCTTTAACATATTCTTTGGCTCATTATTTGTAAACAACAATGGATCATGCCCAGTATTTCCTAGTCGAACCACAGACAACTACAATGATCTAACACATATCGATTTTACAGAAGACAATGTTGAAAAAGCACTACACAATCTAAAACCATCTCTTTCTATTGGACCAGACAGAATATGTGCCTACTTCTTTAAAAAGCGATCCACTGCCATAGCCAAACCTCTAAGCATAATCTTTGAAAAACCTTTCAGGACCAGCTCCTTGCCAAAACTATGGCCACAAGCCATGGTCATCCCCATCTTCAAAAAGGGAGACCCTAGCCTAGTTGAAAATTACAGACCAATATCTTTATGTTGCATCACCTGTAAAGTCATGGAATCAATTATTAACCAATCCATTATCTTCCACTTAAGAGACAAACAACCTACTCTCTAATAAACAATTTGGTTTGAGAAAAAAACTATCCTGTAATCTGCAATTCTTACACTGCAAAAACATATGGACTACACAAATTGATCAGGGCAAAGCAACCGATGCAATCTACATAGACTTCTGTAAAGCCTTTGATTCAGTGGTACATGACAAACTACTCCTAAAACTAAAATCTTATGGTATCTCTGGACACCTGCATAACTGGAGAGAAGCATTCCTGTCAAACAGACAACAAATGGTCAAAATTGGGAGCGTCCTATCAAATTCTGTACCTGTCAACAGTGGTGTTCCCCAAGGCAGTGTTCTAGGACCAACTCTCTTCATACTCTACATAAATGACCTCTGTGATCATATTAAGAGCAACTGCATTCACTTCGCTGATGATGTAAAGCTATTCAACACTACAGAAAATATTGCTATTCTTCAAAAAGACCTCAACTATGTATCAGAATGGTCAAACAAATGGCAACTTCAGATCTCAACAAATAAATGCTCTGTCTTACACATTGTCAAAAAAACCCAGAAAATAAAATACAAGCTAAATAGTCAAGACCTTGTTGATGATCCAAACTCTGTCAAGGATCTTGGAGTACTCATCTTTAATGATCTAAGTGCTAGAGACCACTGTAACTACATAGCCAAAAAGGCATTTAGAGTTGTTAACCTAATCTTACATAGCTTTTTCTCTGGTAATATTACACTACTAACTAGAGCATACAAAACATTTGCTTGACCAATACTTGAATACAGCTCATCAGTCTGGAACCCACATTATGTATCTGATATTAACACAGTTGAGAAAGTCTAGAAATATTTCACAAGAAGAGTTCTCCACTCCTCTACTTGTTGCAGAATACCTTAAGCACCAGACTTGAAATTCTAGACCTAGAAGACCTACAACTATGCCGCCTTCAGTCCGATCTAAGTATAGCATATAAAATCAAACATTGCAATGTCCTACCTGTCAATGAATACTTCAGCTTCAACCATAACAATACAAGAGCACACAATAGATACAAACTCAAGGTTAATCGCATCAAACTTTATTGCAGGAAATACGACTTCAGCAACAGAGTGGTCAATGTCTGGAATACTCTACCTGACTCTGTGGTTTCTTCCCCAAACCCCAAAAACTTTAGACTGTCTACTATTGACCTCACCCTTTTTCTAAGAGGTCTGTTGGGGGCGTGCATAAGCGCACCAACATGCCTACCATCCCTGTCCTATTGTTTATTTTATTTTACTTATATGTATCCATGTATTCATAACTATGTTTTTATTTATACCTATTATCTTGTAAGCAATTGACAAACCAAATCAAAGAAAAATTAAATAAAATTAATATCCATTGTAAAATCAACAAGATATTATGAAGAAAGAGGAACTGACAGAAGCATTTTGTTGGAAAAAGCACATATTGTATGTCAGTAGATATGATACAATGTAGGGCAGTTACACAATTAAATCAAATAAATAAATCTTATCTCCTACAGCTCTTAGACATGTGACTATAGCAGTTATATAGATATTATTTCTTACCAGCAGACATGTTCCAATGTACTTTGCTTGGATCCTTATTTGCACATTTTGTGCTTGATTGATTAACTAGAGTTAGTCAATATGAACACCAGCTCCCCACTGAAATAGTGTTGGTATTTTTATTTGTAGATTAGAGGTAAGCAATCTGGTAATTTCCTAAGAGTTCAAACCAGCAGAAGCAACTGATGAAGGGATTTAATAGGCCCTCCAATTTTTTGGTAGTCATGCTCTCTACTATTTTATTATTATTTTTTTCTGAACACTTAGCCCTAAGATCCAGTCATTCTTCATTTTATTCTCAGAATAATTCTGGAATTTAAATAGGGATCACTATATTATGGGAAATAAAAATTATGCTTAAGAGTGTATCTACAGAGTAGCTGCTCATTTTTACATACATTCACACAACTTGTATTAATAGCTTTGTGGATGCTGAGGCAGATGTCACCTGCTACACTGGTGCCTGTGATGAAAGTTCAGAATGTGTATTTTCAAAGAAAAATTGAATATGACTTTAACTATAGAATGGGAACCGAGTTCATGGCTCATTGGCTTCTTTTAAACCATTTAAGAACGGGACTTTTGTGTATATGTTGTATAATATACTATTGAAGCAATAACCCAAGATTATTGTTTTACTTATGCCATAGGGGGTTTATAACTAAAAATGTTATGGTTTGACATCTAGTCACAATCACGCTGCAAAAGGTAAAAATAATGATACAATAAAGAATAATGGCAAATGAGATTTTAGAAGTGATGGCTAAAATTCATCTGTCACAACAGAAGTGGGATTAATACATTTCTGTGCACAAATGGTACCGTACCTTGTTTGTTGTTCTTCATTAAATCTACCACCATTTCCCCTCCAGTTCCAAAATTATTTGTTTCATGCTCTAGCTCCATTTCGGTATCACTGCTACTGCTAGCAGAGTAAGTGCACACTCTCAGTGCCCTGTCCTGTACAAAACAACATATAATTCCTTGACTCAAAAGAGAAAACATTTCACCAAAACCAGTGGATCTGGAGTGCAGGCAAATAAGGTGAATCCTTTTTATCTCTTTCATCCCAAACAATTTATTTAGCTGCTGTCATTTGCTATCGATTATGTCATTAAATGTCACAATCCCTGAGCTTTCTCCAAGCACAACTTAATTATTAAAACCTGTTTGCGCACAATCCAGCTACAGAATCCACTTTGCTTTAATGTTACAACAAAACATTTTAGTAAAAAGGATCTATGAAGAGTTAGTAGCAATCTAGGAATTTAGAGTGGGTCATTTGCCTGTTTTTTCTCATGGTATGATCCCTGAACTGACAGAATTGGAAGCAAACATTACTCACAGGGTGAGGAAAACTTTGGAAATATTTTGGATGTTCCCTACGTTATAATTTTATGGATTGGCATTTGTATTTTTATTGTTTTATAGATATTTATTTCTTACGATTATCATTTTTAATGCTGTAAGCCACACAGTCATTTCGTTATGAGGTAGGTGACAAATAAATTAATTAAATACATGAATAAGATATTAAAGAACCATAAAATTGGAGGTACCTTAGATGTCATCTAATACAGTGGTCCCCAACCTTTTCAGCTTGGTGGCCTGGTGAGGGGTGAGAGGGGATAGTTATCTGTGAGTGGTAGGCATACACACAAGTCGCAAACAGCTCCATTTGCACATGCATGCGCTCACTCATTGCTTGCACGGCCCAGTTCTCAATGGTCTGTGGCACACTAATGGTCTGTGAGTTGGGACCCCTAATCTAGTACAGTGCCTATCCAGCACAGGAATCCAATTCTGCAGTGTCTTCCGATGAATCAAAATGTACTGTATTGTAGTAGGGAACCCTGAACCGTTTCCAGAGGTACAATTTTCTGTAAACATTAGTGTTTTCATTTTATTTGTGCTTATATCTAAGCATAGTGCTGCACTGAGTTTTTCTCCTAACTATCACCTGCTGAGGTTGATGGAGCTGAGAGAAAAGTAACTGGCTCAGAGTCTCAGCTTCTGTGGCTGAAAGGGGTTGAAGTTGTTGTGGTTAAGGTGCTGGCTTAGAAACCAGGAGCTGATGAATTCTAATCCTGCTTTAGGCATGAAAGCTGGCTAGATGACTCTGGCCAATCACTCTCAGTTTACCCACCTCACAGGGTTGTTTTTATGGGGAAAATAAAAGGAGGAAGGAGTATTAAATATATTCATCGGCTTGAGTTACTTGTAAAAATAATACATGCGAGATAGAAATATAATAAAACTTAGGTCTTCCCACTCAAATCTAATACCTTAATCACCATACCACCTTGACTTCACCTTGCTATTCTAGTGGAAAAGATTCAGACTATTATCTTAAGGGACTATAGATTTATTCTAATTCTTTATTTGGCACAATGCAAATAATTGTATGGTTGTAGTTTTTCAATACAGCTTTTAAAAAAATATAAGATGCAAGATAGATATGTAGTATCTTCTTGATGAATTTCTTCTCTTTTTTCCAAAGGAAATTCTGAGTTTGATCACAGAAATGCAATGGGCTTTCCTTTTACTCTTTCACACAGTCCAGGTTTCCAAGAGAAATCAACCCAAGTATTTTTCTCTCGGAGAAGAAAATATAACTGCTTCATATATCCTTTGCACTTCAAAAAATGAAAGCAGCTTTGGATGAAGGCAACTTTGATTCAGAAAAAAATTACAGCAAAAAAATTAAACATTCCTATCTTTACTGCCTCTTTTATCAAATTCAAGGCTGCTAACACTTGCAGTAAAGAAAATAACAACAGCAGGAAATATTCTATGCATTTTCACATTAAACTTTGGCCTTCAAATTCTCTTGCAATTGACCTCAGTTTCCTGGAACATAGTAAGAGGCAGTAAGGTAAGGTAATCAGTGCATACAAAAAAAAAAAAGAAAACAAAATAAATATCTACTATATAGTGTTTGGTGATAACAAAGGCTTGATGTCTTAAATTGCTAGATTACTTGACATCATGTCACAAATTACTTCCCTGTAAATTAATTGCAACCAATAATAACAATTATTTGTAAATATTGTTAATGAAAGAGGAAAGCGTATTAATGCTAATGAATATGCATGATATATTACTGAACAAAACTTTTGTTCAATGTAAGTTTATTTTTGGTAAACCTATTGCTTCACAAAATATTCAGCAATAATGTTATCCTGCCATTCTTCTCTCTGTTAAACAGCTCACATCTTGTATGGAAATGATGAGAGACTGTTGGATTTGGTCTAAAAACAGAGGTAAGGTATTTCCTTGCCATGAGCCTTATTTGGTGTTGGGTTTGTCATATGAATCATAACAATCTGGCTTATACCAAGTTTGACCTTATTATGCCCATCTTTTCTACTGCTCTGGAAATAGTTGTTCAGGATTTTAGGCAATATTTTTTCCAATCTAACATGGAGAAGCCAGGGCTGAACATGGGACATTCAGAATACAATCCATCAATCCATCAATTATAATACTGTGTTATAAGCAAATTCCTAATATAACTGACATCACAGAGTTTGTGAAGATGAAATGGGGTATCAGCTAATACTTAGGGGATGGACAGAGTATAAATTTGAGAAATATATCAAATACTTTCAAAATCTTTTACATTTATACCTTGGCTTTGATAACATTCTTGCTGCTCCAGTCTGGAAACATCTTTACGTTGCTACTTTTTCCTTTCTCTGAATCAACTAATGATCCTGAAGACAAACAATTCGATCCTTGACTGTTGTTTTCCATAGGACCTGTTACTCCTGGACAACAACAACAACAAAAATAGAACATGGTGTCTTGGAGTCTGTTTGCATGAGAGGATCAGATTCATTTGTGAATTGACTGATTACGCTATAGTCATGTGAAAAAGAGAGGATAGCGGCTTGCAGAATGTTACAAATGCAGAATATCTGCATATTCTTCTTTATCCAGAAAACATGTAGTCATCTCTGCCAGAAGACATTTACCAATAAATTGGATGTTAAAGTAAATGCAATGAATTGACAACATTTTTTAATAAACTAAATCTCTTCCTTTTCAATAAATTTGAGTAAAGAAGACTGGGTGGGAATCTCGCTTCTTCATTGTAAGCTGCTGTTAAGGGCTTGATAGCTCCATTTCTACACAATGGAGGAAGAAGAAGTAGACAAAACTAACCTGATATACAAGCCAAATCACTTAATATTATGGATATACAAAAGCCAAATAACTTTATATTATTCTTACATTTTCAAGAGCATACTTCCCAGCCATCCCTATTGTTAGGGATGTGCAAGAAGAGTACATATAATCTCCAATTATAAATAAAAGAAATAAATCGGCACTGAAAACACAAAATCTTTGGGTCCTAACCATTTTTAATGGAAAGCTTGAGGAAGGGAACCATCAGATAAAGATTTTCTAACTCAGAAGAAAAGAACGAAGCAATGAAAAAAAAATTCTCTCACCACAAGTGTTCTTAGCCAAACAATTTATTCTTTTTCAACTGAACAACTTGTAGAACAAGAGCAGACGTAAATCAGCGCTTTGTAAGATTCACTGTATGCATGCATATGGGAGGGGAAAAGAGAGATTGGTGAGAAGATAACATTTGAAAGTGAGAATGACCTCCCAATCTGCAGCATACTAGACTTTTTTTAAAAAAAAACCTTCCAAGACAATTTAATTAAGAAACAAACCATAGAAGACTGGTGCAGTGAATATTAGCATTAAGATCAGGCCAATCTTACTGTTACTGACTTCTTATGAGGCAATTCAGTGCTTGCAGTTTCTATTCAATTTGTTATAATGACAGTGTTTAATCATGGAGTCTTTTCTATAGCACGCTGCTGAACTGAGGTCACACATGTGGCTATTCAAGCATGTAGCATATAATCTATAACTAAGATTTCTGTTCTAAATCTCCTTTAGTTGTGCAATTAATTAACAATACACTTTTTTAAAAAATAGTTTAACTTAAAATACCTTTTCTTTAACTACAATCTGAAATGAGCAGGGGAGTTTCCAATGAACCATATAGCATGTATTTGCATTCTGATATAAGCAGTACAAACCTGTATTAGGAATATTACTAAACCAATTAAATTCCAGCATGTTTAATTAGAAGGTGTCTCATAAACTTTGAAGAATCTTTAAAGCAGCTTATTTACTCATCTGTTCAATTCAAATATTGACACATTAGCAAAACATTATTTGGGAATCTTGCAGTAGATTTCTAATTCTCATTTGAATGTGGCAGTTGGATAAAAGGTCAGCTTTGCCAAATAATTGTAAACACGTTAATGTATTCTTCTGTTTTAAACATTTCTTTTTCTTTTATGAAGTACATGGGATCATGATTCAAATACTTTAAAAAAATAACATTTAGCACACAAGGTTCACGTATCAGTGATGAACTTGAAAAGGGCAGCCTTTTATACTTCTCAGTAAAATGTCTATGGAGATTCTCAATCATCCAGTCAACCATTTTATTCAGAATCCCAAAGGTGCTTTTCAAAAGTCAACTACACTTTCTTGGGTGTTTTTTTTTCTCCCTTGAAAACATTTCACTTCTCATCCAAGAAGCTTCTTCAGTTCAACTTGAATTGAAGAAGCTTCTTGGATGAGAAGCAAAATGTTTTCAAGGGGGAAAAACCCAAGAAAGTCCAATTGCCTTTTGAAAAGCAGCTTTGGGATTCTGAATGAAATGGTTATGCAATTTCTAAATATAGATGTATGAATGCTTCAAAGACAAGAATAATCAGTGGGGTACTTGCACTGGCATTTACAACAAATCCACCAGGATTAAGACACATATGGACACATAGGACATACCCACACATTACAATCACATACACCCATAAATATTTTAAAAGGAAAAGCTTTCCCAATTTGGAAAATCTGCAATTTGCTTTTGACTACAGCCTAAACTTGCCCTGGCTTAGCTTTGACATTATCCACAAGGTATTTAAAGACATGGTGTGGAAGAGTAAGCTGCTGGAACAAAATTGCAGGCACACTGCTCCCTTCTTTTTCTCCTATTTGGGATTTTTCTCCAGCATCAGCCTAGCAGAATTGCCACTAAAGCTGTAATCTTGACACAAATGTGGTAGGAGGTGTGTGCTTTGGAGCTCTACAGCCGCCAACAGACTATAGCAGCCAAATGAATGAAGATGGTTTTCCCTCAGCAGGAGTGGAGTGGCTCCAAAAGAGAGGAAAAGAAGTATAAAGGCTCAGCTAGATAAAGTACAACATAAAAACAAGATGCAAGGACTCTACATAATGGCCATTAACAGAAAAAAGAAGAAATATCAGAGAGGGTGTGTGTGTGGGGGTACTTAAGACAGAACAGACTTAAGACATAAATGTTGATGCATGTTAGCCATAATATGGAATACAGCGTATCATATATTGAACAGTAATAATATAGATTATAATGTGAAAATGTCAAATATAGTAATTGTCATATCATTATTATATACTGTATATGAGCTTGTTTTTACAAAATAGAACCTCCCACCAATGGAAGATAGAAACAAACCACCTGTTTAGGGCCCAGTATGTTTGTGTCCCTCTTGAATCTGGGTCAGGCTAACTGGGGTACAGTTTAAAATCGAACTTGTAATACATGCTTTGTCTTCTTTATAAGACAATAGATCACCATTCAGCATCAGAACATCTCCATTTCACTGGGATCCCCAGCTTGTAAAACATCTAGGGTAATGCAAGGAGTCTTTTCAGCTGCATTTTCCACACGTTTTTGCAGAATGTTATCTGCCAGGAGGCCTCTGCTCATGAAAACTGACAGGTGGACACAAGGCACCTCATTTGCAAAAAAAACCAGACACTGTCATTTTACCTGAAGAAGCTGCTTTTGGAAGATGACTCTGCAAAGCCTGCACACCTCTATCAGCCATCATGGGATCTGATGCCGAATGAGAAATTACACTCTCAACAGATCCTGGGCTTTTATTAGTTGTTGAAGGCACTTCACGTTCTAGGGTTTGGGCTTTCTCAGATGGAGTCTGAAGAAAAGGTTGCTTGGGTGACGTGAAATCTTCATTTTCTAAATCCAGTCCTTGTTTAGAAACGTGTCGGCCCGTTGAACGGTTTCCTGAGTCCGGAAGAGGAAAGGTTCCTATTCCACTGTCCAAGGTTCTCATTTGGCAGCAGGATTCTAAAAGGTAAAAAGACAGGCTACTTTCAATGGAAAAGACAAAGCACCACAACAGAGAGTACCTTGAAGGAAGGGCTTCTGTGTAAAGGAAAAGTTTACGGCTCATAGGCTTTGTACATACATCCCTAGCTGGGAGTATTTTAAAATGAGATAAGGCCTTTAAAAAAACTGAGAAAAATCATTGCAAGTCAAAGGGAACAGTATTGATCTATTAATTTTTTAATTTATTAAAAAAAAAAAAAAATTTAAAGCTGCCTAAATCTTTTTACACCCTTAGGAGTGTTTAAACAAGTAAAATAATAGTAAAAAATAAAGCAGAAAATTAAGAAAGGGGCTCGGGAAGGAGAACCATCTAGGTTAAAAAAAATTCTACAAGAAATCCATCATGCACTTTAACCAATCAATCAGGAACTTTTAAAAGAAAGCAGGGGAGAAGCCATGGGAGATCTCTGGAGAAATGCTGTTCCAGAGGACTGGCAAAGTTTCATGCTTCCTGGATCCCATCAGATCACTTTGTCTGAGCAATGGGATCTGCAGGAGTCCAAATCTGTCTGATCCAATAGTAGATCTGCTGGAGATAGATAGTCCCTCAGATAGCCAGGCTCTAGTCCACGGACCAGACCTTGAATTGCAATCATCTAGCCTATTGCAATCATCCATATAAAAGTGACTAAGGCATGAGACTGTCTGGATAGCCTCTCAATTCAGGAATGGACATAAGTGACACACAAGGTAAACATGTGTGAAGGTCTTCCTAGAAAGAGCTGCCACCTGCTTTTTAAACAGGAGCTGAGCATCCTGGAAAAAACCCCAGATTGTGCACTAGTCCAGAATAAGCAAATGCTACCTCATCCACCACTAAAAATGAAGATTCTCCGGGGCCAAATGATCCAAATCACAACTGTTCAATCTTGACAGAGTTGAGTATGAGTATGTTTCTCCTCACCAGCTCCCTCATAGCTTGCAAGCATTGGGAGAAAACTTCTAACAGCATCTCTCAGCGATAGCATACTGATTTATTGGATAAGCAAGCCAAAATGATCCAAGTATGACAAAAGTTTGCAAGCAGTGTTCTTCAATGTCAGATCACAAAAACTACATCTAAAAGTATATATATCATGCTCTTAAAGATTTGGGTCAGGGTCATGGTGGCCAAGAACACAGCTGGTCCAAACTCTGAGTCACCCTGGGTCATCCCACAATTTCTATTGAACTATAAGACCTTTTTTTTTTTTGACAATCTTAGTATCCAACTTCTTAGTATTCAAATAGTGTGGTAGTACAATAAAACTAAGTATAAAGTAAAACAAAATGTCTGTTCTGTAGCTACCAGCTCTCTCTATTACCTAATAATACCACTGATCCAATTTCAAATAGAGGCATTCTTGAGAAAAAATTGAAGTACAGAGCATATGCAAACCAGATATTCCATTTTACTGCCATCTATATTAAAAATGGAAGTAAGGCATGGAGTACAAGCTAACCAGAACTGTTGCAGGTTGCATAGCTAGCTTTGGCCTATATGAGTAATACAAGATCTAGTACATTTCAATATACTCTGAAATTTTATTTTACTTTTTTATTTTATTAATCAAATTTATTTGCTGCCCAATCTTGCCACGGGTCTATTCTGGGCAACTACAACAGTAAATGGGAAAAAATGATAAAAATGTAAAATAACATTAGTAAAGCAATGAAACAATAAAAATAAACAATGAAAATACAATATGAATTAAAAGATGGTTGGTATGGAATATTATAGTATACGGTCCTAAAAGAATCACAAAACAAGTAAAATGAAGCTTTTGTTAGAAGTATTATCTTTTATTTTTCCTAAGGGACTTTCATTATAGCGTTTGCTATTACAGTTATAACTTCACATACTGCCTAGAATGACTTTAGTCTAAATAAGACAGGGTTAGGCTCTTATTTGTAGACAGGAATCTCAAAATGCTATCATGTAAAGTTATTTTTAACCAGTCCAGTAGCTATCTGGAAATACATTAATCTGGGGTGTTTGAGATTTGAGCAAGGACTATACTTTTCTTCTAAAATAAAAGTCAAAGCATCCCAATTATTTTAGTGCGGTATCTGCTATCCCGCATCAGATGGGCGTCTCATGATAGGGAGCGAAGGAGAGAGAAACGACAGGAGACGAAGTTCCTCGCGATGAGTGCGCCCAGAATGTCTGGGTACACGCTCTTTTATTATGCTCATTCAAAAGGGGGTGATTGTTTATTCAGAACCTAGGTCAAGCCTAGGTCAGACGGAATATACAGAATTAACAATGGCTCAAACAAAAGCAAGATACCAGGACAGACAGGATGGCAAGATTTATATTTGATCAGGATATTTCTTCTTCACAAAGCTGCATGCCAGACAATGTAATCCCAAGTGAATAAACCATTTCTGCAAATGTTTGACTCCTTGTCTCTGTACGTGCCCTGTAAAAGGTCACTGAGAAGACAGAAGCTTAATGATTACACGTGAATGATACAATGTTGCAATGATACACAGTTGCAAACACATAAATGATACATAGTTACAACAT
>BLBF01000032.1:9673972-9685484 GCA_015471245.1 Laticauda colubrina | reverse complement strand
AAGAAGAAGAAGAAGAAGAAGAAGAAGAAGAAGAAGAAGAAGAAGAATCGTCATCTGTGGAGTGTTCATATTTCTTTTTCCCATTTCTTGACTGCCAGATCATTAAGGCAATACCTTCGATTACTAGTCTGACTGACTGGGAATTCCTGTACATTGCAGATTTCAAGGTACATGTCTACAATAGAGCCTTCTAGATACGTCTAAGTATAAATTCCAAAACACTGCCATGTTGTCTTGGAATGCTGTTGGTCATCAGATCCACAAAGGCAACTGATCGTGGATGGTTGTTCTAGAAAATGTGTTTGGCTTCATGTGGAATGTGAGCCAAGAAGGTTGAGTTCTCTTGCTGTCTGTAATGAATGGAACATGGCCAACTTTCTCCAGCAGTAGGAAGTAAGGAAAAGTGCAAGAAAATTGAGGGTAGGAAGGCTAAAGGGTTATAATCCTGTGGCACATTGTTAGTCAAAGTGAAGGGTAGAAGAGGAGGAGGAAAACAAAGACACCCAAAAGATTGGGAGTGGATAGGATAGTGGATTATTTAGTATTGGGAGCTGCAGAAGGAAGGAAGAGAGGGAGGGAGGAAGGGAGGGAAAGAAGGATGGAAGGGAGGGAGGGAGGGAGGAAGGAAAGAAAAATTGTTGTGTCACTGATGTACTTATTTTGTTCTCAGCTCTTCCTTTACTGCTACCCATTGCCCTTTTTCAACCTATACACAAACTATAACAGTCCAGTTTAGTTTCATGCATCAAATCATCTGAACAATATGTGGAAAACAGGTGCTCTTTCTGCTGAATACTTCACTTACAAAATCTTTTGCACATCCTTAAATTAGATCAAATAAAACAATTCAACCTAGATTGTAGTGTGCAATCATGTATTGGCTGACGCTGCTCAATACAATCTAACAAATCATGTCCTTTTCAATTTTATGTTTCCTCCTATTGATGTTTTCATAATATTCCCGTTTGTTATTTAATTTTGTCACAGGAGGCACAACTCTTTCAAATTCTGTTTTCCTTTTTACTATATTATGAATCTTAGTGGACTGCTAGCATGTCACCTGGCTCAAATACTGTTTGAACACCAGTGACATTTATTCTGAGGAATGATTACATTTACATCCAATATGTTGACCAAACCGAGTAGTTCAAATATACATAGCAGGGGCAAAGTATTCCCCTGCTAGAAATTAAATGTTTGAAATGGGCCTACCTAAAACTTGCACTAAATTAAATGGCTGGTTTTCTTGGAAGGAAACAGATTCATCCATGGATGCCTATTAATTTCTGAAACATTACCATTTCCAAATATGAGCCTGCTTTTTCACAAGCGCTCCAATGTGAATCGTTCTTTTCTTTAATATACATTTGCAATTGGCAAATGGACCTCAAACTACAGATGGCAGAACAGATCTCTTTATTTGCCCATCCTTTCCATTCTTGGAAATGCTAAAACAAGCAAAACAAAATGAAACAAAAAAAAACCCCTCTCTCCCCAGATATTAAGATTTTTTGCTTCCAAATCAGTTCTAAAATAGATTATATATGTTTGGCTGTGTTAACTACATTAACTAAATTTGAATGCATCTGGTTTTCATTTTTTTGTTTTGAATGGCCAACTAGTGCATGAAACTGAAAAGAAATAACTGTTTGTAAAAGTTTATTTTTTGACATTGGTTTATAAAAAACTAGTCTCAAAGCCATGGCATACACTGAAAAATAGAAACACTGCATTCAAATGCATCTAGCATGCATGAAGCAGAATTGTATTGTCAACCGACAGAGCTACATGTAAAGCCTTGCCATGCCTTGGGGCCTCAAATTCTAATACTGAATTGGAAGCACACCATACTTACAACTGCTGTATATTTTCAGCAGACAGAACTGCTGTCTTATTTGTGACTGCTCCATAACATTATCCAGAAGATGCCTGGGGTTAATACAAGTGGCGCTCAATTTAGAACAACAAATGAGGCAAAATTTCCATGGCTAACATTTGACACATTTGTTGAGTGAGTTTTGCCCCATTTTATGACCTTGCTTGCCACAGTTGTTAAGTGAATCATCACAGTTGTTAACGCCGTGTTAAGGGAAATCTGTCTTCCCCATTGACTTTGCTTGTCAGAAGGTCACAAAAAGTGAACACAGGAACCTAAGACACTGCAATTGTCATAAATATGAACCTATTGTCAAGCATCTACTGCCATTTGTCACAAATGGGTGTAGGGTCTCCTGCCTAGGTGGGGGGTTGGACTAGACGACCTACAAGGTCCCTTCCAACTCTGATTATCTGTATCTGTATGCTGCAATGGTCATAATATGAAAGACAAACAGGACATTTTTTTCACTAAACAAAGAACTTTACGTGAAGGACTGCCTGTACTATAGCTTCTCAGATCATAGGATCAGGTGACTGAATGAACCAATCAGACCATATCTAGTTTATGTAACAGATAGGAATCCACAGGCTTCTTCAAAGCCAAATTAAACATTATACCCTTTTGTTGCCAATTCAGATAGATCTACCAATCCTGAAAAATCTACTTTTTTTTTCAAGTTTAAAACACACAAGGTAATATCTGTTTATCTATTGGTTCAAACCCAGTTCCTTTTCATATGATCCTTTATTTGCTTTTCTTTCGTCAGCTACTGAAATGTAATAATAACCAACTGAACACTTCTTGGAATGTACTGCCAGATATATTGGAAAGCATAGAAACAAAACCATTTGCAATAGAATGAAGTTCCCACTTATGAACTGGACAAGCTTTAAAAGTTACAGTTTTGCTTTTCAGCCATTTGGGAAACCTTGCCTTCCCTACCCAAAAAGTGACTTTACTGAATGTTAACTTTCATGGAAAGACGACATACATATTTCCAAGATCAAAGCTTCTTAAGCTCTCCCTGTACTGTGTTGTGATTTGTTATTTATTCATGCTGAAAGCTCAGTAATGTTCACATTGCTGACGTGGGTGTTATAGCAGAGATGTTCATCCATGTCTCTTTAGAGTCTTTTAGCAAAAGTTTACATAAGAGAACATTAGCCAATGAAGAGCAAATCAATACATTCAGAGTTAACAGTTTTCTAAACATCTATGCTATTTGTTCATTTTCTTGTACTTATGTCTCCCTGTTTTAAGACATTTTTTTTCAGAATCTGTCTCCATGTGAAAAAGGGGAAAGTTAATATCCTTATTTATCTGCTGCAATTGTAAAGATGAGCTGAGGTGCTGCTTATTTGAAGAATCCAGCTCAAAAAAGGTCCGCCTCACCAATATGGAGTGCCAAACAAAGAAAAAGCAGAGGAAAATATCAGAATCCAAATCTCTGAAAAGAAAGGAGCTGGGAAGTCTGTAAAACCAAGACAACTTACAGTTGTGTAAGGCAATTAGTTCATTCCTTCTTTGTAGGCCCAATGTTTGCCATCAAACCTAAACTCTCATACTTTAGTCACAGTGAATGTCAGCTTATTGTGGATTATTTTTTGGTTTCCTAGATTCAGTGGTCCACCTTCTGCATGCTGAGTTTACTATGGGTGGTATTTTAAACAGTTTAAGGAGATAAGGGTTGAAAAGTGAGGCTTTTTTTCATAATAATAATCAAACTTTCCTATTTTCTCTCAACTGGTCTGGTCCACCCCCAACATAAAATCTAAGCAATTAGTTTTTTATAATTTTTGAGGTGTCAAATTCTGCTTAGTTTCTGACCAGACCCCCATTTTAAATGTGATCCAAATATTTGCTAACTACTGAATTATCCACTGACTGCTAAACAGGAATTCTTATTCAGATGTTTTCTAAATGCCAGCCATATTCTATTCTGCTTAGCTTATTCAAAATCAGTCGATGTAAATATGACTCAATAATGTACAGAATTGCATCAATTCTGAATACAAATTATTATTTTGAGTAAGAAAACAATTAAAAATTGTGGTAACATGTTCACTAAAACAAGAGTAGAAACTTTTGGTGAATCCACACATTTTCCTCCAAATTATCCCAATTTCAGGACATGAATTCTCCTCCTCCAGACCAGATGATATTCTAAGCACTGTGCCCAAAGCTAACTGAATAAACAGGAAGTGACAGTAGTTAGCAAGTGGTTATGATTTAAGGCCAACATTTTAACATGAATTTATTTCGGGAAGCTATTTTCCTTTTAACAAATTACTGCAATAAAAGCTGGTTGGGGGGTGGGAGAACTAACGATCTTCAGAAAGAGAATTCTGTCCCTTCATATTAGCTCAAATTGAAATGGATGAATAATTCATTGATAACAGTAAAGGCATCCACTTAGGCCATCTGAACAGCATGGAACTTTGGAGGACTTCCCATTGTACTTTCCCCATCTGTAGAACATGGTATTGGGGACAAAATGAGCATTTCTTTTTACTAGCCATAAGTTATATTTATCATTTTTGGGGAGTAGTTATAAGGAAAAATAGGTAAAACAAGACTCCAAATAGCTAGAATTTCTGTGCATTATTTCTGGAAAGCCACATCTGAGAAATCACAACATAAACACAAAGAAAAGTACATAAAGAGAACTGTCTATATTCATTGGAATATAAGGCTCTATTCTGTTTATGGACTTTTCTGGTTCTCACTTTCATTGTAATGGAATCCCTGAATACTAGGATAGGAGTCAGGTAAGAAATGCAGGATACTTTTTACAAAGCTAGATTTTAGCTGCTTCTTCCAATAATTTTGTTATATCGTCACTCTGTGATCATTTTTCTTTTTTTTTAAATAGATGTTTTAAATTTGATTCCCTTAATATTTTCATACAAGCTAAATTATGCAGGTGGTGCTTCCTCTGTGACAGAATGTAAGACAACTTCCTGTTTTAAAATATTTTTCATACCTTGAATGTATTTACGCATAAGAAAACCAATTCATCTTTATACCTTGCTCCTCTAGCTTTTGCATAGATTTAAGTTCACCCTTTTCATTCAAAATTTCCCCATATCTAACTGTTTGTTCCTTCTTATATGTTATAGGATAAGAAAATGCTTCAATAGTCGATAACCAGACTGGAATGTTCAAATAACATTGTCTTTTAATCTTCTCCCAATTTAACCACAGAGACTCCCGTATATGATGTCTTCTAAAATAACCCTGTATTTTAGTTCCCTTATACCATAAAAAGGCATGCCACCCCAACAACAGATCATGTCCTTCTAATGCCAACAATCTAGTATTTCTTAATGTTATCCATTCCTTAGCCCATGTCAAGTCTGTAGCTTGGTAATACAACTCCCAATTAGGCACACCAAATCCTCCTCTAATTCTAGCATCTTGTAAAAGTTGTAACTTTATTCTCGCTTTCTTACCTTGCCATATATATTTCAACACAATTTTGTTTAAATCTTCAAAGTAGTCCTTTCCAAGCCGAATTGGTATTGTTTGAAACAAATATAAAATTCTGGGTAAAATATTCATTTTGATTATTGAAATTCTCCCTATTAGTGACAATTGTAGGTTCTCCCATTTCATTAAATCTAGTGCTATCTGTTGTTTAAGTTTAGTGTAGTTGTTCTCTTTTAGTGTACTACATCTTGCTGTCAAATGTATCCCAAATACTTAACCTTATTGGTGACTTGAATTTTCAATACATCTGCCAATTCTTCTTTTTGTCTCAGTAGTATATTCTTTGGTAAGACAACTTCCTATTCCTAATTTACAGATAGCCATTTGACTGGGGGAACCCACTTTATCTTCCTAACAAGTAAATACAGAATTTTAAAAGAATGATTGAAATCAGGGAAAGGTATGTTACACACAGAAATCGAGTTGCTCATTTCTAGATGTAGCCTGAGTTATTCATTTCTAGATCAAAACTATGGTTCTTACAAAAAAATGAAATATAAGCCATCCAATTTTTATAAATTAGTTATGAAGCAGAGGATTGAAAGAATTTACCCCTAAACTAGCTGTTATAGCATATACATACAGTGCATTGAGAAAGCATTCATACCCCCTTCACTTTTGTCTATTTTGTTATGCTGCAGCCTGATTCTACAGCTTGTTGAAATTCCTTTTTTTCTCTCTCACTAACCTACACCCATCATGACAAAGTGAAAACAGAATTTTAGAAATGTCTGTAAATTTATTTACCAACTGGATGGAATAAATAACCAGTGGAATGGTTTGTCTTGAAAATTTGTGGATGCCCCATCATTGGAGGCTTTTTAAAAAAAGATTGGATAGCCAATTGTCTGAAATGGTATTGGTTCCCCTACTTGACCAGCGGGTTGGATAAGAAGACCTTTAAGGTCCCTTCCAACTCTGTTATTCTGTTAATTTTGGAGATGTGCTTCTTCTCAAACCATTCAAAGGATAAGCACAGCTCACCATGGGAAAAAAGTACCATTAACTGATTCTGGAAGCTGTCGTCCCCAGAAGGGAATCTTTAAACCTAAAGGCACCATTCATTTGGAATAAAATGCCTTAGATATGAATTTGGGATAAAAACATTGAAGTGCTTGAAGCAAACAACATCTTGCCATAGTGCCTCTAGCATGGGTTGGAGTTTGTGGCAGCTAGTTCACAGGAAAAATTGACAGATGGAAGGAAGAATGGATTTGACTAAATATCAATATATCCTAAATATTAACATCCCACTGTCAGTGAAGAATTGGAAGGCAGAAAGAGAATATATATTTCAGCAAGACAGTAATTTGAAATGTGGTTTGAAATCAGTCAGCATTTACTTACAAAAGGTAAATGTTTTTAAATGTCCCCCATACTGGGACACTCCTGAAAATATGTGGTCAGATATCAACCATGTAGGACTTGTAAAAGAGACCTAAGAATATGTCTGAACTAGAAGAGTTTTACAAAGAAGAACAGGAGGTTAAAAAAAAGACCTCCCAATGCAATGACAGAAAGATGCTTCATTGTTCTGTTCTTTTGAATCTGTATATAACTGATCATAAAAGGATGCAAGTTATGCGTTCAAATCTTCAAGAAAACTAGTTGTTTAACTTAGTACAACGTGAAGGTTGTGTCAGCTCTGATTCATTTAGAGTTTACTGAAACATACCATTTGACCAGGTGTGCCTAAACATTTGCACGCAACTGTCAGATTTACACATATTTTCAGAGTGCTATTCATTTTATATTCTCCACGTAACTGAGATGGTACAGGGTAAATTTTTTGGAAAAGTATTTATAATTCAATGGCTGATTATATCATAATTCAAGAGCTGATTGTACATAATTATAAAGGCATTTTAAGACTATGTTTAACAAGGAAGTTGATCCAGAACACTAATATATTTGGCTTACAAGAGGGACAGCTAAACTGAATAACCCAGTAGGTTTTCAGAAGAATTGGCAATTAGACAAGTGCAATGTGTATTATCTCTTAAGAGAAGAAAGTAATTATTTGTCTTCAACAAACTGTGACAAAGCACCAACACACAGCACCAACGGATGGAAAGAGGATGTAAAACAGAGAGAAACACTTGCCATCTGTTGGTTAATGCGATGCATTCGTTCTGTACTCACTGTATCTGTTTTTCATACTCCCTATCTGTCCAGCATCCGTCTACTGTGATTTCATTCGCTCAAAAAGTTTTGAGCTGCACAAAACTTTTTGAGCAGATAAAGTATCCAACGCGTCCGTTATACATCCGCTACACATACGGGGAACATCCGTTATACGTCCGTTGTAATCAGTTACACGTCCATTATATCCGCTAGGCATCCACTGCGCATCCGTGCAACTCACATCAGCTCCAGCGGAAAATGGACACAGGGAGGAAGTGAAAAGGGCGCAGAACGGACACACAGCATTAGTAGCACAGACGTAGAAAGGATGAAAGCGGATGCAGTTCGGATATAAAGCATTAAAACGGAAAAAACATTCGTATAGGGGACGTATCTTGGATATTTAGGATGTCTGGAGGATGCCTGAAGTGTGTGGAAGGACACCTAGCGGAAAACGTATATTTCTTATAAAAAGGGGGAGAAATCACCTGGATCTCACTTTCAGTCCAGCAGCCCTGCTGTGCAGACCTCTTCAGCCTTCATTTTGCTTTTGCTCTTCCACAGCATCCAGTCATCTCCACCATGGATCGTCGCACACTCCTTTTGGTAGCCGCCATCGTTCTACAACAGTGCGAAGCCCTCAACAGGCTCTTTCACCTGTTCTACCAGAAGAAAAGGAGGCGTCCAAGAAGTGTCTGGGTCCGAAGATGGATCACGAGAAGAGCCGAGTACGGACTGTATAACAAGCTGATGGTGGAGCTAAGGAACGAAGACACTCGTGCATTCCAGAACTTCATAAGGATGCCGCTAGCCATGTTTGATGAAGTTGTGGAGCGGCTGAGACCGAGATTGACCAGGGTAAACACCAACTTCCGGCCCAGCCTGGACCCTAGGCTCAAGGTGGCACTGACTCTGTGCCACCTGGCCTCCGGGACCACATACAGGAGCATGCAGTATGCCTGGAGGGTGCCACACAACACCATCAGCATTGTGGTCAGAGAAGTGGTGCAGGCCTTCATCGAAGAATACATGGAGGAGCACCTCCAGTGCCCCACCACTGAAGAAAGCTGGAAGAAAGTTGCAGAGCAGTGGTATCAGAAGTGGAACTTCCCCCACACTGTTGGAGACATAGATGGGAAGCATGTGGCCTGCAAAGCTCCAGCCAACTCAGGGTCCACTTATCACAACTACAAGGGCTTCTTCAGCATCATCCTCTTCGCCATGGTCGATGCTGACTACAAGTTCATGTACATTGATGCTTCAGGCAACGGGTCATCTTCAGATGCCCAGGTATACAACGCCAGTCACCTCAAGGAGGGGCTGGAATGCAACCTCATCATGGGCTTCCCAGATCCAAACCCCCTGCCCAACGACACACAAGATGTGCCCTACTTCATCATGGGGGATGACGTCTTCTCCCTCAGAAACTACCTTATGAAGCCCTACACTTCCAGATGCCTCACCCGTGAAGAGAGGATCTTCAACTACAGGCTGTCCTAGGCAAGACGGGTGGTGGAGAACACCTTTGGCATCCTGGCCAACAGGTTCCAGGTACTTCTCACCACCATGCAGCATTGCCCAAAGAACGTGAGGAGCATTGTGGAAGCTTGCTGCATGCTGCACAATCTCATGAGCACCCGCTACCCAGTCTTGCAGAACAGGTTCGTGCACCACCAACAGGGCAATGGGGACATGGAGCCTGGGGAATGGAGGTAACGGCGAAAACTGATGGATACTGTGGATGTGCAAGGCCCCAAAAGAGCTTCACGTGAAGGGAAGAAGCAGCGCAACCTCCTGAAACACTGGTGCAACTCCCCAGCTGGAGCAGTGGAGTGGCAAGACAGGATGGTAGATGCTTCATGGATGATTCCTTTAGCCTGTCTCATCACACTGATGAGATTGTGCTATGTATGTTGAGTGGCCCTACAATGAACAGGGCATTAAAAAAGAGTTGTGTTTATGTTGAAATGTGTTGATGAATGATTAAATTGTAATTGATAATAAAGGGCCATAGGTGTGGAACCTGGGAGGGTGGACCATACAGTCCAACTATGCTTGCACTGGAGGTTTATCTATCCCACTGCTATCCTTACCCATCCCACAGCTATTACCCATTCCACAGGTATCCCTGCCCATCCCACTGCTATCATTACCCATCCCACAGCTATTACCCATCCCACAGGTATCCCTGCCCATCCCACTGCTATCCTTACCCATCCCACAAGCATGCAAAGGCTTAAACCATTTCTAAAAGTTTCCACCAAGACTTTATTTACTAAAAGAACTGAACCAAGTGTGTGAAGCAAAGATAAACTTTATTAATAACAAACTGTAAAAGCAAAATGACCCAAGTAAAGTGTCCCAAGTAAAGATAAAGTCAACAGATAAGAACCCAGTTTCTGGCACTCTTCTCAGTCACTCTGAGGCTGCCCATAGTCTCAGGGGTGAAGGGTTCAGGTGCTGTGGAGGTGGCTGCTGCTGGAATGCTGGTCTGAGGCGCCATTGGGATGCCTGGCGGTCAGAGGACAAAAGGGGATGGTGTGTGGAGGAAGCTCTCAGAGAGCTGGCTCACTCCCGTGATGTTGAGAGCCCCTTCCTCCATGACATGCGGTGTCAGTCCCAAGAACGATGACAGATATTCTGAGGGCATGCTTGGCTGTGGGGTGGAGGAAGGAGGAGTGTAGTGGGGCTGTCTGGTCTGCAGGTGAGCGAGGTGAGGCGTCGGTGGCATCTGTGGCATTGGTGGCATTGGTGGCATCAGTGGCATCGGTGGCGTCAGTGGCACCTGTGGCATCATTGGCACCTGTGGCAGGCGAGGAAGCTGTGCCTGGACTGGGAAGGGCTTCCTGTGTGGCTGGAAATCCTGGTAGCCGTAGCCTTGGTTGGTGAGGGCCTGTGGAAAGCCTTGGAAGGGCTGTGACATCACCTGGGGTGGAGGAGCAGACCTGGACTGGGTCAGAGCAGGTTCAGCTGGGCCTGGAGCGTGGTACAGAAGACCTGTGATCCTCTCCTTTATCACCTAGTACTGTGATTCGGACATGTCCACGAGGGTCTGGTTGACGTAGGTGAGGAAGGGTTTTCTGTTAGCGGATGGTATGTCGGACTGTACCCGCTGAGAGAGGAGATCTACGCTGCTTTTGATGGTGCCCCTGATCTCCAGCAGGACAGTGTGGCTCTGGCCCTCCAGTCTGACTCTCTCCCTGCTTTCTGTGGAGGCGGAGCTGGGGGTGGGTGTGGGTTGGTGTGTCAGCACCCTCTCCTTGCTCCAACTGCATCAGGGGGTCCTCCATGTGCTCTGCCATGGGGAGTGCAGCTGTCGGGGGGGTCTCCATCGTGGGGTGCTCTACAGATACCTGCCTGGACACAGGAGCTGACTCTTGGCCAGAAGAGGACTGGCTCTCTGTGGGCTGCCTGAGAGAGAGGGTTGACAGAGGGGCTGCTCCTCGGTGGTGGACCTCACCCTCCAAGCAGCTGCACTTGGCCATCACGTAGGTCTCCTGGTCGGTGAGCTTTACCACGGCCTGGCCAGACTTCTTGAGGTGCAGCTTGCCATACCAGGTGTGCATGTGCTTCCACCACCTGAGGAGGACCTCCGAAGTGCAGCCCAGGCTCTCCGCCTTCTCTCTCCAAGCCGCCTGCTTCCGCTTGGTGTCTTGATAGAGCCTGTGTCACTTCCGCCAGAGGTACTTGTTCTCCTTCAGCCATTCGAGCACCTCATCCTCATGTTCCTCTTCGATGGAGTACTGCCTCCTCTCCCTATCGTGCAATTGTCTCTTCCTCCCTCTGGCAGGGCCTTCTGGGCCCTCATCAGAAGGGCTTTGAGGTTCTAGGGGCTGGTTCACCACACCATCACCACCACCAGCAGCAACAAGAGCAGCAGCAAAAGCAGCACCAGCAGCTGCACCAGCAGAGTCAGCACCAGCAGAGTCAGCACCAGCATCAGCACCAGCACTAGCAGAGTAAGTACCAGCATAAGCACCAGCACCAGGAGCAGCACCAGCAGAGTAAGCACCAGCAGAA
>BLBF01000032.1:9641461-9673962 GCA_015471245.1 Laticauda colubrina | reverse complement strand
AAGCACCAGCACCAGGAGCAGCACCAGCAGAGTAAGCACCAGCAGAAGCACCAACACCAGGAGCAGCACCAGCAGAAGCCCCAGCACCAGCAGAGTCAGCCCGAGGAGCAGAAGCCCCAGCAGAAGCAGAGTCAGCGCCAGGGGGTGGGATGGTGGCCCTGTCCTTCTTGCCAGGGCTGGCAGGAGTAGGCACAGGCTTCCTCTTCTTCCCCATGGTTGTTGGCTGGAGATGTGTCTGGCAGCAGGTCTTTCCTCTGAATGGTGACCTACTTGCGAGTTGCATCCTTTTATATCTGCGGAGCTGATGCAACGCATCCTCCCCGCATGCACAGTGAACGCTTTGCATCCGCTAGGCATCCGCTAGGCATCCGCTAGGTGTCCGCTAGGTGTCCGTGATGCATCCGCTGTATCCGCTCTGCATCCGCTTTGCATCCGCTTCTTCCGCTGTGCGTCTGCTTCACTGTGCTCCCCCGGAAGCCCTGAGGATGTGCCATCCGCTTCCATCCGCTAGGCTTCCGTTGAGCATCCGCTTTACATCCTTGCTACGTCCTCTCCCCGTCCATTTCTTTCCGTTGTTTTCCGCTCTGTTTATGAAAATTTGGGGCACTTTTGAGAGTGGATAACAATGGATGGAACATTTTCTTGTCCGCTGTGTCCTTTTTACATATTTTTGCATCCGTCGGCCGATGTGACAGGGCCTTTACTTGATATTATTTAGAAGATACTAATGCATACTAGATACTTATTATTCAGGAAGGGAGATTTTTTAAAAAAATAATTCCTTTTATACAGAACGAAAGCATGTTTCCAGAATAGAATTGTTTCTACATAAAACCATTTCATTAAATTTCTGTTAACTTTGCCTATCCCAATCATCATCAAAGTTCTGACAATTTTCAATGATTCCATGTTTAATTTTAAGTATATTTTCTTAAAAAGGCAAATTTGTAAATTTTACAGTATGTTGAGGATATCTCACAAAACAGCTATTATGGCCAACCATGGAACATCCATTTATCCAAAAGTGAACTAGTCTTCTGGGAAATATGTTTCTAAGTTCAGAAGGGGTAGTATCTGATTCCTCTCCTGCGGGAGGGGTGACCTCTGCCATCTCTTTCAACTTTAAGGCTCTGTCACACTGGCCGACGAATGCAAAACGTTTGTAAAAAGGACACAGCGGACGAGAAAATGTTCCATCCGTTGTTATCCGCTCTGAAAAAGGGCAAAAATTTGCATAAACAGAGTGGACAACACGGAAAGGAACGGATGGGGGGAGGACATAGGGCGGATGGAAAGCGGATGCTCCACGGAAGCCTAGCAGATGGAAGCGGATGGGAGCGGATGACACATCCGCAGGGCTTCCGGGGGAGAACAGCGAAGCGGACACGGAACGGAAAGAGCGGATGCACAGTGGATGCTGAGCGGATGAAGCGGATGCCTAGCGTTCACTGCGCATGCGGGGAGGATGCACTGGGTCAGCCCTGCGGATATAAAGGGAAGCAGCTCCCAAGCAGGTCACCATTCTGAGGAAAGATCTGCTACCAGACACAGCTTGCCAGCCAGCCAGCCAACCAGCCAGCAACCCCACAACTATGGGGAAGAAGAGAAAGCCTATACCATCTGCTGCCAGCCCTGGCAAGAGGGACAGGGCCACCCTCCCACCCCCTGGCCCTCACTCTGCTTCTGCTGGGGCTTCTGCTGCCCGGGCTCGCTCTTCTGGGGCTGGGGCTTCTGCTGATACTGCTTCTGGAGGAGCTGCTGATGCTGCTTATGGCGGTGGTGCTTCTGCTGGTGCTTACTCTGCTGATGCTGTTTCTGGTGGTGGTGCTTCTGCTGGTGCTTACTCTGCTGGCACTGCTTCTAGCGGTGGTGCTTCTGCTGGTGCTTACTCTGCTGGCACTGCTTCTGGCAGTGGTGCTTCTGCTGGTGCTTACTCTGCTGGCACTGCTCCTGGTGCTGGGGCTTCTGCTGGTGCTTATTCTGTTGGCGCTGTTCCTGGTGCTGGGGCTTCTGCTGGGGCTTACTCTGCTGGCGCTGCTCCTCGTCCTGCTGGTCGTGCTCGTGCTCCTGGTCCTGCTGGTGCTCCTGGTCCTGCAGGTGCTCCTGGTCCTGCTGGTGCTCCTGGTCCAGCTGGTGCTCCTGGTCCTGCTGGTGCTGCTGCTGCTGGTCCTGCTTTTGCTGCTACTGTTGTTGTTGCTGCTGCTGGTGGTGGTGTGGAGGAGCAGTCCCTACAATCTGGAAGCCCCTCTGATGAGGGCCCATATGGTCCTGCCAAAGGAAGAGGCAGATGCGAGAACGGGAGAGGAGGCAATACAGCATAGGAGAGGAACATGAGGATGAGGTGCTGGAGTGGCTGAGAGAGAATGAGTATCTATGGCGGAAGGGACACAGGTTGTATAGGGACACCAAAAGGAAGCAGGCTGCTTGGAGAGAGAAGGCGGAGAGCCTGGGATACACTTCGGAGGTGCTCCTTGGCTAGTAGAAGCACATGCACACCTGGTACGGGAAGCTGCACCTCAAGAAATCTAGCCAGGCCGCGGTCAAGCTAACGGACAGAGAGACCTATGTGATGGCCAAGTGCAGCTTCTTGGAGGGTGAGATCCGCCACCGAGGAGAAGCCCCTCTCACAACCCTCTCTCTCAGGCAGCCTGCTGAGAGCCAGTCCTCTTCCGGCAGAGAGTCAGATCCTGTCTCCAGGCGGGTATCTGTGGAGCATGCCACGACGGAGACCCCCCCGACAGCTGCACTACCTGTGGCGGAGCGCGTGGAGGACCCCTGATGCAGTGGAAGAAAGGAGACAGCACTTCCACCGCAGCCCAACCCGCATCCACCCCCAGCTCCACCTCCACAGAAAGGTAGAGAGGCAAACCGAAGGGACAGAAGCCACACTGTCTTGCTGGAGATAAGAGACACCATCAGGAGCAGCATAGATCTCCTCTCTCAGCTGGTACACACCAACTCCTCCAACTGCAAGCCCTTCCTCACCTATGTGAACCAGACCCTCACGGACATGGCGGAACCCCAGTACCAGGTGGTGAAGGACAGGATCACCGATCTGCTTCACATCCCTCCAGACCAAGATGAACCTGCTCCCACCCAGTCCAGGTCTGCTCCTCCACCCCAGGTGATGTCACTCTCCTTCCAAGGCTTTCCACAGGCCCTCTCCTACCAAGGCTACGGCTACCAGAAGGTCCAGCAGCACAGGCAGCAGCCCTTCCCAGTCCAGGCACATGTACATCGGACGCTACCAGTGCCACTGATGCCACCGACGCCACCCATGCCACCGATGCCACCCATGCCACAGATGCCATAGACGCCAATCCTCACCCAGCTGCAGACCAGACAGCCCCACTACACTGCTCCTTCCTCCACCCCACAGTCAAGCCCGGCCTCAATACATCTGTCATCGGTACTGGGGCTGACACCCCATGTCATGGAGGAAGGGGCTCTCAACATCACGGGGCTGAGCCAGCTGTCTGAGAGCTTCCTCAACACACCGTGTTGGGCAGGGGCTCTGGATCTGGGAAGTCCATGATGAGGTTGCATTCCAGCCCCTCGAGGTGACTGGCATTGTATACCTGGGCATCTGAAGCTGACCCGTTGCCTGAAGCATCGATGTACATGAATTTGTGATCAGCATCGACCATGGCGAAGAGGATGATGCTGAAGAAGCCCTTGTAGTTGAAATAAGTGGACCCCGACTTGGCTGGAGCTTTGCAGGCCACGTGCTTGCCATCTATGGCTGCAATAGTGTGGGGGAAGTTCCACTTCTGATACCACTGCTCTGCAACTTTCTTCCAGCCTTCTTCAGTGGAGGGGCACTGGACGAGCTCCTCCAGGTATTCTTCGATGATGGCCTGCACCACTTCTCTGAACACAATGCTGATGGTGTTGTGTGGCACCCTCCAGCCGTACTGCATGCTCCTGTAGGTGGTCCCTGAGGCCAGGTGGCGCAGAGTCAGTGCCACCTTGAGCCCAGGGTCCAGGCTGGGCCGGAAGTTGGTGCTCTGCTTGGTCAACCTGGGTTTCAGCCGCTCTACAACTTCGTGAAACATAGCTGGAGGCATCCTCATGAAGTTCTGGAATGCACGAGGGTTTTCGTTCCTCAGCTCCACCATCAGCTTGTTGTCCAGTCTGTACTCTGCTCTTCTCCTGATCCATCTTCGGACCAAGACGCTTCTTGGCCGCCTCCTTTTCTTCCCGTAAAAGAGCCTGTTGAGGGCTTCGCACTGTTGTAGAACGATGGCGGCTACCAAAAGGAGTGTGCGACGATCCATGGTGGAGATGACTGGATGCTGTGGAAGAGCAAAAGCAAGATGAAGGCTGCAGAGGTCTGCACAGCAGGGCTGCTGGTCTAAAAGTGAGATCCAGGTGACTTGCTCCCCCTTTTTATAGGCAATATAGGTTTTCCACTATGCATCCTCTAGGCATCCTCTAGACATCCTTAATATCCGAGATAGGTCCCCTCTGTGAACGTTTTTTCTGTTTTTAATGCTTTGTATGTGAGCTGCATCCGCTTTCATTCTTTCTCCGTCCGTGCTACTAACGCTGCGCCTCTGTTCCGCATCCGTTTTGCTTCCTTCCTGTGTCCGCTTTCCGCTGGAGCGGATTTGAGTTGCGCGGATGCGCAGCGGATGCCTAGCGGATGTAGCGGACACGTAACGGATGACGACGGATGTAGAACGGATGTTCACCGTATGCGTTGCGGATGCAGAATGGATGGGTTGGATACATTTTCCGCTCAAAAAGTTTTGAGTAGCTCAAAACTTTTTCAGCAGATGGAACCTCAGTCGACGGATGCTGGACGGATAGAGAGGAAGAAAAATGGACGCAGTGAGTACAGAACGGATGAATCGCGTTAACCAACGGATGGCAAGTGTTTCTCTCTGTTTTACATCCTCTTTCCATCCGTTGGTGCAGTGTGACATGAGCTTTAGTGCTGCTTCGCAAGGCTTCGCTGAGGATTTTTCATGTTTCTTCCCTTCTTTTGGCGCCCCCTTTGGTTCCAGCTTGACTTTGAAGTTCACAGCTTGGTGAACCTTCCTTCCCGCATCAAAAGCAGGCCGAGGGGTTGGGTCTTGCCACCATTCCTTCCCTGTGAGGTTTGGGGACCTCTTGAGGACGTGGGGAGGAAGGCTTGCTCCACCCAGAACCTCCTCGTCTGTTTGGGTTTAAATCAATTTCCACTTCTTCTGCCAGCAAGTACCACATCTGGAAATCATTTGGGTCTCTTTTAGCATCTCTGGTACACATCTTTATTTAATAAAAGGGTCTTTTATTGGGTACAAGATTGTGATGGAAATAAATATGATTCTAGAGAGTAATGCTTTGTTTCTTTACAGTCCAACCTTAAATATGTGGGCTATGGTTTCTGTCAGATGTTTGGACAATGTAACCGTTGAGAATTGCAAAATGGAAAGTGAAATATCAGCCAATCAAATAAATAAATACCTTGCTCCCATATCTTCCTGGCGTTATTTCTCTTTATAATCTTGATCACTTCTTATGATTAGGGCCTTTTTCTGCTCTAGGTTATAAATTCAGATCTTCCAGGATTTGGCTTCATAACTCTGGAATCAGCTCCCTCCTTCTCTTTTTCTCTTCCGTGACCTCAAAAGGGATTTACATATCTCTTATTTGACATGAGTTTGTGAAAACCAATTATCCCAATCTACGCTAACTCTTCTTGCTTAAATATTGTTTGATTAGATTTATGGATGTTTGTGTAGTTGGTCATACTATGGAGCAAAGCTTTCAGTGTGTATGGTTGTTGCTTTTGGTTTCTCCTAGTTAATATTTGTGTAAAAGTTTGGTTGTTGAGGACTAATTTTATTTGTTGGCATAAGCTGCAACAAATATGGTAGTAGAGGCATGTTAAGCCCATGTCACACTGCCCAACGGATGGAAAAAGGACACAGCGGAGGAGCAAAATGTTCCATCCGTTGTTATCCGCTCTCAAAAGGGGCAAAAATTTGCATAATCGGAGCGGATAACACGGACGCGGGGAGGACGCAGGGAGGATGCAAAGCGGATGCGGATCAGAAGCCCAGCAGATGGAAGCGGATGGGAGCGGATGGCGCATCCGCTAGGCTTCCGGGGGGGCGCAGCAAAGCGGACGCGGAACGGAAAGAGCGGATACAGAGTGGAAGCCTAGCGGATGAAGCGGATGCACAGCGGACGTATAGCGGATGCACAGTGGAAGACAAATGGATGCCTGGTGTTAATTGCGCATGCTGGGAGGATATATTGTGTCAGCCCCGCGGATATAACGGAAGCAGCTTGGAAGCAGGTCGCCATTCAGAGGAAAGACCTGCTGCTGGACAGATTGGCTGCCTTGCTTGCCCTGCCTGCATGTCTGCCTTCAAGCCTTGCTGCCAGCCTCCCTGCAAGCCTTGCTGCCAGCCAGTCTGCCTGCCAGCCTTGCTGCCTGCCTTCCTGCCAGCCTTGGTTCATGTCTGTCTGCCAGCCTTGGTGCCTGCCTCCCTGCAAGCCTTGGTGCCAGCCTTGGTGCCTGCCTGCCAGCCAGCCTTCCTGTTAGCCTTGGTGCCAGCCTTGGTGCCTGCATGCCTGCATGCCTGCCAGCCTTCCTGCCAGCCTTGGTTCCTGCCAGCCTCCCTGCCAGCCAGCAACCCCACAACCATGCGGAAGCACAGCAAGCCTCAGCCATTCTGCTGCCAGCCCTGGCAAGAGGGACAGGGCTACCATCCCGCCCCCTGGCCCTCACTCTGGTTCTCCTGGGGCTTCTGCAGCACGGGCTCGCTCTTCTGGGGCTGGGGCTTCTGCTGCTTCTGCTTCTAGAGGAGCTGATGACAAGCACTCCAGCACAGGCCACCACCACAGCACCTGGACCCTTCACCTCTGAGACTGAGCGACCAAGAGGAGTGCCAGAGACTGATTTTTGTCTTATAGCTTGTTGTTAATAAAGTCTATTTATGATTCACACACTTGCTTCATTTCTTTTTTTTAATAAAGTCCTGGTGGAAACTTTGAAAAATGGTTTAAGCCTTTGCATGCTTGTGGGATGGGTTAAGATAGCAATGGGGTGGGCAGGGATACCTGAGGAATGAGCAGGGATACCTTTGGGATGGGTAATAGCTGTGGGATAGATAAACCTCCAGAGCAAGCATAGTGGGACTGTCTGGTCCACCCTCCCAGGTGCAACACCTATAGCCCTTTATTATCAATAATAATGTAATAATCATCCACACATGTCAACATAAACACAACTCTTTATTAAACGCCCTGTTCATTGTAGGCCCACCCAACATACATGGCCCAATCTCATCCGTGTGATAAGACAGGCTGAAGGAAGCATCCATTAAGCATCTACCATCCTGTCTTGCCACTCCACTGCTCCAGCTGGGGAGTTGCATCAGTGTCTCAGGAGGTTGCGCTGCTTTTTCCCTTCACATGAGGCTCTGTTGGGGCCTTGCACATCCACAGTGTCTATCAGGTTTCGCCCTTGCCTCCATTCCCCAGGCTCCATGTCCCCATTCCCTTGCTGACGGTCCACAAGCCTGTCCTGTAACACTGGGTAGCGGGTGCGCATGAGATTGTGCAGGATGCAGCAAGCTTCCATGATCCTCCTCACGGTCTCTGGGCTAAGCTGCATGGTGGTGAGAAGTACCTGGAACCTGTTGGCCAGGATGCCAAAGGCGTTGTCCACCACCCGCCTTGCCCTGGACAGCCTGTAGTTGAAGATCCTCTCTTTACGGGTGAGGCGTCTGGAGGTGTAGGAAGGTAGGTTCATGAGGTAGGTTGTGAGGGAGAAGGTGTCATCTCCCACAATGAAGTAGGGCACATCTTGTGTGTCGTTGGGCAGCGGGTCTGGATCTGGGAAGCCCATGATGAGGTTGCGTTCCAGCCCCTCCTTGAGGACACTGGCGTTGTAAACCTGGGCATCTGAAGATGAGCCGTTGCCTGAAGTATCGATGTACATGAACTTGTAGTCAGCATCGACCATGGCAAAGAGGATGATGCTGAAGAAGCCCTTGGAGTTGAAATAAGTGGACCTTGAGTTGGGCGGAGATTTGCAGGCCACGTGCTTGCCATCTATGGCTCCAACGGTGTGGGGGAAGTTCCACTTCTGATACCACTGCTCTGCAACTTTCTTCCATCCTTCTTCAGTGGAGGGGTACTGGAGGAGCTCCTCCTTGTATTCTTCGATGATGGCCTGCACCACTTCTCTGACCACAATGCTGATGGTGTTGGATGGCACGGTCCAGCCGTACTGCATGCTCCTGTAGGTGGTACTGGAGGCAAGGTGGTGCAGAGTGAGTGTCACCTTGAGCCCAGGTTCCAGGCTGGGGCGGAAGCTGGTGCTCTGCTTGGTCAACCTGGGTGTCAGCCGCTGCACAACTTCGTTAAACATGGCTGATTTGTTGCAATCCACGGTGGACATGACTGGATGCTGTGGAAGAGGAAGAGTCAGATGAAGACTGCAGAGGTCTGCACCGCTGGGTTGCTGTTCTGAAAGTGAGATGCAGATGAGTTGCTCCCCCTTTTTATAGGAAATATAGGTTTTCTGCTAGGCATCCTCTAGGCATCCTTAATATCCGAGATAGGTCCCCTCTGCAAACGTTTTTCCCATTTTAAACGCTTTGTTTCCTCTTGGCATCCGTTCTGCATTTGTTCTGCGTCCGTTCTGCGTCCGTTCCGCTTCCTCCCTGTGTCCGAGCTGATGCAAATTGCGCGGATGCGGAATGGATGCCTAGCGGATGTAGCGGATGCGTAACGGATGCAGAACGGATGCCTAGCGGATGCGCAGCAGATGCAGAACGGATGCATTGGATACATTTTCCGCGCAAAAGTTTTGGGCAGCCAAAAACTTTCTGAGTGGATGAAACGTCAATAGACGGATGCTGAACGGATAGAGAGGAAGCCAAACGGAGGCAGTGAGTACATCGCATTTTCGAATGGATGGCAAGGTTTTTTGTCCGTTTTACATCCTCTTTGCATCCGTTGGTTCAGTGTGACATGGGCTTAAAGAAATTATTCACAACTTATAAAAGTTAGTACACAATGACAATATTTCCAGAAGAGAGTTTTTTTGGTATTCACCTTACCAGATACTTCTAGTGTCTATTGCTATTGGGATATTTCCTTGTACAAGAACATTTGTATGTTGAACTGTGTGTACAAAGGGAAGCTTTCTAAACAGATCTGCAAAGTTCCAAGGATATCAAAGTTCCAAGGTTATGTAAAAATTTGCATAACCGGAGCGGATAACACGGACACGGGGAGGACGCAGGGCGGATGCAAAGCGGATGCGGAACGGAAGCCCAGCGGATGGAAGCGGATGAGAGTGGATGGCGCATCCGCTAGGCTCCCGGGGGGCCTCAGCAAAGCGGACGCGGAATGGATACAGTGGATGCAGAGCGGATGCAGAGCGGATGAAGCGGATGCACAGCGGATGCCTAACGGATGCACAGCGGAAGCGGAACAGATGCCGAGCGTTAATTGCGCATGCGGGGGGGATGCATTGCATAAACCCCCCGGATATAAAGGGAAGCAGGTCGCACCTGGCCAGCATTCCGAAGAAAGACCTGCTGCTGGACACTTCGAGTTCCTTGCCTGCCCTGCCTGCATGCTTGCCTGCCAGCCTTGCTGACAGCCTGCCTTCCAGCCAGCCTTGGTGCCTGCCTGCCTTCCTGCCAGGCTTCCTGCCAGCCTTCCTGCCCCCTGCCCCTGACTCTGCTTCTGCTGGGGCTTCTGCTGAAGCTGCTCCTGGCGGTGGTGCTTCTGCTGGTGCTGACTCTGTTGAAGCTGCTCCTGGTCCTGCTCATCCTGCTCGTGGTCCTGGACTTGCTCATCCTGCTCGTGCTCCTGGTCTTGCTCGTCCTGCTCATGTTCCTGGTCCTGCTCGTGCTCCTGGGCTTGCTGGCCCTGCTGGTTCTTACTCTACTGCTGCTGATCCTGGTCCTGCTGGTCCTGCTGCTGCTGATCCTGCTGGTGCTGCTGCTGCTGCTGCTGATGATCCTGCTGCCGCTGCTGCTGCTGCTGCTGCTGATGATCCTGCTGCTGCTGTTGCTGCGGCTGCTGCTGCTGATTATGATCCTGCTGGTGAAGATGATGATGATGATGATGATGATGATGATCCTGCTGCTGCTGCTGCTGGTGGTGGTAGTGTGGAGGAGCAGCCCCTACTACCTGGGAGCCCCTCTGATGAGGGCCCATCTGGTCCTGCCAAAGGGAGGAAGAGGCGTATGCGACAACGGGAGAGGAGGCAAGACTACATTGAGGAGGAACACGAGGATGAGGTGCTGGAGTGGCTGAGAGAGAACGACTATCTGTGGCGGAAGGGACACCGGCTGTACAGGGACACCAAAAGGAAGCAGGCTGCTTGGAGAGAGAGGGCGGAGAGTATGGGTTACACTTCGGAGGTGCTCCTCGGCTGGTGGAAGCACATGCACACCTGGTACGGGAAGCTGCACCTGAAGAAATCTGGCCAGGCCACTGTGAAGCTGACGGACAGAGAGACCTATGTCATGGCCAGGTGCAGCTTCCTGGAGGGTGAGGTCCGCCACCGAGGAGCACCAGCAGCCCCTCTCAAGACCCTCTCTCTCCGGCAGCCTGCTGAGACCCAGTCCTCTTCCGGCCGAGAGTCAGTCCCTGTCTCCAGGCAGGTTTCTGTGTAGCGTGCCACAGCGGAGAACCCGCGGACAGGTGTGGTAAGTGTGGTGGAGTGCGTGGAGGACTCCCTGGTGCGGTGGGAGAAAGGAGCCATCGAGTCCACCACAGTCCTAGCCGCATCCACCCCCCCAGCTCCGCCTCCGCAGAAAGGCAGAGATCCGGACAGCAGGAGGGGCAGAGCCACACTGTCCTGCTGGAGATCAGGGACACCATCCACACCAGCATAGATCTCCTCTCTCAGCTGGTCCACATCGACTCCGACTCTTCCTACCGCAAGCCCTTCCTCACCTATGTCAACCAGACCCTTAAGGAAATGGTGGATCCACAGTACCAGGTGGTGAAGGACCGGATCACCGAGCTGCTTCACAACCCTCCAGACCCAAAGGAACCTGCTCCCACCCAGTCCAGGTCTGCTCCTCCACCCCAGGTGATGTCCCTCCCATTCCAAGGCTTCCCACAGGCCCTCACCTACCAGGGCTACAGCTACCAGGAGGTTCAGCAGCACAGGCAGCAGCCCCTCCCAGTCCAGGCACAGAGTCATCGGGCGACACCGTTGCCACCGGTTCCACTGATGCCAGCGATGCCACCCACGCCAATGATGCCACCGACAACAGCGATGCCACCGACGATAGTGATGCCACCCACGAGTCCTCACCCAGCTGCAGAGCAGACAGCCCCACTACACTGCTCCTTCCTCCACCCCACAGCCAAGCTCGGCCTCAGTACATCTGTCATCAGTACTGGGACTGACACCTCATGGCATGGAGGAAGGACCTCTCAGCATCACGGGGCTGAGCCAGATGTCCGACACCTTCCTCAACACACCGTCCCCTGTTGTCCTCTCGGGACCAGGCACTCCAGCACCACCCACCACCACAGCACCTGGACCCTTCACCCCTGAGTCTGGGCGCACCTCCGAGTGACCGATAAGAGTGCCAGAGACCGGGTAGCTGCCTACCTGTGGACTTTATTTAGACACTTGACTTGGGTCATTTTTCTGTTACAGCTTATTGTTCAATAAAGTTTATCTTTGATTCACAGACTTGCTTCATTTCTTTTTTTCAATAAAGTCTTGGTGGAAACTTTTAGAAATGGTTTAAGCCTTTGCATGGTTGTGGGATGGGTTAAGATAGCAGTGGGGTGGGCAGGGATACCTGTGGAATGAGCAGGGATACCTTTGGGATGGCTAATAGCTGTGGGATAGATAAACCTCCAGTGCAAGCATAGTGGGACTGTATGGTCTACCCTCCCAGGTGCCACACCTAGGGCCCTTTTTTATCAATAACAATGTAAGCATTGATCCACACATTAGAACACAAACACAACACTGATCCACAATGGCAACACAAACACAACTCTTAATTAAACGCCCTATTCATTGTAGGCCCACCCAACATACATGGCCCAATCTCATCCGTGTGATGAGACAGGCTGAAGGAAGCATCCATTAAGCATCTACCATCCTGTCTTGCCACTCCATTGCTCCAGCTGGGGAGTTGCACCAGTGTTTCAGGAGGTTGCGCTGCTTCTTCCCTTCCCCTGAGGCTCTGTTGGGGCCTTGCACATCCTGAGTGTCGATCAGGTTTCGCCCTTGCCTCCATTCCCCAGGCTCCATGTCCCCATTGCCTTGTTGACGGTCCACGAGCCTGTTCTGCAAGACTGGGTAGCGGGTGCGCATGAGATTGTGCAGGATGCAGCAAGCTTCCACGATCCTCCTCACGGTCTCTGGGCGATTCTGCATGGTGGTGAGAAGTTCCTGGAACCTGTTGGCCAGGATGCCAAAGGCGTTCTCCACCACCCACCCTGCCCTGGACAGCCTGTAGTTGAAGATCCTCTCTTCACGGGTGAGGAGTCTGGAGGTGTACGGCTTCATGAGGTAGGTTCTGAGGGAGAAGGCGTCATCCCCCACGATGAAGTAGGGCACATGTTGCATGTCGTTGGACAGGGGGTCTGGATCTGGGAAGCCCACGATGAGGTTGCCTTCCAGCCCCTCCTTGAAGTGACTGGCGTTGTATACCTGGGCATCTGAAGATGAGCCGTAGCCTGAAGCATCGATGTACATGAACTTGTAGTCAGCATCGACCATGGCAAAGAGGACGATGCTGAAGAAGCCCTTGTAGTTGAAATAAGTGGACCCTGAGTTGGCTGGCGCTTTGCAGGCCACGTGCTTGCCATCTATGGCTCCAACGGTGTGGGGGAAGTTCCACCTCTGATACCACTGCTCTGCAACTTTCTTCCATCCTTCTTCAGTGGAGGGGTACTGGAGGAGCTCCTCCTTGTATTCTTCGATGATGGCCTGCACCACTTCTCTGACCACAATGCTGATGGTGTTGTGTGGCACCCTCCAGCCGTACTGCATGCTGCTGTAGGTGGTCCCTGAGGCCAGGCGGTGCAGAGTGAGTGCCACCTTGATCGCAGGTTCCAGGCTGGGCCGGAAGTTGGTATTTGCCTTGGTCAACCTGGGTGTCAGGCGCTGCATAACTTCGTCAAACATGGCTGGAGGCATCCTCCTAAAGTTCTGGAACGCCCGAGTGTCTTCTTTCCTGAGCTCCACCATCAGCTTCTTGTACAGCCCGTACTCTGCTCTTCTCCCGATCCATCTTCGTACCCAGACGCTTCTTGTCCGCTTCTTTTTCTTCCTGTAGTAGAGTTCACAGAGCCTGTAGATGGCTTCGTATTGTTGCAGAAGGATGGCGGCTGCCAAAAGGACTGTGTTACGATCCACGGTGGACATGACTGGATGCTGTGGAAGAGGAAGAGTCAGATGAAGGCTGCAGAGGTCTGCACAGATGGGCTGCTGGTCTGAAAGTGAGATGCAGACGAGTTGCTTCCCCTTTTTATAGGCAGTATAGGTGTCCCTTTGCATCCTCTAGGCATCCTTAATATCCGAGATAGGTCCGCTCTGCGAATGTTTTTTCCATTTTAAACGCTTTGTTTCCGTGCTGCATCCGTTCTGCATCCGTTCTGCATCCGTTCTGCGTCTGTTCTGTTTCCTCCCTGTGTCCGAGCAGATGCGAGTTGCGCGGATGCGGAACGGATGCCTAGCGGATATAGCGGATGCGTAACGGATGCGTAGCGGATGCGTAGCGGATGCAGAACGGACGAACTGGATACATTTTCCGCGGAAAAGTTTTGGGCAACCCAAATCTTTTGGAGCAGATAATATATCAATAAACGGATGCTGGACGGATAGAGAGAAAGCAAAACGGAGGCAGTGAGTACATCGCGTTTTCGAACAGATGGCGAGCTTTTTTGTCCACTTTACATCCTCTTTGCATCCGTTGGTTTAGTGTGACATGGGCTTTACAGTTGATTTGATGCTACTGGTTTTGTCTGGCAGCTGGTATCATACTAAATTTGCTTAGAAAACATTTAGGTGTGCTATAGATTTCTCTGGGTAGCAAGTAAGGACATGATGCAAATATTCCTTTATCTGATGGGATGGAAAATGAATGTCTCACATACTTGTGAAGATGATTGCTACATGATTCTACTCAATTTCTATTGAAAAGGTTCATTAAATAAAGATTGACACTGATAAGCTACATTCTCAAGCTGCAGGAGAGCATAACAAACTTCTGTTGAATATAGCTTTTGGTTTCAGTTGAGAAGATTTTTTAGTACTGCACAATCTTTTCTTTCTCTGAATTTTACATCTCCTTTTCTAAATAAAAACTCATCCAATTCATTACAGTTTGTTACTAAATCTGCTCATTTCAATGGATCATTCTGTAATATCTTAACAATTCATGGATCCGCTCATCTAATTTGACTGTTACTTTGCAGATATTTTTAATGCAAAGGATATTATCTCAATTCTGATGAGCTTAAGCAAGGCACTAAAGTCTTAGTCTTACCTTCCACATAACTTAAATAATAAAATAATAAACCTGTTTATTGATTATTTCAATAAAAGTGATATTTGGGTATACACAGAAGATGTAAGTTACTGCTTCTATATTACTTGAGAAATAATTTGGTGTCTGTGGTCAGGAAGAATTCATAAGAACAGAGTCAACTAGTAATTATGCAAGTATATGAACCTATTCAGATCTTAAGATCGTACACATGGATATGAACATGGATATGAACCTATTCAGTTCTTAAGATCAGCAGCACAAGCAGTCTTAAAGGCATCTTTATTTTCCCAAGTCACTGCTATCATGTCACCCCTCTAGTCCTTCTTTTCATTAAAGGCATCCTGCTCCCATTCACTTTGATTTCAGGAAAGTCGTCAAGATCTCCCTCTTCCACCATGCTTTGTTAGTCTGATTTGGCTGTGGTCATAACTTCTTAAAATGAGTTTTTCATTGATTATATTTTCTGTTTTCTTCTTTCTAATGGTTAGGCACCTTCAGTAATTTTTGAGTAGCAAGATGGGATATAAATGCAGTAAATAAACAACCAAAGGCTGGCAAAAAATAGAAAAGAAATAATCTCTTCAAATCTTCTCCTTGTTGCTATTTAATATATAAACCTTCTAATAGGTGCTCTTAATACATGGAGAGAATACTGATCTACAATAAGGCAGGGATGGGTAATGCAAGGACTATCTACTAGATTGGAGGCTGCACATAAATTGTTTATTATCCTCTCCTCCATAATTTCTAGAGTTGTATTAAGCAAGAAGAAAAATTTAATCACCTTCCTCTTGATGACCTCTTTCCCTGGCAATTGCATTCTTGATATCTGTTCCAATAGCAGATTAACCAACTATTATAAGCTTGATTTTTTTCCCCCTGGGAAGAAATTGCATGAGGACAACATTCATTTATCTTCTCTGAGAGATCACACAAACAATTCCTCAACTTGTTCAGTAACAAGGATAGCAGTGCTGCCAAGAGTATAATGGGGATAGGAATTGCAGAGAATGTACATCCACAATGTACTGTGTTGGAGACCTCTGAGGGCTATAGGGCTACCAATACTGAAAATCCTTCATGGAACATTAACAATTGTGAAAATTGGACAAGCATTCCTATCCATCTGCTGAACTGACATAGACTATTTTAGGTCCAAAGAGTTGCAGTAATTGAAAAAGTATGGTCTCCTTACTCATGAAGCAGGCAGAAATCCGATCAGCTTATTAAAGAAAGCTACCATTATACAAAGTACCTTCACAATATGAAATGGAGATGTAGATAGAGATATATGCCAATGCCTTTTACAGGACACAATAAATATATGCTAACAGCAAACATATTTTTTTCAATCATTTCCTACCTAGTCATAACAGAGACATACCAACCATGCCTGAATGCTCCCAATATTTACAAAATTACGAACAAATTAAACCAGACACATGTATACAAACACATACACACAAATCCCCAAAACAGTCCATGAAGCACAGCAGACTATTCCATATACACACAAGTGAGGTTATTGGAGGTAAGCCTAAAAACCTGGAGCAGAAGGTGAAGAAAACAGAGTAGCTTAAAACCTGAATCAGAGTATTTAAGAATAAAGAGTTTGTTCCGGATCCTGCCTGTATAACTAAATAATAAAGTCAAAATCCTTATATAATAAAAATGCCCCTATATAATAAAAATGTTTCATATGAAATATGCCTCTGGAATTTCTATATTTTGTAGAAATACAAAACAAGACATAAAATTGGAAAACACTTAAATTAGATTCAACAAGAGCAAACAACTGGAGAAAGCAATGATACCTTTCAGGAATGCTCCAAATAGCAATATTTTTAGAGACAACCTCACTAATAAAATTAATGGAATAAACTATAATTGACACATCACATAGTCAACACATATTCAGAGAGGGTATAAGCACACATCCTGATACCATGACAGATACCTATCTATTCATATATATGTAAAAAGCAGGGTTATATATTAAAAACTTACATTTAGAAGGATTTATTTTTTGACCAGGTTGGTGAAAAGAGAGGGGGGGGGAGAATAAATTTACAATGCCATCTTTGATACTTAATGCAATTTCTGACACAAAAAAAGCAGAAAGAAGACTGAACATTTGTTAACACAAGTTAAACAAGAGTAGAATTCTTTAATGATTTTCCAGTAATGCTTAAGAGCTCTTTAATATAAAACTTCATTCTTCACTTTTGAATGTTTAGCATCACTTTGTCTCTGAACTTACATTCAAATTGTATGCAAAACTCTTTGAATAAAAAGTTTCCCTTTGAATTTTTCATAACCTTTTCCTTTCTTTTGTGGAATCTAGAGGTGTGATCTGAAAATTACCATTATTATTACATGTGTTCTGTTTCAGAGATATTTCCCTACCAGACAGAGAAACAGAACTATCACATGTGCACAAAAAAGTAGTTGGAAGAGGAGCAACTTTCAACTTCTTGCTGGCTTCCCCATTGGACTTTCCTTCTGGAAGGCTAGCAGGGAGACTTGGAAATGATGGATACGTGATCATGACAGCAGTGCAGTGGTGCAACACTGAAGCAGTTATAGCTGAAGCAACTACAACTTTGCCAAATTTCAATCCCATATGAATAATGGGTCCCAGATTTTGGATGCATTCTTTAAATTAGTCTGTATGGGGTACATTGTAAAGAATTATGGGTCTATGATGCACTGTTATGCCCAATTACAGATTAACAGAGTTGGAAGGGACCTTATAGGTCATCTAGTCCAACCCCCCGCCCAAGCAGGAGACAGGTTGTAGGTTACATCCTACAAACAAGGTTTTAGTAGTATGTAGACCAATTGCTCTCAATTTCAAAAAAATATTTAATGAAATCCAGCTCAATAATTTCAATGAAGGATGTATATAAATGAAACACTGTTGTTAACAGTTGTTTAGTTTTATGGTGCTAATACGGATTTATGCTATTTTAACTTTTGTTTGGGAGCCATCCAAAGTTGGTTATAAGATGGGTGGTTACATAAATGTTTTAAATAAATAATTAAAAAATAAAGGCATATATAAGACAAACTTTTTTTTCCTGATGAAATTGTTTTTAAGTTAAACCGATGAACCTTTTGCAGTGTTGTTCTTAAAAAGTGAAAAATAATGTTTCAAGAAAATGGCTTCTATAGAAGGCAGAATCTACCTGGCAGATGTTTAACAATAAATTTAATGGACTGCAGAGCTCAAGTACAGCATACAAAAGAAGCTGTCACTTCAGTTTTTAATTCTGGGGCAAACACTTGTATTTCTGATTACAGAGGGAATTGCTGTTGGGTTTCACTAAACCTTCTTGCTCCTTGATCTATTTATTTCCCTTTTAAATCTCAATGGAATACACATTTCTCTAAAATCAATGTGCACTGTATTTCTGAGTAATATATTCTAGAAGAGCTTCCTAGACAGAAAAAAAATTCTGTGCCATCCAAATAGCAGCCTTCTCATTTCTTCCACTGATGAAATTTATACAATGATCCTTCAAATTCTTTTTTATTGTTGTTGTGTACATATATGTATGGTATAGACACAAATAAACATAAACGGACAATTACAATGGTTCCTTTATGTCTTCCTTCTGCAACTAAGCACAAAAATAGGATTATATCCTATATTCTTTAAGCAGATTTATGTTCTCACAATATTTTCCCCCCTTCTAGGCATAAAAATCATCATGTCCCCTGAAACCTGCTCCATAGAATCACCACCAAAATGGACTTAGATCTTTGTGTGTGGAATGGGTGAGGATATTTCATTTTGCTACTGGTAATAGATGCCTTTCCACTATGGATGGGCGCTATGGATGGTAAGTCAATTATACTATGACAATTGGTATAGCATCTTTGCAAAGTCAATCACTTAATCAGTCAATTAATCAAATCTCACCAGACAAAGCTGAACAAGAACCAAAATACCCAAATTATACTTAAAATAAAATCAGAGACACAGAGACTTAACAAATGAAGGCGAATATATGTGTCTCAGGATAATGTTGCAAATCCAAATTGGATCCTACAACAGAGACTCAAGAAAATGATTATGGATTCTTGCAATTTCTAGATTCATTTTTTAAACCGGTATGGAATGTCCACAGTTTTCCCTGCTGTAAAAATATCTAATATTTACAATGTCTAGAACAATAGTTTAGATTCTTATCAAACATATTACACTGTATTCTCAGGTTCTTTGAAAGAAAGGCTAATCCTAGAAAATATGAGAATATTTCAAACATACAGGCTCACTAAATACATTTGAACAGGATTAAAAAAATGCCTGGAAACAAATATTTTATATATGCATGGCTTTAATTGAACCAAGAGTGTTTAATTGTGATAAAATACTCTAGAACCACAAGTTGCATGTTTGCTAACTTGTCAACTATATATACCGTACCAACTTAATATTCAATAAAGGAGTGATTCTTTTTCATGTAGATATTTTTCACTCTTAAGCTATGCAAACACTCCATTTTGTTTCATGAAAATGTGCTTTTTTCCCATAAAAGTGAAGACAAAATAATGGCTCATTAAAATGTGAAAATAAAACAATATATCATAATAATCTTTAAATTAGCATTTCATTGTAGCTCTAGTGACTGGGAAAAAATTGGAAACAAAGCGCATAAAAACATATCAGATGGGATATTCTATCCCCTTGGGAGAGAGATAGAAAACATGGCTAATGCAAGAGATTGTGAATAACAAACAAAAACTTGCGTAATATGCTTTGGAGTTTAAAATTAAGCCAGAACTCAGAACAAGTGAAAAATATTCTGTCAATGTATTTGTTGTCTTTTTTTAAAAGGAGAACACATCTTCTTAGTCTAAATGCCCTTACTGTGTGAATATGGCAGTTCATTTATTTATTATTAGTTATTTAATAATATTAAAGTAATTTATCATTATTAAAATATGATTTATTTATAGCCCAACTTTATTATTTTTATAAACAACTCAAGGTGGCAAACAAAAAAATATCTAATCTAATCTAACTCCTTCCTCCTTTTATTTTCCTCCCAACAACCACCATGTGAGGTGAGTTGAACTGAGAGAGAGAGGGTGGCCTAAAATCACCTAAGCTGGTTTTTCATATCTAAGGCAGAACTAGAACTCCTGGTTTGAAGCCTGGTGCCTTAACCACTAGATCAAATTCTTCACGTGTTAGTTATATAATAGAATCTGCTTATTTCTAGCAAAGGAAAACAAAATAGTATATATAGCAATGGCAATAGCACTTAGACTTATATACCGCTTTATATGCTTTACAGACCTTTCAAACCGGTTTACAGAGTCAGCCTATTGTCCCCAACAATTTGGGTCCTCATTTTATCCACCTCAGAAGAATGGAAGGCTGAGTCAGCCTTGAGCCTGGTGGGATTTGATCTGCCATATTGCAGTAGAGTAGCTTGCAGTACTGAACCACCGAGGCTCTACATATATTATTGACATTATTTGTATTAAATATATTTATGACCCAGAATAAAACATTTAAAAAAAAAATCAGTGTAGTGAGTTAAGTGTGAGAGTTTGCTGTGTGTCGCTAAAATGCATTTATATATACATTTGACAATTTTTTTAAAAAATAACATGGATAGTTCAACTATCTTTTAGTTTCTGGGTTAAATCAGTAGAATTGTATCTATAGTCATGATGGTGAGATGATACTTTATGTTCAGCACAATACATAGGGTTTGGAGCTCTAACTGACAGTCAAAGTAACATAATTTACAGAAGATTTGTCATTGTGCATGTACAGGTATCTCTATAATAGCTGTTTATTAAACTTGCAGAATCTTAGAACTAAGATTCTAGAGATTATTGCTCTATGTCTCACAATGTAGATTATTTCCTAAGAGACTGTGGGAAGTGATGAATTTAGGCTGGTAAATTTAAATATTTGACTAAGTAACTCCTTCTTCAAAGAAAAGTTTGTAGACAGGCCATGCATAGCTTCCAGTTACTTAGTTACTAGTTCCTGGTAATTTGACAAGCATCTTTCAAACTGTGTTATGACAATGAAGTTTCCAGCTGAGTCCTTATTATAGCCTTTTAAAATATTGGACAAGTCTTTCTCATCCAAGGCAGAATCAGTCTCCTTAATCACTGATGGATTTATTTCTAGGAAAGAAAAATCTATTCAAATCAGCTGCAGAAATGTCAATTTTGACATGCGGCACCAGACCTTCCAAGAATACTATTCTTCCATTCTCAGACACTGCTTGAGACTAACTCTAGTTCATTTGTTATTCATAATATAGAATTATATTATTTTGTAGCAAATTTTCCAAAAGCCAAAACGTCCCACCAGAAGAGGGATCAAACTTAATGGCTTTATGAAAGCTTGGCTACTCAAGGCATCATGTTGTATTCTCGAACATCAGAACTAAATCTGTAAAAGGCTTTTACAAATGGATATGTAGCACAATCAATGCATTTAAGGATAATAAAGAGAACAGACAATAATATTGTTTAACTTGGCAACTAATTCAAATCAATATCCAGAGTGGAAAGCTATGAACTTTCCCTCAACTCTGCAATCTTTTTATACATCCAAAATATATACATACAGATAGCCCTTACCAAGGGAAACAAATTGTGTTTATAATCTTCCTTCACTTTACGGACCTAAATATGAGGATGGGTCACAAAATAACTTTTTTATTATTCTTCTAAATTCTAGCAACTTCTAGCAAATTGTTGCTACACAAGGCAATACTTATATGAAGACTACCTGTACTACCAGGATAAGTTCAATAAGTTTTGTTTTGGTGCTTCATTTGTAACACAGCATAGAAACAAAAGCAGAGTGTGAGGTAGAAGCAAAAACAGCACTGCTGGTCATAACATAACACTTAGTAAATTAGAAAACTATCTGCACCTAGGTAAGGAATTTCTTATTAACAGCAAATATGGCGGTTTTTTTAAAAAAAGCAAAAAATCTAAAACTTTAGAGGTAATTCCGCAAAGTAAACAATAGCCATGTTCTGTCTAATTCACACACTGCACAAACAATACAGGAATACATACAGTGCACAAGAGAGGAAAAGTGTAAGAGATGAAAGAAAAGTTTGTTGCATAAATGGAAATTTGTGACAGAGGCAAACATACTTCAGATCCATCTCTCCATCTTTTTTTCTTATTGCAAGGTTTTTGTTTTTTCCCACTTTAGCGAAAATTAGGTCTGGTGCATAAGAAAGAACATTGAATATTTATGTTTGGGGCACATTCAGTATGTCACTCAGAACTTTCCATAAAGCCAAATACCATTTTTTTCAACAAAAATACCATTTTTTCCCCAACATACTGAAAAGGGAATGTGATGAGAAAACTCCTGAAAGTTCATGTTTAAATTAATAAAATGAAAATCTCAAATAATTGTCCATTAAATAAGAGCTGTAATGGAGGAAATTAGCAGCTGGAGAAAAGTGTAGGAGAAAGAGACTCATCCTCTTCCTCCAAGATGACGGATCTACCACGAGGCCAAAATAATGAAAAATGAGTTGCATGGAACTACATTAAGTCACATGGTTTATGCTGTGATAAACAGTTCATCATTTTGCCTTCTTGCTCCCCTTATGGATTTCCACGTACAAGTAACATGTCCTGGATTTCTTTATGGAGATTCTCAATCATCCAAGTCATGGTTATCCCAAAGGTGCTTTTTCCATAAGGCAACTAGACTTTCCTGGTTCTTTCCCCATTAAAAACATTTCACTTTTCAACCAAAATGCTTCTTCAGTTCTAACTGATTGGTGGGAAAATTCTAGGTTTTGAAAACTTGGAGTAGACAAATGGAGTAGACCACGTTTTTCCTGGGTAATAATAAATTGCATTTAAACATACTCTGTATTTAAAGTATCTATGGCTGCTATTTGAAAAGAAGTGTTAAGAAATTCCTGTCTAATTGTCCTTGGGGTTTATTATGATTCAATGGGTTACATAAAGAGAAAATACATAGTTCAATTTATTAGTTTACCTATTAAATGGCTTTGATTTCTTGAATCTGGGAGGTTATCTTCTACATCCTCTTGAAAGTTTTCTCTCACTACCTTGACCTGCATGACATTAAAAAAATAAAAAAATAAAAATCTTTTTCAAGTATCTCTTCAGAAGAGCACAAGATAAAAGCCAAATGATTTCAGAACACCCACACACCCACACACACAATTTTTGTTCTTTTATTATCACCTTAGTGATAATATCTTAATATAACTACAAATCATACACAGTAAGAATTTAAAGTCACTTCATCCTGTGATTAATGACTTCTAAATTGGTTCTAAATGCTTGAATAAAAGCAACATCATTCAGCTATCAAAAACAAATTTTGAAGACAAATAATCCTTAAAGGAAAAACATCTTCTATGATTCATTTTAACAAAAGCAAAGAAATAGAGCTAAATCTCATGAAGGCATAAATTACCCTCTTTGAAAATATTATGTGTCATGATGTTCATTTATATTAATAACATGAGATGTCCATGAAAAGTACTACAGGAAGTTCCTTCCTAGGGTGCTAATATTATTTAGGCTTTATGCCAATAACTATTGGCAAACCTTTATCAAAGTGCAATGCATTATTGTTATCAGAAGTGGGACTAAACATAAGCAGTGGTTTATAAAGTCACCATATTCTATTCTCCCTAGTATACATCAAATTCAAATTGATTAATCAATTTGGGGAAAAGTCCCAGAACTATTGAGATATAATGTCTATCTAGTTCTAGGTCATTTGCAGAAGAATGATACTGAAACAGAATAAATTATAACCCTTGTGGTGGTGGTTCACTATCTTTAATAATATAGCATTGGAATATTTACTTGTCCACTTTATATACCACTTAGTTAAATGGTGCCTTAAATATACATGAAAAACAACCAACAAATGAATACTACAGTCTAATTTACCCAGAGCTCATAAGCATTTGTGGGATGGGTCAACTCTGTGTTAGCCTTGAACAATTTCATTACTTCTGACCCCTTCACGTACAACTACATATGAATGGTTCCTACCAGTTGTGAGATAGAGCAGTAGAATAACTAGAATAGAATAGTAGAATATTTGTACTAATTATTAACATTCTCTAGGCAATTGGACTTCATTGTTGTTAAAGGAATATATAACTGCATACATACACAAATTGTTAGAGCACACAATTGCTCATAACAACATTCTGGTCTTGAACAGTCTATATGCACCCACTTAATGAGATCCTAAGCCTTTAAATAAACCCACTGTAAAAGAATTGATGCTACAACTTATCAAAAAATAAAATGTTTGAAAGTCCACTGTTAGATATATCATTTAAGTAGTCCTTTTCTTTTTTTATTCCGAATAGTTTAATGACCAAATGCTAGTTAGTTTATTGGCTGGTTTATATATATATATAAAAAGGATTTTAAAATTGTACAAAGCAGTAGCATATGTAATCCAAATAGTATGTTCTAATAACACTTTGATTTTTGACTTAGCAGAATACTATTTGGAAAAATAATAAATATAGCCTTTTCAGCCTATTTTGTTGTTACAAATAAAATTATAATATTATTAAATTATAATATATTAATACTATATATACTATGGTATATCATATTATATTAATACTATACTATTATATATTATATTATATATTATTATATATTACATTATACACACATACACACAGAACCATCTTTATTCTTATCCAATAAAATGAAGTGTATTTCTTAAAGATATATCTGAATGGCTAGGATAGTTAAATGGCTAGGACTGCTACGATTGCAAAGACCCTATTATTAAAGGAGACAAAAATGCTTTCAAATGACTGAGCCATTAAACAACAAGAAGAAAGTTTTAAAAGAAACGGGAATAATGTCTGGGTTTCCCTACCCCCACCCCTCCCCCTCCCTTTCTTTCTGTACAGTGAAGATATACCCTAAGCTGTCAGCACCATGTTAAATGGGGCATAGTTAAATTGAGTGGCTGTGATAAGGGGCTTTGCTTTGTTATCAAAATTCTAGATCAGCTGGATTGAATTTCCTGCATATGGCACATTTCCAGACTTCCATTCTTTCTCTTCCTTTCAGTGACATTGCAAGGGCAGACTTAGATATGCTTATAATTTGTGGTTTTATAATGCAGGGAACACCTACATTTTCAAAGAAAACTTGATACTATAGAAGCTACTGCCGGCGTTTTTTTTTTTTTTAAAGGCAGAGCAAAGGGGGTAAAAAACCCCAGTTTTGTAACACATTCACATGCATATACACACAAGTCTTGGAAAGATTCTTAGCGGATGACCTTGCACACAAGGTTTTATTTTCATGAAAGTAGGTAAAAATATGCTTAAGTTCAACTATTTACAAAATCTGCACTACTATTACTATTAATCTACTCATCACTCCTTATCACCCATCCCCTCCCACTTGTGATTGTATGACGGTAACTTTGTCGCTTGTATCCTTAACATCTATATGAACTGTTTCCTAGTATGATTTGATTGCTTATGGTATCCTATGACTATTATTTAGTGTTATACCTTATGATTCTTGACTCTTGACAAATGTATCTTTTCTTTTATGTACGCTAAGAGCATTTACACCAAGACAAATTCCTTGTGTGTCCAATCACATTTGGCCAATAAAAGAATTCTATATAATATTCTGAAGTTGATCTTTTTGTCCTTAAGCATCAATAAAGACTATTTTGATTTTGAATTCCCACCAGGGGGAACATCTACATTAAGTTTTACCTCTTCACTATATATCTGAGAAATGGGTTTATATTTCAAACTTTATCAAAAACAGGATTGTTTGTTTTATTGTTATTTTGTGTTATAAATATCACGGGAAGAGCTGACATGCAGAACAAATATTTTTCATTTGTGCTTCATGTAACAGCCTACTGGGAGCAGATGTTATCCTCAAGGTTTATTTTGTGTATTTCATTCATGAGATAGTTCTTAGAAAGCAGTCTGTTCCTTAACTAGCCAATCTAAATTATTCAGAACTTTTAAAAAATGGATGTACGAGTTCTTCCCAGCCATCTTGAGTGCTTATATAGCAGAAAGGTGGAGTATAGAATTGACACAGGTAATCCTCAACTTACAACCATTTCATTTATTGATTGTTCAAAGTTACAACAGCAAAGAAAAAACGTGACTGATGACCTTAATTCACACTTATGACTATTGGTCACGTAATCAAAATCTGGATGATAATTATGAGGGTTGCAGTGCCCTGGGCTCATGTGCTCATCTTTTGCAACCTTCTGACAAGCAAAATCAACAGGGAAGCCAGATTCATTTAACAGTTGTGTTCCTTACTTAACAACTGCAGTGTTTTGTTTATCAGCTGTGGTAAGAAAGAACATAAAATGGGGCAAAACTCACTTAACAAAGGTCTTGCTTAGCAACATAAAATTTAGGTTCGGCTGTGGTCATAAGTCGAGGACTACCTGTAATAAAAAAACAACAAAAAGTATTTCCTGGAAAGGGGCCTCACATTATATTTTTAAAAAGAATATGGCCTCTGAGGGATTGAAGAAAAAGAAGGGCACATATCATCTTCTATACATCAGGTTGCATATATCGAGATTGTCTTTATCCCATTCAAAACATACATACTAATCCAAATCCCAATGCATCCAGTTTGGCTGTTAAAGAAGCCTGGTTCAAGCCTTTGCATTTCTAAAACAACTACAACTTGGAACAGCAAAATAATTGGGAAACCATCTCTCACTTCAGAAATTCAGATGACCATTGCACATCTTCCCAAATAGACAAAGCCCAAGCTTGTGCTGTTATTAATTTACCAAGTCATCTCCAAATGTCTAACAAGCAAAACCACTGTACATAGGTAGGCTTAAATAAATATTTAAAATTATCAACATTACTTGGGTTTTTTTTTTGCAATGTTTGAAGCAGCCGATACTAGATACCTAACCACGATATTTCTTGCAATGTATTCCTTGTGATAGCTGCTCCCTATGAATCACACTTAGAGTTTAGCTAAAATTACACGGAACTGGTCAGCGCTGCTGTTATTATTTTTTATCCCAATCTGTTTCAATTACTCCTAAGAGTTAAAAAAAAAAAGAAAGAAGGATTCCGTGTAATTTTCAGGGTCTTGCTTCAAAGCACAGGTGGCCTGTGCAAATTTTAAAGCAGGCGGTCAGTTTGCACGTTAGTCACTGAAATAGCATAATCGGATTCCCTAATCAGATCACTGGATGTTGACAGTAATCCATCACTCCCCAGTTCTGAACTGTGTCCTTTTACCATATATGAGCATGTACCTTGTGCTAATGCAATAACAGACAGGAAGAAAGGAAATTCTTAAGGGAGACTCCTCTGGTTGCTTACCAAGACCTCATTTGGTATTTCTATATCAACCTTTGTTTTGCTGTTTTTCTTCTGGTTTCTCTGAGTATTGACGGAGTTGCTGGGAAGAGGGAAACCCTGGGATATGCTCTTCGACACGCTCCTGTAGGAAACATTTTTTGATCCGCTTTCTGTCTGCTGGGCTACCTTCTTATCAACTCTGCAGGTAGAAAGCGATTCCTCTGATCAATTTGTTGCCCTTCTTCAATCATTCTACCTTCCCTTCTGCTTCTTTCTTTAAGTTTAGTGAAATCACCCTGTGTCTTCCCCCCCCCCCCCCCCACTGGACTTCTGAGTGATAAATGTTGCTAACTAGCCTTGATCAAATCTGTCACTTGCAATTTCACAGACAAAATTAGACTCATTGTTCAGGTATAATGATTTGTTTTAAATTTTCTAAGACCGTGAACCAACTTGGAAATTATCATACAATTATTTCTGGGTTTCTTTGTGACCTAAAATCCGGGAAGCGGTGAAAGTAATTACTTTTGTTGGTTATCTTCTTTGTATACTAACAATCTGCCTTCAGTTACAAGGGGGCATGAAAGAGAACACAAAGGCAGATGCTGCATTTTTTAAATAATCTCTCCATGATAAATGTTTTAAATAAAAATGCTATGCTTAAAAACTGTATTAGTTTTAATAAGGCTGACTATTCTTTAATTTCAAAGACCACTGACCTGGCTAACAAAAAGCAGATAGAAATGATCAGGGCAGCCACGTGGAGCTGTTTTTATGGGGATATGTCACTCTATTTGGCAGGTGGTGGTAGTGTTTTGCATGTGTGAATGCACATTTGCATTATAAACAGCTGTCTCCCTAAAAAAAGAAAAAGAAAAACGAAGCAAGAGCTGGCTGCGAATCCTCTCCCAGGTATGGCAGCATTTTATGGGAGATTCCTATTTCCCCTTTGAAAGATGGAACAACACTGTGATCCCTTGTCAGCTGTTTGAAATACCGCAGCTCAGCACAGGCTGCCCTTTCTGAGATTGCACTGTTTGATCATGTTCAAAGCTAACAAGCAAAATTATCAGAATGTGGCTGTTTCTCCCCGTTATTCAAGAATATGCAATTTCCTACAGTCTTGGCGGAGATCAATCACAAAAAAAAGCAAATTACAATTGTCAAGCAACAATTAAAAGCTGAAGATTAAACAATTAAAAGCTGAATCAACAGAGCAGATAAAATCAACTCTCTCTCCCCCCACTCCCAAAAAGGATGAGAAACAAACCAGGTGAACTCTTGTTCTACTAAATTTAAAAAAAAAAATCCAACAAGCTCCAGGCCATAGTAAAAAACAACAACACCCTACCACTAAAGAGGAAACAAAGGGAGATTTCTGTAGAATGAAATGTCCTTGGACTTCATCACAAGCCTTTAAAGGATTTGTAATCTATCACCAACTTCTAAAGAAAAGGCACTTTAAGTGCTATTTCAGTGTCCAAATATGACTGAGCTGCGATTAGGCTGGCTGATGAGGTTCTAAACCCTTCGAGCCAATGAAAAAAGGGCAAGAGATCTGTGCCTGTGTGTGTCTGTGCCTTTGTTTATTTTTGTTTGAATTTCCAATAGGTCCAATGCATTAAAATTAGAAATATTTTTAGTCTTAGAATTACTAATAAACCTGAAAAGTTACCTTATCAAGCTGCTGTAACCTGGCATCTCTTTATCCTGTCTTTTCTCTGCCCCCTTTTCTGCTTTCTTTTTTGGCCAACAGATCTTTGGAGTTGGTTATTGACAGAAGTTTCTTTTGCCTCTTTTGCCTATTTCTCTCACTCCACTCCAGCTAGCCCATAAATCTTTGGACTTCTCTCTTTCTGAAGCTATTTAGATGATTGCAAAGTTCTTTTCCCCACTTTTAACTTTGCTACTCTGCCTTGTTAAATAAGTGTCATGTAGTTTCTAAAGAAGCTTGCAGTATTTCACGTTTAAAATGGGAAATGTTGCTGAGAAAGGGAGAGGATAAAATTTAAAAGAAACCCAAAAGATGGTCACGCTGTTCTAAAAGGGAAGATACCAAATCTACATATGCTAAAATTCTTACCTGTGTAAAAGCTCTTTCATGAAGTTGTCTTTTCCTGAGTAGGTAGCAGTAGGGCTGCTTTTCTGTTCAGATCTTGCTTGGCTTGGGTTACCATGTACAGCTTTTGCCAATTTTTTTCCTTTGGGAGCACCATCTAAAAGGACAGAAGTTTTCTTGTTCAGCTCGTTTTCCGCTTCGCAGTGTTGCTCGCTTTTCTTTTTGTCTTTCCTTTTTTCAGATTTTGCTTGCTTACTTCCAAAAGTGGAATTTTTTGCCTCTTTCTTTTCTATTTTGACTTTGGAGGTATCCATTTTTCGGCTGTTCAGGGCTGGGAGTTTACTTTTGCGGAAACCAAACCAGCTGGCAAGAGAAGGGCCCCCATTTTTTGGTTTCATCTCAGGGCCAGGTGGGTTTTGCCCTTGTCCTTTCTGCATGTTCTCTTGGATGCACAACATCACTTTTTCTTCTATTGTGGGATGTGAGATGGTTGAAAGTGAAGCCTTTCCAGAGGTTTCGGGACCACTTAAACAGGTTTCTGGCAATGCTGTCTTGCTTCCTTCGGTTTTATGATGACGCTCCATCCTGTCCATGTTTTTCTGAAATGGGAAAATTTGGCCTGGGGAAACAGTGGTTTGATTGATTTCTGTTTGGGTAACACTTTTTTCCATTGCTGACTGACTCTTGGAAATGTCACTGCTTTTTTCATCTTGGCCAGCTGTATCTGGAACTTCACTCTGGGATGCTGATTTGTGAATCCCCCTTTTCAAAACACTGGTGCACAGATCTCCTTTTGGAGATGTTCGAAAGGGCAGCTTGCTTGGGTTGCTTGTCTGACTACTGGAACCACTCACTTTTGCACAAGCCCCTGGCTGAGTGCAAGAAACTGCAGGAGCCGCCTCTGCTGTCCCAGCGGATTCGGAAACAAACTTCATTTGTAATCCCTCTCCTGTCGAGTTTTGCCGGGTTAAAGAATTCCCTCGCTCTGATGTATTTGTTATAATCTGTGTTCTCACTTTTCCCAACCGTTCTGGGGAAGGTGCATGCAATAGTTCTTCAGTATAAATACTGAAACTCTGACTACGGGCCTTGGCTCCAGTCATACCAAGAGCTGGCTTCAGGTATGCTTTATTACTAGAAGAAATGGATCTTTTAACAGATTTGTTTTCAAATCTGTCCGGCTCTATCAAATTGCAAGTTTCAGGGGAAATAGGGAAAGTTGGGTCCATTTTGATTTTCTTTGAGAAACTTTCCTTTATTTGGGGCTCTGGGCTCCATTCTTCAGGGTCCATTAGGTCTATAGTGTTTTGAGGTGAAGATTCACCTTGCCTCTGTTTATCTGAATTCACGCTGCATTTAGAGGCTGCATTCATACAGTCTTTTTCCTGCTTTCCTGGCACAGTGGAACTCTTTCTGACAAAGCGGGGAGATGTTATGAATAATTTCAGTCCCACAGACAGATGGGGTTTCAGGACCTTGCCAGACAAGTTTCCATCATCCCTGACCTGAGATAACAGTGGAACTGGAGAAGGGTTAATTTGAGGAAGAACACTCTGTTCCCCAACTGTACTTTTGTGATGCTCCAGTGAAGTGGAAAAACTCTTGGGAAACTTTGGTTTCTGAGGTACATCAGTCTCCTGAGACAGGGAGCTAGTATCTTGTGTTGTGAAAGTTGTAGGGACAATTTTGGAATTATACAGTTCTTGGTTGCTGTAAAACATGGGCAAGTTCAAATTTGGTGGACAAATTTTCTTGGTGAAAATTTTGGAAGCAATTTGGCTTGTGACAGGGGATTTTTCTGACATGCATTTGCCATCTCCCTGATTCTGAAAGTGGTTGAATTCAACTTGAGGTGTGGCAGGCAGTTTATCAGTTTTTGTTGCATGAAGAGCGACATTGTGACAAACAGACAATGAATTTCCTTTCTGTGGCGACAACTGAACATCTTTTCTTGTATCGCTAAGAAAACCCACTCCTGATTGGTCAAGAGCAGGGGGTGAATGTTCATAATGTGGTCTAATTAAGAGTGAAGCTGATCTTCCAGGAGGAGGGGGAGGAGATCTGACCTCCACTGGTGGCCTCTCACAATGGACATCTCTGGTCGGTTTCTCTTCACTATGGATGGGCTCCAGAAGATGCTGAGGGAGGGCAGTTGATTCCGAGAGCAAATTCTGACTTTCTGGATGGGCTAACATCTTGCAGTTATTCAAGCCTACTTTTGAATCCTGATTTGGATTCGGCATCTTTTTGTTTCTTGACCATTTTGCAGGTGAGAGTGGACCTTTATCCAAGGTGTTAAAGCAAGGGGAAGAGACTAAAGGACAGTTTTCAGGCATGGCCGCTTTTGCTGTCTGTGGGAAAAACTTGTCTCTGCTGGATACTCTTGTTAACCTGTGTTTTTGATTATTACCTCCCTGGATACAAGATGGGGAGCTCAAATTAGAAGAAATACTGCATGCGGGCTTGGTTAATTTTTGTTGAGAGGTATTTTGACACAGTGGTTTTCCATAATGTATAGGACAATCTCTGACATGGGGAGTAGGGACATTTGCACAGTCGTCCTTGAAATCATTTGAGGCAGTTTTTCTCTCTGCTTTATTAACGGGTATTTGCATAACATGGCAGCTTTTAGCATCTATTGCTTTCTGCAAATTAGATACTCCCTGAGATAAACACGTAGTATTTTCTGCATCACAAGGCTGGTGAATTGAAATTTCATTTCTTGTTACAGTAACAATTCCAGCCTGATGTGAATTAAATTCAATAGGTTTGCCATCTTCAGCATCGAATATTACAGTAATACATTCTTCTGAAGAAGTCTTCTTTATAATTTTTTGCTGCTTAATAAAATTACATGCCTTTGTCCTGATGTCTGAGGGAAGGGCTTGTTTTTCAGAAGATGACAGCTGAATGTTTTCTTTCTCCCCAAGCATACCACAGCTCTCGGTGCTCTTTTCTGCAAAGGGTGCTAATGACAAATACAACGACGGGTTTTTCTTGTCGCTGCTCTCTACATGTAATTCATCAAGGGTTTCATTGTCATCAGTATCTGAAAGGTGTAAATTAAGGTCTCTCCAGCTTACACTGGAAAGACTTTGATCTATCTGCAGCACAGGTAGCATCATATCCCTGCATGATTTTGCACCCAACTGAAATCCATTGACAAAACTAGTCAGTTTTTCGGGCTTTTCCTTTGAATTAAAGTAAGACCTTATTTCTGATAAATGCTTTCTATCAGGTTCCCAGCCAAATAAGCTGTCAGAAACACTGTGAGTTAATTTATTACAGTAGTGCCAACAGTTTTTCCTTGGTACTTCATGCAGTAATGCTAAAGATGAAGAATCATCATCCACATCCTCGTGGGAATCAGAATCATACACAAAGATTTTTGGGTGATCTAGGCAAGCTGCCTCCATCTCAGGTCTGCTATTGGCCTGTTCTTTATGAGCGCCATACTTAATTCCAGGAGAATAGATTCCTTCGTTAGAATCCATGCAATCTTTATAGCCCCATTTGGATATAACCGAAGGAGGTTCTAATGTTTTTTTTTGCTTTTGCAGCTTCTTCAGCCCGTCCAAAATGTGGTTTTCC
>BLBF01000032.1:9598961-9638961 GCA_015471245.1 Laticauda colubrina | reverse complement strand
ATGAAATGTGAATCTAATTTTCATTGAAACATTTAACTACTTTCTGAGAGGTAGCACTTCTAGAAGAATGAAATCATTACAAGACCGAATTTGCTTTATAAAAAACTGGGATTTCTATTTTTTTTAACATGGGTGAATTTACTCCTGTCTTTGAAAGAGCATCTGATTTTCTTCCATCTAAGCTGCATCAACAATGTGATGTCAGGGCACCCTTACTTTACAGTGACAAATTGTCATGAGTTGTAACTGTGATACATCAGAACATCCATCCATCCATTCGAAATAACAGGTGAGATCTAAAATGAATGTTTTCTGCAACAATCTTTTTCAATGTAGCAATACGAATAGCACTTAGACTTATATACTGCCACACAATGCTTTACAGCGTTCTCTTGGTGGTTGAAAGTGTTAGCATATTGCCCCCAACAATCTGGGTTCTCATTTTACTGATCTTGGAGGAATGGAAGGCTGAGTCAACCTTGAGACGGTCAAGATTGAACTCCTGGTGGTGGGAATGCAGAGTTAAGTCTGCAATACTGCATTCTAACCACTACAACATCACAGCTCTAATGTATTATTACATAATGTGTCATTTGATACTAATTGGTCCTTGAGGCTTCATCTGGGCTTACTACTGTGATGAGAATGGGATGAGAAAACATATGAAGGAATGTTTTTTTTACAGAAAGTTTTGTTGCAGAATAGTTTCCCCTGTTATGAATATTCTATTTTTAATATAGTTTTATTTTAATGATTTTTTCAAAGAAAGATAAAAAACTAATACAGACTAATAGTAAAAGAAAAAGTTAAAAGCATGGAAGGAGAAAAAGGTAAAGGAAAAATTGAAGAGAAAATCAAACAAAGAAATAAGTAGCTTCTGATATTTTTTACAGCAGTTATAAGTACATTTATAAATGTACTGTACTTCTCAATCTGTGATTACAATATAACACTCTTCTTTCTGTAACCTAAACTGTCTAATCATCAAAACCATCAGGCATAAGTAAAGGCCCTGTCACACTGCTCAACGGATGCAAAACGGACACAACGGACGAGAAAAATGTTCCATCCGTTGTTATCCGCTCTCAGAAGGGGCAAAAATTTGTATAACCGGATATGATAACACGGACGCAGGGAGAACGCAGGGCGGATGGAAAGCAGATGAGGAACGGAAGCCCAGCAGATGGAAACGGATGGGAGCGGATGGCACATCCGCAAGGCTTCCGGGGGGCCGCAGCAAAGCGGATGCGGACGGATACAGCGGATGTACAGTGGATGCACAGCGGATGAAGCAGATGCACAGTGGATGCACAGCGGAAGCCTACCGGATGCTGAGCATTAATTGCTCATGCGGGGAGGATGCATTGCGTCAGCCCCACGGATATAACGGAAGCAGCTCGGAAGCAGGTCGCCATTCAGAGGAAAGACCTGCTTCCAGACACATCGACTGCCTTGCCTGTCCTGCCTGCATGTCTGCCAGCCTTGCTGCCAGCCTCCCTGCCAGCCTTGCTGACTGCCTGCCTGCCAGCCTCCCTGCCAGCCTTGTTGTCTGCCTGCCTGCCAGCCTTGCTGCCAGCCAGTCTGTCTGCCAGTCTTGGTGCCTGCCTGCCTGCAAGCCTTGGTTTATGCCTGCCTGCCAGCCTTGGTTTATGCCTGCCTGCCAGCCTTGGTGCCTGCCTGCCTGCCAGCCTTCCTGCCAGCCTTGGTGCCTGCCTCCCTGCCAGCCTTCCTGCCAGCCTTGGTGCCAGCCTTGGTGCCTGCCTGCCTGCCAGCCTGCCTCCCTGCCAGCCTTGGTGGCTGCCTGCCTGCCAGCCTTGGTGCCTGCCTGCCTGCCAGCCTTAGTGCCAGCCTTGGTGCCTGCCTCCCTGCCAGCCTTGGTGCCTGCCAGCCTCCCTGCCAGCCAGCAACCCCACAACCATGCTGAAGCACAGCAAGCCTCAGCCATCTGCTGCTAGCCCTTGCAAGAGGGACAGGGCTACCATCCCGCCCCCTGGCCCTCACTCTGGTTCTGCTGGGGCTTCTGCAGCACGGGCTCGCTCTTCTGGGGCTGGGGCTTCTGCTGCTTCTGCTTCTGGAGGAGCTGATGACAAGCACTCCAGCACCAGCCACCTCCACAGCACCTGCACCCTGAGACTGAGCGACCAAGAGGAGTGCCAGAGACTCATTTTTGTCTTATAGCTTGTTGTTAACAAAGTCTATTTTTGATTCACACACTTGCTTCATTTCTTTTTTTTCAGAAAGTCTTGCTGGAAACTTCTAGAAATGGTTTAAGCCTTTGCATGCTTGTGGGATGGGTTAAGATAGCAGTGGGATGGGCAGGGATACCTTTGAGATGGGTAATAGCTGTGGGATAGATAAACCTCCAGTGCAACCATAGTGGGATTGTATGGTCCACCCTCCCAGGTGCCACACCTATGGCCCTTTATTATCAATAACAATGTAATCATTGATCCACACATTTCAACATAAACACAACTCTTTATTAAATGCCCTGTTCGTTGTCAGGCCACTCAACATACATGGCACAATCTCATCCATGTGATGAAACAGGCTGAAGGAAGCATCCATTAAGTATCTATCATCCTGTCTTGCCACTCCACTGCTCCAGCTGGGGAGTTGCACCAGTGTTTCAGGAGATTGCGCTGCTTCTTCCCTTCACGTGAGGCTCTGTTGGGGCCTTGCACATCCTCAGTGTCTATCAGGTTTTGCCCTTGCCTCCATTCTCCAGGCTCCATGTCCCCATTGCCTTGTTGGAGGTCCACGAGCCTTTTCTGCAAGACTGGGTAGCGGGTGCGCATGAGATTGTGCAGGATGCAGCAAGCTTCCACGATCCTCCTCACGGTCTCTGGGCGATGCTGCATGGTGGTGAGAAGTACCTGGAACCTGTTGGCCAGGATGCCAAAGGCGTTCTCCACCACCCGCCTTGCCCTGGACAGCCTGTAGTTGAAGATCCTCTCTTCACGGGTGAGGAGTCTGGAGGTGTAGGGTTTCATGAGGTAGGTTGTGAGGGAGAAGGCGTCATCCCCCACGATGAAGTAGGGCACATCTTGTGTGTCATTGGGCAGGGGTTCTGGATCTGGGAAGCCCACGATGAGATTGCGTTCCAGCCTACCCTTGAGGTCACTTGTGTTGTATACCTGGGCATCTGAAGCTGACCCGTTGCCTGAAGCATCGATGTACATGAACTTGTAGTCAGCATCGACTATGGCGAAGAGGATGATGCTGAAGAAGCCCTTGTAGTTGAAATAAGTGGACCCTGAGTTGGCTGGCGCTTTGCAGGCCACATGCTTGCCATCGATGGCTCCAACAGTGTGGGGGAAGTTCCACCTCTGATACCACTGCTCTGCAACTTTCTTCCATCCTTCTTCAGTGGAGGGGCACTGGAGGAGCTCCTCCTTGTATTCTTCGATGATGGCCTGCACCACTTCTCTGACCATAATGCTGATGGTGTTGTGTGGCACCCTCCAGCCGTACTGCATGCTGCTATAGGTGGTCCCTGAGGCCAGGTGGCGCAGAGTGAGTGCCACCTTGAGCTCAGGGTCCAGGCTGGGCTGAAAGTTGGTGTTTGCCTTGGTCAACCTGGGTGTCAGCCGCTGCACAACTTCGTCAAACATGGCTGGAGGCATCCTCATGAAGTTTTGGAATGCACGAGTGTCTTCGTTCCTGAGCTCCACCATCAGCTTGTTGTACAGTCTGTCCTCTGCTCTTCTGGCGAACCATCTTCGTACCTAGACGCTTCTTGGCCGCCCCTTTTTCTTCCTGTAGTAGAGTTCACAGAGCCTTTAGATGGCTTCACACTATTGCAGAAGGATGGTGGCTGCCAAAAGGACTGTGTTACGATCCATGGTGGACATGACTGGATGCTGTGGAAGAGGAAGAGGCAGATGAAGGTTGCCGAGGTCTGCAGCAGGGCTGCTGGTCTGAAAGTGAGATCCAGATGTGTTGCTCCCCCTTTTTATGGGCAGTATAGGTGTCCCTTTGCACCCTCTAGGCATCCTCTAGGCATCCTCTAGACATCCTTAATATCTGAGATAGGTCCCCTCTGCGAAGGTTTTTTCCGTTTTACATGCTTTGTTTCTGTGCTGCATCCACTAGGCATCCGTTCTGCATCCGTTCCGCGTCCGTTCCACTTCCACCATGCGTCCGAGCGGATGTGAGTTGCGCAGCTGCGGAACGGATGCCTAGCGGATATAGCGGATGCATAACGGATGCATAACGGATGCCTAGCAGATGCGTAGCGGATGCAGAACGGACAAATTGGATACATTTTCTGCGCAAAAGTTTTGAGCAGCTCAAAACTTTCTGAGCAGATGAAACGTCAATAAACGGATGCTGGACGGATAGAGAGGAAGCAAAACGGAGGCAGTGAGTACATCGCGTTAACCAACGGATGGCTAGCTTTTTCGTCTGTTTTACATCCTCTTTGCATCCGTTGGTGCAGTGTGACAGGGGCTTAATGCTTGACAGTTTTGATGATTTTATGGAAAAAGTCCATGAAGGACTTCCAGTCAGAAATAAACATAGATATTGTCAAAAAAGTCATTTTAGCAAATTCTATTAACTCCATTCTTCTATTGATTAATTCCATTAATTCTATCATCTTCGTCAACCATTCCCCCACTGTGGGTACATGTCATCTTGATGTGTACAACAATCTATTGCAATTATCATATACAAAACAGGATTTTTTTTCCAACTGTTTGTCTATCAGTCCAAAAAGAAAAACGCCTGGTCTGAATTGTATATTGAATTTTAAAATTTTCTGAATTAGTGTATTTGAATGCAATTTTTTCTACTTTTCTCTTAGGTGGCCAGACATAATTATATGTCCATTTTTGTTCACATTCCCAATTTGAAATGCCTTTATACATTCTAGACCAGCGGCCCTCAACCTTTTGGGCACCATGAACTGGTTCCATGGAGAGAAGTTTTTACGTGGACCAAAGGGTGCGTGGTTTCCTATGCTGCCTACAGATGGTGCTTTGTTGTCCCATTTCTGGCATGCCATGGCCTGCTGCTGGTCCATGGCCCAGGGGTTGGGGACCCCTGTTCTAGACAATTTCACTGCTGATATACCAGCAATTTTTTTTTTAAAAAAATCTTTTTAAAAGTATAAATTTCACTTCTTTCAACCTCATCTTCTCTCATTATTCCATCTGTATGTTATAACTAATGTTTTTAGCCAGCATTATCATACATTCTTACATTTGTTTCTCTTCTGTTTAAAATTTCAGTAAAAGTTTATACATTTTACCTGTTCTTCATTTGAACACAATTGGAATTTCTTTAAGAACAATGACATCCATATTATCAATCTTCAGTCTAATCTAAAAATGGTACTGCAAACCTGCCTTCTTTCCGACAGTATGCCAAATCATCCCTTGAAACATTTCCTATTTGTGCAAATATTGTATTTATTCTATATACTTTATCAGTATCTGCCTTTTTAACTACTAATCCCAATCCCCAAAAATTGATAATTTAATAAACTTTTCTCTAATATTTTCACTGGAATCTGAGATTGCTTTAAATCTTAAACAAAATTCCTTCTCTCTCAATTCTAATAGAGCCAGAAAGTTCTCTTTCATATAACTTTCTTTGTCCATAACTTCTGTTTTATTCTCCAAAATTTCCACATTGTCATTAATTTGTTTTATATTTCCAGACACTTATTTTACATTTATTTTCCATCTTCTTAACTTTTTTCATCTCCTTTTGTATCTCTTAAGTCTTTTATCCATTCTTTTTTCAAAAGATATAAATTTAGTATTAACTGATTCAGCTAACTTACCGCTCAATTGTTCAAACATTTTCTTAAGCAAATCTGATGTAATTCCTCTCCATTGGAATTGCTCTAGTGATCCTCTTTGTTCTGTCCGGAAAAACACGAGGTAGACCGGGTTCCAACAACAAAGTCTTTATTCCAACAACAGCCAGTAAAAACGGAACATTGGCTCAAGCCGCGACAGCCTTTTTATACTCTCCTGTCTGCCGGCTTGTAGCCAATGACATTCATTTGATTTTACCGCCTTTGTGCGGCTTCGAGGATTGGTTCCCTTTTGAACCAATCCCTTTTAGTTTTTAGTAACCAATCAGAATGAGTTATTTGGAGCCAACTATTTTATACAGAACACCCCTCCCCTCTTAGTTCAGTCCTACGTGGTGACGTAGTCTCGCAGGTAGGTGGGGATTCTCCTGACTCAACTGGACTTGCGCGGTTCATTTTTGTTGGAGACTTCGACCGGTTCGGATGGGGCTGCCGTGTCTTCCGTCCTTCTCCCTGGAACCGTCTGGAAGGGTGAGTCAGCCATTTTATTGCCGCCTGAGTTGCTTAGGCTGGCGGTTTTGCCGCTCCCTCCCGTTTCCTCCGGGCAGGTTGAGCTGGCCTGGCTGGCCCCCTCCAATGGACTCTTCACGCAACTTCCTTCAAACAGTGAGTCTCTATTTTGCTCTTTTTGTCTGTACTCATTTTCGGAGTTTGATTTAAACGGTTCTTTATTTATTTCTCGCATTTCCCCCCCCTCTTTGGTTTGAATTTCGTCGTTTTTGTATATGCATAGTTGTGTTTTTTCATTTCTTTCTAAATTTCGGGAACGAAGCTGGTCTATGTGCCGCTTCCATTCCCTGCCGTCGTCTACCGTTAATCAGTAGGACTTGGGGCCTGTTATTTTTGTAATTTGTCCCGGTAGCCATAATGGGTCCCCAGTGAAGTTTTTAGTATACACTAAATCGCCAATTTCAAAACTCCTGAATCGCGTAGAGGAGTCAGGGGGGTTTTCTGGTGTGAAATTTGGATGCAGCCTATCTAGGTGCGACCTTAGTTTTCTCCCCATCAGTAGTTCTGCCGGGGTTTTGTTGGTTGTCGTTTATAATCGGTTTATTTTGTTTTGGACATCTCCAGTGTCCATTTTTTCTAAACCCTCCTTGGTAAACCTGACCATTCTTTCTGCCCTACCGTTTGCAGCCGGATGGGCCGGCGCGGTAAGGGCATGTCTTATACCTAGGGAGGCTAGGTATTGCTCGAATTGTAGGCTGGTTAATTGTGGCCCATTATCGGACACTAGGACGTCTGGTAGGCCATGGGTTGCAAAAAGTTTGTCTAATTGTTTTATCACGGTTTCTGTTGTCGTTGATGGCATAATTTTTACCTCTAGCCAATTAGACTATGCATCCATGACAATCAGAAATGTGTGCCCCTTGGTAGGACCTGCGAAATCGATGTGGATTCGCGACCAGGGGCCTCTTGGGGTTTCCCAGTCCCTTACGGGTGCTTTTGGTGGGGATGTTCTGATTCTCTGGCATTTGTTGCATGAGTTTACCCAGTATTCTATGTCCCTATCAATACCCGGCCACCAGACATAACTTCTGGCAAGGCTTTTCATTTTAACAATTCCAGGCTGGCCCTCGTGCAACATACCTAGTACCCTGGGTTGCAATTTGTTAGGAATAATTACCCGCTTACCCCACAATAAACACCCTTTTTGGATTGAGAGTTCAGTTTGTCTGGTCCGGAAAGGTTTAAAAGTCTCAGTTTTTTTGTCTTCCGGCCAACCTCTACCTACCCAGTTAAGGACGCGGGCAGTCAATGGGTCTTTTGCGGTGGCTCTGGCGACATCATTCGCAGATATGGGTAGATCGGGGCAAGTCTCTATCTGTAGAGCAGTCATCATTGGTGCTGGGTCTTCTTCTCTTGATGGCAAGGGTGCTCTGCTCAAGGCGTCTGCATGGGAAATTTGTTTCCCTGGCCGTTGTATTAGAGTATAGGAATAGGCTGCTAGGAACTCCGACCACCTAGTCATTCTTGAGGACAGAATATTTGGTGTGGGCTTGTTTCCTGCAAAAATTCCTAATAGCGGTTTGTGGTCTGTTACGATTTGAAAAGTCCGCCCATATAGGTACTCGTGGAAATGTTTTACCCCAACGACGATTGCTAGGGCTTCTCTGTCCAATTGGCTGTAATTCCGCTTGGTTTTTGACAGGGTTTTTGAATAGTATGAGACGGGTGGCTCTCTTCCATCAGGTAGTTGGTGGCTCAGGATGGCACCGATTCCAAATGATGAGGCGTCGCAGGTCACTCTCAATGGTAATGTGTCGCTAAATTGAATGAGAACGGTGTTCGATGTTAGCAAGTTTTTTATTTGCTGGAAAGCTTTCTTTTCTTTATAACCCCAAGTTCAAAATGCTTTCTTGTCCAGTAAACGGTGCAATGGTTCTGCTATTGTAGCCTTATTTGGTAGGAATACATCATAAAAATGTATCAGCCCTAGAAATGCTTGTAACTCGGTTTTGTTCTTTGGTTCTGGTGAGTCTTTAATGGCTTTAATTTTCTTTTCGGTAGGGTGTATACCTTCTCCGTCTATTAAATAGCCCAGGAATTTGACGCTCTTTTTTATTAGGCAGCACTTTTCTTTTTTTACTTTTAGGCCAGATTCCCTGAATTTGGTTAGTACTTCCTTAAGTCTCTTTCTTAGTTGGTTTTCATTTTTTGATGAGAATAGGACGTCATCGAAATATGGTACAACTCCTTGTATGCCATTTAGGAGGCGTTCCATTAGGCTCTGAAAAACGCCTGGGGCTACACTCACTCCAAATTGGAGTCTGTTACATCTGAAAGCCCCCTTGTGAGTAACTATAGTCTGTGCTTCTGCTGTTTCGGGGTCTACTGGGAGCTGTTGATAAGCTTGTGCCAGATGGAGTTTGGCAAAAACTTTTCCACTCCCCAGGAATGTAGTAAGTGCTGCACTACTGGCACCGGGTATGCGCTCTGTTGCAGTGCGTGGTTCAGGGTAGCCTTGTAGTCACCACAGATTCGAATGGACCTGTCAGGTTTAATAGGTGTAACTATAGGCATTTCTCACTTAGCATGGTCCACAGGTTCTAATACCCCTTGTGCTACTAGTTTATTTAGCTGTTCCTCAATCTTTGTTTTTAAGGCAAAAGGAACTCGCCTGGCCTTTAGTCTCTGTGGGGTTAGTTGGGGGTCTAGACTAAAAGAAATAGGGTTTCCCCGATACTTGCCAAGTGAGCCGTCAAAAACATCCTGGAATTCCTGGATTAGGTTTTCTTCCCAGTCAGTTGTGGCCACTTGGTCTATCCCGGTCATCCCGATGCCCAATGGCACGAACCATTCGATGCCCAGGAGGCTTGGTCAGTCTCGGTTGACTATGGTCAGCGGTAGCACTTCAACATGTTTGTAAGTGATTCGGAATTGTCCCATGCCGACTACAGGGATTCGGTTTCCCTGGTAGTCTTTGAGTGTTAGCCGCTGCTTCTGGAGTTCTTTAGGTTTGATATCTGGGACTAGTTGTTTGAGGGTGTCCCAAGATACCATGGATAGGAAGGATCCAGAGTCTACTTCCGTTTCGCAGGGCTTTCCTTCGATTTTCACAATTATCTTGACTTTCTTTCCGCTTTCCGTCTGAGTGCTTCCTATAGTAACAGTCTGATGTGTATTCTCTCGGTTAGACGTTCGCTTGTTCCGCTGCCACTTTCTCTCAGCTCGCCTGGGCTCGGCCTGTATGGGGGAGTTGCTGCGTCTCGTTGGGCTGTAGTTTTTCTTGTTCCTGCAGACTTTCTCGATATGCCCTCGTTTCTTGCAAGTTCTGCAAATGGCATTGAGAAACCTGCATTCGGCTCAAGGATGATTTCCTCTGCAGCCAGCGCATTCCTGCCAATTTCTCCTTTCACGCTCTTTCTTGTTGGCGTACAGGCGGTGGACCTCGTCATCTACTTCGTCTGATTCGGACATCTCGCCATAATCTTCGTGGTAAGTGGTAGCGGGAGACTGTTTTTTTCCTCTGGCCAGGCTTGTTTCGTCTCCGTTCGCATTCATCTGCTTCATTTTGACAGCCGATTTTTTCGCGGCTTCAGCAGCTGTGGCTTCCGCGATGGCCTCGGCTATGGTTATGTTGGGCTTGTTTAATAGTTTGCTCTGTGTTGTCGAGTCTCTTAAGCCCAACACTACTCGGTCTCTCATGGCCTCATCTAGGTTTAGGAATTCGCACTCTCCCCCTCTTTGTCGGAGAGCGGCTACGAAGTCAGCAATGGTCTCACCTTCTCTCTGGTCTCTTCGATAGAATTCGTGTCACTTTATAAGGTTGGACACCATCGGGGCATAGTGAGCTTTGAGCAGCCTCTGAAGCTCTGGCCACGTCGACTGCTTGACGTCTCGGGGCTTCGCTAGGGCTTTGGCCATCTTGAAGATTGTAGGCCCGCAGTGTGTTAAGAACACAGCCCTTTTGTGCTGATCTGAGATTCCCTCCATCTCATTGCTTTCCAAGTACATCTGGAAACGGTCTACATAGGAATCCCAATCCTCTTCGTTGGGATTAAAAGGTGCGGGCGGTGCGCTGTTCCTGGCCATTCTGTTTGCCGTCTGGAATTCTATATCACCGCATGCTTGGTCTCGTATTTAGGACAATCCCATCCTCGTCGCCAGTGTTCTGTCCAGAAAAACATGAGGTAGACCAGGTTCCAACAACAAAGTCTTTATTCCAACAACAGTCAGTAAAAACGGAACATTGGCTCAAGCCGCGACAGCCTTTTTATACTCTCCTGTCTGCCGGCTTGTAGCCAATGACATTCATTTGATTTTGCCGCCTTTGTGCGGCTTCGAGGATTGGTTCCTTTTTGAACCAATCCCTTTTAGTTTTTAGTAACCAATCAGAATGAGTTATTTGGAGCCAACTATTTTATACAGAACACTCTTGTCCCCTTTATTTATTTTTTTCTGTTTTCTGGTGGTTGTCATTATGATATATTAATCCAAAAATGAAAGTGTCTCATATAAGAAAAAAAATATCCCTTCTTTCTTCCACCTATTTTGTCTTCTTGTGCCCTTTATGACTCAAATGGCACTCTGTGATTATAGTCACAATCACAGTTGGCCTCTCTGTAGTTACAGTTAGTATCACAGTGTATGTGATACTAACTGTTTTATGTTTTATTTTGTAAAATCCACCCATTGTCCATACTCTTCAATAATTTAAAAAAACATACACATTTCTACAAAGATCTGGTTCATTTGTCTATTTTAATTCCATTTTTTTCAAAAACACTGAATAGTAGTCTTTCAAAATAAGTATCCCTTTTACTAGTTGTGTACTTATATCTTTCTTATAGCTATTTCCTAGAAGATTTTGCCAAAAGTTATTAAATGTTTGAAACCTTTTTTCCCTTTGTAATCCAGAAAAAATGTTGACTTACCAGGTTGAATTTTCTTCGTTTTCCTTCCCTATAAATTAATTACATTCTGAAAGTGTTGAAAGAAAAGACGCTCACATGAACCATGTGTCCATATAGGTCAGTGGTGGCTAACCTTTTTGGGGTTGTGCCAAAAATTGTGTGAGCATTAGCACGCACACACTTGTGTGCCAGCACCCAGAATGTAATGTGCACTCTCCCACACCCTCTGCACATGCATGTGCAATCCCCACCACTCCCTTACCTTCACTGCACTTCACAGTTGGTTTGAGGCCTTTTTTGACCTCCCAAAGGCTTGGAAAAAGCCTCTGCAAGGCTTTTCAGGCCGAATAATATGCTCGTTTCATCACTTCTGGTGTTACAGGAAGTGACGAAATGGGCATATTCACCCTGAAAAGCCTTGCAGAGGCTGTGACTCACGCACATATGTAGTGAGGTAAGTTTGCCTGTGACTCGTGTGCCTGCACAAATGGGTCTGTGTGCCACGCGTGCCACAGGTTCACCATCATGGATATAGGCTACATTACAACCGTGAGCTTGGTTGAAATCTGCCAACTTTCAGTTGTTTAATTCACAAGTTGACTGCAACAACCTCAGTTCCTGTATACTGTGTTCATAAGAAATAGCTGCCCAGTGTGCAAGTAGGGGGACTCAAAATCTCTTCCTTTTCAATTCACTGTGTGGCCATCAAAATCCATCACAATGCCATCTCCATTTCTTCAGGGACTTCTAGTTCATCATGAATCTTCACCAGAACATCCCTTTCATGAATATTCTGAGAGTATAAACTAGGCATCAGAGTTCACTCAAATTCAGACAAAATATGGACCTATAAATAGGTTTGCAAGGCATTTAGCCAATTTATATATCCCAAACTTGTCTTTTGATTTAGCATGTGTGCAAAATTATAACTGGGGAAAATGTACATTTCCCAGACTTGTGAATCTTGGTGGGGGATGGGTTCTAAATAGTTAGTGCTAGAAGACAATAGAATCCAGTACCTGGCTTGCTTTGTGATACCCGCTGCTTACAATGTGCTAACACTATTGCCTGTCAGAGAAATGTGAAAATATCCAAGCACTTTCTGAAAATCATCTGAATCTGCTTGATGCCTCTCGTGGACTATCCAAATCAGTTCCATCAACCTACAGAGTCTCTTAATCACAATGGAATCAGAGTATGGCCTGATTCTACCAATATGATGGTGGAAATTCTATTCATCTCCAGATGCTCCAACAACTGCTCGGAGATAAAAATAAGATTCAATGTATGACCATTCCCTGAATTAGAACCAGGATATCTTCTAACAAGCCCATGATCACTGTGGAGAAAATCAATTCTCAAGCTTTGTTTAGTCCTGAAAACTAACAGGTTAGGATCAAAAAGCATCCGTGGTCTGTTGCCAACCCCAAGTTGTAATCAAGCAGCTCTAGGAAGGAACCAACTTGTAGCAGGACAGTTTGTACATAAGAAAGCCTGCAAATTTCTTTCTATGACCATGTATAACATATAGGCATTTACATCCTTTATGTCCACAGCACTATCCTTGGCCATGGTCAAGGTCTATCACATGATTAGAGTTACCTCCCCTTTCCAGTCATGATATCAAGGTTATTGAATGCCAAGTAACTGTCTGGGCAAATTTCCAATATGATAACATCATCACTATTACCCAGCCAGAGTCTGCTTATCCAATACTAAATGATGACTGAGGATGGACTTCAAGACAAATAAAGGCCATTGGAATGATATTCAGGCATCAATGGATGTCTTTAATTATATCTTATTTTTTAAACAGCAGATAATTTTTGTCCTGCAAAGATTGAATCATTTCTTTGGATATCCTCTCAAAAGTCTCAAAAATGATTCCTGGGGTACACTAATTACATGTATTTAACTTGTCCATTGGTTTATTAATTTGCATTTCATGACACGCATTTTTAATCATAGGGTTTAAGCCATCAGCACATTCAGAGTACAAAACCCTGCTTAAGATTATAATTAAAATGCATAATTGTTAAGTAGCAAGGAATGGCAATTGTTTGAATGAAGCTATTGTCAACTTAAAACTAAAAAAATCTATCATGAAAGCTAAATTACAGATCGTATGAGCGATCATTATTCTTGCTCGGAACCTTTGAAACAATATTTTATCATATCAAATTGGAATCTGTCAAATGTTTATACTTATACATGGAAAAGATACATTTTCAGGTCTTGTGTGCTTTAATCTATTTTTTTTAGGATTTATTTATTTATGTAAGTTATGTTTTGCTTTCCTCAATGAAACATGAAAGTCATTTTCCTTAAAGTTTTGCCAAATAAGCACAAAGGGAAGCACATTCAAAAAGGAGAAAGTGTGGGGAGGGGGGAGAAGCAAAGCCCATTAATTTTTAAAAGTTCATACATAATATATCATAAAACCAGGATGAATAATATGGTGCCCCAGCTTTAATAAAAAGCTCCTTGACCATTTCTCACAAACTTTGAGATGTAATCAATACTCAAAAAGGTATCTTGGGGACATTGCCAAGATTTATGCCTTTTTGCAAAGAATGGCACTTTTTAACTTCAGCCAGCGAAATGGTAGTGGACCTCAGAAAAAGAAGAAAAGATTGTTCTTTCTCCTTCTATAGCACTCTAATTCTATGATGAGTTTTATTGTCCTCACCACACCCACTTCTTTGAGAGGTAAGAATGCACTAAAGAAAGAAAGCAAATGCCGGAAAACTCATGGGAACCTGAACAAGCTGCAATTATGAGTTCTTTTCTACAGTATCTTTAAAAAGACAAGTCAAGGATTGCACAAATGAAGATGGATGATCAAAGATGCATGAATGAAATTCATTCCTGTCAGGAAATAATGGAATTACCATAGAATAATTTGCCAAGTATGCAGAAGTGGAAATCCCAAGTGCAGAAGATAAATTTCAAGGGAAGAATAAAGGATTTTAAGGCAAAAGAGCTTCATTGAAATGTCTCCATTTATTGAGTTCAAGACATAGTACAAAGAGAAACTAAGTATTTATGAAAAAAGGAGCAACCCTTTTTTAGTGTATGATACCTCAACATTTATGAAAGCATTTTTCTAGATTGATAATTTCAAGTTCCTAGTGCTGTAGGAAGTATTATATAATCACATATTGAGTAATCAACAGGTGAACTTTATTTTATTTAGCAGTTTCTGTAAATGATTGTAAAATAATGATGCATGATTATAAAAATGACTCTACTCTTGAACAGCATTGATCTTGCAAAGCACTCCCTTAAACAAATTTTAATTCAAACTCATTAATGTCATCTATTAGGAGCAATTAATGTGAATAGAAAATAATTGTATCAGGGAGGTGGAGACTCAAGAAGATTTTGTGCATTAATATTCCATATGCAGTTCAATTACATACTCAATTCTTTCTATTTTTCTTGGAAGGATTACTAATCTAATGCTATTTTCCCCATATTAATTTGTATACTAATTACCAAAGTTTTATATGAATGTTAATCCTGGACTGTTTAATTGCAAAAACAATACATTTTGCGATTTATGTAAATATGACCTTTTGATTAATAACTTCAAAAGAATTTTAAGCCTGACAAAAATGTACAATACCTTGTCAATAACACCATTAGAGCTGCTTGTTTTTTAATTACTTAAGCAAGCAAATAGACAATTTTTCATGACATTGCAAAACAAGCCTATTTGTATATTTTCTTCCTCTTCCTCCTCTTCCTCCTCCTCCTCCTCCTCCACCACCACCACCACCATCTTCATAATAGAACAAAAAAGCTTCAGCTTTTGTTACTAATATAGTCTATCTAAGATTTCATTTTTTACTGGTATCTCTATATATTCACATAATGAATATAATGCAACTGTTGTACATTTATTTCATTTATTTATTAAACTTAATTATGCTGCTAATAGCTCATTCTGGTTCTAAAATGATAAGTAATCAAAATGTATGAGAAAATAAAAGTAGTAAGCTATTAACAGGGGCAATTGTTGCCATATTAGGAAAATATTTTCTCTACTCCAAATCCAAGCTGACAGGACTCTTAAAATAAAGATGTAGTAAGCTACATTCACTGTTACCACAGCAGTAGAATATAAGGTCTACAAATAAGTTGCTATTCAAATTTAAGTTGAATATAAAGTACAAACAGTAGTAATAATTTGAGAATGCTGCAAGTAGATAACATTAAATAATACTTAATTCCTAGCAATCCCTATAATAATTTATCATAAGGGGGAGGGGCTGTGCCATCTAGCCTCTCCCACTCTGCTGCTTCTTACATGTTCAGGAAAAGTTCTAGACCTTTAAAACATGGACAGATACCTCAACCCCACGATGAAATAGAGAATTGTGCCCGGAAAAATAATAATAACATGAACATTAGTGTTGTTGCTGTCCAACTATCCCATTGCTTGTATCTAAACATAAAATCCTCCTCCTACTCATCCTGCCCCTCCTTACATTTTAAAATAATGTCAGATATAGGTGATACCAATAAAAATCAAATACGAGTAGTGAAACATGGACATACAACAAATCTGAAATGTCAGACAACTATATATTCTAATATATCATTAAAAGCCAATCACACTATCAGACATCTCAATCATTTCCTAATGAAACCATACCCCTATAAAACTTTAAGTTTGATGAATTTAGGTAACATACTTCAGAATATAAAGAACAGACTTTAGATGATGAACAATATGTTAAATTATGCATTAAATTAAAATACAATTTTTAGGTATGACACAAATATGCATATTTTGGCCATCTAAGAATGATTTTGGATTACAATTGCATCTAAGAATGATTTCTAATTACAATCACTTTTAAAATACTAACACAAAGAGGCATATTCCCACAATTTACTTTACTTGGCCATTCTTCTGAAGAATGAAGAACGCCCACAGAACCGGTTGTTAGAAAATTTGAATCCCACCCCTGCTTTCAACTATTTATATATATAATGCTATTTCAGAGTACTTTGAAACAGCATAAACACAGATTATGAAATGGAATTATAATTTTCAGGATGTGTTTCACTTTATAGTGACATACCAATGGTAAAACATCTCATACCAGTTCTAAGAATAATATTTGATATTCCATTGAAATTTACACTGTTTCATCTTTACAAATGTGTTCAGTTTCAGCATTTACTTGATCATATGGTTTTTGATTTCTTTGGGTTTTGAACTTTACTTTCTTTCTTTTTTTTTCAAATTAAAAGAAAGTCTTAAGAATCATACATTTAAAACATTTAAAACAAAAAAACAAATGAGCATATAAGCAGATATATATGCATATATACATTTTGCAGCGAAAGTTGAGCAATGGTTACACATTTTTAAAGATTTTTTAACATGTTTTACCAATGACGTGATCTGCCTTGTTACAATACCTTCTTCGTTCTTTCAATGTTTCAGTTTCACAAAATATTTTATGATTAAACGCACATCTTCAACAACTTATCCAGTTGTCAAATAATGCCTTTTCTTTAACCATTCATACCAGCAATTCCATGTTTTATAGTAATCACTATCTTGGTTATTTTTTAGTAGTTTAGTTAGGCTATCTATCTCTGCACACTCATGAATTTTTTTGATGACCATCTCCTCTGAAGGGATGGAAGACAATTTCAAATTTTGTGCACAGCTTATTCTAGCTGCTGTTATAATATAATGTGTAAAATTAAATATTGGTATTTTTTTCTATTTTTGAATCTATCATACCCAGCAAGAAAGTTTTGGGTTCAAGTTTTACTTCTTGCTTAGTTATATTTAAAATCCAATTTTTGATATTTTTCCAGAACTTTTGCGCAAATGGACATGTCCATCACATATGGAAATATGTTTCCTGGATGCAGTTATATTTCCAGCAGTTTGGGGGGAGGTTTGGGAACATCTTAGCCAGTCTTGTGGGTGGCAAGTGCCAATGATACACCATTTTATAGAGGTTCTCTTTATATGAGGCTGACACAGTTAATTTGTCGTTTGTTTTCCAAATATGTTCCCACTTGTCTAATTCAATACTGTGGCCCACATTTTTTGCCCAAATTATCATACACTCCTTGACTGTTTCTTCTTTTAGTTTATAATCCAATAGATATTTATATATTTTACTAATCATCTTCCTTTCCTCTCCTTGCCAAATTTTATCTAATTCTTGATAGCTCATGTTAAAATTGAATTGTTCTTTATCGTTTTTTTAATGCGATTGTATCTGCGCTTAGGGCCACCAGGATATCTTTTTTCCTAAAATTTGTATTTGATTCCTAGCCTTTAGCTCTCCATTTTGATGTAATAAATCTTTATATCTTACAATATTATCAAAATCTAAAAGATTTGGATGTGTAACTGCCTCCACTGTAGATAACTACAGTGGGACCTTGCAGTAATGTACTTTTTTAATCTTTTCCCAAATATTTAGTAGCACATTCCTGATATAATGCCTTTGAAAATGGTGTTTACTCTTTCCATCCCACATAAACGTGTGCCATCCGAGTTGGAGATCAAAGCCTTCCAGTGTTAAAATCCTTTTGTTTGTCAGATTGACCCAATCTTTAAGCTAAATTGCTATCGCAGCCTGGTAATATATCTCAAAGTCTGGAAGACCAAAGCCTCCTTTCTTTCCATCATCTTGTAGTAATTTATATTTTATTCTGGATTTTTTTCCTTGCCATATAAATTTAGATATATGTTTATTTAGTTCTTCAAAAAAGGTTTTCTCCAACTTGATTGGCCTCGTCTGAAATAGGAACAACAATTTTGGCAAAATGTTCATTTTTACTATTGCAATATGGCCTAATAGAGATATTTGTAGTTTAGCCCAATTATCAAAATCTTTAAATATTTAGATTGTTAATTTATCATGATTATCTTTTTTAATTGGTGAGCTCCTAGCTGTCAGCCATATCCCCAAATATTTTACTTTATTTACCACCTGTATCCCTAATTTTTTTTTGTTAATTCTTCCTTTTGTTCATTTGTACAGTTTTTTGTTCTCATTTTTGTTTTTTCTTTATTATTTTTTAACCCTGCCACCTTTCCATATTGTTCTTTTTCTTTCATCAGAATAGGTGTCATTTCCAGGGGATCTTCCACCATAAAGGGCATATCATCAGAGAATGCTTGAAGAATACTCTTCTTTTTTAACTTTTAATCCCCTGATCTCTTGGTTTCGTCAGATTTGTACCAATAGTGTCTTTTCTGCTAGTATATAAAGTAGGGGAGTCAAGGGCCATCTTTGCCTTACACCTTTGTTTATCCTTATATTATTTGTATTTTCCCCATTTATTAATATTTTTGCAATTTGGGTATTTTATATTGTTTTAAGGAATCCTAAAAAATTTTCACCAAATTTCATTCCTGTCAATTGTTTAATTAGAAAATTCCAATTTAAATTGTCAAGCGCCTTCTGAGCATCTAAAAACATCAGTGCCATTGTTTTAGTTGAGTGTACATCATAGAATTCTAAAACATCCATAATTATTCTTGTATTTGTCTTCATTTGTCTATATGGCAGAAAAACATCCTGGTCAGTATGAATAATCCTACTTAATATTTTCTTTAATCTTTCTGCCAATATTGTGGCCAAAATCTTATAATCTACGCTTAAAAGTGATATTGGCCTATAATTTTGGATTTTTTGTGGATCTGATTGCTCTTTGTGAATTTGGGTTATATTTGCTTCGGTCCATGATTTTAGTATATTAGCATTATCCAAGGCTTCATTATCTAGATCTATCATGAAACTCCTCAAATTACTCTTGGAACTCCTTTTAGAATTCACACAGAATTCCACCTGCGCCCGGGGTTTTATTTAATTATTGGGCTCCAATTGTCTTTCTAATTTCTTCTGTGGATATTTTATTATTTAAAATACATTTGTCTTCATCCATAATTTCCAGTAATTTTTTTCCCTTCAAATATTGGGCAATAAGTTGTTCTGGTACTTCTGCTTGATTATATAGACTTGCAAAAAAGTCCTTGGCAATATCTTTTTTTCCCTTAACCTGGGTACATACTTTCCCTTTTTGGTCCTGGAGAGCTACAATTGTTCTTTTTCCTTGTTCTTTCTTTATTTTATGGGCTAACCATCTCCCTGACTTGTTTGCATTTTCAAAGTAGTTTTGTTTTGTTAGTTTAACTTTTCAGGCCAGGTCTTCCTGCATACTTAAATTTATCTTATGTTTTACCAAATCTATTTCTTTACTAGTATTTTGATTATTCGGATCAGCTTGTCTACTTACTTCTAAGTCTTTAAGTTTCTCTCTCCACACATTTTGTTGTCTTTTTTCTTGATGTTTTTTAATACTATCGCCAATAGTTAAACCTCTCACATAGGCTTTTGTTGTATCCCAAAGATTTTGAAGAGACATATGCTCTCTCTTGTTTATTTCAAAAAATATTTTCAATTCTTTTCTCACCATTTCAATATATTTATTATCTTTTAATATACTATTATTAAATGTCCATCTTCCAATCATTCTCTTTCCTTTCCACTTAATTTGAATAGGGTTATGATCAGCCCATACATTTGGCAAAATCTCTATATTTTCAATGTTTTCAATTGAGCCTGTGTCCATCCAAATCTGATCTATTCTAGACCAAGAATGATGGGGATTGGAAAAGAAAGTATATTGTTTTTTGGTTGGATATAGTTCTCTCCACATATCCTTCAAGTTAAATTCCCTTACCATGTTATTAAAAGACGATGGGAATAGTCTCCTTTTATTTTATTTTTTTTGGAACTTTAATAGTCTTTCTCCTTGTCTAAAACAGCATTTAAATCTCCTACAATACATACATTTGTATATTCATATTCTGTTATCTTATGGTGGAGTTTATTATAAAATTCTTTTTGGTTTACATTCGGGGCATATATTGTAACTAACAAGGTCTTTTTCTGGTTTAATATTATTTCTATAAATAACATTCTTCCATCATCATCTTTATAAACTTGTTTGTGTTGCAACCAATCTTTTATATATAATACAATACTCCTTTTTCTTTGATTTGAAAGGGCCCAATAAATTTTTCCCAATAAGTATCCTTTAGGAGGTCTGCCTGTTTATCTATGATGTGTACCCCTTGTATACAAGTTATATCTGCATTTTGCTTTTTAAGTTTTTCAAATGACTGTTTTCTTTTTAATGTTGAATTTAAACCATTGATATTAACTGAGAATAAGGTAATTTCTCTGCTCATATAACTGTCTGTGTAGAGCGTTTTTTGTTTCTTTCCTTGTTCTGGGTTCTCTTGTACTTGGTCTGTTGTCCTCATCTTCTCTAGGTTTCTGAGATTCTGACTGAGGTACAGGTTCTTTCTCTTCAGATAGTTGTTCTTCCTAACTTCTTGTATTTAAATCTTCCCCACTTTTATGATCTTTTTCGGGTCCCAAATATTGTTCGTGGAAATGTGCTTTCTCTATTGTGTTGATTTTATATTTTTTTATCCTGCCATGCTACTAGGAGTCCTTCTGGGGTGAGCCATCTGAACGATATATCATTTTTAATTAACTGAGATGACAAAAAACTGGTAGCTCCTTCTTTGCTCCCTAACTCTCCTAGGTATTTGCTTCAATGTAACCACTTCATGATCTTTATATATCAGTGGCTCATCTCTGGTCTTGCCATACAGCATGTCTTGTATCATCTTTCTCCCAAATCGGATGTGGACTTCTCGAGGTAATCTGTGCCTTCGGGCGTAATGCATGTATACTCTGTAGACCTCATCGATGTCATTCTCAATTTCCTGTTTGTCTTTCTGTCGGGCTGTTGCTATCAAATTCACCATTATTTCATGTATATCTTCCTTTTTATCTTCAACAACATTCTGGAATCTCAAATAAAATGATGCCTTTTCTAATTCTATATGCACCACAGAATCCCAAAGTTCACAATATAAAACTTTCTAATTTTGTTCCGATTCCTCTAATCTCTTTTCCACCACCTCAGTTCTTGCCTCTTCTATGTTTAATTTTTGTTCATGTTTGGTCATTGTCTCCAGGATCTTTCTGATTTTACTATCTAAATTTTGTATCTCATTCTTCACTCCTCCAATTTCTGTTCTCATTTCTAATTTCATGTCTTCGTGATTCCTTGCTATCAGTTCATAGATTTTTACCATCTTTTCCTGCATCATAGCAAGGGTTGATTGTACTGCCTGCACATTTTGGGTGAAACTTGTCTTTTCCACCAATAACATTGCGTCAATCGATCTCTGTCCCAGAGGTGAAGATGTTGCTGTTGTAGGTTTCTTCCCTGATTTTACATTTGTAGTTATTGTTTGCAATTTTAACTATTTGTACAAGCTCTCTGCAATCTACCATCAACTATCCTAATAGAGTTATATTGTCTTCTCCTTTAAATACCCTACATGTATTTATACATATATTGTTAAATGAGAATTTTTTATTATAGGTAGTCCCAGACAGATCTTATTTCAATTTCTTAAGAGATCAAATAGTCTAAGGTTTAGAGAGTTAAATATTAATCCAATATATATTTAATTAATCCACTATAAATACAAGTAAATATTAATGTTTAACCAGAAAAACACTAAATCTATGTAATCACAAAAATACTATAAATAGTTAAAGCACCCAGCTCATTAATATATTTAAATATATGAATTTCTTTTTCTTTAAGGATATATATTTAATCAAAGTAGGTCAATCTAATTTCTTTTTTTTCTCTTAGATTTCTTATATAGTACTTTTAAACAAAAATTGATTGGTATAGTTTATCAGTAAAAAACTAAAATGAGAATAATAATACTATAATAATACTATATAATTATCTTTGACCATCTATTTCATGTTTGTAGAATCACTTTCCAACAATTACACAATCCAAACAATTCAATCAGCATAAAACAATATTCTATACACAAATTTCTAGTATATATACCTCTATTAAATTAATTTATTCCAACATCACTTAAATAGACTTACCAATATCTTACCAATATCTATTAAATCAGATCCAGCATTTTTTTTTGTTGTCTTACATCATGTCTTAATTCAAAATGTCCTCGTTCCAAATTGCACTGTCACTTTCGCCATTTATGTATTTTCTTGTTGCTCTTTATTCTTATTCCCGCACAGTCACAGTTTCTCTTATAAACCTTAAACAAGTCTTTGTTATTTTGTTGTCAGGATTGTCTGTAAATATTTATCAGATTAAAGTTTCTTTTCCCCAGTCCTTTCTTCTGACCTTTCAATGCAGTAAAAGTTCATTCCCAACTTTTACACTCTTAATTGTCCTTTCATTTTCTTATAGTACTTAATCACTTTCACTTCTTTTTCTTTCTTTCCCCAGTTCTCAAATAAATGGGCAATAAAGTTCTATAATTTACTCCTCCACTCGCAAAATAAATGTTGTTATCTCACCCTTCGTCTCCTCAGGTTTCATGGCTCCATTAGTCAGCATAAATCTCTGCTGTTGTTTCAGCGAGCATTCCTGTCAAAGACTCTGCCGCTTCACCACACCACTCAGTTTGGAGCTTTCTTTACAGTATACACCAATATTCTGAAGATCTTCTTTAAGCCCATGTCACACTGCACCAACGGATGGAAAGAGGATGTAAAATGGAGAAAAACACTTGCCATCCGTTGGTTAACGCGATGCATCCGTTCTGTACGCACTACGTCCATTTTTCTTCCTCTCTATCCGTCCAGCATCTGTCGAATGAGGTTCCATCCGCTCAAAAAGTTTTGAGCTGCTCAAAACTTTTTCAGTGGAAAATGTATCCAACATGTCCATTCTGCATCCGCTACGCATACGGGGAACATCCGTTCTACATCCGTCGTCATCCGTTACGTGTCCGCTACATCCGCTAGGCATCCGCTGTGCATCCGCGCAACTCAAATCCACTCCAGCAGAAAGCGGACACAGGGAGAATGTGAAACGGACGCGGAACAGATGCGCAGTGTTAGTAGCACGGACAGAGAAAGGATGAAAGCAGATGGAGCTCGCAAAGAAAGCATTTAAAATGGAAAAAACGTTCGCAGAGGGGACCTATCTCGGATATTAAGGATGTCTAGAGGATGCCTAGAGGATGCAAATGGACACATAGTGGAAAACCTATATTGCCTATAAAAAGGGGGAGCAACTCACCTGGATCTCACTTTCAGTCCAGCAGCCCTGCTGTGCAGACCTCTGCAGCCTTCATCTGGCTCTTGCTCTTCCACAGCATCCATTGAGGTCCACCATGGATCGTAACACAGTCCTTTTGGTAGCCACCATCGTTCTGCAACAGTGCGAAGCCATCTACAGGCTCTTTCAACTGTTCTATGGGAAGAAAAGGAGGCGGCCAAGAAGCATCTGGGTCCGAAGATGGATCGGGAGAAGAGCAGAGTACGGAATGTACAACAAGCTGATGGTGGAGTTGAGGAATGAAGACACCTGTGCATTCCAGAACTTCATGAGGATCCCTCCAGCCATGTTGACGAAGTTGTGGAGCGGCTGACATCCAGGTTGACCAAGCAGAGCACCAACTTTCGGTCCAGCCTGGACCCTGAGCTTAAGGTGGCACTGACTCTGCGCCACCTGGCCTCAGGGACCACCTACAGGAGCATGCAGTACGGCTGGAGGGCGCCACACAACACCATCAGCATTGTGGTCAGAGAAGTGGTGCAGGCCATCATCAAAGAATACCTGGAGGAGCTCCTCCAGTGCCCCTCCACTGAAGAAGGCTGGAAGAAAGTTGCAGAGCAGTGGTATCAGAAGTGGAACTTCCCCCACACGTTGGAGCCATAGATGGCAAGCACGTGGCCTGCAAAGCTCCATCCAAGTCGGGGTCCACTTATTTCAACTACAAGGGCTTCTTCAGCATCATCCTCTTCGCCATGGTTGATACTGACTACAAGTTCATGTACATCGATGCTTCAGGCAACAGGTCAGCTTCAGATGCCCAGGTATACAACGCCAGTAACCTCAAGGAGGGGCTGGAATGCAACCTCATCCTGGGCTTCCCAGGTACAGACCGCCTGCCCAACGACACACAAGATGTGCCCTACTTCATCGTGGGGGATGACGCCTTCTCCCTCAGAACCTACCTCATGAAGCCCTACACTCCCAGACTCCTCACCCGTGAAGAGAGGATCTTCAACTACAGGCTGTCCAGGGCAAGGCGGGTGGTGGAGAACGCCTTTGGCATCCTGGCCAACAGGTTCCAGGTACTTCTCACCACCATGCAGCATCACCTAGAGACCGTGAGGAGGTTTGTGGAAGCTTGCTGCATCCTGCACAATCTCATGCGCACCCGCTACCCAGTCTTGCAGAACAGCCTCATGGACCTCCAACAAGGCAATGGGGACATGGAGCCTGGAGAATGGAGGCAAGGGCGAAAACTGATCGACACTGAGGATGTGCAAGACCCCAACAGAGCCTCATGTGAAGGGAAGAAGCAGCGCAACCTCCTGAAACACTGGTGCAACTCCCCAGCTGTGGAGTGGCAAGACAGGATGATAGATGCTTAATGGATGCTTCCTTCAGCCTGTCTCATCACACGGATGAGATTGGGCCATGTATTGTGTTGGTGGACCTCCTGGTAGCGGTAGCCTTCGAAGGTGAGGGCCTGTGGAAAGCCTTGGAATGGGAGGGACATCACCTGGGGTGGAGGAGCAGACCTGGACTGGGTGGGAGCAGGTTCATCTGGGTCTCGAGGGTTGTGAAGCAGATCGGTGATCCTGTCCTTCACCACCTGGTACTGGGGCTCGGGCATGTCCATGAGGGTCTGGTTCACATAGGTGAGGAAGGGCTTGCAGTTGGAGGATGAGGAGTTGGTGTGTACCAGCTGAGAGAGGAGATCTATGCTATCTCCAGCAGGACAGTGTGGCTTCTGTCCCTCCAGTTTGCCTCTCTGCCTTTCTGTGGAGGTGGAGCTGGGGGTGGATGCAGGTTGGGCTGGGGTGGAAGTGCCGTCTCCTTTCTCCCACTGCGTCAGGGGGTCCTCCACGCACTCCGCCATGGGTAGTACAGCTGTAGGGGGGTTCTCCATCGTGGCACGATCCACAGATACCTGCCTGGAGACAGGAGCTGACTCTCTGCCGGAAGAGGACTGGCTCTCAGCAGGCTGCCTGAGAGAGAGGGTTGTGAGAGGGGCTGCTCCTCGGTGGTGGATCTCACCCTCCAGGAAGCTGCACTTGGCCATGACATCGTTCTCTCTGTCCGTCAGCTTGACCGCGGCCTGGCCAGATTTCTTGAGGTGCAGCTTCCCGTACCAGGTGTGCATGTGCTTTCACCAGCTGAGGAGCACCTCCGAAGTATAGCCCAGGCTCTCCGCCTTTTCTCTCCAAGCAGCCTGCTTCCTTTTGGTGTCCCTATAGAGCCTATGTCCCTTCCGCCATAGATACTCGTTCTCTCTCAGCCACTCCAGCACCTCATCCTCATGTTCCTCTTCTTTGGTGTATTGCCTCCTCTCCCGTTCTCACCTCTACCTCTTCCTCCCTTTGGCAGGACCACATGGGCCCTCATCAGAGGGGCTTCCAGGTTGTAGGGGCTGCTCCTCCACACCACCACCACCAGCAGCAGCAGCAGCAGCAGCACCAGGATCATCATCAGCAGAGTAAGCACCAGCAGCGCTAGCAGGACCAGCAGGACCAGCAGCACCAGCAGGACCAGGAGCACCAGCAGGACCAGGAGCAGCGCCAGCAGAGTAAGCACCAGCAGAAGCACCAGCACCAGGAGCAGCACCAGCAGAGTAAGCACCAGCAGAAGCCCCAGCACCAGGAGCAGCGCCAACAGAACTAAGCCCCAGCAGAAGCCCCAGCACCAGGAGCAGTGCCAACAGAGTAAGCACCAGCAGAAGCACCACCGCCAGAAGCAGCATCAACAGAGTAAGCACCAGCAGAAGCACCACCGCCATAAGCAGAATCAGCAGCTCCTCCAGAAGCACCATCAGCAGAAGCCCCAGCCCCAGAAGAGCCAGCCCGGGCAGCAGAAGTCCCAGCAGAAGCAGAGTGAGGGCCAGGGGGTGGGAGGGTGGCCCTTTCCCTCTTGCCAAGGCTGGCAGGAGATGGCTGAGTCTTTCTCTTCTTCCCCATGGTTGTGGGGTTGCTGGCTGTCTGGCTGTCTGGCAAGCTGTGTCTGGAGGCAGGTCTTTCCTCAGAATGGTGACCTGCTTGGGAGCTGCTTCCCTTTATATCCACGGGGCTGATGCAATGCATCCTTCCCGCATGCGCAGTGAATGCTAGGCTTCCGCTAGGCATCCGCTAGACTTCCGCTCTGCATCTGCTTCATCCGCTTGGCATCCACTGTGCATCCGTTTCATCCGCTTGGCATCCGCTCTGCATCCGCTCTTTCCGTTCTGCGTCCGCTTTGCTGCGCTCCCCTGGAAGCCTTGCGGATGTGCCATCCGCTCTCATCCATCCGCTAGGCTTCCGTGGAGCATCCGCTTTCCATCCGCCCTACATCCTCCCCCTGTCCGTTCCTTTCCGTGTTGTCCGCTCTGGTTATGCATATTTTTGCCCCTTTTGAGAGCGGATAACAACGTATGGAACATTTTTCTCGTCCGCTGTGTCCTTTTTACAAACGTTTTGCATCCATCGGCCAGTGTGACAGGGCCTTTAAATACGCCTTTCCAGTGCTCAGCCTGCTGCTTCTCTCTTTTCACTTCTTTTAATCGGCTGGGTTACTGCCTTTCTGGTTCTGATTGCTACAGTTGTCACAATTTCCCTCTTCTGTCGTTGGTTTTCAGGGGGTTCTTCTTCCAGTCTCTGTGATCGCGGCACTTCCCTAAGATCTCCATATCTTCCCCTTTCTTTTGCCTACCCCTCCCTGGTCCAGCATGCTCCAAAGAGCTACCAACTAGCGAAAATCAGAATCTTTCAGAGCACTGATCCGCATTGACACAGCACCCAACCGGAAGTCAGGTTCTGAGCTTTATTTTCTTGGTAAATCACAAATTGCACCTAAAATAGTTCAGGATTATGATTTATAAAATTTTCAAATTCAGTCAAACTTCACAATGCTTACTATATTCCCCTTTATTTCTGTAATTCTTGTGGTGGAATGTGGTCTGCATTCCCAGGAGGCAGGGGATGCATTCCAGACGAGTTGCAGCAATTCAGTTCAGATAGTTTGTGTGAGAGAAAGAGGGTGAAGACAGCACCTTTCTAATAGTTTTTAGAATATATGGTAGATGCAGAGGGTAGAGTGCTTAGTCTGGCAAGATTCTTTCTATAGGTATGGAACAAGAAGGAAACCTGCTTGGAAGAATCACGAAGTAATTTCACCAATAATAGTGCATTTCCCATAATCTGACTTGCTTCATCAAAGTTTCATTTTACAGAATTTAACAACCATGTTCTCATCATCAATTTTATAAGCTATTCTATTATCAAAAATGGCAGTGAGAGAAAATGTCATTTTTTTCTATATCCACTGTTAATTATCCTAAAATTAATGAATAAATATTTTTGAAATCAACTGGGAAAAGGTGTCCTCTAACTACAGAGTTTGTATCTCACATGGTGTTGATTATTGAAATATTCCTTTTGTGAAAATAAATTACCTATAAACCTCATGCCTGCTCCATTGCTACTATTAGGCTATGTGAAAAAGTACACAGAAACAACATAGATAAGGTAGGTGGGGGGGTGAGCTATCAGAAGATAAGCTGTTTTGTTTTGGAATATTTTTTTTGCAAAAAAAAAAAAACAGTGTTTACTTGTTAGATAAAGAGAAAGGTTTCTTTAGGGTCAACTTGCCAGAAAGCCTAAATTTACCGATATTTCAAAATAATTAGGAAGATAAAGTTTGGGGACAAGATAGTTTCATAGTGCAATATAAATTTGGTGTGGGTTATTTGATTTTTATATCTTCTTTTCTAAGCAATAAATGCTATTTTCTGTTATTACAGCATGATAACCATTCAGAAGGTGGGGGGAGACATTTAACAGCAGGCAAAATTGATGTATTTATTTCTACTAATAAATCTCTGAAATTTGGCAATACGGCTATGAGAGCTGAGCTGCAAAACTCCAGATAACCACTACAGGTAGTCCTTGACTTACAAACACAACTGATTTCCATTGCTAAGCAAGACAGATGGCAAATCAGTTTTAATGCATTTATGACTTGTCTTGATGCCATTGTTAAATGAATCACTGCCGTTAAATTAATAACATGATTGTTAAATGAATCTGTCTTTCCCATTTATTTTGCCAGTCACGAAAGGTGATCATGTGACCCTGGGACACTGCAACTATCATACACACATGCCAGTTGCCAAACTATTGAATTCTGATCATGTGACCATGGGGTTGCTGCAAAAAATGCATGAAAAAATTTTTTTAGTGCTGTTTTAACTTTTGTCACTAAATGAATGGTTTTAAGTCAAGCACTCTCTGTAAATGGCAATGAAGAGATACAAAAAATGTTTAAGGTTGTGGTACTTGCTAGTGTGTAGTGAAAGATCTGTAGCTCAGAGCAGGTATCTTTGTTAAGGAGTTAATTTTATGAACTTATCTTCTGAGTGCAAAAATATAGAAAGTAATTCTAGAATTAGTTATTATATCCAGATAACATTTGCAAACATCAATGCAGACACAGGAGATGATCAATGGTTTCATCCAGGGAGTCATTTCCAAGGCCAATCTGCCAATGATATTTCAACACAAGCCCTTAAAGATCTAAAAATGAAGCTATATACTCGTTTAATGTAAGATTCAGCTGAAATTATGTTTTATTTCATCTTTGTTTACATTCCTCTTTATATATAAATGTTATTTGTCCTGAAATGGACTTTGAGAAATAAAGTGTCACTTGGGATAGCTCCTCTGAAATATAGCGCAGGAGGAAAGGAAGCTCATTTCCTGGAGCAAATAGAAGCATTCTAATTTGTTTCAGATGGATCTGTGTTTGTGCATACATGGGAGAACTATAGTCCTGTTTTTTTGTTTTTATTATTAAGGATTAAATCTTCAGAGCTTTCAGAATGAACGGATAAATTCTTCCCTATTGACTGCTATCCCTCCTGTTGATCATATATATATTTATACATATCTACTATGCTATTCCCTTCCAGGGACAAAGAAAAAAATAATACTATGCAAAGCTTCTAAGAGGAGGAAGAAATATCAAAGAGTAAGAAATTTATTTCAAGAGAAAAGGAAAGAAAATATAGCTATAATTAAGTTACATCAACATTGCTCATTGCTGAGCTAGAGAGGAATCAAACAATGATCTGGCCATGACAAAGGATTGACGGCAAGATTGTCTGGTCCCAGATAACACTGCAATTGCTCTAATACAAAAACAAATGTATTCTCACTGAACTCTCAATAGTTCAATTCAGGTGCATGGAGACCATGATCCATTGAACCATTCCAGGCTTCATTCCATTGAGAATCACATTGAGGCTGCCAAGAACTGGGGTGGGCATGGCCTAGTCAGCCTCCTGCACCACGGGGAGCATTTCCCCCCCCCAGGCTCTGGAGGCTTTCCTCGAGCCTCTGGGAGGGCGAAAATGGCCTCCCCAAGTTCCGGAGATTCTCTGGAAGCCGGAAACAGGTCCATTTCTGGTCTTCCTGAACTTCTGGGAGGCCCGTTTTTCACCCCCTCAAAGCATTATGGGCTGCATGGGGACTCCTGGGAGGGGTGGGTGGAGCCAGCTAGGAGTAGGATTTAGGTGTTCTCCGAACTGCACAGAATCTTAGCTAGGGGCTCTCCCGAACCCTTGTGAACTCCCAGCAGCCCTGCCAAGAACTATAAGCTTTAGCATTTCCACTGCTAACTCAATGACAGAATCTAGAAGTCCTAGCAGCTCTAGGCAGGAATGTGCAGCAGGCAAACAGACTTAGTCTTTATAGCCCTAATAACCCTATGTGAAATGTGTCGCATACAATCAAGACCAAACCAAAACACCTCACTGCAGCTTAGACCACTATTGAGTAAATCATGGAATTCAGAATGACATATGAGAGGATAACCAAAGCAAGAGAACTGAAATGGAGAAAAAAATATGACCTATAGGAAAACTAGAGTTTAGCAAAATGCACAATTTTTTACTTATTGAATTGTATGAAATCTCCAAAAACTATCAAGTGGTGGATATACAATAAATTTTCTAGTACATCTGGAAGTATAGAGAAAGGCCCCTAAGAGAAAGTCTAGGTATAGAAAAAGACCGACCAGCATAGAATCCTTCTTCTTTTATCAAGAATCACATTAAGGTTACGTTTTGCAAATACGTGCCTTCTAAAATATGATGATGATTGGATCTGTGGAAAGGCTTTAGTGCACACTGGTGTACAGTATTTGAAATGAATTGAAATTCCAGCAACAGTAATCTGAACAGAATAAACACTGGATTTAGAAATAAAAGAAAGAGCTGCATAGAGCATATGAAACCCCAGAGAAACACAGTCAAATTTAGCAAATAGCTTTGAACTTACTGAAAAACAAGCCTAACTTTGAGGATTTTCCCCCGATATAACTTTCTCTTTTTCAAACTTTATTTTAATTCTTTTGTACCTCCTTTTCTGTCTTCCTGAATTGCAAGCATTAAGACTCCAGAAAACATACTAATATGTTACTTTAAAATTTACTTTGTCTGATTGCTTATTTTAAAACCCAACAGAAAATAGGCAGGATTTTCTGATTGTTGTGTACCACTGAAACAAGTTAATGTTGCAACACAATTATTGGTAAAACAACAACAAAAATAATAGCAAAAAGGAGTTCTACAAAGCATATATTTGGCACAATTATTATATGACAGAAGCTAATTGATAAATGCAATTCGCCATGGAAATCTTCCAGACATACAAACTCTTACTTCTAGGCTGATAACCCGAAGCTACAAAAGGCTGGGTCAAACTGATTGAATTATTGTTATTCTTATTGGTGTTTTCACACAGAATTTCTCACATGGGGGACAAGAAGTTAAAATGGTCTATAAGTTGGCAAGAAAGGAGATGAGCCGGGACATGGAGCTGGAGATATGGAAGAGAAGATGGCCTGGAATTTAAAACTGGTTTAAGGTAATTTTAGCTTCTGAAGAAACATCACTACAAGCAAGATTAAATAGAAGATCACTAAAGAAGGTTCTCATAAAACAACAAGAACCCTTATTTTTGTATGATGCATAAGCATCATATCTTGAGCATGTTTTATATGCTTTCCATTCAAAAATGCAGACACTTGATATTTAAATTAAATTTAAATATCAATTTAAATTTAATTTAAATTCTCAATTTAAATTAAAATATTGTGAAGTTCCTACCTAAATTTGTTGTACAAATTCTTTATCATTCAGTAGGGAAATACCAATTTCTTAATATCTTAATCAGTTTCTGAAGCAAGCATTTCAAAGTAATTGTTCTATGATCAGATATATAACAAATATTAACATTACAGTCTTAAATTTGGTGATATTCAAGTTGATTGTTCTCAGGAAAATAATGAATGGCAAAAGTCCAGAAGGTTTAGGCATTTGGAATTCAATTTACACTGTGCAGAATTCCATGAAACAAGAGAACCTGAAGCAGTGGTGGGATTTGTTTTACTACCGGTCCTGTGGGCATGGCTTGGTGGGCATGGCAGGGGAAGGATACTGTAAAATCTCCAGTCAGAGGTGGGATTTGCCGGTTCTCCAAACTACTCAAAATTTCCACTACCATTTCTCCAGAACTGGTCAAAACCTGCTGAATGCCACCTCTGACCTGAAGAACAAACTAGCAATGAGAGATGCCCAGCTAAGTATACAAAACCCTTGATTAACTGTAAGTTGAATTTAGCATACATGAACACAAAAAACAATCTTAGTTGCACTGACTTCAGATGAAGCATTAATTTTCAGGCCGGGCAATAATTAATTGCTGAATGGTGGAGCAACTGGAAGCATAAAGTGATTTATTCCTTTCATTGCATGCCAACTTTTTGCCAGGAGTTGCATGCCAACAGTTATGCCAGGAGACAAGAAAGGGGGATCTGAAGATTGGTTTATTTGTTTTAGCTGAATGCTTAGAAAAACTAATACTTTTGGAACTTCCGGTATGAGCTTCTTCGGTGATTGACCAAAATCCGCGATCGTGCACGGTTTCGAACTGTGCTTGCCGCTAGAGCGCCCCGAGACGGCTGGTTTCGGGGTTATGCCACTCCGTAGAGGTGGTGAAGAGGGGGGAGAACACCAGCAGGGTCGAGAAGAGTCACATCTCTCCTCCCCAGCTGGCCATTACTCACTTTCCCGAAGGCAGTTGCAGCGGTGGTCAGAAATGGCCACTTCAAAGAAGAAATCAACTGGAAAAGAATGTGCAGGAGGAAAATAAGAAGAGAAAGTTTTGGATGACTGGGTCGAACTGAAAAAGCAACAACATAAGGTACCCTGGCATTTGAACTATAAAGAATAACATTGCTCCCAAAGAAGATTTTGAAGCAGCGAATGAGAGAGGGAAGGGAAAGGATTTGGTTTTTTTTCTTTCCTTCTCTATATTGACAACTAAGAGATTTAAGTTAGAAACTGAAAAAAATCCACTTTGACATTAACAGGCGCTTAAGCTGAAAATAAAATGTCAAAGGGATAATAAAGACTTCTGGATTTTCAAAAACTTTTAAAAGAAGGAAAGGAGAGAAAAGGAAAAAACAAAAGGGCAGGATCTGGAAAAATGGAGGAGACCAACTGGAAGTAAAAGGAATTAACAGTGAAACTTTAACAAGATGCCTAAAAGATACATTCTAAGTGAAACTTTGCAACAAGATAATAGAACCCCAGGAAGAGAAAGTAGAAAAAAGCAAGAAGAAACACCTTTGGATTATTTGGAGATTTTTGGATTTTTGGTTATCGGTTCTAAAGGACTAAAATCAATCAATTATATTAGAAATAGAAATGAACTTAGAAAATATGAAACAAGTGTGATTAAAATGATAGATAAAATATCCACTGTAATGTAATAGAATGTTAGTTAATAAATAAATGAAATAAAGAGAATGAGAGAATGAAATTAGGAAAGGATGGGAACATTTTAATTATTATTAATGAGTTATAAAAATTTAAGTGAAGAGGAATATGAAAAAAATATGGAAATATTATAAGTGTTTCTAAGGAAGTATGATATCCCATTGAAAAGAAATGTTAAAGTTGTCAAAGATTATAACTAACATTAATGATAGAGCTGAACTGGAATATAATAAATATTTTATTTATTATTGTTATATATATACTTTCTCTTAAAGAATTTAGTGTGTATTTTAAGAATATACCAAGCAGAATTCGACTGGAAGTTATGTGTTATACTGAATGTTATAATTGTAAAGGCATAAATTGAAGTTTAAATAAGAGTTGAATGGACAAAAATTGAAAGATTCAAAGGTGTCATACTCCAATCGGTAACTACAGGGGAAAAATTTGTTTAATGAGAAAAGAAAATATGAAATTGAAACAGGACAGGCAAAAGTATAAATATAATTAGAAAGATATTGAAACTTAGAAAAAGATATACATAATGGAATTTAGAAAGGAATGAGATAATTAAAAGCAAGGTTGAGAAAACTAATGGAAGGGAAAAATTATTGAGAATATGTTAAAATAGTAATAAGGTATGGAATAGAACACAAAGATGAATATGAAATTGAGTTTGTGTCTGTATGGAGAAGTGATAACCTGGGACCATGTTATTTTCAGAAAAAGATATTTTCTTTGTATTATGTTTTGTGAAAATCCAAATAAAAGTTTTACAAAAAAAAGAAAAACTAATACTCTTCAATCTTGCTGTAGTATAAACAAGGAAATTCAGAATTGTTTCACAAGAAAAGTTACCTGGGTTTTGGTTTTCTCTGTGCCATCTAAGAATTCTGCAATACCCATAAATTGTACATGTTACATAAGCAATGTTTTTGTAAACATTCTTAACTAAACCACAACTGGCTGGGTTCAGACGTTGTGGTAAGCCATAAACCAAAAGAATTGTATTATAGAGTAACGGAATCTGCAAATCCAGACTATATTAGCAACAAGAGGCTTTAAGATTTCCTCCTTAAGCTAGAAAAAAATTAAAAATGGTAAGCCATTTTATTATTCAGTCTTTTTAACACATTCTAGTATGTTTTATTGGCTTTCCAACCATCTGAGTTAGAAATAAAAATAATATTTTTAATTTGAAATTCCTAATTCTAAATGATCCCATCCTGTTTTTATGTCATTGCCAGTGTTATTACAGTGAGGCTATTTGGTTAAATATATATTTTCCTCAACACTCTGGGCACATACTCTAATTTTCAGCAGAATCCTATATGTTAAGTGGAAGAACAGAGAAAGAAAGAATAATTCAGAAAATTCCATTTCACAAATGATTCTATTCCTGAAAATTAGATCTTAGATATGGTTTTTCCATCTTTACAAATAAAAACTGCATACTGATTTTTCCTTTTGGCAATAATAAGCATGTCTGTTTTGTCCTCGCTGTATCCTTGTATTTTTTTGAATGTGGCATGATCTTTTACCATTTCAAAAGCTGTAACTTCATAACAAAAACAATCCACTAAGATGAAAAGCAAAGTGCATAAATGCAAAGACTTTCCATACAACCTTTTGTTGCAATCTAGTATATTGCTTCTAGGATCGAAACAATTCTATACTTACAGCTTAAACGATGTCTTGATTTGCATTGCATAAGTGGTTGCTCTAGCCAGAGTTTGCTTAATGGTTTTAAACTAGTTTATATGAATCACTTGTTAAAATGTTAGTTTAACAAAATTTAACCTTCAAGGAGAGAATTGAGTCAGGAAAGACAGGCCTAAAGCCACACTGACTCTCCAAAGTTTGTCTCACCAAATGTGGTCTTGGTTGACCTTGACACTTTGGTGAGCACTCAATCCTGGAAAAACAATGAGATCTCCTTTCATGTTTGGGGATGAGTCTCCAAATGATATTCAAATGGAAATAAGAATAAATAAATCAAATATAAATGTAGATCAGTTTGTTTTTCTTTGTCCACTTGCTATATTCTGTGGAATAGAAGCATATTGGAGCTGTCCCTTTAGTGAGCTACTTCAGTAGAGAGACAATAAAAATTGCTGATCATATGTGGGGAGGCCTGCAGAAACTATGGAGAAAAGGAAAGTGATGGGGTGAGGTTCTGATCCATTGGGATGGAACTGGCCACCTTTAAAATGAAGGTAGAGGCACCATTGGCCCACATTTCTATTTATTTTACAAGCTCTATAGCACTGATGATGTCACCTAGTTCGGAAATGAAATGTCTGCAAGAAAACCATCAAGCTCAGAGAGCACGAAAGACCCACAATTCTACTTCTGTTTTCTTAGAACTGTATGCACTAGTTGTTACATTAAGTTTTGGCTCGGATTTGTGCAGCAACAGCAGATTATTAAAAAGGCAATCCAAGGGATTTCATGATGCTTTCATCTTTTGTTGTGATTTGTTTCTCTTTTGCAGATATTACACTGACCATATGTTCATCAACCAGATATACATTTAATATGCAAAATTCATTCTCATCACACCCCTATCAGATTGGTATTGACAGATGAATCAATGAAAGATACAAATGTTTCTGCTGTAGTACTTCTGCTTCCAGGGGACTAGCACAGAGTCTTGTTTTATTAGCTTCCCTCAAAAAAGGCCAATGTGATTGTGTATCTATCTCACTAGATTTTGCAAGATTTTGTTAAAATGCCAGTAGAGAAAGAAAGGAAGGACAAAAACAAAAAGAAAACTAGCAGAATCCAGCGACTTCTCGAAGAAAATTCTGAAGTGAACAATACATTTATATTATGGAGAAAGATGGTTGTGATAAAATATTACTTTTGCTATTTCAAGTAACTTTGAACAGGTAATCCTTGACTTGACAAAAAGTTCATTCAGTGACTGTTCAAAGTTACAATGGCATTGAAAAAAGTGATTTATGACCATTTTTCACACTTACGACCATTGCAGCATCTCTATAGTCACGTGATTTGCATCCAGATGCTTGACAACTGGCTCATATTTATGACAGTTGCAGTGTCCCGGGGTCATGTGATCACCTTTTGTGACCTTTCTGGCAAGCAAAATCAATGGGGAGCCAGATTCATTTAACAACCACGTTACTAACCGAATAACTGCAGCGATTCACTTAACAACTATGGCGAGAAAGGTTGTAAAATGAGGCAAAATTTAACAAATTTTCTCACTTACAAACATAACTTTTGGGCTCAATTGTGGTTGTTAGTCAAGGACTAGCTGCAAACGACAACTAATAATATCAATTAGTTTTTAGACCAAGTTGTTCTGCAGACTCATTCATATTAATAACTAAGAAGAAACAAAGAGATTCCTAAATGATTTTACTCCCTTTGTAATGCTATAATTACTTCAAACTGTTCATTTATTTATTTTTCTAACTGAAGGTAGCAGACATTTGTTTTTCATCACACAGATTTTAATTTCTGCAAGTGGCCCATACTTCTCTTTGGTATCATTCAAATCCATCTCTTTCATTAAAAGGTACTTTTTGCCTCGAATCTTTTGATTCAACCATAATGCAGAGCTTTTTCCAGCACTCAGGAAGATCTTGAGAGAACAATGGGGAAAAAAGCAATGCAACTCCTTCAAATGGCAAATGACTTCGTACAACACCTTTGTGAATAAACCAATAGTTTTATTGTTGCTAGGATTCAGTGAGAAATACACCACTTTTAGAAAAAAAATGTTATCATAAAAGATCTCAATTTTTATATTCAGCAACTTATCTGCTATAGACTTGGAAAGAAAAAAAATGAGGTGAGCAGCAAAATCCAGAGCAAATTTTGACTATTCTGCCTGCCAAGCCTGATTCAGTTTTTGAAAAAAATTAACTCTAAAATTGCTTGCAACCATCCTGGGGCTCCAATCCATCTTGTGAGAATCTGTAAGTTATTATCTGAATGTTAAACATGACAAGTGAATCACACCAGTGTAAAAAATCCTAGCACTCCCAGGAGAAGGGCAGATTTAGATCTGCAATCCTTGGAGGGGTTACCTTTCTCTGGTATATTTGTTAGGATTATGCCAGAGATTTGATTCAGTTTGGTTCTCTATGCGGAAATCTTGCAAATATGGAAAAGCATTCAAAAGTTTTTTTGTCAAGTGCAGGAAATCAGGAGTCAAGGGGGTTCAAATGAATACAGGTTTATTGTATACTAAAGGTAAAGCCCATGTCACACTGCACCAACGGATGCAAAGAGGATGTAAAACGGACAAAAAAGCTTGCCATCCGTTGGTTAACGCGATGTACTCACTGCCTCCGTTTTGCTTCCTCTCTATCCGTCCAGCATCTGTTTATTGACATTTCATCCGCTCAGAAAGTTTTGAGCTGCTCAAAACTTTTGCGCAGAAAATGTATCCAATTTGTCTGTTCTGCATCCGCTACGCATCCGCTAGGCATCCGTTCTGCATCTGTTACGCATCCGCTATATCCACTAGGCATCCGTTCCGCATCCGCGCAACTTGCATCCGCTCGGACGCAGGGAGGAAGCGGAACGGATGCGGAACGGATGCCTAGCGGATGCAGCATGGAAACAAAGCATGTAAAACGGAAAAAACCTTCGCAGAGGGGACCTATCTCGGATATTAAGAATGTCTAGAGGATGCCTAGAGGATGCCTAGAGGATGCAAAGGGACACCTATACAGCCTATAAAAAGGGTGAGCAACTCGTCTGCATCTCACTTTCAGACCAGCAGCCCTGCTGCAGACCGCTGTAGCCTTCATCTGACTCTTCCTCTTCCACAGCATCCACTCATGTCCACCGTGGATCGTAACACAGTCCTTTTGGCAGCCACCATCCTTCTGCAACAATGCGAAGCCATCTACAGGCTCTGTGAACTCTACTACGGGAACAAAAGGGGCGGCCAAGAAGCGTCTGGGTACGAAGATGGTTCGCCAGAAGAGCAGAGGATGGACTGTACAACAAGCTGATGGTGGAGCTCAGGAACGAAGACACTCGTGCATTCCAAAACTTCATGAGGATGCCTCCAGCCATGTTTGACGAAGTTGCGCAGCGGCTGACACCCAGGTTGACCAAGGCAAACACCAACTTCTGGCCCAGCCTGGACCCTGGGCTCAAGGTGGCACTCACTCTGCGCCACCTGGCCTCAGGGACCACCTATAGCAGCATGCAGTACAGCTGGAGTATGCCACACAACACCATCAGCATTGTGGTCAGAGAAGTGGTGCAGGCCATCATCGAAGAATACAAGGAGGAGAACCTCCAGTGCCCCTCCACTGAAGAAGGATGGAAGAAAGTTGCAGAGCAGTGGTATCAGAGGTGGAACTTCCCCCACACCGTTGGAGCCACGGATGGCAAGCACGTGGCGTGCAAACCGCCAGCCAACTCAGGGTCCACTTATTTCAACTACAAGGGCTTCTTCAGCATCATCCTCTTTGCCATGGTCGATGCTGACTACAAGTTCATGAACATCGATGCTTCAGGCAACGGGTCAGCTTCAGATGCCCAGGTATACAACACAAGTGACCTCAAGGGTAGGCTGGAACGCAACCTCATCGTGGGCTTCCCAGATCCAGAACCCCTGCCCAATGACACACAAGATGTGCCCTACTTCATCGTGGGGGATGATGCCTTCTCCCTCACAACCTACCTCATGAAGCCCTACACCTCCAGACTCCTCACCCGTGAAGAGAGGATCTTCAACTACAGGCTGTCCAGGGCAAGGCGGGTGGTGGAGAACGCCTTTGACATCCTGGCCAACAGGTTCCAGGTACTTCTCACCACCATGCAGCATCGCCCACAGACCGTGAGGAGGATTATGGAAGCTTGCTGCATCCTGCACAATCTCATGCGCACCCGCTACCCAGTCTTGCAGAACAGCCTCGTGGACCTCCAACAAGGCAATGGGGACATGGAGCCTGGGGAATGGAGGCAAGGGCAAAACCTGATAGACACTTAGGATGTGCAAGGCCCCAACAGAGCCTCACGTGAAGGGAAGAAGCAGCGCAACCTCCTGAAACACTGGTGCAACTCCCCAGCTGGAGCAGTGGAGTGGCAAGACAGGATGATAGATGCTTAATGGATACTTCCTTGAGCCTGTCTCATCACACTGATGAGATTGTGTCATGTATGTTGAGTGGCCCGACAATGAACAGGGCATTTAATAAAGAGTTGTGTTTATGTTGAAATGTGTGGATGAATGATTACATTGTTATTGATAATAAAGGGCCATAGTTATGGCACCTGGGAGGGTGGACCATATAGTCCCACTATGCTTGCACTGGAGGTTTATCTATCCCACAGCTATTACCCATCCCAAAGGTATCCCTGCCCATTCCACAGCTATCTCAACCCATACCACTGCTATCTTAACCCATCCAACAAGCATGCAAAGGCTTAAACCATTTCTAAAAGTTTCCAGCAAGACTTTATTAAAAAAAAGAAATGAAGCAAGTGTGTGAATCAAAAATAGACTTTATTAACAACAAGCTATAAGACAAAAATGAGTCTCTGGCACTCCTCTTGGTCGCTCAGTCTCAGGGGTGAAGGGTGTAGGTGCTGTGGAGGTGGCTGGTGCTGGAGTGCTTGTCATCAGCTCCTCCAGAAGCAGAAGCAGCAGAAGCCCCAGCCCTAAAAAAAAGCAAGCTCGTGCTGCAGAAGCCCCAGCAGAACCAGAGTGAGGGCCAGGGGGCAGGATGGTAGCCCTGTCCCTCTTGCAAGGGCTGGCAGCAGATGGCTGAGGCTTGCTGTGCTTCAGCATAGTTGTGGGGTTGCTGGCTGGCAGGGAGGCCGGCAGGAACCAAGGCTGGCAGGAAGGCTGGCAGGAAGGCTGGCAGGAAGGCTGGCAGG
>BLBF01000032.1:9558682-9585388 GCA_015471245.1 Laticauda colubrina | reverse complement strand
CTTTCTTCCATCCTTCTTCAGTGGAGGGGCACTGGAGGAGCTCCTCCTTGTATTCTTCGATGATGGCCTGCACCACTTCTCTGACCACAATGCTGATGGTGTTGGGTGGCACCCTCCAGCTGTACTGCATGCTCCTGTAGGAGGTCCCTGAGGCCAGGTGGCGCAGAGTGAGTGCCACCTTGAGCCCAGGTTCCAGGCTGGGCCGGAAGTTGGTGTTTGCCTTGGTCAACCTGGGTGTCAGCCGCTGCACAACTTCGTCAAACATGGCTGGAGGCATCCTCATGAAGTTCTGGAATGCATGAGTGTCTTCGTTCCTGAGCTCCACCATCAGCTTGTTGTACAGTCCGTCCTCTGCTCTTCTGGTGAACCATCTTTGGACCCAGACGCTTCTTGGCCGCCCCTTTTTTCTTCCCGTAGTAGAGTTCACAGAGCCTGTAGATGGCTTCGCACTGTTACAGAACGATGGTGGCTGCCAAAAGGACTGTGTTACGATCCACGGTGGACATGACTGGATGCTGTGGAAGAGGAAGAGGCAGATGAAGGCTGCAGAGGTCTGCACAGCTGGGCTGCTGGGCTGAAAGTGAGATCCAGATGTGTTGCTCCCCCTTTTTATAGGCAGCATAGGTGTCCCTTTGCATCCTCTAGGCATCCTCTAGGCATCCTCTAGACATCCTTAATATCCGAGATAGGTCCCCTCTGCGGACGTTTTTTCCATTTTACATGCTTTGTTTCCGTGCTGCATCCGCTAGGCATCCGTTCTGCATCCGTTCCGCTTCCTCCCTGCGTCCGAGCTGATGCGAGTTGCGCAGATGCGGAACGGATGCTTAGCGGATATAGCGGATGCATAACAGATGCAGAACGGATGCCTAGCGGATGCGTAGCGGATGCAGAACGGACGAATTGGATACATTTTCCGCGCAAAAGTTTTGAGCAGCTCAAAACTTTCTGAGCGGATGAAACTCCATAAACGGATGCTGGACGGATAGAGAGGAAGCAAAACAGAGGCAGTGAGTACATCATGTTAACCAACGGATGGCAAGCTTTTTTGTCCGTTTTACAACCTCTTTGCATCCGTTGGTGCAGTGTGACAGGGGCTTTAGCCTCTTATAAGAAAGTTTTGGCAAGATTAAAAATGAATAAATGTACCATTATTTATCAGACATATGAATGAAACCAACAATTAAATAAGGGCAGAGGAGGGCAACCGCATTTGGCAATTTTACACACACACACACACACACACAAATTGATAAATAGTAAACATTACAGTTTCAATCTATATCAGAACAAGATGCTGCCCTGATAGGATTTTTTGTAATCTTTTGAGTTCCTTTATCAAAGTTCCAGTAACAGAAATAGCACTTAGATTTATATAGTGCTTTCAAGGTCTTTTACAGCACTGTCTGGGCAGTTTCCAAGTGTCAGCCTATAGCCACCAACAATCTGGGACCATTTATTTTATGAACCTCAGAAGGCTGGAAGGCTAATCCAGTCAGAATCAAACTCCTGGCAGTGGGCAGAGTTTGCCTGCAATACTGCATTCTAACCAATGCACCACCACGACTTTCACCAGTGTGAAAAATTATCTGTCCATCCCAACATAGAAGCATTTTCCAGAAAGAGAGGAATCTTGGGAATACTTGGGAATTTTTATTTTAGCAAGCTGGTAGATAAAATGGCTCTCACTTGCAGAATGCACAGTACAAATACAAAGTGGACTTCATATCTGTCATTCGTTATAAAAGTAACATTAACAGAATTAGCATAACTGATAGAAGATTACAATCGAAGCTCAAGATCAGAAATACTGGCTAGAGCCCAAACCCTGTATTTTTAGCTATTTATGTTTTATAAAATTGCTGTTCCGTGAATAATTCCCAAGATTATGACTCTTCCAATATTGACTTCTAAGAATGTTATATTATTCCAAGAAACTCCAACATTAAAAAAAAAGGAAACAGGTTGATATTCATGTACAATCCTGGATGAAGAAGATCAAGTAAATTTTAGACAGTCTGCATGCGTATGTGTACATGTGTGCTAACACATATGCCTTTGGGGCAGTCTTGCCTCCTGGTGACTGCATGGGGAAATCCCTATAGTTTTCTCAACAACATTTTCAGAAATGGTTGTTTCTCATTGCCTTCTTCCTAGTGTTGACAGAGAATGACCGATCCAAGGTCACACAGCTGGTTTTGAGTCTAAGGCTGAATTGGAACAGTTTCTACTTTTGTGCCTTAATCAGTATGTCAAACTGAATCTCTTTGATAAATTGGGACTATGTATTTGAAAAAAGTACATAATCCCTTGTACGATTTGGGAGAAGACTTCACTCTGACACTCTTGCCTCCTTTTAAATTCTGGTATTTTTTTAAAAAAATATTTTTAATTCTTACATGCTGTTTTTATATTTTTAAATTTTAGTGATAGTGTAAGGACCATTTCTAAGTCACTTTTTCAGTATTTTCATATGATAGTTTTAATGGAAATAGCTGGAACAAAACATTATGACTTTGTGTGCATGTGTGCTGCCTTCAAGTCAGTCTTCATCCCTGGAAACTGTCTGGACAAGTAGTTGTCTGTAGTTTTCTTGGCAAGATTGTGGTCTGCCATTGCCTCTTCCCTAGGGCTGAGGGGTAGGGGGGCGAATGACCCACAGTCACCCAGCTGACTTTGAGCTGGACTCACAATCTCTTGAATTCTAATCCAGCTACAACCACTGCACCAAAAGGCTCTCAGTAGTATCAGTGCTTGCTGGAAATAAGACACTGAATTCCTATAAACCCATGATGGCGAACCTATGGCACCCCCCCCCACCAGCCAGCCAATTGTCAGGTATCTGCCATGCATGCATAGGGGGAGACGTGTATGTGGGAGATGCGTACGCAAGCGCAGGAGGGTGGGGTGAATGCAGGAGATGTCACGCGCACATGCACAGGGGGATGCACACACATTGCATTATGGGTGCAGGCACGGGTGTGCGCATGCACGCACTTTCAGCACATGACAATGAAAAGGTTAGCCATCACTGCTATAGACCCTACTGCTTGTGGATACTAGAATCAGTTTTCAAGCAACATCCATAATTATTGTGAATGCAATGACTAATAATACAGTCTCTCACAGATTAAGAAAGAGCCTGTGGAGTTACATGGCTCTTTGAAGTCACAAAATGTTTTGTCAAATGTCAAACCTCTAGCAAAATTATTCATTATCTTCACACTGAAGATGTGGGGAGGGAGGGAGGGAAAGCGATCCAGTGACACAAAGCCCTATGTTCTGCTGCAGCTCATTAGTGCCCCTAAGAGCATCTGTTACGTTTCTCTGTGCATACGATTTCACAATGCCTGAGTAGGGCTTAAACGAGTCCCACTGCAGTTATTATGTCTTGTACAAAAAATTGTTCCACACATACAAGAGATTTACCTTTGTAAGGATGGTGTATGGATTCCTGTTGAGAGAGAAGTTCATCACATTAATTTAAACTTCCAATAAAATAAATTAGATTTTTATTGCCAGGTTGAACTATGCGGCTGTGATTGTAATGTATTGCTACAATCCATGCCTTAACAGCATTCTAGCCCTGTGGTGGTCAAACAGAAACCATTCCAAGCCTTCTAAAGGCTATTAAAACATGTGCAGATGTCTGGAAAATTAATACTATTATCTGACTTTAACCTTTTGCCTGTAGGAGAGTCAAGGCTAGAGGAAGATGGATCAATACATTACAATAGAAGAAAGTAACAAAGCATTTCTAGCAAGTTAGGTGGCAATAAACCAGGATCCCAAGAACTTGCTGTTTTGTGCTGTAAAGATCTTTTTCCTTTTCTTCTTCTTTTTTTAAAAACAAATTTAAAATCATTCATTTACTTCTATTAAAAATCGAGAGCAATAAGTTCCATTTTCTACCATTTTTGTGCTTATTACTGTTTCTCAAGGTCCAAAATGCTGCAGGATGGAAAGATTCATTCATTTACATGACAAGAACACAAATTTGTGAAGGTTAACGTTGAACAAGCTGCATTTCCTCTTCTGATCTTTTGTATTTTGAAAAGTACTTTCTGTGTATCCAGAAATACCAGTCATGGGAAGAGACACAGTGAGATCAAGATTACAAAAAAAAATGGCCTCATTACTGGTTTCAAAGTGAGCATAACTATATATTCTCTTGGACTAAAAGAAACATGATTTCTGAACTCGCAAAATATGTAAGCGTTTTTTTTGTGGGGAAGAGGAGTTTGCTATGCTCAATTATGAAAAAGACTTCTGAAAAAAAAAGAGAGTATTTTATGAAAAATGAGTTAAAAATAACATATTATGGAGGATTAAAATTCCCACCCTTGCAAAATAAAGAATATATATATTTATACTATATGAGATATGGGCAGTTATTCATTAAGTAGAATGGGGAGGAAGCCTTTCACATTACTTTTATCACAATCAGAATGAATGAAACGTCTGTTAAATGTTATGTATAAATATATACAGTATTTATAAGAGCTTTTGGAGACAAAGATACAATTAAAATTATTTGTGCAGTACTTCCAAATGTCATTACGATCTACATTATAAAAATGTGTGGAATAGAATGCTTAAACCAGAATGCAGCACGCTTTGGCTTTTTAATACATTTCTTAAATAGTTAAATCTTGACCTCCCAGAGAAACAAAATCCATGGGCTCAACCTCGCATATTCTTATGATCTTACTGACAGCCACCATGGTGAAGATATTGAAAGGTACAGCCAGTGGTGGGATTCAAAATTTTTTACTACCAGTTCTGTGGGCATGGCTTGGTGGGTGTAGTGTGGCTTGGTGGGCATGGCAGGAGAAGGATATTGCAAAATCTCCATTCCCTCCCCACCGCACTAACCTGCTTTCCAGCTCTGTTCTCCTGTGCAGGGAAACAAAAGAAGACCCAGCCGATCAGCTGGGACTCAGGAGGCAAAGAATAGATGGTGACGAGGCCAGTCAGAAGTGGTATTTGCCAGTTCTCCAAACTACTCAAAATTTCCGCTACTGGTTATTCAGAACTGGTCAGAACCTGCTGAATATCACCTCTGGGTACAGGTCCAAGTTTTTTTATACTCATAGAATTTATCTTGTTGATTTTGGGCTAGTCACTTTCTTTGAGGCCAATTTAATCACAAGGTTGGTGTGGAGAAGAAAAAAAAGAAATATGCTACTCTGAGCACCTGGAGGAAAGACGAGACATATGTCTAAGAAGTACAAATAAATTATGTCCCTTTCACTTCCTCCCGTTCTTTCAAATTGAATATCAGAGAGTCCCAGCCAAAGAGCATTGACAGGATTCCTTTATACCAGAATGGGAATTATGTGAAGAACAAAATGGAATGTTGGATGTGGCAGCTTTAAGAACCATGTTGGCCCAGTGATTAGAATGCAGTATTGTATGCTAATTCTGCTGACTGCCAGGGGTTCAATCCTCACTGGCTCAAGGTTGACTCAGCCTTCCGTCCTTCTGAAGTTGATAAAATTAGGACCCAGATAGTTTGGGGCAATATGTTGACGACTCTGAAAACCACATAGAAAGTGCTGTAAAGCACTGTGAATTGGTATATACTGTAAGTCTAAGTGCTATTGCTATTTAATAATGTTTAAAGTACAATCTGTATATTCCAAGAGAGAAAGAGAACATGAATCAGTTTCTCCTGCCTGTTGCATTTTTTTTTTACTTCATCCAGATTACTATATAGCCACTACTGAATACAGGCTATGCTAATAATGTTAAGACTTATAAAAGGAAAAGTAAACATTAGAATTATTGCATGACACAGGACAATTTTGTCCTGAGTTCCAGCCTCTTGTAAGCATTCTATGCCACTTGTTAAATCATGGATGTCATCACTGGTTTCTTTGCAAAATTTTCCACCATTATGGCAGGAGAGCAGGATAGGCAAGTAATTTAAAATGTCATTTCTGCTTGAATAAGGGTAAGATCTACAAGGTGATGCTTAATTCTACCCTTCATTTTCATAAGCCAAGATTTCATACAGACAGCAAAGGTCTATTACTACTCATAGAAAGAAAGTTATCCTAACTGACCATCTTTTGATAATCTGAGATTGGTAGACATTTACTGCCATTTTGCCCAAGTGGGTCTATTTTATGTATGCTTTTCCTCAACGTATTTTAACCAAAGTTTGCCAGTATTTCTTTTTTATGAATGGATGTTCACTACAGCTGATTCAACTACAGAAGGAATTATACTTAATTTTATAACATAAACTATTAAGAGAGCCATGGTGGCTGACTTTGCCTACTGCCTGGAATTCAATTTGGTTTGGCTCAAGTTTGATTCATTTTTCCATCCTTGCAAGGTCGGTAAAATGAGGACTCAAATTGTTGGGGGCAATATGCTGACTTTGTAAATTGCTACAGGGAGCTGTAAAGCACTGTGGAGCTGTATAGAAGACTAAGACTATTGTTATTGCTCAGGGAGAACAAAGGTCAATTACCATTCATAGGGTGAAAGTTAGCAGAAAATCCACAACTATTCTATTAATCCAAGATTAATAAACTTTGTGGTCTTGAGACAAAGTGTGGAGTCATGATCCTGGTGAAATGGTATGCAAGCTTTCCACTTGTGGTTGGCAGAATGGAAAACAGTTGTACCCAGCACAATATGTCCCCAAAGATGTGAGGAATTCCAGAAATCAGGACTGAACTGAAATGCTTTACCTATACAATTTCATATTTTTCTTCTGTCAGCTTGTTTTTGATAGCCTTCAGGAGCTGATTGGTTACACAGGATTGCTTTCAATTTCACACTTTTTTAAAACAAAAATCAGATGGGGCCTTGATGGAGAGTAAGAGAAATGCTGAATGAAGAAAATTACTTGGGAAGATTATCTGGGGTAGAAAAATTACACCATTGCAATGAACTTTCACTTATGTTATTCCCCCATTGCCAAGGTCACATGAAAGAGTCAATCTATTCTTCTGCATGTATATTCAGAAGCAGCTCTGACTGTGTTCAGAGGGCACTACTGTAGCAATTAAATATACATTTATTTAAAAAATAAATCCTGCTGAAATAAGGAGTAGTTTAGGCAAAATTAATGTGCTTGGAACAGGTAATACACATGGTCAAAATTGGAACCCAGGCACAATTTTTCTTTCCAATAAAATCAGAAGTGCAGATCTGAAATAACTTAAAAACAATTTGAATGAGAATGTGCCTGTGATTCATTAACTACTGTTGTTATTGATGTGAGACATTATCATCCCAGCTTCCTAGATTCCATCTTTCAAAGCTTAGGGAGGATGTGTTTAATTCATAATGTTCATAATGTCCTTGTACTCCCCAAGTAAGATGCAGACAAATCATCACTTCTCCTTGTATCTTGACACAGATGAGTGACTAATGAAACCTAGTTTGCTCAAGTCCAGAAACTGAAAATGAATATGAATGTTCAAACACCGTCCTGCTAAAAATATCCTTAGTTAAGGCTATCAATATCATGTTGTCAAGGTTCAACAATCAAGGTCACTGCAACTTTTCTATTTGGGCTTATCAAGAAAGAAGACCCAATGGAATTGTATCAGTGAAAGCACTAATAGTATCTTTGGTTACATGGAGCATTTGGTTGATTTTATCTTGCAGTACAGTATTTCATACCCTCAGCAAAGTCATTGGAGTGCTCAGTCAATACTGTCAGAGCTTTTGCCAGAACATACAAATTCTAACCTTTAACAATCCCATAATAAGGTTTGTATGGGAATAAGAAGGCCCACTTGTAAAATTCAACACAACATGCCAATCTCAACATTATTAGAAAAAATGTCTTGTGTATTAAAAGTACATAAATTGCTAAATTATAGAAGTTTAATTTGCATTCTCTAGGAAATTATGCTAATTTGCTAAAAATGTACTGTAAATGCTTTAAAAATGAAAGTACCACCAACATTCTTGGTTTCTAATAACTAAGATATACTTTAAGGTCAAAATCTTTAGGTTTCAAAATTTTACCATCCCTGTACTACAAAATAAGTCTATCAAAGAAAAATATAAATAATTGTATGCTCATTTAATTATTATTTTTGTGTTTGTGCTCAAGAGTTATCTTGCAAGCAAAGCCATTGCTACTATATAAGCTGATGACTGACTGATATGGGTCCAACCATATTTTCTCTAATAGAAACAGCATTATATTTTTATATAGGTGGAGTTGTAAAAGGAGCTAAGGAATATGTCTAAAGAACCGTCAGATGTTGAGCCATACAAAATACCCATGTTGTATTTTGTTCATCTTCTGAAATAAACATAACTGCAACTACCACAGCCTTAAACAAATACATTTGTTTATAATTTAAAAAAATTATTAACTGATATTCAAGAGGGAGGCTTCACTCAAGCAACCAGAACAAAGCTTGCACATCAGCCAAATTAATAGCATTGGTTGCAATTCCAGCCTGTTTCAAATTTCAGTTTCATCTGAAGAATCATTTAACTTTATGAATTCTTTTTGGTATTTCATTTGGAAGTTATGGAGTGTGAAATATACAGCACAATGAGAAAACAATTATCTAGCATTACCTGTTGCTTATGCATATTATATTTAAGAAGAGTCCTGCAGTGACCATTAGTTTACTATTGCATAATTTCAATGAAGTGAAAACTGACCCACAGTGATAAAAATACACTTTTACACAGCGTATATACAATGGGCATTTTGCCTGCCCATTGTGATAAATTAATTGTAGTGTTCAAAATCAACCTCATTTTACAATCCTATTATTGACAAAAGGATTGCTCATTTTTATGAAAAAAATTGAACCTAAATATAAAAATAGAGATGTTTTATAATAAAAAAGAAATAAATACACATAGAACTAGAGAATTAAAGTCACAAGCTATACTATATCCATGATCTTTGTTGCAGAAACAAATTAAATAATTTCATTCTATACATTGCATTAAACATTTTTTAGATTTGATGAGAACCAGAAAAAAAGAAAAAAGAAAAATACACCACTACTTCCTTTCTGCATGCTTACAAGTCATGAAAGGAAGAGTCCCCAATTCTTGAGAATGTATCTTGAGGCTATTTCTGCCATCTTCTTGTCTTGGTCTCATCCTCCCAATTAGAATATATGTGCATGGATATGAGGATATGAAAAAGATTCAAAGGACAGACAAATCCCAAATGGTCTCCAAACATATTGAATAGAAATCCTATCAACCCTGGCCCATTGTACTGAATTATCACTCCCACATTCCACACCAATAGGTGTCCTACCTTCTCAAACAAATAGAGCTCCAAGTCTGATTATCTTATAGTCAGTCCATATATATGACACTTCACCAAGGCACTGGTTTACACATGTTGCTTCTTTTTGATATAATTTGGCTTTCTGAACTATCTTGGGTGTATTGATAATAATGACTATTGTTTTCTGGTCTTTTTAAAAAAAAAACCTGCTTCAACATCCGGTCTCGGTCTCTAATCTGTATTGGATGATCCTAATCATTACTTTGTTAGCATGTAACTTAAAGATATTGTTCAACATTTTGCACAGTCTGCTAAATGTCTTCTCTTTTGTATGGATATGGAGATTTATCTCTTCCAATCTGTTGGCCACTGTGTCATTCTCCAGATTTTCAGCCGTTATTTGTTTATGATGCATCATAGCTTTTACTGATTCATCTGTTGTTGCTTGTCTTCTGTACATGTTTCATCAATCCCTGTATGCTTTCAATTTGGTGGTAACTGAAAGGCTGATCTTTCTTCACCTTTTAGTACTAGAGAATGCTGTAAATATGGAATACTATCTAAGCTACCTTAGATAATGACATCATTGCTGTGTAACTCTTCATTATATCCGTCCATTTCTGTTTAATCTTCCTTGAATCAATTGTTATCTGTTCACTGTGTTCTTTAGCAAGCCAATTCAAGAATGGAGTCTCCTTCTCACTTTAGAGATATATTGGAATATTATTCATCATGGTGGCATCAATGACTAGACATCTCCAAAGCTTAAATTTAGCTGTCATAAACACAATTAGTACTCTGAAAGATCCTCAGCAATTCCTTAGTAGTACCTTGAATGTCATATGCGGAGACAACCACCCAATGCTGTACCATCAATCACTTTATCATCAATTATCTATGGTTTATTTGGGAAAATGTAGGATTAGTTGACCATTGCCCTTTTCTGTTAAATAGAATTGTCAAACAATTAATATCTAAAAAGAATTACTGTCCATTTTGTCTGATCTGCTGAAGTGTTTTAATTCATATTTTCATTTAATTGATAGCATATTTAGCAATTGTAACACACACACACACAAAATCACACATGTACATCCATACAGATATACAGTCTGGTAACTTTTCCATGAAAGAACACATTCATACTTACAGTTTTAAAATATGGTGTATGACACAGAACATGGTAAATTGATGAGTATCACAAAATCCTGAGGAATATATGTTAAAGAGGATTTGTAATAAAACACAAACTATCCAGGCTTGGATGGTTCCAAATAGACTTGCACAGCTTTGAGAATTGAGAATAACAATTCCTACTTTAAAATTATTCATAAGTATGTCACCAAAGATTGTTTCAGTTTTGCCTCCAGACAGTTTCTCTCTTTGATTTATTAGAAGTGGCCTTTTCTCTAGCTTTGCACTATTCTTTTAATTTGAAGACCATGAATTTGGAAAAGTGATTCCTTTAAAATATTAGAAAGGCTTTTGATTGTGACAAGAAACCCAAATATTGGGATTTTATTTTTATTTTTTAAGCAGCAAGCAGGCCCTCATTCTGTTGTCTGAACACTGGGAAATTATCCTATTAGCTACTCTGAAGAAAGAGTAGGAAACACCAAATAGCAAAAATCATGGCCTACATCCTCAGGTAAATCGGTTCTGTTTCCTTCCATTACTTGCTGTAAAATGGCTTGCCTGGCTATATCTTCAATATTTAAATATTCACAGATTGTGCATCCTGATTGTTAGACTGGAAGAATTTTATTTCTATCCATGTTTGCTAGTAAAATGCACTTGTAATAAGTGTGTGTGTGTAACAGAGAAAGAGAATATTTATGGCCAAATATTCAAGAGGAAAAAATAACTGATTTATGGAGAAAAAAGTAGATTTAGATGTGGATAAGATAATATATAGACTAATGTATAATATATCATAATAGCTATTCAGAAGAGAAAGTAATAACATTTGGATAAGATAATATTTCCACAACTTCTAGCAGGGATGCAATGAATATGACAACCTTTAAAGTCCATTTTACTTTAGAAATGTTGATGTTATACTTTAGCTTTTAGAAAAAATGTGCATAACCAAAGCAGAAAATCAAGGAAAAATGAAGATCAAAAGAAAACATGGCTTTTACATACTATTCTGAACATAAAACAGCTGGAATTGAACAGAAGCTATTACTGTATGCAAATGATGTGACTTTTTGAGGATTCAAATATTATCACCATGGAATGTATTGATATAGGACTGGAATTTGAAAGTCAGATTATTCAATTAATTGGTTGAAGATTTGCAAACATCCATTGGACTTTAACATATATATGAACATTTCTGAAAATTCATATTTTACTTAGTGTTTGAATAGTTTTATTCCAAATTGGAATAATTATTCGAAGATAAGTTTGTTTTTAGATATCAAATTTGTTTATTAATCTAAATGCATATAGTTTGATACACATATTTATAAATATTCCCATCTTAATACATCAAAGTATTAAATTGCTAAATTAATAGATTTTATGTGGACAAACTTTAGATTTTATGTACCCAAATTATAGCTTTCAATTCGCTTGATTTACAATTTTATAATTCCATGTACATTTTTATTTTTATTTCTCAATAGAATCCAAAGAATCAAGTCCAAAACTCACTATGAGTATAATTTGAAAAACATTATGTTATCAATTTGGGCAGAAACATGGATTCCTTTTAAAACAGTTATATTTTCATGTTTTCAGACACCTTATTCACACAGGGTTATCATAAGCTATAAGATCATTGTAACCTGTAATTAAAACCTGTAATTAAATCTTTATCACGAAATTCATTGCCAATAGGAATATTGATCATTTAGATAATCATATGATCTAAACTGAAGAATTAACATTTTATCACAGCACAGCAGCTACTAAATGTATCCTGAAAAGAACTGAAATGGCTCTACTCAGGGACGAGCTCCACAGTAAGAGATTCCAATTTGATCAGTTAAACAAAGATTTGCTAGCACTACACCTGGAATTGAGCAGCAAAATCCACCCTCTACTTTGGAACAAGATAAAACAACTTACAACTTGGAGAGCTGAAACTGAAACCACTTACAAAACTGACAAACTCTTGAAGAAACTAAAAAAATTAGAACATGACAAGAAAGCCCCCAACAACTCACAACAACACCTGAAACAATTAGTAATGTTTCCAACAGAGAACTCACCAAAACAGAAACAGATGTCCTAACCAAAGGATTCAATTATGCTACAGCACCCAAAAAAATCCCCACAGAATCCACTATATGTGCAGTAGAATCCAGCCTAACTAAATTAAATACAGATGAAGCTGACAGAATAAGACACCAAGTTACTAACATCCTATGCACAAGCAAACCACCCAAAAGCAACTTGCACAAAGAAGAACTCAAAGCGCTACAAGCCCTACAAAAGGATAGCAGCATAATCATACCTCCAGGAGACAAAGGGAATGCCACAGTAGTAATGGATAGAAGACTATGAAACAAAATTGACAGACCTACTCCAAGACTCCACATACAAACCCATAAACACGGACCCAACCACATATCTGGAAAAATTAACCAAGAAGAAAATTATAACCAGCCACACGAGCAAAGAGATCCAACAGACGATCATCCCAAGAGAAAAATCTTCCAGATGCCCCAAACTATACAGCCTCCCAAAAATACACAAAAAAGGCATACCTCTCAGACCCATAGTCAGCTCCAAAGGAGCACCACTACAAAACCTAGCTAAACACTTAACGAAACAGCTAAAGCCCCATGCGGAAACCGCAGCTTCACATGTACAAAACTCATACCACTTCTTGGAAATGATCAAAGATCTACACGCAGAACAAGAAGATCTGCTTGTAAGTTTCAATGTGGTTTCACTATTCACTCAAGGCCCGATAAAAGAAATTCTTGAAATCATCAAAAATAAATACCAACCAGCTAAACACCTCATGGAACTAACAGAACACTGCTTAACCAACACATATTTCATATACAAAGGACAAAGATACAAGCAAATTGAAGGAGCCCCTATGGGATCACCACTGTCATCCGTCATTGCAAACCTGTTCATGGAAGAATTCAAATCCAGAGCCCTGGCTAATGCCACCCACAAACCCAAACTATGGTTAAGATACATCGATGACACATTTGTGATTTGGCCCCATGGAAAAGAAAACCTCAATAATTTCCTAACACACCTAAACAGCACACACCCCAAAATCAAGTTCACCATGGAAACGGAAACAAACAAACAACTACCATTCCTAGATGTACTCATCTACAAAAAAACAGATGGCACACTAGGACACACCATATACCAGAAGAAAACACACACCAACCGCTACCTCAATGCCCAATCTCACCACCACCCAGCACAGATAAACTCCAAGGCCAAAACACTAATCGCCAGAACCAAACTCCTGGCAGACAAGACACACATAAAGACTGAACTATGCACCCTGACTAAAGTACTGTTGACTAAAGCCAACAGCTTCCACAAAAGCAAAATCACCGGCTTGATCCACAAAAACACACTAAGACATAATGGAGATCTAGAAGATGAACAGACCTATGGAACAGCTGTCCTGCCCTACATAAGACGTACTACAGACAAAATCAGTAAGATACTACATAGGCATCATATCAAGACTGCCTTCAAAACAGATAGAAAAATAGCAGCCATCCTTAGAAACCCCAAAGATAAAATTGACCTGGAAAACCAAGGCATATATGAAGTCCCCTGTGCGTTATGCCCGGCCACATACATTGGACAGACCAATAGAAGAATAAGTACCTGCCTGGATGAACACAAAAATGCAGTAAAAAAGCTGGAATACACTTCCTCACTAGTCCAACACATGAAAGCCACAGGTCATAGCATCAACTTCAATGGCACCAAAACCCGAGCCCCTATAGAAAACCCCGGCCACAGAATTATCAGAGAAGCCATAGAGATTGAAAAAAGACCTGACAGCATGAATAGAAGAGATGATTCCACCAGACTATCAATTATTTGGAAGCCTGCACTCACAAACAAAAATATCTCCATACCACTAGCCAGGCAAACACCTGGGCACAAACAGATCCCCCAATACCTCCAGCTCAAACACACCCCAACCAGGCACCCAGATGAAACCTAGCTTCATAATAAGCCGTCCATTTACTCGGAGCCAAGCCGTACTAAAAGCCTCCAATACAGGAACACAATGTTGCCAGCCAATCAGGCCACAAAAAAAACCCACAAAACAGACAGAAGATATTAGAAACACCAATCAAGCAGAATACAGCAAACTCCAAGACCAATAAACACAGACCAAGACTCCCAACCAATCAGGATGAAGAAAATACCATTCTGACACAGCATAGGTTAGCCCCAAATTTAAAACTGAAACGGCTGTGAAAGTCTGACTCACAGACGAATACAATACAGAAGCCTGATGATGGCAGATGAGATTCTGCTGAAACGTTGCTACAACTTTAAAAGCACAACTACAATGAGGTGGGAAAATGCCCAAACAAAGCTGAACAGCAATGGAGCATCTTAGCAAATGCTGCTAAGGTGAATATTAATTATTTGGAACAATTTTGGAACATCTCAAGTTAAGAAAACAGTAATAAACATCATTATGACTCGTAAGTATTATTCCTATTACCTTAAAATAATATTAATTCAATAAAAATATCTTCGTTGATCAGCTCAGAAAATGCTTTAAAATGAGTTTGCTGTCAATCCCATTGACGAGGTGAAGATGCATGAAATGAGCTTAGCTTGTATTGCCCTTTTTTGATCTGTGTATGCCTTAAAGACATCAGTGGGATTGTATGCCAATTGTTTGGAATTTATCATTTTATGAATATCTATGTATCCACCATATCAGGCTATACATGGGAAAAATATTTTAATTGGAAAGACAGTGACAGCCTGGATTTACAGTCTTGGATCGATTCCTGTAATAGAAAGCCTGATCAATATTCTGAATGGCCAAGATTTAAAGCTGTGTTTAAAACTGGCCCTTTTTATACTTTATATACCACAAAATGTTTTTGTTTGGTTTTTTGCTTGTGTCTTTCTGGTTTTTTAAATTTAAAAATATACAAAAGAAAAGCTTCAAAATACAATTTTCCTTAGATCATTTGTGATATTCCTTCTTATGTGATAGGGATTTACTCAAAATATTGTTTACGCCTGCTGGTTAGGTACAGTACAAAGTTTTCCCTTTTCATCTCATCTCATCTATTTAAAGAGATATGGAAAACAGATAGCTTATTCTGGAAAATTATTTACAGCCTAGCAATAAATGTACTATCCTAAATTGCTTAATAATAGTCATGAATTTAGAAGCATCTACAATTACAAAAAATAGTATTGCTATTGACAATACTACAATAATTTTGACCAAGAAATGCTTGCATCACCTCCAATATATACCAAAGTTCCTGTTGTCTGTTGGCCTCTTTGGAATAGTTCATTTCTGTCCAAAGGTAAAGAGAATCATAGGATTTTGATCTATTAAACCTGATGGAAGCCAACATAATTATTTAATCTTTTAATACCTATTAATGCTTAATGATATTTGAAGCTCAGGTCATACTCTAGGCCAGGGGTCCCCAACCACCAGGCCCCAGACCGGTACCGGTCTGTGGATCATTTTCTACTGGGCCGCAAAGAATGAATAATCATGATTAAAATATATATACAAATATGTTTTTAGTAAAGAAATAGTTAAGAAGCCCTTTACTATTGGGGAAGAATTGATTTTGCCGGTCCTTGAAAAAGTGTTTCTGCGTGAAACTGGTCCCTGGTACAGAAAAGGTTGGGGATCACTGCTCTAGGCAACCCATTCCATCTTATTTTGTTAGCTACTCAATAATTAATTGCCCATAAGAATTGCCATGTATAATATTGTCATGGAAGTAAGTTGCCTTTTTTCTGCTAGATTGTTAACTGTGTCCCTTTAAATACAATGTCCTCAAATGCTTAAGTTAATGTAAACTTTAGAAGTTGCTTGTATTGATGCCCCAAAACAAATAGCAATTTTATTAAGGTCAAAAAGACCGTCAACAACCTATTCATAAGCTCAATTTCTCAATTGCACAGTTGTAAATTGGAACACATCAACCTACAAAATCTGAATCTAGAACATCACTTTCTGTTGAGCATTCATTCACCTTTTACACATATTTGACCTGGAATACACGACACTACAAAATGCAGCTGCCTTGCAGGATATGCCCAGTTTTTAAGCCTTGAAACATTCCTTCCTGGATGACTGCTTAAATTAGGTATAATCAGAGTTGCATCCCTATAAAGAGGGTAGAAGAAGAAAGTAAGTATCCCTATTTTCATGTTTCCCACTCACGAGGGGGAATCGGACTTTCAGTGGGGATGTTTCAGAGTCTGCCCAGCAACAATGCAGATGGCAATGCACTGAACTGAGCCAGTATAAAGGCACAGAGTGCTTCCAGATGATAACATGAAAGAGAGAGGAGGAAGGGGTACAGCTGTCAGAGACATCAGCATATAAATGACTGGGTGTCTGGCCTGTGTCCCAATCCCAAATCCGTTGTCAAATAGCTCTTTTAGCATTTTTAAAGCCCAGTGTAAAAATAAATTCTGGGAGCAAACTGAAGGAAAAGAGTTTTATGACTAACAGTCTCCACCAAGTCTGCTCAGGCAAAGATAGGGCTTAAAGAGCTATTCAGTAAAACAGAAGCATAAACAGGTCTCTACAGGCCCAGAAGCTGAAGAGTTTCAGGGGACCATTATTGGAGAACAGGAAACAGACTTCTCAGAAATTTGGTATAATAATCTGTAATGGACTTGCAGGCAATAAGCCGAGCTTCTTCTTTTTTTCATAGCACAATCAAGGCATCCCTTTTGCTTCAAGAATGTTTAAAGATACAGGAGCTTAATGCCTCTTCCATTTGTGTGTGTGTGGGGAGGGATTAATTGTGGCCACATTTTTCTTTGTATGTTTATTGTAGTGTTTAAGGAGGGGAGGCAGAAATAATTTTTTTAAGACAGTACTCTATTCCTAGTCGATGGATATAAAACTTATGGCTGGAAAAGAAAACCTGATATTAGAAAATAAGTTACAAAATAAAGTGTCTTACTTAACTCGGCTAGGGTTGGGAGTTATTAGATGTAGTGCCTTTCTACATGTGTTCCTCAAGTACACTGATATAAAAATGTCTTAAAGTAGATTCCTACTGTTTGTTCTTTGCTGAGCTTGACTCATCTCTTTCTTCTTCTCTTATAATGAGGAGCTTTCTTTTCTTTTCCAGTTCCTCTCTCTCTTGCTTGGCATCAGCAAAAAAAATGGAGCCATAGCCAGATTTCCCCCCCACCCCCCACAGCCTTTTCTGTTTGATCCTACCTCTTAATTCTTCCTTCTCCATTTATCAGCACTCTGGTACAGCTATCCTGCGATCCAGAAAAAAGAAATAGGCACCCGCTCAAAACTTAAGAGCTTGTCTGCTATTTTTGATTTGATTGATTTAGTTAAACTGGATCTCAATACCTTGCATTCTTTCCTTCTCTGCTCTTAGCTGCGTGATGATCCTCCATCACATGCATCTGACTTCTTCCACCCTTTGAATTGATGGTTGCTCTCTCCTTCAGGATCTCAGCTATGATGATAATCTTTCAACCACCACCATTTTCTGTTGGGTTTCTTTTGACCCTTTGATGCTTTGGAAATCTTCAGCCTCTTCTCCAAGGACTCAGCATCTTGTCTAGTGTCGTCTCAGGCCATTTTTGTAAATAGCAGCAGCAGCAGCAAGCAATAGCATCTACTGTTCATGGTTCCAATAATAAAAGGAACATACAAAAAAGCAATGGCAGAAATCAAGACATGCCTAGATTCTTGGGAAGAACTCAAGGCATATGAAGGCCAACACCACTGTGATTTTCCATTTTTGTGTATATAATAATAAAAATAATAACAACAACAATAATAATAGCAGCAATAGACATTAAAGAAGCTATAAAAATGTTAAAGAAAAAGTGGACCACCTAATTATGCACCAGACTGATTACAATGTCATAAAAAAGTCGCAACAGTGGTGAATTGAAAGATCTGCAAAAATACCATTTTCCTCCAAGCAAACATTGGTAGGACCATAAAATAGACAAAGTAATAGAAATTTTAAATGCTAAAGTGCTCTGGGATTTTAGAATCCAAACCGACAAGCACCTGCCAGCACCTAGATTCACTGAATGAGATGTGCAGTATCTAAATTTGATAAATAAATAAATAACAACCCAGGTTTAACAACTGTTGATAAGACAAAAAAAGCCTCAATATGGACAATGCATTGACTGGGGACAGAAGAGAAAGAATTTGACAAAATCACAAAATACAAAGACCTGCAGTGGCACAGTGGTTAGAATGCAGCACTGCAGGCTACTTCTACTGACTGCCTGCATTTTGGCAGTTCAAATCTCACCAGGCTCAAGGTTGACTCAGCCTTCCATCCTTTAGAGGTCAGTAAAATGAGGACCTAGATTGTTGAGGGAAATATGCTGACTCTGTAAACTGCTTAGAGAGGGATGTAAAGCACTGTAAAGTGGTGTATAAGTCTAAGTGCTATTGCTATAAGCAAACAGAAGTAGAATAACTATGGCTAAAGAAAAACAAATATAGTACCACAAATATAGGCAACTTGGATGCAATCCCAAAATACCTGGCACTGATAAAATCACATTGTTGTATCTATAAAAGTAAAAATAGAAATAGCTTATGTTTTGCACTGATACCTTTCATATTCAACATCATCTGACTATCTCAGATCCTTGGGAAAGACTTGATAGGCAGGGGAAAAAAGCCAAACATCTGGATGACTGTGTCACCAACCATAATTAGAGGTAGCATGTTTGTCTGATCAGACAAAATTTCTTTTTTTATGTTATTTTGTCTTGTTTTACTTTTTATTTGGATGTAGTTTGCCCAGAGCCATTTTGAAGCTGGGCAGTCTCTAAATCTAATAAATATGTAAATAAATGCTGGTAAGTTCAGCTTGACCCCTGAGACCAAGAATTTCCATTTTTTTCTGGAGGGACATTTCCTTTTTGGCCTAAGTGGAGCTTTATAATACTAATTTATTTTTGTTTTTTGCTTTCTTGCAACTAGAGAGAGCAAATGACAAGAGAGAGTTCTTTATCAATAGTTTTTATGTTTACACATTATAGTTTTTATTGCTATTATACATTAATGATAAAACTAAGATTTGGAACAACACTCATTGCTCCTTTACAGCACGGTGCATGATAAAAGATTCTACATTTGAATTATGAGTTTCTGGAAGCAGGGACCAAATCAGTTGACTCTGCAGTAATTATTGATGAGTGGAATTGAAAGTTTTCATACTTAAGATATTTATGACTTAGTTGCATAACCTTTGGAATCACATCTTCAATACGCTGCCTTTGCAGTGATCAGCATCCAAATAAATGTTGGTCTAGCAGATGTAATTCTGAGGTGAAGGACAAGTGATCAATATCTGAGTAACATCTATTCCAAAAGTAATTACTAATTTTAAAAGGTCATAGGATACTATTACATAGTCTATAATGCTGGTTCCAATCACTGCTCAAAATGTATTCCCCAGATTTTTCACTTTTCATCCTTCATTGAGAGTAGTATGATCAAAGTTGCTCACCTTCTGAGTTAGGTAAAAGTCCTCATAAATTTTAGACAGAAACTAATTTCTATCTCTTTCAGGGACTAGCCTGTTTCATCTTACACATGACTCTGCATCATTCCATTTCAATCAAATATTTAAGTCCCCAGTTGTAATCACAATCACTATTATTTCTTTGTCTCCCTCCCTCCCTACCTTCTCTTTCCTCCCTCACCCTCCCCCCTCTTCAATTTGTTCCAAATTTCTCAATTTTGAGAAAGCATACACTAAAACTGCAATGGTGCTGAAAAGAGCACAAACATTGCAAAAATGAATGACTTGGTAGCTGTGGGTCCAGGCCCAATGATGACACAGTGAAATCCAACTGAATTCAATCATTTGCCTATACCTAATGGACAGAATCTTGCCAGATTAAAGCTATAACCTTCTAATTTAATAAATATATCTTGAGAGACTCTAGGAAGTAGATACCCTGAACCTCTTTTTTCCTCCCCCATCTGCTCATAAGATACTGTAAGATGCTAAGACCTATCAGCAGAGCCATTTCTATGGAAAAAATCTGGCATAGTTTGTATATTAAATATTGCTTTATGTATTAAACATATATTGTTGACTACCAACAACATATCACACACACTGAAATATGGATAAAACTATTTAAGTAGCTGCAGTAAGGATACAGAGGCTGTAGAGGTTCTTCAAGGTCTGTTCTGAAAAAGATATTTCAGAGCAGATGGATGTTTTTATCAGTGAGTTAGCACTCAGAGGAATTAATTATGACAGTGGTAGACAGTGGTATGACAGGATCTGCAGGGACATTCCAAGGAATCCTACATAAGAGCCCTCAGATAAACTGCTGCTTCCATAGATATTTGGAAGTCAGCATATTACTAGCCAATCTGGCAGAAAAATAGAAAAGGGAAACAATAATGCTAACCTAAGACATTCTCTGGCAATTCTCATTTCATTTGATGAAAAAGAATTTGCTATAGATCTTCTTTCAAAAAGGGAGAGAATTTTGGAGAAATTCTCTTAGGTGCAATAACTCTTCCAATTAGTTATGAGATGATAAAGTGAGCTATAGAAGTGTTCTTTGGTTAAACCAAAATCAAAAAGGTGGGGGGGGGTAGGAGAGTGGGGAAGGCTAATTTAAATCATCTGGAAAAGCATCAAAAAGAAAATCCCCCCACTGTTTTATTTCAATTGCAGTGTTATCATTCCTGCCTTGAGAAATTGCTGAAAAATTTCTCTTTGCCCAGAAGGCGTTGGTACTTACCTGATACACCCATTCTCAGTGAGCTGCGACAAGCATCCAAAGAGTGGGGGTGTGTGCTTAGTCTCTGCTCAGATGGCTGGGCTTAATTGAATAACAGGACCCCACCAGACGGATATTGGGTGGGGCTGGATGCTCATCGCAGCTTACCGAGAAGAGGCGTATCAGGTAAGTACCAACGCCCCTTCTCCACTGAGCTGCTCCGAGCATCCAGAGAGTGGGACACACCAAAGCTTGGCTTGTTCTATGGAAGGGTCTCCGTCTGCATTGGACCCCCCCCCCACTGTCTGAGTGGACCCTCCTACCAAAAGAGGCGTCAGCAGAAGCAAATACGTCAATTTTGTAATGCCTAATGAAAGGCGATGGGGAGACCCATGTTGCTGCTCTACATATTTCTGCAACAGGAGCTTGCATTGCCCAGGCCGCTGAAGTTGCCATGCTCCTTGTTGAGTGGGCTGTGATGCCCCTAGGCACAGGCAGTGATTGAGTCTCGTACATGTTGAGGTAATTCCCCATTAGGAGAAAGAGCGTATACAGGGAGCCGTAGTGAGAGAAGTGTTTGAATAATACACATACAGCACACAGATACACTGTACAGTAAATGTAGGTTTTTACTTCCAGAAACGTTTAAGCAAAATTCAAACAGTCCAAAGTCATTCACAGGTTAAATCAGTCAGTTTTCAGTCCAGGGATAATCCAATAACAAAGTCCAGTGTCAAAAATAATTCAGTATCAGACTTACATCAAATCCAGGAATATCAGTCAATTAGAAGGAATGGCAAAACTCTCCAACAGAAGGAAAAAGAGATACTGAGACACACTCTCTTCTGAGACTAAGACTAAACAACCCAGGTTTCTGGCTCCATCTTATGGCCGTCCAATTACAACTTTTTGAATTCTCTTAAAGATACAGTTTTAAAATATCTATCCTGGTTTATATATTTCCAACCCAAATAGCTGTTAGGTGACTTACATTCCTAACAGTATGCCTTGGCTATCATGGCCTTCAGCCACCTGCCTATGGCCGAAGGGGAAACTTTCTGCCCGAGAGGTTGGCTGAAAGGATACAAAAAGAGCTTCAGTCTTTCTGAAAGGAGCCATTCTATGTAAGTAAGTGCGGAGAGCTCTGTGGACATCCAGTCAGTGTCATGGATGCTCTAGGTCCTGAGAAGGTCTGGGGCAAAAGTTAGGGAGAACGAGTTCTTGTGATCTGTGAAAGGCAGAATTGACTAGGCATCAACATGGGGTCTGGTCGAAGAACCACTCTGTCAACGTGGAATATTACAGAGGTCCTTTCGGGCCGATAGGGCTGTGATTTCTGATATACGACATGCTGATGTTATAGCCACAAGGAAAACAACCTTGTATGTGAGAAAATGGAGGCTAACAGTTTTCAGGGGTTCAGATGAACTCTTCATGAGTGCTGTGAGTACCTTGTTAAGGTCCCAGGTTGGGCAACAATGCACTACTGTCGGACAGAAAATTGTGGTACCCCTAAGAAAACTCTTTATCTGTGGGTGATGGAAGATAGATGGTAGACCTTCCCAAGTCACCATTGAGGCAGTGGCTGCCACTTGTCATCTTAAAGTGTTTGGAGAGAGGCCCCTGTTGAGACCATCTTGGAGAAAATCTAAAACTTGTGCAATTGACAGTGAAAATGGATTTGGTGCACCATTTGAAGAAGACAGTCCATGTGACATTATATATGCGGCTTGTAGAAGGGCGCCGAGCTACTTGAATGATATTAATCACCCTGGCCAAAAAATTCTCCTTTCTTAGATGTCACCACTCAACCTCCAAATAGCTAGATGGAGCCATTGAGGGTCCAGGTGTTGGATCAGTCCTTGGGTAAGCTGAATTTTGTGTGGTGGAATTTTCCATGGTTCTTCTGTGAACAGGCCTCTGAGATCCGCAAACCACGGCCTCCAGGGCCAGTAGGGTGCCACCAAGATCAGGTCCACTTTCTTGTCCAGTAGTTTTTATACCCCTTTGGGTATCAATGGGAGAGGGGGGAAGGCATATAGAAGACCTCAACCGGCACTGGAGGCCGTTGATGTTCTCTTCCCCCTGGGATGGGTATCTTGAAAAGAAGCTTGGGAGCTGCAAGTTCAGGAGAGAAGCGAACAGATCTATAACTGGCAAACCAAATCTCTAGACTGCCTCCTGAAACAGCTCCAGATGCAGACGCCACTCTGATTGGTCGATCGTGGCCCTGCTTAGCCAGTCTGCCTGTGTGTTTGTCAGGCCAGAAACATCCTTTGCTCTGATAGAGGCTAAGTTCCTTTCCATCCAAAGGCAAAGTCTCTCTGCTTCCCCCATGAGAGGTTTTGAGTGGGTCCCCCTTTGTCTGTCGATATGTGCTTTTGTTGTGACTTTGTCTGTTCGTATTAGTATGTGTCTCCTTTGAATATGTGGGAGGAAACTGTGAAGGGCCAGGTGGATTGCCCTGAGCTCCAACCAATTTATGCTGTTTGATTGCTCTGCAGTTGATCTTGAGCCAAGAGGGACTGGAAATGAGCTTCCCATCTGAACAGGCTGGCATCTGTGGTTATAATGAGTCTTTGGGGCTCTTTCAGCAGGCAACCCTTGTTGATGGATGGAGCCATCTACCAGTGTAGAGACAGCCAGATGTTTATCGGAACTAACACTCTGTTCCTGGAATTGCTTAGTCCCGATCTTTGGAAAGGAAGCAGATGCCATTGGAATGATCTTGTATGAAATCGAGCCCAAGGAACAATTGAAATACAGGAAATAATTTTTCCCAGCAGTTTAGACAAATCGGCTAGAGGAACCCGTTTGAGGGTTCTGATAGACTGAGCTAAGGTTTTAATGCTCTCCTGTCTCTCAGGGGATAGAAACACACTTCCTTCTACTGTGTCTATTATCGAGCCCAAGTGAGATAAATGGGTTGAGGAAACAAATGGCTCTTGGCCCAATTAATGGAAAAACCATGTTGTTGAAGGGTTCGCAATGTAATTTGGGTATCCAATTTTGTCTGCCTGGATGAGGAGGATAAAATCAAAATGTCATCCAGGTAGCACTGGAACCTAATTGGAGTGCTCTTAAGGTATGCAACCAGAGCTGCCAGAACCTTTGTAAAGGTCCTTGGGGCCGATGACAACCCAAAGGGCAGGGTGACATATTCGAAATGTTGGGTATTGTAGCAGAATCTGAGAAATTTGGAATGTGAAGATCTAATTGGTATGTGAAGATAAGCCTCTGTTAAATCGATGGAAGTAAAAAAAAATCACCCTTTCTTATGCTAAGGAGAATGGATTGCAACGTACTCATCTTGAATTTGCGGTAGACTAGAGTATGGTTGAGACGTTTTAAATCTAGGATTGCCCTCCACCCTCCCGAACTCTTGGGAACTACAAAAAATAAGGAATAGAATCCTTGTCCATGTTGATCCCAGGGTACTGGTTGGATGGCTTTAATTTCTAGTAAGTGATTGATCGCTGTCTTCATCAGTTTCCTTTTTACTGGATCTCGGGAGATAGGACTATTCATGAAAAAGTTCAGGGATGTGGAGGAGAACTCTAGAGCCAGGCCAAATCTGATGGTGTCATAAACCCAGGAATCCGATGTGGAAGAGTCCCATCAATCTGCAAAGAGCCTTAATCGTCCTCCAATAGGAGCAAGATCTCTGTATTTATCTTGGACGGCGAAAACCTGTCTCCAGTTCCCCTGAAAAATCGCTTCATTTGTCCACCCCTGCAAGGTCTGTCCGAGAATTCTGATCTATCTGACTGCTGTGCTCCCCTATATGTTGATGGTCTCTGGAATCTGGGGGAGAATGGGCCTTGATAATAGGGACTAAAGAAGCCTCTCCGAAAGGGCTGAAAAACTCTGCTGTCAGAGTGACAAAAAAATGGAAGGAAGAATCTTCTTCTTGCATCTGGTCTCAATTAGAAGTGGATCCAGGACAGTACCAAACAATGTATCCCCCGAAATTGGGGAAGAGACAAGTTTCCATTTGTGTTTGATATCAGCTTGCCAATGTCTAACCCATAGTAATTGGTGGGCCATAATCTATGATGCCATGGCTCGAGCTAAAAATTTGACCGAATTAAATGTAGCATCCACAGAAAACTCTGCAGCCACAATTAATTTGGCAATATCCTGGTGTGACCAAACATTAGAATTTGATATGGTGTTCCTCAGATGACGTAGCGATTTGAATGAGGTTCTGGTGATGTGGCTGTTGCCGCCCTTATGGCCCACGCATCAGACTGATATGCCTTTCAGAGCACTATCTCAGCTTTCTTTTCCTCCAGTTTGAGGGCCTCCTCCGCTTCTGTGGGAATGATGGAGGAGGATGCTAAGGCCACCACTGGCTCATCTACTTCAGGGGTATTCAAGAAATTAGAAAATCCAGAAGCTAAACTAAATAATTTCTTATCAAAGCTAGTAGGGGTGGATACACTGTTGCTGAGGTCCACTGTTTCTGGATCAGATCTGAAAACATTTGTGGAACCGGAATAACCTCAACTTTGTTAATGGGTTGTGAGAAAATCAAATCCTCCGATTCTTCCTGAGGTTCCGGTTGAAGAATGGAAGGAGACTTTTCAAGGCGAGCTGTGGTTTTGGCCTTGAAAAGAAGATATTTGAAAAGCTGTGGATGAAGTAGCCCCATAAAGGTGGGTTGGTCTGGTTTGAGGTCCTCGTCCTTTCTAGGGGTTCCTCCTCCAAGGGGACTTCACTATCTGGAACTGATACTGCGTCTACTTGCTCCATTTGGGGCTCACTTTCTCCCTCCTCCTGTACTTCTGGATGCATATGTGAAATGAAAAAAAACTCCCCTTGAGGAGGTACCTGAGGATAATGTAAGTCAGTTCTGCATGGAGATCTTACTGATTGAGAGTCACATTCCAATACTGGTATCTGTCTGGTCATCAAGGATTATTGGACCCTGGCTGCGATTCCTCTGTGGACTGCAAGCTCCATCCATGCCTTCGTAATTTCTGGTACCTCATCTGGCAGGAACTCCTCCTGTCGTAAGTCAGCCGCTGTTGAAGTGAAGGTCACTTCGGGGGCCCGCCTTGGGATATTTACGCTTGGTGAGGTCTGTAAGGTGCTAGTCGGCCTGGGTGGCATGGACAGGTCTAAGGTTACTGGTGGATGTTGAGTCTGAGATAGTGGAACTGGGGGGGGAGGCTGGGAAGTTCTTTCAGCATTTCTCAATTTGCTTTTCCAATGCCTTCTGGCATCAGGTAGCATCTTTCTCTGCAGCCTTCGAAGGACCCTTAGATTTCTTGGACTCATCTCGGGCCCGTGTCTTAGTGCCACCTCTGTTTGCCATTACAATTCTGTAATTACTCTGATTATAAATTAATCTGTAGTAGAGTATGAATAACAATATATTGAAATATATTGAGTATATCTATATGAGTATAGATCATATATATATACATATATGTATATATGTATATATATGCAAGTACCCGCGAAAGCCTAAGAAAACATATATATATATATGTATGACACCCACCATGAAGATGTGGCACGACCACGAACACGAAGCCAAA
>BLBF01000032.1:9494145-9558282 GCA_015471245.1 Laticauda colubrina | reverse complement strand
CTCCATGCCACAAGCCAGGCAAACACCTGGGCAAAAACAGACTCCTTCTGATAGCTCCAACCTAACCCCCCCACCATGCACCCAGGTGAAACCCAGCTTGCTAATAAAGAGCAGCCGTCCCTTCACACGCAGCCAAGCTGCACTGAAAGCCTCCAACACAAGAACAGACTGTTGCCAGCCAATCAAAGCCACAAAACAGACAGAAGAAACCAGGAACACCAATCAATCAAACTCCAAGTCCAATGAACACAGGTCCAGGCTCCCAACCAATCAGAATGGACCAGCCTCAAATTTAAAACCAGGAGCTGTAAGACCCATATCCATACAGAAGCCTGAGGATGGCAGATGAGATTCTGCTGAAACGTTGCTACAACTTTAACAGAACTACAATGACGTGGGATAATACCCGAAGGAAGCTAAACAGCACACATGTAAGTACCCGCGAAAACCTAAGAAAACATATATATATATATATATATATATATATATATATATATATGTATGTATGTATGTATGTATGTATGTATGTATGTATATATGTATATATGTATATATGTATATATGTATATATGTATATATGTATATATATGTATATATATGTATATATATATATATATGGACAGGGTCCTGCACCACCACAGGGGCAAGAGACCCTTTCTCTACTTTAACTCCCCTTTTTTAATTATCTAATTTTATGTTAATGAATTTAATGGTTTTTTTTGCAATAAAAATATTATTTACAAATGGTCTAATTTGATAATGCTCAATGCCAGGTCAATTCAAAGAAAGAAAATAACAACCACAGACCTTCAACAGCTGACTGGTCAGGCTGATCTGGCTTGGTACTGATCTGGCTTGGTAGTACAAATATATACGTGTGTGTGTGTGTGTGTGTGTATGTATGTATATATATATATATGTATATGAATATGTATATGTATGTATGTATATATGTAGTAGAGTATGAATAACTCTACTATATGTATGTATATATGTATGTATGTATGTTTGTTTGTTCACTGTGAGGGCAGCCAACAGTCTTTACTTATACCTCCCTGAAACTGGAGTAAAGGGAGCTGCAAATTTTAATACTCCTTTATAAGCTGTGTTAAGCTTTGAAGAAATTAAAGCCTCTCACAGGAAAAGTAAAATTCAGGAATATGGCCACACGATGCAACGTGGATAAAATGGCGAAACCAAAATGACCATTGCCCAACTCTAAAACAGCACCGGCTGGTTGTTTTGTTTTGGCACCAACACTGCTACAACCTTAATCGCACAGTCATTTAAAAGGGCACCAAAAATGGATACTGTGTGACTGAACAATAAAGAGGGGACCAGGAAGACTCCACCGCCCCCACCCCTATAAATCCTAGTGGAGGAAACGCTGCTGGCGAAAGATAATTTGGAACCGAATGATCACGCTATCTTAAAAGCGGCTCAAATTTTGAATCACAATGGCAAGACAGAAAATATTCAAAGAGTGGCGAATTGTGATCTCTGGGGAAAGTAAGGCTGCCGAAAACACGAAGCAAATTACAATTGCTGTGGGCAGCAATTGGCCCGATCACCAAAGTGATCTTTGTCATTCTGACTGCTTCCCTTTTTTTTCCTCCAAAATTGCTGTCGGAATTGAGAAAGATGGTCAAAGAATTTAGAATACTGACTATCTAACCTGAAATGTTCCTGCTCCAGCCAAGGATAAGCTGCCTATCACACCAGAGGCTGAACTAAAACTGGGGGATGCTAGGGAGGAGTAACAGTGTCCTATTCAATTAAGCCCAGCCTATCCAAACAGAGACTAAGCACACCCCTCCCACACTCTCTGGATGCTCGGATCAGCTCAATGGAGAACTGGAGAAATCTTCCACCAATTCCTTTGCTTATAAATCTCCCATCCACTTCTTAAAATCTCACCAGTCATATTTGGTGTTTTAAGTACAGAAAATTGAAGGTGTAGGTTGTAGACAAATGAGTCCCCCCCCCTCCCAATTCTTGCTCAAGGCTCGATATATGTTCTGAATTTTGTTTTCCTGGTGTTTCTCCGAGAAGCTGAAATATTTCCAGCCCTGCTGAAAGTAATTTTACATTTCTGAGCATTCAAATAATCTCAAAAGTATAGAGAAAGTGTATTAATCTAATCAAGAGGCCTGTGCTTATTTATATGGAACACATGAGATTTCCATACAAAAAGAACCACAATTGCAAATTAAAATGTCTTCTTTGCCAAAAGATTACACATTAGAAACATACAATGCAACAGGCAACACCATAAAATAAGTTGAAAGCTTCACCCCAAGACAATAATCAAAGGAGTAGAGTATAGTATGGAATACAGATGGGAAGTTTAATCTGAGAGGGATCTCATATAGTTTCTGGAGCTGCTTCACCCAGATAAGATGCTGGCTTGAGGCAAGGCCAAATAAAAACATTTCACTTTGGAAACATGCAGTATGTCAGAAAGCTTAGTTTGGAGAAAGGCTAGCCATTTTGGATCAGACTTTGGTTGATCTTATCTTCTCATGATGAGAATTAAATTTCCCTTGCGTGACATCTACTGCCAAAAATGGATGCTCTGAATTTCTAACACCAAGGAATTAATGTGCCAATTTACACAATCAAATCCCAGAGATAAACATAAATGTTTCTCTCTCAATATGGTCAAGCTTTGCGATATTGCCAGCCACTCTCTTTGTGTACATGTATGGTTGAGTGTCTGTGGCTCAGTGGGTGATGGTGAAAAATGTGTGGCGCTGACATTTTTTAAACTATATTAATTATAAAAACCTTTATTGCAGAAAACATCCCTGCATAAAATTGATCTAGAGTAATATTATTATTATTTCTTTCAACTGGTTACAAGAAACAAAAATGAGAGGGGGGGGAAGAATGTACCTACATCTATATATCAAAGTAAGAGACTGTGCACTCAAATTCTTGAGGTTACACCTTTTCAGAACTAAGAATGAAAATTATGTTTTCATCTTTTTTATTGTGAACTTTGCTCTGAAGCTGAATGTGCCAAAAATGAGTAATGCAAGGAACTATTTTTCATAGGATTACTTCTCCTCAGCTATGAGATTTAAAAGAACGAGATAAAAAATGAAAATTGCTGCTTTACGCTGAATGTGGACCTGTGTATATTTAAACACACACACACACACACACACACACACACACACACAGATAGCACAGTGTTGTCTTTTTTTCAAACCAATGATCCATAGCTCTTCTTTTTGGTTTACCAAGGTAAGGTATTATTAGTCTTTTTGGTCAATGTGGACAATATGCAGGACTTTCAAGGTGCTCTGTAGGATATAACTTGTTTCTACATCTTTCCTATGGCTGCAATAAATACAGCACTAAACTTCATGAAAGCTAGTGAGGTAAACTAAATTAGTATACAGGTAGTCCTCAACTTACTACTATTACTTTAGTGACTGTTTGAAGTTATAACAGCACTGAAAAAAGCGACTTATGACTGTTTTGCACACTTAATGATTGTCATAGCAACCTCATAGTCATGTGATCATAATTTGGACACATGTCAACTGACATGTATTTATGATGGTTGCAATGTCTCGGGGCGATTTTCTGACCAGCAAAATCAAGAAGGAAGCCAGATTCACTTAAGAGCTGTGTTACTAACTTAACAACTGTAGTAATTCATTTAACAGCCATGGCAAGAAAGGTTGTAAAATAGGCAAAATTAACTTAACAACTTGCTTAACAATGGAAAAGTTAGGCTCAATTGTGGCTGTAAATCGAAAACTATCTGCGCCAGAATAAGGAATAAGAACACAGATAATAAGAGCTAGCACAGAAAGGCAGAGAAACGAACTAAAAACTAAAATAAGTCACAATGGTACAAACTTTGTCCAGGCGGTATCATGAAGCAATATCATTGGAACCAACAACATAACCTCGAGGACATTGCTAGAAAATCCTGGTATAGCTCCTATACATTCAAGGTATACTCACAATGTTTTAGGCGTGTTGTGGTTCCAAGAACTTAATGTTCAAATTTCAATTAACAAGTTTATTTTTGTTTTAAGAATGATAAGAGCTTGGTTCAAAATCATTTAATGGAGATATTAAACTGGCACTATACAGGCATTATGTCATTTAAACATATGTTGAGAACCAATAAATGTGAGCAAATGTTGAATTCATTAAATTTTAAGAGTATATATTAATAAAATTTTAACTTTAAGGAAGCACGAGGAAAAAATGTAAATGGTATTGACCCATAAATACTTCATTGTGTAAATGTATGCATTTCATCAGACTTATAAAGAAATGAAAATTATTTATACAATATTTATTAGAGATACCTTATTTCAAAATTATAAAATTCACTGACCTCTGTCTATAGGTCATACAAATCTATATCTAAGGAGGCAGTTTTTATACATATTAGGTGGTACTCTAAAAATCTTATTTTATTTAGGATATTCCTCAGGAAAAAGGTTTACTTGTCATTGGTTTTATTTCAATGTATAAAACTGTGTAAAATAATAACATGCTAAATGTATACTAGTAAGAGTAGAGTGGCTATTGACATATTGATTTCTCTACAGAGAAATGGTATTAAAATAACTGGTTTATTATGATACATTAGTTCAGTTTTGGCCATGATTTATAATTTGATTATATGTTAAACATTGGGCCTCATTTGTAACTTAGCCGACAGCTACATTTCCTAATGCTACTTTTTTGCAGTCAAACTTCATATTGTTACATCTTTCTCCTATAAAGTTAAGAAAAATTGTGCTGATTTAAGTAGCATGTGCTGTGTATCTTGATTATGTGTCTTGATTTTGTGTTATCAATGTTATGTTACTGTAACAGGTATTTTAAAAAAGATCTCTCAAAGAATACTGAACGTTTTATAATTAAGAGACTTTCTTAGGAATATATGTAGAAATATCCAACGTGACTATATTGTTAAAACCCATGCTTTATCTAGTTCTTCCCCTAGGCAGAATTCAAAATAATGTTGATGATTTGCATGTCACACTGGTCTTTTAGACAAGATTATTTGAAAAAATCTTGTCCCTATTCTCAATTTTAATATCACTTAAAGAGAATTTCTGCTGCTCCAATCAGGCCACCAGATAATCCATATCCAAGGTGACTTGATGCCAGACTTTGCTCTCTTTGCCAAAGGTGGTTATAAATGATCAATAAAGCCATTTCTAATTTAACAGCTGTTTGGCCCATATGCAGAATTACCATTTACTGACACTAATTTCAGACAACTAATTGTTTTTATTCTGTTTTTATTCTATGTGTGTACCTAGGCTTCCTTAGAAAGCATAAAACATAATCTTAGTTCTGGCAAAACCTCTTTTATTTCAACAGCTGTGAATTACATTCATTCACAGCCTTTAAGGCTTCACAAACAGTTTTTCAGGAGAATGTTTATAAACACCCACCTTATCACACTTGGAATGCAGCCAGAGAACTAATTGCCAGTTGCAAGGCAAGGCCAAACTTGATACAGAATCAAACAGAACTTTTCAAAGCTTGAATCGACCCAATGAACTAATTGCTTCCTGCAAAAGCTCACGTCCCATTTGCTCCTCTTTTATGTCCTATGGGAGGGGCCAATCATCTCCAAGGTGTGGCCTTACCCCTGAGTCGACCCTGCTTTCTCAATTGTTCTTGTCCTCTGGTAGCCCTACGCGTGCGTAGGCTGGGAACCGGTTCCAGAAACTCACTGCTATCTGAGTCTGAAGGCAACTGATTGCTGCCAGCCTGCCCTCGCCCCATCCCTGCCGCCAATGGACATAGCCCTCATCCGAGCCCTCCTCAGCCTCCAAGAGTGGCCCAGGTTCTTCCCCAACCTCCTCACTACTATCCAACTCTGCTGCCAGCTCCATCAGCCATCGGCAGGCGACAACACTATTTTTTGTTACTTTATTATATTTTTCTTATTTTATCCAGATTGAGAACTATCTGGAGGTCTAGATTAGGATGAGGAGGGGGTCTAGCTGCCCTCAGCTCTCCTTGCAGCTACAAATTAATCTGGATAAAATCCTGTTCTAGAGCATGTGGAGGACTGATGCAAATCAGAATCAATACAGGACTATATCAATGAAAAATCTGGATTCATATGAGGGAGCTTTTTTTGTTCTCTCTGCCTTGCTTTAGAAAGCTATAGAAAACTTTTGTTTAAATAAGAGAACAACACCTTGGAGGTCTTCTAGTCCAACCCTCTGTTCAAGCACTTCAGGCAAATGGTTGTTCAATCTCTTCTTAAAAACCTCCAGTGATGGAGCCCCCAAAACTTCTGAAGCAAGTTGTTCCATTGATAAACTGTTCTAATTGTCAGGAAATTTCTCCTTATTTCTAGCTTGGTCATCTCTTTGATTAGCTTCCATCCATTGCTAATTATCCTGCCTTCAGGTACTTTGGAGAAAAGGTTGACCCCCTCTTCTTTGTGGCAGCCCCTCAAATATTGGAACACTGCTATCATGTCACTCTAGTCCTCTCAATATTTGATTACACTTCTGCTAGTAAGTTATTGTTATATTCCTTTTTCTTTTACTTGTTTCTGATTTTTTTTTAGAATATGCTAGTTAGAAGAACATCTCCCCTTTAAGCCTTTTCCTTCATTTTTCCCTTGAACCATTAAACAGCAATCCATTTGTATTATCTTGTACTGTGTGTGCTGTATTTTCTGGGCTTTATAAATACTGAGTGATTATGGTGTCTATTAGCTGTTGCTATTATTCATCTGGAGTCAATTACTAAGTACAAACACCACTTCTAAAATTGAGCACAAATAAACTAAATGAGCAAATATAATAAAACAATATAAACACAATAAAAAGATGTAAAAACAGATGTACATTTCAGTAGAACCAAGGCAGCATTTAAAAAGGACCATTAAGTAGACAGACCCAGAAAAAATGTGCCAGATACCAACACTTCACCATCAACATTACAAACAGTTGAGCTTCTCTGAGGACATCATTTTATGTGTCTTCTCTGCAGATATCACTATGGTAGCTAATCCAAATATGTTTCAGTCCAGATTTTTCACTCAGGAACTGGGCTTGGCTAGTCTTGTGAAGAGAGGGACCAGGGGAGACATGAAAGCAGTCTTCCAATATTTGAGGGGCTGCCACAGGGAGGAACGGGTCAAGCTATTTTCTAAAGCTCCTGTTGGCCAGACAAGGAATAATGGATGGAAACTGAACAAGGAGAGATTTAACCTGGAAATAAGGAGAAACTTTCTGACAGTGAGAACAATCAACCAATGGAACAGAAGTTGCCCTCAGAAGTTGTGGGAACTCCATCACTTGAGACTTTCAAGAAGAGATTGGACTGCCATTTGTCAGAAATGGTGTAGGGTCTCCCGCTTGGGCGGGGGTTGGACTAGATCATCTACAAGGTCCCTTCCAACTCTGATTACCTGTTATCTGTCATCTGAAACTTCTCTTTGATCTCACGGTGAGATCAATTCACTTGTCCACATGCAATTGGTGCATTTTGTTCTGTTTGGTGACACACACATTCAGTTGAAATATGGAACATGCAAAAAAGGTTCCATTTTCCTTGTGTCATTTCTGAATGAGCATTCATACTGCTGATATGCCTGAAAGCATCACTACATTGTCAGTGTCTGAACCTCCAGCCATTAGTTTGGGGGCAATAAGCATGAACCCATTTCCACTCCATCCAATTTTAACAGCCTCTAGACATTGAGAAAAGGATATGACTGTATTTCCTGCTGTGCCAGAGATGGCACTTCATACAGATAATCCCTTGCCAATGAATAATCTCCCCGATGGTTATGCAGGGAAGGGCTCAGTCACACCACAGAACACTCAAAGGTTCATTTTCTCCCTGCCCACAACCACTGACCAAAGCCAGCCAGTAGTAGAACCAGTGCAACACAGAATCCCCCTTCTCATTCCTTTCATTTGGGCTCAGAAGAATTCCCTTGTTGATCGTACTAAATGCAGATAAGGGAACCGGCGGGACCAGGAAAGATATATTCCCCTCTTCTGGCCCCAACACTAACCTTTTATTCGTTTTATTCACAAAGGGAGTTCCAGCTACAAGGCTGTCATTGTGTGATGTTGATGACTTTTGCATATTTTAAACTGTGCAGATATGATATTTAGAAGGCAATGAAAGCGCTTCTTTTTCTTCATATAACTTTATATCATATGAATGAACCCATTCATATGGAAAACATAGAGCTAAATCCAAGGATGGTTTTGTGTTACCATAAAGCACTTCTATTTATCTAAGTCATGACATCTTTTATTTTTCTTATGTCTTCTAACTTCTACACTCCTTTGCTCTAAAACATATTTTTCTGTGGAAATCTCTTGTAACCTTTAGAAAACTTGCAATGAAAAAGGAAAATCAGAGTTCAAGAAAAACTGAGCATAGTTAGATGAGAGAAAGTTACCACAGGATGCAACTCATCTATACAAGATTTCAGATAAATCATCTGTTTGTGTGGAAATCTAGACTTTAATCCAATTACATTATGAGATTATATGATGGAAGTATTTTGCCCCATGGAAGATTGTTATTCTGCTTCTTTATTACAGCAAAGTGTCTAATTTTTTGGCAAGCAACCTCACACAATAATGCATTTTCATCTCTCTCTTTCTTTGTGTACATAGGTAGCCCTCGTTTAGCAACCATAACAGGGTCCGGCAACTCAATCATTAAGAAGTGGTTACAAAGTGAAACTGTGCTTATGTTTCACACAGCTTTACCTTTAGCTTTCCTTTGCTTTATATTCTTGGATTGTTGTAAAGTTAGTTTTTCATCATAGTCATAACACTAAATTGCAAATGGACACTAAACATGGAAGTCCTAGGCAAGAATTATCTGAATTATCCATTTCAAATGCAATACAGCAGCTTTCAAATACCATGTTCTTATAATTTACTATATCTATAAAATGTCATTTTTTCTTATTGGCTTCACCACTATCTATTTTTTTAGGCAATCTCAATCAGGATAAAACTATTAATATATTTGAACACAAATATTTATTTACAAATAAGTTTACCTGAAACAGTATGCTAGATGTTGGTTTCATTCTTTGCTGGAACAGCACATTTAGTGTTTGGTTTTGTTGTTCCAGGTCAAAAACTCTTGTTTTTAACTTCAAGCATTCCTCTCTCAAATCCTAGAACAAGAAAGTAAATGGCATAAGTAACAACAAGATAACATCTGACCTCAAAAAATCTGTCAATACTAGAGTACACTTCATATAAGATATAATCTTTGAAACACACACACACATACACACACACACAACCACATGGTTGGTATGTATGTATGTATGTATGTATGTATGTATGTATGTATGTATGTATGTACAGAAAGATAGATGGATAGATAGATATAGTTTCAGCACTAGTACATCTAAATAATGTTTAAAATATGACTTTCTGAAACATAAAGTTTTAAACTTACACTTAAACTTGCACTCTTTACTCACTCTTTACTCACTTCTATCTTTGCTTAATCTATCCTAAACTAATCCCAGTTATTCAAGAATATTTTTGCCAGGTGAGTGTATTTAACTATTTTGATAATTTCTGCTATGACTATACTCACAAGAATAAATACAATAAAATATAAATTATTATATGCTAAATTATTACTTCCCCATAAAAACAGTGCTCTAAAAGTGTTCTTATATAGTGCTGAGTGTTGAGAAAGATGAGCAAAATAAGTTTGTATTTCATCCCAAGTAAAAATGGGAAAAGCAAACCAACGGCAGGTGGAAAGAAGATAAAAGCTACACTGAGCAGAGGTAGCTAGCTATATTTGACATGAGAATATTATACAATTTCTCTTAACCTCAATGTTATAAATCAACCAGCACTGGCATCATATCTATTCCTTCTCCATTGATGCCTCCCTGTGAAACTTTAAATCTTCAGTGAAGAATATTAGTTCTCCTAATATTCCAATGAAATCTGAAAAATCATAGTCCACAAAAGCCAGAAGATATACAAGCAAGTCAATGAATCATTCTCCCCCCCCCCCTTACCTCCCTCGCCTTTGATGTGGGGCCAGGACAATATGGGACACAGACTACGGGAACAATTTATGTTTCCCATGGATGTGGGGTTAATATATCTAGGAAACCTGTGGTGGTATGAGACAGAGTAAGAGGGATTTTGCTGAAATTGTTAGTTCTGGTTAAATAGCACCAAAAATGAAGATTCAAATGCATATAGTTATTCTTTTTATTCAGTCTTTATTCTTTCTGAATTCTTTGTATGTTCTATTTTCAAGAATGGCTATCTGTAAGCATGTTGGATAATAGGTGTACAAGAAAAGGACTCAGTTAAAATGGAGGAGTGAATGGGAGAATGCCTGTATTTTTGTATGTAAAATGGTGTGTTTGTGTGTGAGACAAGAAGGGGAGAGGGAGACACAGCTTACCACTTGGTGTCTGTATGGACATATTCGTTGTCTTACCATAATAGAGAAATGGCTTGCTATTGCTTCTTTTAGGGATATTTTCACTTCCTACTCTATTCCACAATCATGGGATTTACAGGTGGTCTCCTAACCAAAGGCCAACCTGGTCCAATCTTGCTTGGTTTTTTTTTTTAAACAGATATTATCATCATTTATGTAGAAGATTTTAAACCAGTGTCAAGCATCAGCAACATAGACAAGCAAAGAAATACATGCCTATATGCTGCTGCTCTATATATGGCTTGTAAATGTCTTAAACTTGAAAATAGACACATTGCTTTTCTTTCTATAGTTTATTTTTGGAAGCATGAATGACCGAAAAGAACAATGTTTGGCTCCCTCTCTATGTGTTTATTAACAATATTAGCAAGATATTAGAAGCACATAACCCAGCAGAAGCTACAGATTAGAATGTAGAGGAGTCTGAAATAACCCAAGTGTTTGTCTTCTCTTGTGCTGTGTCAAAGCCAGCATGATTGGGGGGTGGGAAGGGGAAATAACACAATTCTGTTAAGAGAGAGCCAGAAAAAACATAGCTTAGCTTTAATTCAAAGTTACCATTGAATGAACTAAGAAATCATTTTGCCTGCACACATTACGAGGACAGTGCTTATTTAAAATACCCCTAAGGCTAACCAAGTTATATATTCTCTGCCTAGTAAAGTGACAAGGAGGCAATGATATTTTATTTGAAGTGCAGCACAATTCTAAATCCTTTAATTCAGCAAATAGATGCTCTGGTAATAACTGCATCAACTCAGGCCTCACACAGAGAACTATTATAGGTATTCTGTTTAAGCAAGCAAAAGCGCTAATGCCACTTTTTTTAAGGAATTTCTAACAAATAAGATACGGAGAAGCTAGCGGCGAAAATTAAGATTGAAAACCACAGACTTCAAAAGGAATAAATGCTTTATGAGACCTGGGAATTCAGACGAACTTAAATTGAGCAACACTACCCAACAAACCTAGATGTTGACATTACCTGTTCCTAGATTTAAACTTAAATTAAAATTTGACTGGCTAGATCAGTGTTTCTCAACTTTGGCAACATCATGATGTCCAGGTAGTCCTCTACTTTTGAGTACAATTGAGCCCAGAATTTATGTTGCTGAGGGAGATCTTTGTGAAATGAATTTTGTCCCATGTTATGACTTTTCTGGCTACAGTTTTTAAGTGAATCACTGCAGTTGTTTAGTCAGTAACATGGTTGTTAAGTGAATCTGTTTTCCCCATTTATTTTGTTTGTCAGAAGGTTGCAAAAGATGATCACATGACTCAAGGACATTGTAAGAGTCATAAATACATGCCAGCTGCCAAGTGTACAAATTTGTACACTTTGTGGGGACTGTGGGGATGCCACAATGGCTGTAAGTGTGGAAAATTATCCTAAGACACTTTTTTCATTTTGTGTCATTGTAACTTCGAATGGGCACTAAACAAACTGTTTTAAGGCAGGGACTACCTATATAGACTTCAATGGTTAGAACTGAATTATGTAAAATTAGAAGTCTAGATATCTTAAATCACACCACTTTTTTGTACAGGAAAAACAGTGTTTCTCCTCTATAATAACCCCATGAGTAGATTTGGCTAAGAGAAACTAGCCAAAATCTAGTTCAAACCCCAGAATCACTAAACCACAATGACTCAAAAAATTGCATTGCTTGCAAATGTATGAATGAGGAAACTTGGTGCTCTCTGAGCTTGGCTATTTTGTTCCTGATGTTTCATTACCCAAACCAGGTTAACATCATCAGTGCATTGATGATGTTACCTATTCTGGATAATGAAAGGTCTGCAAGGAAACAACCAAGTTAAGAGGACCTCTCATTTCAACCCTGTGCTACAAATATTCTTCTTTAAATCTATATATTTCCTTCTCAAAATTGAGTTCACTAAAGGAATTCTTACAAAGAATAGTCACCCAACGTGCTTATTTTAAACTATACATTTAATCTCGAGCATTCAATAACCTTGACAAATCTCTCAAGTTTTTTTCTCAGTTGATAAGATCTTGTTTTAAGAAAAACCAGAAAGTCCAGTTGCCCCTTGAAAATGCACTTTGGGACAACCATGACCTGGATGACTGAGAATCTCCATAGACAATAATTTGATATAATTTTGGGCTATTTATACTTCATTCCTTAAACCATTATTTAATTAAATTTAATTGATTTAAACAATAAAAACACTATTAAAAGTATCCCTTCAAGGTCCACTGAAATTTCATGGTATAATACACATGATCAGTGTTCCTGCATGGTATTATTCTTCGTGAGAGTTCTTCAGAGAATTCTTCTGTATTTATAAAGCCCCTCTGAGGTATCATCTCTTGGTGACATGACTTTGTTCTGTCTTGTGTAATGTGGTAGAAGACTTATCTGTTTACTGGATCTTACTTGGATTAGTATAGAAGTCATTTGTAATTGACCCCCAAAGCAGAATTTCCTATTTACTGTACAGTTTTGCCTTCTTGTCCTTTTGTATAAATGCTCTCAGTCCAGATAGCATTAAAAGGGCTGGAAGAGTTAACATTCATTAACATTTAGAATGCTTTGTGTTTCCCCTTCAAGATATTAAATTAGCTAGTGCTACTCAGCCAAGGCTGTGTATCTGTCAAATTTTGTCAATATCAAGCAAATCACTCCATTAAATGCATTTTAATCTATATTCATGGTTCACTCACAGAGACTCCTTAGAACCTGTGCTTCTTGCATCTTCCGATAATGACAAAAAGAGCAGTAATGGGGAAAATTTTAATCCTAAAGGTGCTATAATTATATTATAAGAATATTATCTCTGCTTACTTCACTGTTTTTTGTTTTGGTTTCTTTGTAGTTTTGAAAAAGGAAGGATTATATTTTTTAAGTAAGATAATGCTATATTGAGAAGAACACAATCACAAACACACCTTCAAAGAAAGTGGTGTTGTTATGTTGTAAAATGCTAATCTGGTTCTTGTAGGCCCTTGAATTCAGAATTTGTACAGCAGATATTAATGTAATATATTTTTGATCTGCTCCTAGGACTTGTTCATTTGTTTCCTTAATGCTTCATAGATACTATGGAGTTAAAACAAGAAAGTTTCTTTTAACTCCATAATATCTATGAAACATTCAGGAAATAAATGAATCATTGTGAGAACTGTGTAAAACCCTTTACACAAAATCCCACATCCTTTTGAATGCTTAGTGTGAGTGCATCCCATTTCCTGAAAGCACATGGAGGCATTTACTGAAAACACTTCCATTGACACATCTGCCACGTGTGGTTTTGAAAAGGGCTGATGATTTCTGTGCTTTGAGAAGTCGATCTGACAGGTTTTCTACCATGCATCCCCCAAATGGATTTCTACTGTCCTAATAACCACGGCCATAGAGTTCAAGAGGTACAACCACATACCGGTAGCTTTTTTTTTTGGGGGGGGGAGTATTTTCAGAAAAAAATAATTACAAAGCAAAAGTGTTATTCCAAACCCAAAACTGCTAAAAGAGGGAGGGAGGGAAGGAGGAAGGAAAAAAGGAAGGTATAGATGTGATAAAGTCTAAATAGAATATTATTTGTTTATTTATTTATGGTGAATTATCTCATCGTTCAGTCAATGGCTAAAAAATAGTAAATGCAGAAATATTAGTTATTTCATGAGAAATTGGGTTGATTACTGACAAACCATTTAGACAGTATAGGATATCCTGCAAATGAAGCTGAACTCATGGTGACTAAAGCCATATAGTTTCTTGGCAAGTGTAAAGAAATTATTTGTCCTCGGCCTTCTTCCAGATATTTTTCCCAGTCTTGCTTGTAAAGTGGTTGATTTTTATCAACCACTTTAAATACAAATTAGCTCAAACCTTGCTCAGCATCCTGAAATTAGCTATGTGCTGCCATCTAGTTGAGTATTTAGGGAACACAGGTTGGTTTCAACTCAACCACAAAGGGACAGGACAATCAGAGTTAAGCAGTGCAAATGTTAAGTGAGGCATCATGTGATTGCACCCAATTTTTCTGTGGTTAATAGGTGGAGACATCACATGATCATGACTTGCTACCTTCCCTGCCAACTTTTCTGTTGATGTTTCTTGTTGGAAGCTGGCTGAAAAAGTTGCAAATGGCAGTCACACGAGCCTGGGACACAGCTACCATTGTAAATTTGCAATGGTTGCCAAGCACCTATATTATAATCGTGTGACCATGAGGATGCTGTGCTGCTCATAAACTCAAGGAGCAGGCATAACATTTTTCAGTGCAGTCATAACTTAGAATGGCCACTAAAGAAATGGCCATACAGTGACAACTACTTTTACCTAGGTTTGCATCATATGTTCCAAATAAAAAACAATAACTTGCGATAGGCTCCCTGAAAATATGATATACAAGAAAAATACATCACTCTTTTTTCAAATTGTGAGCCAAGAAACCATCACTGGACACACAATCTCATTGTCAAACTGCCACCACCATTCCCTATGCAACCTTTCAATTAGGCCAGTACACTAATAGGAGCTCTAAAACATATTGCTGCACATAGAAATAGCAATAGTCCTAAGACTTATATACCACTTCATGGTGCTTCACAGCCCTCTCTAAACAGTTTGCAGTCAACCTATTACCCCCAACAATTTGGGTCCTCATTTTACTGACCTCAGAAGGATGGAAGGCTGAGTCAACCTTGAGCCCGATGAGACTCGAACTGCTGGCAATCAGCAGAATTAGCCTGCAATACTGAGTTCTAACTACTGTGCCACCTCAGCTCTTTATAAATTCACATGGGAACAGAACTGAGTGGACTAAAATTGGGTGGAAGATTAAACTATAACATGCAAAACTAGGGAAGAGAACATTTTCAAGGAAAAAAATAACAAGGAAGTCCAGATGCCTTTTGGAAAAAGCACCTCTGGGACAACCATGGCCTAGATAATAAAGAATCTCCACAGAGATATGGCAAGGTCTTCTCTTCTAGAAGAATAAGCTCAGCCTTGTTATTGGGTAAGAAATTCCAGGTAAAGATGGATCAAAGTTTTGGCAGGCAAAGGAAAGTCTCCCTTTTCCCTGTTCTGGGCAAAAAGAGATAAACCCACACTGCAAATGTGGTTTTATGCTGCCTCTCATGCCACCACTGTTTGCTTTTAATTTTAACCCTAGAGCAGTGTTTCTCAAACTTCACAACTTCAAGATGTACGGACTTCATCTCCCAGAACTCTCCAGCCATCATGGGTTACACTTGCCAAGACTTAAAGTTGGCAAGTCTGAAAAGCACTGCCCTAGAGCATATCTTGCTATGGAAAAACGAGCTTCAATATCATCCATAAATAATAACTAAAATACAGTATATACATAAAAAGACTACACACATATAAGCTGGGAGAAAGATGAGAAAATTCAATTAATATTTTACAGCAGCTCCAACCAAATTGGCTATCTCCCAGGTGCAATATAAGAAAACTAAAAACAACTGTATGTCTCACTACATGTGTAGGGATTTGGCTGTCTGTAGCCCAAAGTATAAATGAATATGTTAAGCAAAGCAATCAGTTGTTCCAAATCTGAAAGAATGGTATCACCTAGTATATAAAAAAATGGGGTCATATTTTAATGTTATATATTACCAGTGATAAATTTATTCAATGTAACACTCCCAAATATGGATGAGATTTCAGGTCCAGCTTCACTTGAAGTAATCTTGTAAGTTAAGTCTGCTCAATTGCAAAGAGCATTCTGCATCCTCTGCAGGATTTTATCAGCAGCAAGACACTGCTTTTGTGTTGCTTGAAATAAATTCTTAATCTTTATTCAATGGCCTCAGAAGGATAATCAAAGGGATTCCCAGTGATTCAATGCAATATATCATCATGTTCAATTTACTGGACAAAAAAGGTTGATAATTTTGGTGAAGTATTTTTTTTACACCACAGAGAAAATAAATGACTTACCTTCTGAGTAAGCAGAGCTTGTACAACCTGGTTGGCTACCTAGAAGAAACAAATCATAGCTGAGAATTACCTTTCATAATTAGGGGAAAAAAAATCTCCTAACTTCCATAGAAATTGAGATTCTACTTTTTTTTTTCAATTTCAAAACTTGGTAGTTTTTTAAATGACCTCAACAGAACATTTTTTTACCATGCAAAGTGAAAGGGGTAGAACCAATTCAGACCAGGGGTCAAATTATATATAAGTAAATTGCTTTAAAGGAAGGAAGAAATAAGCATTTCTGTCCTCCATATGGAAAAGGCAGCCCTGAATGTACCAAAATGGGAAAGAAAAAAAAATAGACCATATGTTCCTGACAGCTAGGTGGCATTGCTTGCTCCAAAAAATTAAAATACCTACAGCTCAGTCAGGAAAATTTTACCATATTTTTTTATATTGACTTAAATCAAATAACAACTGATTTATAGAACTATGTATAGAATTAATTTTACTTAATTCTTTACTCATCTACTAGGATCATTTTATAAAAAATTGCTTCCTATTTATCATTAAAGTTAAATCCAAAATCAAATATAGAAGTCTACCGCATATTTTTATTATGCGATGCATATTTTAATGAGCAATATACTACCATTTTATTTTGTCACGAAACCTTGTGCTTTATGTAAATTTTACTATTTTGAAGAAAGTGATTTTTTTTTAGAAATGAGATGTCCCTTTCTTTCACTAATTTGATTTTAAAATTTTGTTTCATGTGAATTAGAATTTAAGATAAGAATTCAACCTTTTTCCAAATACTTATATTTTTATAGAAGTCAAATGCTTGAAATGATTCATGTTCTCATAAAATGACTGATTCCCTTTCCTCTCATTTCCAGAACTGTTCTCTAACCTAAGGCACCACAGACAGCAAAGGTCAAATAAAATCGCTATCTCTATGATTTAATACAAGACAGAGATTAAAACTGTAGTCAGAACTCACAAGGGTATAACTATAACTTTTTAGATAAGAGAGGCATAGAAGAAATATGCTATATTGGGGGTTTCAAAATCAAAAAAATAAGCAATTAATATTCTAAATTTTGGGTGTTCTGTAACGTGCCCATATATTCACGAAAACAACTGCATACTAACAGTGATATAATCAGATAAGAGAGGGATTAAATACTACAGGAATTCTACAAACTTTAATAAACCAAGTGTTTGAAACAAAGATGCTCAAGATATTGGGAAGATGATATATGGATGGTTTTATTTAGAGAATCACTGAATAATTACCTAATACCAAGATGGAGCATTAGACAGGATATGCCAACAAATATATTACGACAAATGTCACAAAACATTATGTAGCATGTGCTTAAGACAGGTTGTTAATACCTTAAAATAAAAGAAATACTTTTTTTTTTTCATGGTAATTTCCTGAATTTGAGCTTCTTGTTTATTTCTTTATTATTGACAGAGAGAGGGAGGGGGGAAAGAAGAAAAGAAGACAATAAGGGAGGAAGGTTTCCAGTGCTGTCATTTCCCACAAGAAATTCAATGGGAAGCCCAATAGGAAGTTAGACGTTGTTGCAGTTCCCACTGATTTTCAGCCATGTGATAATTCTATTTTCTTTTTAGGTCAGGAAATACCTCTGAAACAATGACCCAACAGGTCAAGGGTTGTCTAGTTAAAAAACAAAACTCATTATTAAGTAAAACAAATGAAGTGCTGTTTACACTATAGTTGAATTCAAGTACATGATATATTTTTCCTTGGAGGAAATAACAGATTTACAATTAATTTGAAAACAATTGTTTCTTCTTAAAAAGAATAATGTTCGTCCTTTTTGAATAAATAATAATTTTATTTATTTATTAGCTTTTTATCCCGTCTTTCTTACTTTATAAGAAACTCAAAATAGTGAAAAAATGTAATACTCTTCCTTTTTTACCCACAATGGGATGCATCCAGAGATTCTGAAAAAAAAGATAAACCTGATCTTCCCATTCTTATTTCGTATCTCAAGTTACATTTTGGTTGTGTCTTCTTCCCTCTTACTTTCTTCATGTCAAGGGCTGTCCAGCATTTGTCCTCTAGTTACCTTATATCAGAGGTGTGAGAGTTATGGCATCACATAGTCATCATGTGATGTATCATGACTTTTTTCCCCTTTGCTAAAATGAGGGTGGGCGTGGCCAGCATGTGACACATTCAGCCCATGGGCCATGAGTTTGACACCTCTGCCTTATATTCTTTAGGCAAAACCTAATTTTAATATATATAACAAGTTATATAATATATATAACAAGTGTTTAAAAAGCATATTACTTTTCATCTACAGTACAAAGATGTTAGCTTGGGCAATACTATTCTTAGCCATGCAGGTAAAATAACCAGTCTTAAAGTTTATGTCATAATGGCTCTATTTAATTTCATTATCCAATTATCAATTTTGATAGTGATAATTGCATGCTAAATAATTTTTAGGGATTGCAAATTGTTAGATTGTATCTTTTTAACCCTGTTCTGTTTTCATAATTTTATTATGTGAAGATCAAAGTTCAATTTTTCATTTGGCTTCTTTGTTACACTCCTCTAAAATGGTGTCATCATAATGATCTTCACCATTATCAGGCAAAAAGCTCTGTGGCGATTTGCTTACCACTATATGCCTTCCAAACTATACCACTTATCAAACAATATCCAAATCTTCTTTGTCAGTAACATTTCTGAATAATTCTATTTTTTCCCCAAGGCCACCACAAGGAAAAGAATATACATGATCATTTTACCTGGCTACCATAATTTCCTCTATTTACTGCAAAACTGCTTATCTTCTATGATTTGTAATCTTCTCAGTTGCCACACTTCCTTGGATCATCCCAGACAAATGGCTCTCCAAGCTCTGTTTAAAAACCTCTAGGCATGGAGCTTTGGCGACTCCAGAAGGCAAACTGTAGTTTTCATGGTCATGAAATTCCTCCTTAATTCATACCTAGAGGTTTTCAAACAAAGTTTGGAGAACCATTTGTCTGGGTAGTCTAAGGAATCCTGTATTGGGCAGTAGAATGGTCTAAAACAATGGTCACCAACCAGTGAGCTGGGGACCACTGGTGGTCTGTGAGAAAATTTTGGTGGTCCGCAGAGAAATGTCACTCCCTAAGCATCCCCCAAAGCAATTAATCCAGCTGCACGGGAACATAAGGCTGAGCTGCCCACATGGCCCATGGGAATACAAGGCTTGTGTCACTTGCACTGCGAACAACACGAGGTAATGAGGGGAGGGGAGAAAGGGAAGAACTTGCTCCAATTGCCCCATGCACCTGGCCTGGCCACCGGGCTACATCTTTCTGCTTTTTTCTTCTTCTGCTTTTGGCTGCACACAAGGAAAGCAGCAAAAGCCTTTCTTTCTTTCCCCCAAACTCCACCAGAAATGAGTTTCTGGGACCCTGCAAGTCATTCTGCTCCAAGAGGCTGTGCCGGTGTGACCAGTCTCATGAATACTCATTTCTGGTGGAATTTGAGGAAAAAAAGAAAGACTTCTGCTGCTTTTCCCCTGAGAACAGAGCTGCAGATGGTATCCTATAATCCCAAATGATTGATTGGTAGGAAAACGGAGTAGGGAATTTTCCTGCAAACTTTTTTTGGGATTTTCCGAGGGTTTCTGGTCCATGGGATTTAAAATTATAAGGTTGGTGAACCCTGGACTAGAAGACCCAAGAGTCCCTTCCAACCCCATGATTTTACCATTCTAAGGCAGGAGCTTTATTACTTCATATTCTTTAGTTCATGGATAGACAAAGACCCCCAATTTTAAATTAGTAGAGAAGATATTGTTGTCCTTGGTGCCTGGAGAACTTTTGTTATTTCAAAACAGGATACAGCAAAATCTGTGTGAAAATCAAACTAACAATGATGGCTCCTTTGCAATAATCCTTGTTAACCTAAGAAATTTGCTACTAAGTAAAATGAAACTATGAGAATTAGATTATGATTCAGAATGGTTGTCTGAAAGGCCAGCTATATAAATATTTTAAATAACCCAATAAAAATAATAGGAGACCAATATTTCATCCATCTCACCTCATCAAGACATCTTTCATACTGCTCTCTCTGATTTTTATTTTCCAAAGCCAGTGCGGAATTCTCTGCCTGAAAGACACACAAGCACACACATACAAACAAACAAAAATATAAAATTATTAGTGGATATAGTGAAAAAAATGACAATTTAATTATATAGATAGTCCTTGACAGTTCATTTAGTAACTGTTTAAAGATTAAAACAGCATTGAAAAAAGTGACTTATGACTGTTTTTTAAACTTACAACCATTGTACCAACCCCCCCAAGGTCATGTGATCAAAAGTTGAACAATATTTGAAAGCCAATGGGAAGGCCAGATTCACTTAACAGCCATGTTATTAATTTAACAACTGCAGTAATTCACTTAACAACTGTGGCAAAAAATGTTGTAAAATGGGGCAAAATTCACTTTAAATGCTTTGCTTAACAACAGAAATTTTGGACTCAATTGAGGTCGTAAGTCGAGAACTATCTATATTGTGTATGTAATCTCATAATCTTATAACCATGTAGGAAAAATACTCAGTTATTTATGATCTAATGTAAACTTTGAATTTTTTTTAAACCCTCCAAATATGTTATTGTTCTGAAATAACACAAATTTGTTAACTTTATGAAATCACATGCACAATATACTGCAATTTAGGAGAGCCAGACATATCTCTTTAATGTCTTCTTGACATATACTGAAAACAGCCTTTAGTAAAAATACTGCAGTGGATATTTGATATTTCAATTTTCTTTTATTGAAGCCTTCCCAACTTTCGTGCTAGGAAACCATGAGTCAAGGGAATTGTCTTCCCTCTCTAAATCAGAAAGCTTAGTTTAATATTAACAGATTTACATCTACAATAATAAAAACTGATTTCCTTTTATCATTCAGACATCGTAGCACTAATGGCTAGGGCAGTCATATTTTCATTTTCATTGTTTTATTTTTTTTTGGTTCTTGCAAAACCAATGAAAGCATCATGCATTTCTCTTACTTACTATATCCATAATATTTTGCTCAGAATAATAGCAGAACAGGCATATAAGCTTTTTTCATTAAAACAACAACAAAGAAACCTTCATGATTATAAAACTAAATTAATCAGTACTACAGCAGTGGAGGTGGTTTTCTTCAACAGTAATTCCATGTAATCGTTACATCTGAACACTCTGTAAGACCAAGGCAACCTCCCCCCTCCCAGGAAAAAAAAAAAAAAGCAGAAATCTTTTTCTGGCCTTTGAAATGCCAAGTCAAGGCTGAGGGGTGAAACAACCATGATCACTTCTCTATCATGGTGAGAGTAGTGTTATTTCTGAAATACAAAAAGCTTCTCTGAAGGAAACCCAAGAATATCATACAGGGCAAATCCCATTCTGGTCCTTATAAGTGAACTTTTAATAAAAAATGGTGGGGGGGAAATGGCTCTGTTCAGAATTCATTCAATACATTTACCTACCACCTTTTCTCTAAGAGCCAAAGGTGGAATCAGATTCTGTCCTACAACTACTAGGCCATCTCTCCACACATCAATTATGTGAAGTAGGCAGGTCGCTCATTTGTCATTGCAAAGTCTCTTAGTTCATTTCATAGCTGAAGCTGGAATTGAAACTGGATCAGAGGTGATATTCAGCCGGTTTACTACTACTAAACTGGTAGTAATGATTCTGCGCAGTTCGAAGAACTGACAAATCGCACATGCTCACATTTTCGGCGAACCGTTGGTGAAATTATTTGAAACCCACCACTGAACTGGATCTTCCTGATAGCTATTCCAACATATTAACCACTATCTGACATGTATGGAGGGTGCCCATCTGACTAATTAAGCATTAGCAGCGAATAAGACAGCTTCCAGTCAATAAAATGTTCCATAAAATACTGAAATATAGAAATAGAAAAATCCTCCTGCTCTGGGTGTTACATCTCATTCCCTCTTTTTATCAGTTTTCTATTCTTTCCTTTTCTCATTCCCTTTTCTCATCAATCTTCTTTATTTCCTTCAACAAACATTAAGCCAGCATTTCCAATATACAGTGACTCCTGAAGTGACCAAAAGTTGCCACAACCTTTATATGGTAAAAAGTTAAATAATTCTCTACAATTCTGAATAGCAAGTTGTTTATAAATTCAAAATAAGAACAGTGAGTTTGGTAGATGGAAAAGTTTGGACACTGTTATAATGTTTTTATTTTTGAAAAAATAATAGCTCCCAAACATTTCCCATAGTTAATTAATTTTCATTTTATTTTATGTAGCTATTTCATTATTTCTATTCTTGCTTTTGGACTTTTTTCCCCCACTTTTCCTTTCAGAATTCTTTTAGTTCAGAAATATTTATAGGTCTCATTGCATGGATTGCATGTCTTCAATCATATTCAAGTCTGGGGATTATGCATGCCATTACAAAATATTTATCTTTCTTTTCTGGTTGATCTGAATGAATGTTTCAGATGTCTTTCTGAAACATCCAATCACTGCTCAGCTTTACACTTTTTTACTAATTACTTGGATACAGAATTTTCTTCCAAATCAATTCTGATTCACTGAAACATAATTTGATCTCCTGTTGCATTCATCTGTGCATATACAACATATATAAACAATCCAATTAACAATCCAATATCCTATCCATGTTCACATATCATGTGATTACTACTCAAAACAGCCCCATCCATTACTTCCAAGGACTTTCAGCAGGCACTTTCTGCAGACATGGCTTAGATGGGCACCTTTCATCTGGAATAAACAATATTCAAATAACTTGCCTCCAAGCTACACGTTGATATCCACCCAAAAAACAGCTGGCAGTCAATGCAATTACCACAATATTAGAGCTTTGTGGCAATACTAGGCAGATCTGACCAGCACAAGGATAGCCATATCCTTCGTTAGATGTTCTGTTTCTGGAAGGTTGTTAAGAAAAGCCCCACTTAGAGTGCTTTATAGTAGTTAATCCATGACATGGCAAGTTGATGAGTCACTGTTGCTAGCACTTTCTGTTCCCAAAAAATCACAAATAGCATAAAAACTGAAGCTGGGAAAAAGCCCTTCTTAACACACAGCTTCCATCATATATCACTCAGGTTGGAATGATTGATAACGTTCAACTCCATACTCATGAAAAATACGCCATAATTCATACCTATATATTTTATCATATTTCCTCTAAATCTATAAGCATGTAATAAACTTTCTCACGTTCATACCTTTTTCAAAATCCTGCAGAACAAAGATCCAGTTTGCTGAGCAAAAGGCCAAATCTACTTCCTAAATCTTCAACACTATATCTTTTGCTGTTCTTTCAATCAAAATTCCACCTGACATCTTCACACTCACATTTTACAAACTAATTATTTTGCCTTTCCTTTCCTAAATGTCCTTTTGTATAGGGAGACGATAATACATTCTTCCAAATTACAAGCACACATGGAGTTTCACAAACACATTAAATAAGAAACAGAGCTACTGTGTAAACAAACCATAGGCATAATTTAACATTTTTCCAATTAGGCCATCTATATCTGCAATCTTACTGTTTTTCAACATTCTCACCAGACATGTATTTATGACTTTCTATTTTTCAATTCTTCTTTAGACTCTTTGGATTTTTGTTATCATTCCTTCAAGATATCAGAGTCATATAAATCTCTAAAATGCTTCTTTCAGCTTTTCTCACTTCAGTTGGTCAAAGTGGGAAAATTAAAGTCTATGAATGGCTTCCGTAAAAGGAAAATAAGGTCCCAGAGAGATTATATTTTCATTCAACAAACAAGATTGGAAGGAGGGAAACAGCTGGTTTCATGCAGGACCTAAGACAGGAACGAGAAAGATTGCTGATAGAGAAGTCTTGGCCACCCAAGGAAGGAAGGACTGGACAGAAGACTTTGAGATAGGTTATTTCCCAAATGAAGGAAACACAGATAGTTTACTTAAGCAGATGGAAAAAAGCAAACATTCTGTGCTGAGGTGACTACTCATATATTCAGCACATTCCTTTCTTTTTACTGTCTCTTAATAAATCCAGAAACTGGGGAGAAGGAGGGAGTGAAACCTGACACTGGGCTAAAAGCTTTGATTGTATGATACAATAGCAATAGAAATAGCACTTAAGATTGATATACTGCTTCATAGCACTTTAGGGCTCTCTCTAAGCAGTTTACAGAGTCAGCATATTGCCCGCAACAATCTGGGTCCTCATTTTACTGATCTTGGAAGGATGGAAGGATGGGTCAACCTTGAGCTGGTCAAGATGTAAGGACAGATTGAGGACAGATTTAGCCTGCAATACTGCATTTTAACCACTGCACAAGCATGCCTCTTTTTACAAAAAACAATTGTAAATTCTTATTGTAGATAAAGGTATATAGTAAAACAAAATTAAAAAGCCCAGATGCCAGTCTTATCTTGTTTTTTTGTGTCCACTGCATCCTTGAAAACCAAAATATACCCCCAGTTCTAAAAGAACCCAGTCATATTATGACAGCCTTCTTAAGGAGGGAATACACCATAGTCTCGTCCAAGGATTGGCCTCTTCCAAGGCCACTGGCACACTCTGGATGCACAGTGAAGCACAGGATACAGATCACAGATGTAGAGACATCATAGGAAGCACAATATATACTTCATTTGAGGTTGCAGGCCCAAAAGAACTTGTTCATTAGGCAGGATGATATCTTATTCATAACCATAGACCCAGGCGTGGGATTCTACCAGTTCTGCCCACCTCTGTAGAACAGGTAGCTCTGAAAAGCAGCACACATAGAAATGGTTCCATGTCTGCTGCTGTTTTGGCCCACCCACCCACATGGGCTCTTACCTGATCTTTATTTCCTGCTTTTTCAACCTCAGCTGCTTTGCGTGGCACAGCTGCAGTTGAAAAAGCAGGAAAAAAGTGCTTTTTCAAACACTGTGCACCCACGAGCAGCACTGCTCAGCTGTCCAGGCAGCAAAATGACAACGTTATACATGCGTGCACAGCAAAACGTAAAATTACCGAACCGGTAGTTACACCAGTCAGATCCCACCCGTGCATAGAACCTGTCCTTATTGTTCAGTCACTAAATTGTGTTTGATTCTTCATTACTCCCTGGATTATAGTATGAAAGCCTCTCCCCCGCCACCATCCCCACTTTGTCCTGAGTTTTCCCAAATTCATGTTCATTGCATCAATGATGCTACCTAATCATCTCATCTTTTGCCCTCCCCTTCTTCTTTTGCCTTTCATCTTTCCCAACAGCAAGGTCTTTTCCAATTAGTCTCTTCTCATTATGTGGGAAAAATATTTGAGCTTCAGCTTCAGAGACCTCGTCCATCAGGGGGCAAATATAATTCTTTCTTTAGAGAATTCTCCATTCTTTATTGGCCAAGTGTGATTGAACACCCAAGGAATTTGTGCATAAGCTTTCAGTGTATATGCAAGCAATGAGTGATAAATCATGATTATAATCATAAAATATATTCACCATAAATCATAAGATTCAACACTCAGAGATAGGCACAGAATACTAAATGAGCAATCAACATAAATCATACAAAGATTGTTGGTGCAGTCAGAACAATCTTGAACTAAATAGACTCAAAACTGTAGAAATGATAGTAGGTTTTAGGAGAAGCCTTCCTATTCTGCCACCTCTTACAATACTAGACAACACAGCACCAACAGTAGAAACCTTCAAGTTTCTAGGTTCCATAATATCTCAAGACTTAAAACACCTAACATCAAAAACATCATCAAAAAAGCACAACAAAGAATATTCTTCTTGCGCCAACTCAGAAAGCTCAAACTGTCCAAGGAGCTGCTGATACAGTTCTAACTGAGTCTGTCATCTGCACCTCTATAACTGTCTGGTTTGGCACTGCAACTAAACAAGACAGACACAAACTTCAACGAATAGTTAGAACTGCAGAAAAAACAATTGCTCCCAGCCTGCCCTCCATTGAGGACCTGTATACTGCACAAGCCAGAAAGAGGGCTGTGAAAATCCTTTTAAGTTCATGTATTTACATGTCCATGGATGCAATCGCAGATGATGAATAATATACTATCAATTAAACCAGGAAGAAACCAAGACTGGACCTAATGCTAGTAATTTACTCACTATGCGGTTTTCATTCAGTCATAAAAAAGATTAAAGACACCTAACTGGCTGGGTGGGGAGTTCTGTGAGTTGAAGTCCACATGTCTTCAAGAAGCACTGCTCTAGGGGATTGCTTAAACGCAAATAGTGTTTGTATCACATCACATCATTATTCAAACTTAAATACAAACCATTGCACAAATAGTCTCTTTTCTATTAAACAACAATTGAAGAAATTAATGATTGCATGGCTAAAGAATGCAAGGTAAGCTTTGTTTCTTCTTACAAATGAAATATTCTTGATCTGCCATGCAAAAGCAAATGTTCATCAATTATGTGAGGCAACAGAAACTTTCTAGAGAACTATTCAAATAAAACTTTAAATGCATTAATAAATGGCTGTCTGGCTAGTGTGTGAATGACCAAAATAGAGATGTATATCTGTTTCATTATCAGTGTGTATCAAGACAGACTACACTAGAACCAATTTAAAGTTTCAGAATGTGTGAATAAAGGCAAATCTAAAATATCAATTCTTCCTGGAGGCATAGACCAAATTAAAAAAAACTTTCAAGTCAAAATTAAACCTAGCTTGGGAATCTAAGTATCATACCAGAACCTTTGTTCATACTCTTCCCATCATGTAATGCTCTTCACACGTCTATGAATAATCAAGATTCGCACACAATTTAAGTTTAAAAAACCTTTTAGCATTTTTAAAATTGAAGGAAGTCAAGTTATTTTTTAATGGGAAAAACTATGGTTAAAAAGATAAGCTGCATTCCACTGAATAGGTGTTAAAGGAACTAAAGTACTGTTTCCAGTCTTTTTTAAAAGGTCTCAGTAATACTGCCTCTTGACTCACAAGCACACTGGTGTTCTTGAAAGAAGTTTGTTAGGAATCTGTCCACTAATTAGTTGGGTTAGCAATATATAAACCAAAAATGTATGTTTGTAGCTTTAAGACAAAATCACTGTATTGATTGATACTATATTCCGATTGGTTGATTATATTGCAAATTACCATTAGAGGGAGCTAGAGATCATAGCTTGATCTCTCTGACATTCTGTCTCTCTGACATTCTGTTGCTGTCTAAGGTTCTCAGTTGTATTTATGCTGTGCTTGTACTTTGATATTTTTGTTTATTGTAAATGACAAAGGCAATGGGTAAGAAGATTTGTAATTAGATATTCTTTGGACTGTAAAATGTATATGACCTGGACTGTTTATTGGACTGTGCTATTTCTTAAAGTAAACTTTAACTCAATTTAGTGTATCTGTGTATGGCTGAACAATTATTCATAATTACTCTCATAAACATTTCCATGTGCATATCCTTGTTACTCAAGGGTTATTCTGTACATATCGTAACAAAGTTTAATGTTTTCACTCACATATACATTACTATTGGAATTGTACCTAAAGCCTTAGAAGAGATGAGGAGCTGAAATCCTCCAGCGGACAACCCTTTCACTCTCAAAAGTTCCCACAGCCCAGGAAAGGATTTCAGCTCCTTTGAATTACAGAAAGAAAATCCTTCAGCAGGCTGTAAGAATTGAGTTGTAATCTTCAGATTTTATCTCCCTTCTTACAGTCTCACAAGGAATTTCAGCTCCATTCCATTCCATCCACTTGCCAGCTTCCCCACTAACTTTCTCAGGAAGCCAGTAAAGAAGATTGCAATGGGGCTCACATGCTCACGGGGTGTTTGCCAACCGGCCGTAACCATGAGCTGGTAGGCAAGTGTCTGAATAGTGGTCATGTGAATACAAAAAGAAGGAAGAGACATTTTATAATTTCCAGACATACTTTATGAAAAGGACCCTTTCAATGGTCATTAAATGAACAGTTGTAGGTTGAGTACTACCTGTATACATCTATCATGCTTTTTTAAACCTATTGTATCCCATATTTCATTCATCCATACAGTAATTTTTGGTGCCAAAACTTTGTCAACTATATGATGAGATACTTGATAAGGGAATACCATCAGAAGTATTTAATCAAGCTTATGTTACAGTTACACTAAAATCAGGTAGAGAAAGATCATGCCCAGTGTTCAGTCTCACTGATTAACATTGATACAAAAATCTGAACAGCAGTGCTAGGAAAGAGATCACAGCAAGTATTATCACTGTTATGAAAAATGATCAAGCAGGGTTTATGAAACTTGACAAGCAGCAGACAATATTAAGTTAGGTTCGCTTAGGTTAGTTGTAGATTTAATAGACCTGAATAAAAATGAAGACTAATTTGTAATCTTATGCTTAGATATTGAAACAGTATTTTTCTTATTTAATTTTTGCTGTATTAAATAAGTTTGGATTTCCTTTGAAATTCATAGAATGGAACAAAATGGTATATGAGTTGCACACATTCCACCCCACTTCTTATACCTATGTGAATTAGGGACGTATTTATTTGAGTCTTTCCATGTATTTTCAACGTATGGTGGACTTAAAATATTTTCCCTCATTGCTTTGGTAATGGATCTTGCTTATATCTGTCAAGGTCATCTTCTTGACTCTACAAATATAATATAAACAAAAGCAATAAAGAAAGTGATTGCCTAGAAATTAATACACAAACATTACTAACATTTCACCATAGATGCACTTCCTAATCTAGCACCTGTGGAAGACCAGAGGCCTTCTGGACCCTTTCATATACTTCCAGTGCCTGTTTGATCCCTCCTTCCTTTCCAATGGATGGAAATTAATCAAGGAGAGAAGCAACCTAGAACTAAGGATAAATTTCTTGACAGTTCGAACAATTTAACAGGGCAACAACTTGCCTCTGGAAGTTGTGGATGTTCCAACATGAGGTTTTTAAGAAGAGATTGGACAACTGTTTGTCTGAAATGGTACAGGGTTCCTGCCTGAGCATGGGGTTGGTCCTTTCCAACTCTGTTATTCTGTTCTATTCTGTTCCTTTAGAATAGTTCAGTTGGAGCAAAATTTGATTAGCCTTTTCTACGCATCTATTTTGCATCTTTAACTTTGCTAAACATACATTCGTATTTTTTAAGAAGAGTTAATTGTACCTTGTAAAATAAAGGTGAAAACAACAAAACAAAAAAAGATTTCCCAGCCTCTTTCCTACAGAACAATTAGCCTTGATGGTGAAATTAAATTGTTGCTGAGATTTCTAAAGCAGAAATGTCTCCTGTATTTTCAGGTTTAATTTGATCTGAATCAACCCTCAGGTGTTGGACAAATGGTAATCAATATGTATTCTTATGGAGGCTAATCATGGCAAATTATTTTATGAGATGACTAACATTTATAAAAACATTGGCTTACTGGATTAAAAAAAATATTACTACTCTAGATGGCAATGTGAAGTTATGAGAAGAAATGAAAACTATGAAAACACAAATTGATAAACTGAGAGAGGAATGGAAAATGTGAGCACAATAACTTCTTCTCATGAACCTAGACAGAAGACAGCTGAATTTACAATGGAAAATCAATAATGTAGATCTCCATGAAAAAGTTTTGTTTAAACTACAATATAAGAAGAGCTAACCCACACAGAAACCTAAAGATAAGAGATCATCCTATCAATAAACAAAATACGGTAACTGTCTGATTTTCTGGAAAAATACTTGCAAGAGATACTTTCATTGTCTCCAGGAGTGGATGTGAAAATATACAGTAGGTTGCTTATTGGGTTAAATCATATCTGAGGATCCCGAAGAACACTCCTTATGTTATTGTCAAGTTTCTCAGGGCTCCTGCTCATGTTATGGTTTTGAGTAAGGACCCTTAATTTAGATATAAGGAATATCAGTTCCAAAAAATCAGTGATAGTCCTGAGACACGAATCTTCTTGAAGAAGGAATTTTCTTTGGCTAAGGTTTTGGCAAAAGATAAATCTATTAATTTTTTTCTTATTCCCTGCTATTTTTTGTTAATCCATCTCTCATCAGATCAAGCATGACTGCAAATGACTGATTGTCAATGTTCTGACTTAGGCTTCCCCAAAAAGTACTAAGCAAACTCTTGTCCCAGCAAAACCCCTTTTATTAAACTTGCATTCACATTCACCCAAAGGCCTGGCAAACAGTCTTTCAAGGGTGTAAGGTCTGTGCCTCATCCAACTTGGAGAGCTGCCAAGTAAATATTTTCAAATGCAGTGCTGACAAAGAAGGACTCAGCACAGATTTTCTGAGATGCACAGACAAATCTTCACACTGCTGCAATGAACCAACTGTTTCCTGCAAAAGTCCCCTCCCCTTTTGCTCCTCTTTTAATCCCTATGGGAGGGGCCATTCACCGTCCACCTGTGGCTGTACTCCCACATTGACCCTTAGTTCATAATTGTTCTTTCCTTTTGGCAGCTCTGCACATGCGCAGAATGGGAACAGGCTCCAGCTGCTCCCCCACCTTACTGCTGTCCAACTCCGAAGGCAGCTGATAACTGCCAGATTGCTCTGGCCCCATCTCTGCCTCTGACGCAGAGCCCTCATCCGAGCCTTCTTCAGCCTCCAGGACTGGCCCATGTTCCTCCGCAACCTCCTCACTGTCCAACTCTGCTGCCAACTCCGCTAGCTGCCAATGGGCTACAGCAATCGCCAGTTGGAAGGCTTATGTTGTTTTGGGAATAATTCTTTATTTTGTTTATGTCTTGCTCCTAGTATTATCTGTTGAGTCTAGATACAAATGTTTCAGTGTTAACATTGATTTTGTTTCCTGATTCTTCAACAACAGAGAAAAAGAAGGAGCAGAAGGGAGGAATTGAAATAGTGAATTAGCTCTCTACAGAAGTCAATTTATGTCTTGTTTATTGTCATTGGTTTAATTATTTTTGGTGGGAAATATGTTAATTGTGTATTACTTGCATTCAGTTATAACTTTTATAGTCCCTGATAGTATTAATTTCATCATAATTTTCTGTATTTATATATAATGTGAATATATGCTTACTTGTAATTTAAATATTCCTTGCTTTTGAAGGAGGTTTGTTTATTATGAAGCCTATAGTTAAGTATATTATATTTGATCCTTTTACATGCTTAGGTTGAGGATACTAAATTAGAACATGAAAGGGAGATGAAATATTATTGAATGTATTTTTATTTAATAATAAAGATAATGTTATAGTTCTACAGTAATAAAGCAGAGTTAATGAATTTAAAATTTCACCTTCTTCAGTGAATATGTCACAGATTCTTTTTGAGAGCCTGTCTAGTACTTTAGGCATCAGACTAGAAACTGGAAGACTGTGAGTTTGAATCCTGATTTAGGCATGAAAGACAACTGGGTGACTTTGGCCAGTCATTCTCTCTCAGCCCTAAGAAGGAGGCATGAATAAACTACTTTTGAAATCTTGCCAAAAAAACCCTGCAGGAATTAATCCAAGTGGTGATCAGAAGGTGGCTTGAAGGTAAAAAAAAAAAAAAAAAAAGGAGGGAGGGAGGAAGGAAATATTTCTTTGTTGCAAGAGAAAGGTTTTTAAAATTACATTGTATATTGTAATTTACATATTGGGGGAAATAGTCTTTTCAAATAATGTATTTGAAATGATGGGCATCAGATTTTATATGCTGAAAACTATACGCCATAATTTTGAGATTTGGCTGCTTATTGGGGGAAGGGGTAGCTAAAAAAATCACACTGAGAAATTGAAAATGTGATATTTGTTCCAGATGTCAAGGAATGTTTGTTGGAAAGGTGTAGTCTGTCTTCTAATCAAAGGATGAACCAATATATGCAGAGATATTGTGATATTTTACAACAATATCTTGTACTATTTTTCTTTAAAGCGAGAACCATTCAGATGATATTGGGCGGCTCAAACTTCTTGGGAGATATGATTTCATAAGATGGGCACCATGATAGAAACACAGGCTGCCTCGGTCCTATCAGATGACATTGTTTTAAAAAGGGACCAGGAATACTATGGGCTGCTATTTACAATGTGCTTTTAAAGTTGTAACAACGTTTCGGCAGAATCTCATCTGCCATCATCAGGCTTCTGTTTCAGATGAACACAATACTGCCTGATGATGGCAGATGAGATTCTGCCGAAATGTTGCTACAACTTTAACAGAACTACAATGACGTGGGATAATACCCGAAGGAAGCTAAACAGCACACATGTAAGTACCCGCGAAAGCCTAAAAAAACATACATACATACATACATACATACATACATACATACATACATATATATATATATGGATCTTTGGTTATTCAGGTTTTCTCCCGCGTAGAATTGGAAGTATCTAGGCAACATTTCAATGAAGTCTCATTCATCATCTTCAGGCTTGTTTCTTCAGCTCTGTGCTTCTCAGAGTAATGTGAGCTTGCAGCTGCTTCTTCCTTTTAACTGCTAGTGGGAGTGTGACTTGATTGGGTGGGAGTTTGGCTGTGTTCTGATTGGTAGGGGGGTTGGCTGTGTTCTGATTGGCTGGGGGTGTCTTCTGCTTAGGTGGGGCTTGGTTGTGCTCAGGTTAGTCTTAGTTACTGGGGGATTTGAGCTGGTGAACTGTGATTTTGTTGTTTGGCTTCGTGTTCGTGGTCGTGCCACATCTTCATGGTGGGTGTCAGTTTGCTTCTTGTATGGGTCAGAGGGGTTTGAAGCGGGTAGTGGTGCAGCTGCAGTATGGTTTCTGGTTCGTGGTCGTGTCTCCTCTTCTGTGTGGGTGTGAGTCTTTTTCCTGTGTGGAAGTGTGGTGGTAGCATCTTGTGTGGCACTTGCGGGTGTGGGTCTGGTGTCATTCTTCATGTTAGTTACTCGTTTATTAATGAGGGCAGTTTTCCAAATGGTTGGTAGGCGGGAGGTATCATCTCGTCTATTCATGCTGTGTGGGCGTTTCTCTATCTCTATGGCTTCTCTGATTATTCTGTTGTTGAAGTGTTCGGTTTTGGCGATAGTTCTGGTATTTTTAAAGTCAATTTCATGTCCTGTGGCTTTGAGGTGTTGGACCAGGGAAGAGGTCAGTTCTTCTTTTTTGATTGAGTTTTTGTGTTCTTCAATGTGTGCACTAATTCTTCTGTTAGTTTGTCCTATGTATGTGGTGGGGCAGGCAGTGCAAGGGATTTCATATACTCCTTGGTTTTCTAACTCGATTTTGTCCTTAGGGTTTCTCAGGATGGTGGATATTTTTCTGTTTGTGCAGAATGCTGTTTTAATGTTGTGTTTTTGGAGGATCTTGCTGATTTTGTCTGTAGTGCCTTTTATATATGGGAGGAGGGCTTTGCCATTCTCTTGTTCTCTGTCTTGGCTTTTGGTTGGGGTTTCTTTTTGGATTAGGTGGGTAATCTTCTTTTTTGGAAATCCATTGGCTGTAAGTACATTAGTGAGGGTGTGTAGTTCGGTTTTTAAGTGTTGTCCATCGGCTAAGCGTTTTGTTCTGGAGATGAGTGTCTTGGCTACGGAATTGATCTGTGCTGGGTGGTGGTGTGAGAGTGCATGTAGATAGCGGTTTGTATGTGTACATGTATGGCTGGCAACACTCTGTTCTTGTGTTGGAGGCTTTCAGTGCAGTGTTGCCAGCCAATCAAAGCCACAAAACAGACAGAAGAAACCAGAAACACCAATCAATCAAACTCCAAGTCCAATGAACACAGATCCAGGCTCCCAGCCAATCAGAATGGACCAGCCTCAAATTTGAAACCAGGAACTAACTCTATACAGAAGCCTGAGGATGGCAGATGAGATTCTGCTGAAACGTTGCTACAACTTTAACAGAACTACAATGACGTGGGATAATACCCGAAGGAAGCTAAACAGCACACATGTAAGTACCTGCGAAAGCCTAAAAAAACATATATATATGTATATATATATATATGATGTAATGTCAAAGGATATCCTAAATTAAAGTATTCAAATTCTTCCTGAAAACAAGAAATATTATGGACAGCCCTTTGTTATTTCATTGACTACCACAATGCTCCCCATTATATGTCCCAAACAACAAAAATCTCAAAAGAGCTGGTAATAACCAAAAGGTAATTATTCAAAGACTAGGGAAAAAAAGAATTTGATCATTGTCGATTGAGCACATCCCCAGATTGATTTTAAGGCCTAAATCAGTATTTTGTGGCATTTTCTATAATTACTTCTGCCTAGTTAAAAATTAAAAAAAGAGCCCAAAACAGAGACTGACCTATTTCTATTCAGGTTTTTTTTTGTTTTTGAGGAAGCCAAACTTGCATTTCTATACACAATGGTAAAGGAATAAACCTCAGTGGAGTTGGTGGCCTTTTCGGTAGAAACATTCAGGATTATAAAACAGTAATGGAAAGACAAAAAAGGCCATGTGGTTTCTGTGACTGCTTGATAACCTGCAGAAGTTGGAGAAAGATGAACCTATTCTAATATTTCAAGGAGAAGTGTTTCATATGCATCTCCAAACTTTGCAAAGCATGGCCTTTTAGTCATACTAAATTACATATCCCCAATAAAAAACTATTTTCATTTCTAATCAATGTAGTACTCCTACCATAAGGTCAGCTTTGGGCCAGGCAGGCATTTTAAAAACTACCTATACAGAACAGTATGCAGTGTAGAGTAATAAACTTTGTAAATAGTGCAGTTATAGAAAGTGGATATTTAAATCAAGCTCTCAAATAAACTTCATTTTTAAGACTTCTAAAAGGAGGAGATATGTTGAACATCTCTGCATTATGGGACCTAATTTTTTTTTTTTTTGCTATAAATTTCAATTTGGTTTCTTCTGTTTTAGCAGCTATTTCTTTAGCCTTCCTTTTGCCAATTATATCAAATATTAAAAACTAGCTTTGAGAAAGAGAGAACACACATTCTGAATATATAACATGGGAATGCTTTGAAGCACAGATGAAGATATTTTTTTCTACAATGAGATCTCTCCTATATTAGGCACAATTTTATAAAGCAAAATTGAGGCATCTAAATTTTAAGTCTGAAAATTGATATGAAATTACTTAACTAGTGGCTCATCTGCATTCTGGTACAGGAGTAATTTAGGTCTGATATTTTGGCTGATTCTTCCTGATCAGCAAGCTGTTGCATATTATTTTCCCCTCAGTTTGATATATTCCTTAAACACACAATTAAGAAATAAGAAAATGAGTCTTACAGAAGCTAATAGTGCACATATTTGCTTATAGGAAATGTACAGGCAATTTTATCCTCGGGGCTTTAAATAATGACCAAATTGATTTTATGCAGTCTATGCAAGTTTCAGAACTATATTCCCTGTTGATTGCAGAGCAAATCATAAGCATTTATTTGATGTTTTGTAACAGGAAATGAAATGGGAAAGCATCCCCTAAGGATGATAAAGTAACTGTTAGAATATATTAAATCACCAGCAGAACATTTCACCGATCAAAAAAGCAAGATGGAAAAGATAAAATTGTACTTTTGTTAAATTTGCAGCTTGATTTAAATAATCAGTGATTCTTAATATTCATGTTCACCATGCTGTCCCTATTATGACATCATGAGTCTATCAGATGGAATATTGATGGTTGTTTTAAGAACTCACCTATAAACGCTCTTCCAGTTTGGGTTTCTTCAGCAACAGACCAAAATCCATGATCGTGCACAGTTTTGACCTGTGCTCGCCGCTGGAGCACCCCGATCCTTTGGATTTGGGATGAAGCCACCCCGTAGAGACGGTGAAGAGAAGGGAGATTGCTAGCTGCATGGAGAGAAGCCGAATCTCTCCTCCTTGGCTGGTCTAAATTCCCCTTCCCAAAGGCAGTTGCAGTGGTGGTCAGAAATGGCCACCTCAAAGAAGAACCCGACTGGATAAGATTGTGCAGGAGGAACACAAAGAGGAAAGCAGGACAGACCAGGCTAAACAACAGAGAACATCTAAGCAAGGTACCCTGAATCTAAAAGTACCTAGAAGGATACTTCTGAAAGAAGACTTTTAAGTGGTGAAGGAGAGAGAAAAAGAGGTTAAAAACACTTTTTTAAACCTTTATATTGACAATTACAAATGATGTGGAAAGAAATCTATTTAATTTATTTTGACACTAATAGGCAACTTTAAGCTGAAATTTAAGTGTCAAAAAGAAAATAAAGGTTTTTTCCTTGGTCATTTTAAAGCCCTAAAAAGGGGAAGAGTGGAGGCAAAAGGCTGCAACTTGGAATAATGGAAAAATGGAGTGCCACCTGGAAAAATAAAAAGGATTAACAACAAAACTTTGAAAAGACTCCCGAGGATACATTGTAACTGAAATCTTATTAAAAGATACAGTAACCCACAGAAAGGAAAAGTAAAGGAAAGAAACAAGAAGGGACAGTCTGGGATCATTTGGTGATATATAAAAAAAAGTCATTGGCATTAGTCTTTTCTTTCTTTTTCTATTTTTACTTAAAGTGAATCGGGTGGTTGTTCAAAAATGTTTAAAATGGCATCACTCCTGGAGGAACTGAAGATGAGTCTTAAAAAACAGAAATAAGATGCAGAAAGGGGAGAAAGATCCTTTGGCTTTGTATTTGAATTTCTTGAAATTGATATCCTGAACTATGAAAAGCAAAAGGAAAAGCTTCAAGAGCAAGAAGAAGGGCGGGACAAAGAAGAAGCCATTTTCAATGATCAAATAATGCAAAGTGTGGTAATAAGGGGAAAAAGGAGGAAAGGAGTTAAAAGTTTGAGATTAAAGGGAATAGCCAAAAAGAAAAATAGTCTGAAAAGGAAGCATAACAGCAAGGAGAAGCAGAAAAGAAAACCACAGAAGGGAAAATTAGAGAGAAGGATATAAAAAAAGGGATGAGAAAAGGGGGGGGGAGATAGAAAGGGAAAGAACTCATGAGGGACAAGAGCAGGAAATAAAGAAAAAGGGGAAACGTACTCGGATTAAAGGTATTTAGAGAAAATGGCTAAATTTAGTTAAAGGTGAGGATTCTGCAAAGGTACAAAAGATAGTGTTGTGACAGTAGAATACTGTAATGAATTAGAAATGAAATAAGTCAATAATCTATGAGATAAAACTGTATTGTTATTTAATGGTATGTTTATTTATAATTAATGCAATAATAAAGAAGGGAGGGAAACATTGTAATTGTTTCTAAAGATTGATAAAATATTGAAAAGAAATGTGAAAGATTTTTTACAAATTTTTACAAGTTACTAGAATTAATTTGAATAATTATTTTGCTTGTTAATAGTAAATAATTTATAAGATAAAATTGTATGATTATCCAATGGTATATTTATGAACAGTTAAGTAATAACGAAGTAGGGAGGGAAATATTTCAACTGTTCTGAAAGATTGATAAATATTGGAAAGAAACATAAAAGATTTACAAGGCTCATGTCAATACTAGAATGAAGTTGAATAACTATTTTGTTCACTAATGTTTATGTGTGCGTGTGCGTGTGCGTGTCCATGTATATGTGTGTGTGTGTGTGTGTATATATATATATATATATATATATATATATATATATATATATATATGGATCTTTGGTTATTCAGGTTTTCTCCCGCGTAGAATTGGAAGTATCTAGGCAACGTTTCGATGAAGTCTCATTCATCATCTTCAGGCTTGTTTCTTCAGCTCTGTGCTTCTCAGAGTGAATTCTACTTCCAATTCTACGCGGGAGAAAACCCGAATAACCAAAGATCCACATACAAATACCCGCGAAAACCTCAGAAAACACACACACACACACACACACACACACACACACACACACACACACATATATGTGCTGTTCAGCTTCCTTCGGGTATTATCCCACGTCATTGTAGTGCTGTTAAAGTTGTAGCAAAGTTTCAGCAGAATCTCATCTGCCATCATCAGGCTTCTGTATGATGATGGCAGATGAGATTCTGCTGAAACGTTGCTACAACTTTAACAGCACTACAATGACGTGGGATAATACCCGAAGGAAGATGAACAGCACACATGTAAGTTCCCGCGAAAGCTTAAAAAAACAAATATATATACATATATATATATATATATATACATACATACATACATACATACATATATATATATATATATATATATATGTGCTGTTCAGCTTCCTTCGGGTATTATCCCATGTCATTACAGTTGTACTTTTAAAGTTGCACCAACGTTTTGGCAGAATCTCATCTCCCATCATCAGGCTTCTGCATTGAGTTCATCTGTGAGTCAGGCTATCACAGTCATTTAGTTTTAAATTTGAGGCTAGCCAACTGTTCAGCCAGAATGGGGTGTGTTTGAACTGGAGGTATCAGAGGGAGTCTGTTTGTGTCCAGGTGTTTGCCTGGCTTGTGGTGTGGAGATCTTTCTGTTTGAGAGTGCAGGCTTCCAAATGATTGACAGTCTGGTGGAATCATCTCTTCTATTCATGCTTTCAGGTCTTTTTTCAATCTCTATGGCTTACATAAGAGGTACTACAGACAAACAGACTCCCCCGATACCTCCTTTTACGTGAAGCCAAGCTGCACTGAAAGCCTCCAACACAGGAACACAGTGTTGCCAGCCAATCAAAGCCATAAAACAGACAGAAGAAACCAGAAACTCCAATCAAACAAACTCCAAGTCATTAAACACAGACCAAGACTCCCAACCAATCAGGATGTAGAAAAAACCATCCTGGGACAAGTAGGCTACCCTCAAATTTAAAATTAATGGCTGTGATAGCCTGACCCACATACGAACTCAATACAGAAGCCTGATGATGGCAGATGAGATTCTGCTGAAATGTTCCTACAACTTTAAATGCACAACTACAATGACGTGGGATAATACCCGAAGGAAGCTGAACAGCACACATATAAATACCCGCGAAAATATAAAAAAACAAATATCAAATCTCTACGGGAAGGAAATAAATAGCCAGACCAAAAACTATGAGAAGCTGGAAGTTAAAAGAGCAGGAATATTATGTGACCTGAAATTCCTATGCAACTGCAGAGACAACAATGCAACACCAACCTGCTTCAAATTAACATTTTACCACAGCACAGCAGCTACTAAACGTATCCTGAAAAGAACTGAAATGGCGCTACTCAGGGACGAGCTCCACGGTAAGACATTCCAATTGGATCAATTAAACAAAGATTTGCTGGCACTACACCTGGAATTGAGCAGCAAAATCCACCCTCTACTTTGGGATAAGATAAAACAACTTACAACTTGGAGAGCTGAAACTGAAACCACTTACAAAAATGAAAAACTCTTGAAGAAACTAATAAAATTAGAACATGACAACAAAGCCCCCAACAACTCACAACAATACCTAAAACAATTAGTATATAACGTTTCCAACAGAGAACTCACCAAAACAGAAACAGATGTCCTAACCAAAGGATTCAATTATGCCATAGCACCCAAAAAAATCCCAACAGAATCCATCATATGTGCAGTAGAATCCAGTCTAACTAAATTAAATACAGATGAAGCTGACAGAATAAGACACCAGGTTACTCACATCTTATGCACAACGAAACCACCAAAAAGTAATTTGCAAAAAGATGAATTCAGAGCACTACAAACCCTGAAAAATGATAACAGCAAAATAATACTCCCAGCAGACAAAGGAAATGCCACAGTAGTAATGGACAGAAAAGACAATGAAACAAAATTGACAAACCTATTCCAAGACTCCACATACAAACCTATAAACACAGACCAAACCACATATCTGGAAAAATTAACCAAGAAGAAAATTATAACCAGCCACATAAGCAAAGAAATCCAACAGACAATCATCCCAAGAGAAAAATCTTCCCGATGCCCCAAACTATATGGCCTCCCAAAAATACACAAAGAAGGCATACCTCTCAGACCCATAGTGAGCTCCATAGGAGCACCACTACAAAACCTAGCTAAACACTTAGCAAAAGAACTCAAGCCCCATGCTGAAACTGCAGCTTCATATGTTCAAAACTCATACCCCTTTTTAGAAATGATCAAAGTTCTACACGTGGAACAAGAAGATCTGCTTGTAGGTTTCGACGTGGTTTCACTATTCACTCAAGTCCCGATAAAAGAAACTCTCGAAATCATCAAAAATAAATACCAACCAGCTAAACACCTCATGGAACTAACAGAACACTGCTTAACGAACACATATTTCATATACAAAGGACAAAGATACAAGCAAATTGAAGGAGCCCCTATGGGATCACCACTGTCACCCGTCATGGCAAACCTGTTCATGGAATAATTTGAATCCAGAGCCCTGGCTAATGCCACCAACAAACCCAAACTATGGCTAAGATACATCGATGACACATTTGTGATTTGGCCCCATGGGGAAAAAAAAAAAAAGAAAACCTAAACAATTTCCTAACACACCTAAACAGCACACACCCAAAAATCAAGTTCACCATGGAAATGGAAATAAATAAACAACTACCATTTCTAGATGTACTAATATACAAAAGAACAGATGGCATACAAGGACGCACCGTATACCAGAAGAAAACACACACCAACCACTACCTCAACACCCATTCCCACCACCACCCAGCACAGATAGATTCTGTGGCCAAAACACTAATCACCAGAACCAAACACCTGGCAGACAAGACACATATAAAGACTGTGACTAAAGTACTGACAGCCAACGGTTTCCACAGAAACAAAATCACCAGCTTGATCCACAAAAACACACTAAGACATAATAGAGGTCTAGAAGATCAACAGACCTATGGAACAGCTGTCCTGCCCTACATAAGAGGCACTACAGACAAAATCAGTAAGATACTACACAGGCATCAAATCAAGACTGCCTTCAAAACAGACAAAAAAATAGCAGCCATCCTTAGAAACCCCAAAGATAAAATTGACCTGGAAAACCAAGGCATATACGAAGTTCCCTGTGCATCATGCCCGGCCAAATACATTGGACAGACCAATAGAAGAATAAGTACCCGCCTAGATGAACACAAAAATGCAGTAAAAAAGCTGGAACACACTTCCTCACTAGTCCAACACATGAAAACCACAGGTCACAACATCAACTTCAATGGCACTAAAACCCTGGCCACTATAGAAAACCCCAACCACAGAATAATCAGAGAAGCCATAGAGATTGAAAAAAGACCTGAAAGCATGAATAGAAGAGATGATTCCAGCAGACTGTCAATCATTTGGAAGCCTGCACTCTCAAATAGAAAGATCTCCAAACCACAAAACAGACACACACCTGAGCACAGACAGACTCCCTCTGATGCCTCCAACTCAAACACCCCCCCCACCAGGCACCCAGGTGAAACCTAGCTTGCTAATGAATAACAGCCGTCCTTTCACATGAAGCCAAGCTGCACTGAAAGACTCCAACACAAGAACAGAGTGTTGCCAGCCAATCAAAGCCACAAAACAGACAGAAGAAACCAGAAACACCAATCAATCAAACTCCAAGTCCAGTGAACACAGACCCAGGCTCCTAGCCAATCAGAATGGACCAGCCTCGAATTTGAAACCAAAAGCTGTGAGACCCACATCCATACAGAAGCCTGATGATGGCAGATGAGATTCTGCTGAAACGTTGGTACAACTTTAACAACACTACAATGACGTGGGATAATACCCGAGGGAAGCTAAACAGCACACATGTAAGTACCTGCGAAAGCTTAAAAAAACATATACATACATACATACATATATATATATATATATATATATATATATATATATATATATATAGTTTTTGCTATGTTTTTAGAATTTTTCTTTTTACATTTTTAAGGGAAAGTACCAAGCAGATGAGATTTACATGATATGAAACAGATATTATAAATTTGAATGTTATAATTTTAGAATGCATAAATTTAATGTTTAATGAAATTTTATATGATAATAACAATAAGACTTAAAGGTGTTGCACTCCAATTGGCAATCAGAGGGAATTTTACTTTTTAAGAATGTTGGAAGACAACATAATGAAATTGTAAACAAGACAGACGAAAGTATAAGTATATTGAATAAAAAGATATTGAAATGTAGGTAAAAGAAATGCAATTAAATTAGAAGAAAATGAGATAATCATAAAAGAAAATTGAGAGAAGTAAAGGGAGAAATAGTGAGAAGTTTGAAAAAGAGTAATAAGATATGAAGTTGAATATATAAGATGAATATGCATATGAAATTGTGTCTTGTATGGAAATGCGATAACCCAGAACCATGATGTTCTCAAATAAGAAGTTTTATTTGTTTTATTAAAACTCAATAAAACTTTTCTTTTTTTAAAAAAAGAACTCACCTAAAAACATTCCTGGTTAAAAACAAATTGATAAATATCTGTTATCCTATTGTCCATGGCAATATTGTAAAAACTATTTTGGTTTGCAAAATAGTTGGCAATATTGTAAAAACTATTTTGGTTTGACTTGGCCAAGAAATATATCAGTGGTGGGATTCAAATTTTTTTACTACCAGTTCTGTGGGTATGGCTTGGTAGGCATGGCTTGGTGGGTGTGGCATGGGGAGCATACTGGAAAATCTCCATGCCCACCCCATTCCTGGGGGAAGGTTCCTGCAAAATCCCCATTCCCTCCCCACCCCACCCTACTAACCTACTTTCCAGCTCCATTCTCCTGTGCAGGGCAACAAAAGAAGACCCAGCCAATGAGCTGGGATACGGGAGGCAGAGAATAGATGGGGGCAGGGGCAGTCAGAGGTGGTATTTGATGGTTCTCCAAACTATTCAAAATTTCTTCTACCAGTTTTCCAGAACTGGTCAGAACCTGCTGAATACCACCTCCGGAATATATATTTTAGACAACTCTGCGAGGATCGTTGATCATCCAAGTATAGGTAGTCCGCAGGTTACAGTGGCAATTGGGACTGGGAACTCTATCACCAAAAAAAGTGGTCATAAAATATGATGTCACGTGACTGCATCACCTAGCAACAAGCAGTCCCAGTTGCCACCATTAAACGAGGACCATTTGGATCATTAAATGAGGATCTAATTTGATCACAACTTTCAACTTAACTTCCCATTGATTTTGCTTGTGGAAAATTATGATTATGGAGATGCTATAAACAAGTGGAACTCTGAGGACTGTTGCTGTAGGAGAAGGACTAGCACAGACAGGGGGAGGACTAAACAGAGTGATGAGCCTAAAATCATTATATAGCCACAAAGTCCAACTCCCCTCACTTGATTGTAAGTTGACCCTTATCTAACTATAACCAGGGGTTGACTGTTATTTGAGAAGATTGCTATACATAGGTTTTTAGTCATAAATCAGTTAAATGGAACCTTTACATGTGAACAATGGTCTTTCACATCTGACAATTGCTGAACAAATGGTCATAACCTGATAAATATGTGTATAGAAAAAACTTATTTCAATAAATTAAGACAGGCACCATGATATGACATATTTGACAAAATAGGTTTGTACAATTACGTAGAGAAAGCATATATCTGAAATTCCTTTGTAGCAACACTTCTCTTAGTGAATTGGCTGGGCTTCATTTGTTATGTCAGCATTGGTCTTTTATGTTAGGACTAATTACACAGAAATGGAAAGTATTTTTCCTTGGAAAATAAAAACCAAATTTATCTAGCACTGTGATTAGTTCAATTATTGTGCCAAAGTTACATAAAGGTATAGAAGGCAGTCTGTTTTATTTTGTTGTAATATCTTACATATATTTGATTTATTTGCTGACCATCTCTCACCTCAAGATTAAGTCTACTAGTACTATACATTAAAATATTAGAATAATCTAATGTAGGAAGAAAAAATTATCAAACACATTTTTTATATGTTGCTTATTGTAATATCTCAGATTTTGACTGTAGTGAAGTATCACTATGGTCTTCCTGGATTCATAATTCGTTTCAATACTTTGCCAGAAAAGGGGCATTGATCCTTCCTGAATGTTTCTTCTTGGGCAGCCAAAGGGAGAATCCAGGATGGGTAGTCTCATAGCTCTGCAAACCGAGTTGAAAAACTGAGGACACACCCCCTGGTAAAGTCCCCAGTTCTGAACTACGTCAAAGCGAATCCAGCTGCTCCTTGTCCTCTAACAGGTAGCCTATTTGATCCTGTGAGAAAACAAAACATTTTCTCCCTACTCCAACCAGACAGAATACAGGGTGGAACTGGATTCTCCCTTCGGCTCCCCGAGAAGAAGCGTTCAGGTAGGACCAATGCCCTTTCTCCAATGAGCCGAAGGGAGATTCCAGGATGGGACATACCAAAACAGACATGGTATAGAACATACCATGTCTGTTCTATGGGAAGGAACTGGATTGGTCGGAGGTCCCCACTTCTATATGAACACCCTGCAGGATTCGTCTTCCAAAGGATACCTCAGCTGAGGCAAAGGAGTCAATTTTATAATGTCTTATGAATGGGGTCATAGATGACCAAGTCGCAGCTCCACAAAAGTCCAGAACCAAAGCCTGCATTGCCCAGGCTGAAGTGGTCGCTGCACTCCTGGTTGAGTGCACAATGATTCTCCTGGGCACAGGAAGAGCCAGTAACTCATAGGCCTTTGCAATACATGCTCTAAGCCAACGACCCACAGTAGATGGTGTCATCCTGTGACCCAAAGTTGACAGCTGAAAGGAAACGAACAGGGCTTCAGTCCTCCTAAAAGAGAAGGTCCTTTTGATGTACATACAGAGGGCCCTCCTAACGTCCAAGGTGTCCCATTTTCTCTCCAGTGCATGGGTAGGCTCTGGACAGAAGTCAGGCAAAATCAACTCCTGTGAGTTATGGAATAAGGAGTTCACCCTGGGCAGAAAGGTAGGGTCCAACCGCAGAACCACACTGTCTGCATGGAAAATGCACAGGTCTTTTCTGATGGATAAGGCCGTCAACTCCAAGATACACCTGGCCGAAATAATGAATGACACCTTGCACGTGAGTAGATGAAGACTGACTTCACGCAAGGGTTCAAATGGGGGAGAAGTCAGTGCCTGCAGAACCCTAGGCAAATCCCAGGTGGAGAAACGGTGGACCACCGGTGGCTTTAAATTAGTGGCTCCCTTAAGGAAGGCTTTTACCCTGGGGTATTGGGCCAGAGTGGTTGAGTCCTTGACCAAAAAAACCGAGGCCAAGACACCACCTGTCTCTTCAAGGTACTGGGGGCAAGACCTCTGTCCAACTCATCCTGCAGGAACTCTTAACACATTTGCCACACACCTAGCAGTAGGTTCCAATAAGTAACTGACACATCAGCTACAGAAAATTTTCCACGATGCATCGTATATCCTGGTCATGGAAGGTCTTCTGGCCGCCTGGATGGTCTGAATGACCTGTCGGGAAAACTACTCTTGTTTCAGGAGCACCCGCTCAAGCACCAGATGGTCAACTGAAACCAGGCTGGATCTGGGTGCTCAATTGGGCCCTGGCTGAGGGAGATCCTGTGCAGGGTAATTCTCCAGGGTCTGGCGACCGACTGGCCCACCAGATAGGCGAACCATGGGCACCTGGGCCAGTAAGGGGCTACCAACAGAACCTCCGCCCTCTCTGTCAGTACCTTTCTGATTGTTTCTGGAATCAGGGGATGGGGGGGAAGGCATAGAATAGCCCTTGGGGCCACCTGCACCAGAGAGCATTAACCTCTTCTGCTCCCAGTGCTGGGAACTGTGTAAAGAACCTTGGGAGCTGCAAGTTCTCTGGAGATGCAAAGAGATTCAGAATCGGATGACTGAACCGTTCCATCATCAGACTGGGATGCAGTTACCATTCCAACTGGTTGACTATGGGCCTGCCCAACCAGTCTGCTTGCACATTGGAAAATCCGAAGACGTTTTCTGCATGCAGGGACAACAGGTGTCTCTCTGCCCACCTGCACAACCAAGTCGCCTCCTGCATTAGAGATCTGGATCAAATGCCCCTGCCAGTTCCAAGCGTTCGTCGTGATCTGTTCCCACCTATGTCAGAACAGTCTCAGATGGCCTCCTGTGGGAGAGGAGGGTTGGGTGTCACTTGCTGCATCTAAAAGTTCTGTTGGAACCCCAAAAGGACCTTCTGTCATCTTGCCTCTGATGCCTTCTGATGGCAAAGGCCGATCTATCGTCCTGAAATGAGGATTTTTGGAAGAAAGGCCTACTTTCTTCCAAAGCTTCCAGCTTCCCCCTGTTTAAAGGAGGGCTTTCTGTAGTAGGGTGGAGACCTGTAATCAAAACGCCTCACCTGAGAGGGCAGGATCTTTCACTTGTCCCTGGTTTCCATCAAAAAAAGGGACCCAGGGCCTTTCCAAAAAGCCTCTCTCCCTTGAAGGGAGCAAATGCCTGTTTCCATTTGTTTCTGGCATTCATCTACCAATTTCTTAGCCAGATGAGCCTACATGCTATTACAGATGAGGCCATGGCTCTGGAAGAAGTTTCGGCTGATGTGAGGATGGCATTAGCTCTCGATTGAGCTGCGGCTATTATCTTATTTAAATCCTGATGCACCCTGAGGTCCTCAGGTGGGATTCTACCCTGCAGCTGCTGCAGCCACCCATTAAACAAGATAGACTCAGACCCACTGGGGCGAGTGTACCCCCCAAGGGACTCCCACTGCTTTTTAATCACATTCATAAATGTCTGGGGCACAGGTACAGCGTCCACCATAGTGAATAGGTAATCTTCCTGATCCTTCCCCTCTGGAGGAAGATCCCGGGTGACCTTGCCTCTTTTTTTAAGATGAGCCATGCTCTTAGCCTTGACCAGCAGAGTCTTGGAGAGAGCCAGCTGGAAAAGGTCCTTAAAGGAGGGAGAACCTGCTACCTCCGGCTCCCCATCCAAAAAGCCCTCTCTGGAAGGAGGTCCCTCTCAGAAACATAAGACTGGCTTCTTTCCAAAGGGGATGCAGAACGATTTCTGAAGTAGATCAGCTGTTCTGCAGAAGCCTGCCCCTGCATCTGAGGAACGCCTCTGTTGGTGTCCAAATGAAGCAGCTGGTACTGCTGGTTGACTTTAGCCTGAAATTCTTGTCTACTTGTTTGGGAGATCCAGGCTCTCATGAAGGATGGCATCTCTTGCCTGTGGGTCTCCTCAGGCTGCAACCCAGCCACTATAGGGTAAAGGTGGCTTTTTTAATTTTCAGGCACAAGTCTGGTTCTGCTGGAGGCTTGTCTTTCAGGTGAAGCAATCAAAAATCCTTGTGGTGGCTCAGAATTATTTTGAGTGGCTTTTGCCTTGATTTGGTGGTTTCCCTGCAAATCCTGAGTACTTGAGCCACCAGGAGATTAGGCAGTCAAATATTGTCTACCTGCCAATTGGTTTTGCTGCCTGCCATCTTGTGGGAGCAGAGGAGAGATGGCCCTGTTTTCAGTCATCTTGGAGTCTCTCACTGCCTTATCAAACTCCTTATCTAGGGCTTTTTGTCTATGCCTGGCCTGCTTATCCTCTGCCCTAGAGATTCTTTTAGGAGCTAGGGTCCTAGCTCTGATCCTAGCTGCTGCCTCCAGCCCAGTAGACCTGGACTTAGTTGATCCCCTTTGCAGCTCTCTCCCTACTCTGCTGAGGAGCTGATAATTCTTGGCCAGCTCCCCTGGTGGCCATTTTGAGCCTGCCAAAAACAATTGTCACTGACAGGGAGAGAGAAAAGGACAAAAGGGACAAAAGAAAAATAAAAACAAAATTTATCTGATCCAAAGCTGTCTGTTTTGGTCACAGCAACTGTCCACCAATTGAAGAAGCTAGTGTGACCCAGAAGTTTAGAGCTCAGCACAGCTCTGCAATTTAAGGCAAGAGTTAAAGCAAAAAGGAAAAAAATGGCTGACTCTTTAAAATTGCTACAAGCCCTTACAGATCAGAGGCTTGCAAGCCAGTGCTGGCTGCACCGCAATCAATTTGGCAGTCTCAAGCGTCTCACAGCTGCCATGGTGCTCTGGTGACTGGACAGGGGGTCAGGATTCAGTCCAGATGGCCAGTAACCCCCCCCCAAGGGACAATCATGGAGATGAACTGCAGAATTGTCCCGAAATGTCTGCCGACACTGAAAAGAAGCAGAAGCGCCTTACGGTTTTTGCGGCTAGCACAGATCAATAAGAACGGACCAGGAGAAAGTGAGTTGAATAAGACACTGACTCCCACCCCTCCAGCCCGAGCCACACGGACTCTCAGGGGCCTTCCAACCAAATCTACAATCATAATTCCAAAAACCAGTCTATCAGCAAATAATTTTTAAAAAAGGCAGTCAAAAAAACACAAAAAACAAAAGTGCTAACCGGCAAGCCAGCTAGGTGTCAAACCTGCTCTAAGCCTCTCGAAGAGAGAAAAAAAAACTCAATCCAGGGCGTAAAGATTCTTCTGCAATCTGAACTATTCAGAGCCCTTAAGGGGTGGTCTGAACAAGCTGAGACTGAGCGAAGAACTGGAGACCGTTACCAGGGGGTGTGTCCTCAGCTTTTCAACTGGGTCTGCAGAGCTACCCATTCTCAATTCTCCCTTCGGCTCAGTGGAGAAACACTATTCATTGGTTCAATTTTCCTCTGTTTACTCAGCAGAGGGTAAATATCCAGAACAAGCTTTTCCTGGATAACTTATCCAAATTTTAACCTTGATTATTTTCTTTTCAAATTTTAAGTCATCTCAACTCAGATTCAGGGAGCACTTATAATAAATGAATTCCAATCTGAGCAATTTGTAGAAAATTACATAGTTTAGTAGGAGTTGAAATAAGGTGCTATATTGAAAAGTAAGTTCTTTCAAACTTGAAATTATTATTCATATTTCAGTATACAAATGTGGATGTTTTCCATAAATCTTATTATAGCCAAGAATAGAGCCACTGTAGTTTTTCTTAAGAGTTTGACAGTATCATTTAGTTCTGAGAAGTATTTTTTTACTTAACCTAAATATGGTTATGCTTTTATTAGATTTAGACATGTGTTAAATTTACAGTATATACTGTTTTTCTATATTATATTGTTTTTAGGTTGTTAATTTGCATTTCTTACTTTGAATAAAATATACTGACATATTTTATTTCTATGCTACGGAACTGCATTTTGTGATTACTTTAAGAGAATACTTTGGGTTTCTTGGGTTATAATCATAAAATTTGACTACAGAGTAAGAACCAATTACATTAATAAAATTTATTTATGAGTAAACAGATTGGCTTATATTCCTTACTGATCATGTATTCCAAACAAATAAATAATAGCATTTTTTTGGCTTTGCACTTGGCCTTTCACCAAATTGAATTGCAAAGTAAAGAATAAAGGAAACATTAGATATAATAATACCAAATTGTTGTACATTGTGTTAATTCAATCAATGAAATAAAGGAGTTCTCCATCTTCTTTATTTCAGTTTTGGATCCCTGAGAATAACTGCCATCCACTCCTTAAAGCCTGTTCCCACTTTGTTATGTAGACCAAGATTATTCAGCCCCCTTTAAACATCTCTTACACTGATCATTGATAAATTACAGTGCTTTTCATCACCATTGCTCTTTCCCAGACATAACATATGGTGGGTTTCATGTTCATAAATCAAAGGAATGCAAAGACAGAAAATCGCTGACCAGGTTTAGTGACTTCTCATTTTGACTTCCATTGTGCTTTCAGTAAAAGAATTCACAGGTACTTGTACCACTGTAATTAATGCATTATAGAGATCTATTTTCTCTTGAAGCCATTACCTTCAGCTATGGAACTGAGTCAGCTCAATACAATTCCCTGCTAAATGAGTGAGTCATTCAGGCAACAATTAAGATAGCTGAAATTTTGACTGATGTACTTTCAGTGGTGGAACACAGGTAAAAATGATTTCTCTTCTAGAGAGAAGTCTCCTCAAAATAAAGATTTAAAACAGAGTGGAGGTTTCCTTTAGATATTGCACCTTTGAAATAAACTTTTCATTACTGTTCATTATCTTTTTACATGTATGCGTAATCAATTAGAGAATTTCATGTTACTGGGAACAAAAGAGGTTGCTGCTTATAATATGGAAAGTAATTAATTAAATACCACAGTTATTGAATATTTTATCAATTTGTGATAGCTACTATGATCCTTTCGGCCTAGGCCACTGTCCTGGTTTGAGTTGTGTATATGTAGTCACTAATACATATATGGAATCTTTGACCCGTTGATTGATGGGTAGCTACCATCCCCAATATCAAGGAATTCTGGAATAACACTTCAACAACACGCAAAGGGTGTCAGATTCTGCACCCCTGTCTTTAGAAGTCTAACTGTATAGGGTTATGTGGCAATCAACTCAAGTTCAGAGCTCAAAGTCAAAATGTTGGCTTATTTGCAGTAGACAACTGAATTTCATGAGTTTGATAGCATTGTTATTCATGAATGTGTAACTGAGATAAGTCTATAGAAGTATACAGAAACTGGGGAAAATTAAGGTTTCTGAGATGCCAATGTTCTTCTAGCTAAATAAATACCATGATAAAAGGACTTAAGAACAATTTGCATCGTTAAATTTTCACTAAATTGAATAGTTTTTATTTGATTTTGTTCTTTCTTATATTCTAGGATGAATAAACCATATAATTGATAGGATTTATTATTTTGAACAACTGTCATTGGGAGAAAGGAATGTTTTAAAAAAGAAATGTATGTCCAGAACAGGTAAGGAGGGCATTTAAGTGATATTTTAATGTCCTTTCATGATACTATGTATAATTACAACATAATTATAATATAATTGGCACATAATTACAATATAATTTGGCAATTATGGTAATCAGTTAGTAAGGTATCATTATTTTTTCTTTCTTGTGCTATTTTCCTGCTAAAAAGCCATCAAATTTGTCAGACCTTAAAACAAAAACATATTAAAGCCCAGTAAAACAACCTTAAATCCCTAAACAAAACAAGATGTGTAATTTGAAAGTCTAGTTGAAAAGATAAATAAGGTACTCTACTATTTTACAAAGATAAGTAGTCCTTCTGAAAGTGGCAATATTTTCAATAGAAACTCTCTTACAATGATATTAATCACAGATGTTCAGTACAAATTACAAAGAGGTTTGTAAAGCAAGAGCTAAAACCATTTTGTTTCTTGGTGCTGTCTGAGTTGGTTGTTTTCTTGTAAATGTTTCATTACTGATGTGCGCTGATGATATGGTCTAGTTTGGGTAATGAAACATCTACAAGAAAACAACCAAGCCCAAAGAGCACCAAGGACCTTCGGACTCTAAATGGTTTTGGCCCTTGCTAAACAAGCCTCTTTGTAATTTGCGTAGCAAGGGATAAAACCATTTGGAGTCTGCAATCAGAGAGTACCAAGGAGCCCTCATTTTAACCCTCTACATTCACAAATATTCTCCTTTACTGGCACCATTTAGAGTCTTAGAGTTGAAAACCTTGAAATAAGTTCACAAAATAACCTCCAATCATTCTAGACCTGTGAGAGCGAACCTATGGCATGCATGCTGGAGAGCCATTTCTGCCGGCATGCAAACCGTCGCCCGGAACAGACCCACTGTGCATGCCCCCTCCAGCCAATTGTCGGGTACCTGCCACACATGTGACTGGCTGGCCATGGCTTGTATGTAAATATTATAAATATTTATATAAATATTGATTTTTTCATAAAAAAGGGCAACCTTTACCCAAAATCAGGCAAAGCAGGCAGGCAGAGTGAGTTGCTCACAGGATCACAGATACATTCAGAAATCTATCTATCTGCCATTGGTTAGCTCAGTCTGTCACATAAAATTTGCTTGCAGGCAAACTCACAAAATTAACTCACAACACACCATGTATGTAAATATTGAATTTTTTGCATAATAAAGCAACTTTTATCCAAAATCAGGCAAAGCAGGTAGATTGAGTTTGTTGCTCACAGAATGATTCAGTGATCTATCTGCCATCAGCTAGCTCAGTCTCTCAAATTTACTTGCCGTGAGTCTGCACTGAATTTGCTTGCAAGCAAACCTTCAGTCCTAAGGGAGGTTCGGCTGTGCTGAAAAACAGAGCCGAAGATCTAAAGACTAACTAGAAAGCAAGAAATCCAACCATTTCCTGCTTCCTAGCTAATCTAAATCTCCCGGCACAACAGAACAGATGATGGTCGGGAAAAGGAAAAATAGCAACTTAGCAGACAAGTTTGCCAGGTAAGAAGTGAGTGGGCGGGGAGAGTTCCCGTGGGCCATGTCGGCTGAGCAGCCTTGTGTTTCTGTGCAGCCTGGATTAATTGCTTTGGGGGATACTCTGGGGGTGAGATTTCTCTGCGGCCCACCAAAATTTTCTCATGGCCCACCAGTGGTTGGTGATCGCTGCTCTAGACGATTCAATGTTATTGATTTAGGTCAGTGTTCCTCAGACTTAGCAACTTGATGAGGTGTGTCTATTTTGGGAATACTTGTATGGATGATTTTAGTATCTGCATGGGTTAACAACACGAGCTGCACTTTCCAGCTGCAACAATTCACAATATACTTATCGTATATAATGGAAACATGGATAATTGTTGACAGCCTTGAAGTTTTCATAAACTGCAAAACCTCTGAGTTTCTCCTGTGATAAAAGAGAAGATAAGCATGCAGAAAGCAACTCTGCTTTGCATACCAATAGTCACAGAGAGCAACAATATGTATAATAGAATGGAAACGGAGTGAGAAACAAGGTTGGGGGGGTGTTGCAGGATATTAAATATTAGTTCAGCTCCCAGGAGCAAGGGAAAGGGGGTTTAAAGGTCTTGTGTCATTTCAACTTCAACTAGCAACAGAAAAATCTTTGACGGTTTTTCTGATAAAGGTCAAGGAAATACAGTCATGCTAGTGAACTTTAAATACACTGGCAAAGTCCTATAACAATAGTTATCCGATACATTTTTCTGTATTCATATTAGTTTATTTGCTTAGTAGAGCTATGGCAAGCATTTGTTTAGCATCTGTACCTTAAAGGTGTCCAAATACATGAAATGAGCTCACTATATTTTTAATGCTTTTCACTTGAAACATCTGTGGTCTGAGATGTAGCTGCAGGCAGTGATTCTATGAATGGGCAATTTGTACAACTGAAATTTTAATTTACCTCCGTCCCTCCAAATCAACCCTCCCCTCAAAAACCTTATCAGGCAGTACTACTATAACATGCAGGTCACATTGTATGGTCCTGTGTTGTATGTATCATATGGGAGATGAAAAATGCTTGTTACTTGTCAGAAAACCTTATTTCCCATTAGAACTCATAGCTATACCCACACAATCACAAAGAGAAGCTTGTATAGAAGATTGAAAGTAACATGGTGGAAAGCAAGAGAAAAATTAATAAGACATACAGCTTGTTCACTAAATACCAAACTTTCAGCAAGAGGATAGCAAACTTTAAGAAATAATCCCCTGGTTTTTTTGGTTTCCTTGCAAATATTTCAGCCTTGCACAGGCCTTATTAGTGGTAATTCATTAAAAGAGTTTCAGAGCCCTAGGCTTATGCTTACTTGCAGTCTCAGTAAAAGCTTGAATTGATTTCCACTGACTGGATTGATACATAAGTGATGAAGCAACTATTACTGTACTATTTCTTATTTTTGTGGGTACCACCCACACACCCACTTCTGTTGGAGCTGTTTTCCATCTTTATTAGAGGATAGTTGTTCTGAGACATCACAATTCAGCTTAACATGCCTTCAGGCTGGGATTTAAATCGTGAGAAAGTAGCCAGAATTTCAGTCAGCAAGTTGGAAGATATTGTCTCTACAGCAATGGTAAAGAATTATAATGTGTATAAATATATTCTGCCATTACCCTAGACATTACTGGTGGGTTTCAAAGTGGTTTACCACCAGTTTTTGTCTTCTGAAGCAAGTGTCAAAGCTATTGCATTAGAACAGGGGTGTCAAATTCAATTTCACTGAGGGCCGCATCAGAGCTGTGGTTGACCTTGGTGGGCCGACACAACACGAGTAGACTGGGCCGAAATGACGTGAGTAGACTGGGCTGGCCCCAGGGCCGGATCCAACCACATCGCAAGCAGATCCGGCCCACGGGCCTTGAGTTTGACACCCCTGCCCTAAATGAAATACAACAGAGAAGTAATAAACAAATTAAGTAGGTGATAGGATAAAACAATTTAGTGAGGGTGTTTTGTTTAAATTTTGGCATACGTTTGATGCATCATTTCTTTCTATAGCATTAAAAAATAATATGCACCTGCTGCCCCATTTCGTGACAAAGTTGTGCTCCAAAGAATAGATTGTTAAGCAAAATGATTGTTAAGTGAACAGTATCAGAAAAAGAGGAAGAGGGAGGGAGAGAGGGGGGAGAGGGAGAGAGAGAGAAGTTAGAAAGATCACTGGTTGCTGCCTTCTCATTCAGATACAGTTAGTATACATAAGATAACCACATAAAACTGGGCATGTTTGTTCCAAAGGTTACATCAATCCGGCTTTGAACTACAGGGGTGATTCTTATGACACAGCACTACAAAGAAGTACTGATCTACTGATGACAGATTGACATGATTAGAAATCAGAGAAAACATTTATTTTTTGCTCTCCTTATCACTATGATAGTTATCTTTTAGAAAATTCACCACAACTACAAACAGTGGAAAGAAATTTAATTTAATATGGCATTTTGTTTATATATTTATTATGTTTATAATCTTCTGCAATCCCACAGGACTCATTTCTCAAGCATACAGATGTTAAAACATGCAATGTAAGATCCAAAAACATAAAATGTATAAACCAAAAAATATTTTTAAAAAATCAATTCAAAACAATGGGTGTCAAGTACCAAATGCCCTTTGGAAGAGCTTCATCTCTGTTTCTAGAAGTGGTTGAACTTGGGATCAATCTCACTTCCATTGGGACTTTTTTAGAGATAAATAGCAAGATTGGAATTAATGTTTGTATTTTACTTTCATTGAAGAGAAAGAGGTTACAAGAGACTAAGCTGATACACAAAGCGGAATACATATAGAAAGGAATCCAGTAGTATCAGCAAGCCTGCTACATAAGCTGCAAGTATGCTGTAGAAAAAGCTGCTGACTCCCCACAGTGGTACCTGCTTACTCTCTTGTAATCCCTTTCTTGCCAATCTGTCCACTGTACAAGGGAGGAAAAAACACGAAAAGATTAGGTATAGGATATCGCATATTGCCTGTGATGACAATCATGTGATTGAGGGATGTTGTGAAGCAAATAGTGATAAAACCTTTTTTCCCCCAGCACTATTGTAACTTAGAGCAGTTATTGAATGATGCAGTTGCTAAAGCACAAATTATCTGCATAGGTTTCATTATCTTAAAATTTGCATATTTTAACAATTCTGACTGTGGTTACCTTTTAATAAATTATTTGCCTCTATAGAACATCATTTCAGAACCTGGAAATACTATTGCATCAGAGAAAATAGCAGACATGGAATAAATAATTTAAGATACATTTCTTTGTCTTTCTTTTGAGTGGGTCTTGCTGCAAGAAAGTTTTGAATGACACCTATACTAAATTATACTTGCCTTAAACAGAGAAGACAAATTAAACCAATGGTCACCAATTGGGAAATGTAAATTACAATCAAATTACAATCAAAATGAGAATGACTCTCTGATTACAATCAGGACACTTAGCAAAAATGGGAACAATTGCTTTTTTTCAATTTAAATGTACAGTTTGACAAACCTTACACATAGTTGGATTTAACTCAACTCTACGTCAAATATTTTACTATCAATTAATGGTGTTATGTTGTAGTTCAATACAACATTTTATTATCAATTAATATGTATTATGTTGTAGTTCAATATTTATAGAGGAAATTTTTAAGTGTGTGTGTTTTTTAAATTTTTGAAAAGATGGCTCTGTTACTTTTTAAAAAAAAAAGTAGTTGAAAAATCATTATGTTTTAAATTATCCATTTGCTGAATATGAAGTGTTTAAAATCAAAATGCCTTTAAAACCTTCAGCAATTTATTTCCTTGGAATCATTGAAATTTACATTTTAGAAGAAAGATGGGAAAGTTCTCCTGCAACACAGAATGTACTTTAATTCTTCTGATAGCAAATAAGTGGTTTTGGCTTCATTATTTAAGCTGCTTAGCCAAAACAAAGACTGCTCATTTTAGTAGGGTTGATGGTACAGCGTTTGAAAACTACACTTCAATATTTAATTATCCCAGACATTCCCTGGGTTAAAAGGTTAATTAAAAACTAATAAATAATACATAAACAAGAGAATTTATTTAATTTCATGGGTCCTCTGATAAGTCTGTAAATAGAACAGTTCACACTTAATTTATATAAAATAAACAAGATACTCAAATAAGGTAGTTAAGCAAAAGAATATGTTACATCCAATATGCAAAGTAAAGGATACATAGCAATTTTAGGAGGACTTTTAGAGGGTATCTAGAAGCATAAAAAAATAGGAAATACAGTACACCAAAATAGCTAGAAAACCAAAAAGATGGAAATTTTGCTCAAGTATTGCTCAATATCGCTGAAGCAGTTTAGATGTCTGGTCAATGAAAAAATTCCAGAAAATTTTGAGGTCATTCCCAACCTCTTTTTCTAAAAGAATAATTTAATCATGTGGTAAGAACAGGTAAGATTAAGATTTTAAAAAATGGTATGTTAATAATACATAGTTGGGTCAGGCACTCTTTTTTTCAACTGTGTTCTGGGACTTGGGGAACCTTTGAGAATTCACTGTGATTCTCCTACATAAAGTTTACCAAAGCTTTATGTAGATTGTCCATTTCCATCACCACCCTCCCCTGATCTCTCTGACTAATAGGTTGGAGTGTTAGCACTAGGAAATCCACATGAAAAAGATTCTGACACAGACCAGCTCTTTCCACTGTTCTTAAGGCTAGGTCACATCGGCCAACGGATGCAAAACGTATGTAAAAAGGACACAGCGGATGAGAAAATGTTCCATCCGTTGTTATCGGCTCTCAAAAGTGCCCCAAATCTGCATAAAGAGAACGGACAACAACGGAAAGGAACGGACATGGGGAGGATGTAGCAAGGATGTTAAGCAGATGCTCAACGGAAGCCTAGCGGAGGGAAGCAGATGACATATCCGCAGGGCTTCCGTGGGAGAACAGCGAAGCGGACGCACAGCGGAAGGAGTGCATGCGTAACAGATGCCTAGCGGATGACGCGGATGCATCACGGACGCCTAGCGGATTCTTAGCGGATTCAAAGCATTCACTGCGCATGCGGAGAGGATGCATTGCGTCAGCCCCGTGGATATAAAGGGAAGCAGCTCGCAAGCAGATCACCATTCAGAGGAAAGACCTGCTGCCAGACACATCTTCAGCCAACAACCATGGGGAAAAAGAGGAAGCCTGTGCCTACTCCTGCCAGCCCTGGCATGAAGGACAGAACCACCATCCCACCCCCTGGCGCTGACTCTGCTTCTGCTGGGGCTTCTGCTGCTGGTGGTGGTGCGACTGCTTCTTCTGCTGCTGGTGCTGACTCTGCTGGTGCTGGTGCTTCTGCTGGTGCTGACTCTGCTGCTGGTGGTGGTGGTGCTACTGCTGCTGCTGATGCTGGTGGTGGTGGTGGTGTGGTGGACCAACCCCTAGAACCTCAAAACCCTGCTGATGAGGGCCCAGAAGGCCCTGCCAGAGGGAGGAAGAGGCAATCGCGTGAAAAGGGGGAGAGGAGACAGTACTCCATTGCAGAAGAACATGAGGAGGAAGTGCTCGAATGGCTGAGGGAGAACGAGTAACTCAGGAGGAAGGGACACAGGCTCTATCAAGACACCAAGCGGAAGCAGGTGGCTTGGAGAGAGAAGGCGGAGAGCCTGGGCTACACTTCGGATGTCCTTCTGGGGTGGTGGAAGCACATGCACACCTGGTATGGGAAGCTGCACCTGAAGAAGTCTGGCCAGGCCGCGGTCAAGCTCACCGTCCGGGAGACCAACGTGATGGCCAAGTGCAGCTTCTTGGAGGGTGAGATCCGCCACCTAGGAGCAGCCGCTCTGTCAACCCTCTCCCTCAGACAGCCCACAGACAGCCAGTCCTCTTCTGGCCAAGAGTCAGATCCTATGTCCAGGCAGATATCTTTGGAGTGCCCCACGACGGAGACCCCCTGACAGCTATCCCATGCTGGAGCACATGGAGGATCCCCAGACGCAGACGGAGGAAGAAGAGGCCGCGGCCAACAGAGACCAACCCACATCCACCCCCAGCTCCACCTCCACAGAAAGCAGGCAGAGAGCCAGACCGGAGGGACAGAGCCACACTGTCCTCTTGGAGATCAGGAATACCATCAAGAGCAGCGTAGATCTCCTCTCTCAGCTGGTACACTTCGAGATTCCATCCTCTAACAGAAAGCCCTTCCTCACCTACGCGAACCAGACCCTCATGGAAATGCCCAAAGCCCAGTACCAGGTGATCAAGGAGAGGATCACAGGTCTTCTGCACCACCCTCCAGGCCTAGCTGAACCTGCTCCGACCCAGTACAGGTCTGCTCCTCCACCCCAGGCAATGTCACAGCCCTTCCAAGGCTTTCAACAGCCCCTCACCTACCAAGGCTACGGATACCAGGACTTCCAGCAGCACAGGCAGCCCTTCCCAGTCCAGGCACAGGTTCCTCGCCTGCCAGAGATGTCACCAACGCCACAGGTGCCACCGACGCCTCACCTCACTCAGGTGCAGACCAGACAGACCCACTACACTCCTCGTTCCTCCACCCCACAGCCAAGCCTGGCCTCAGAACATCTGTCATCGGTGTTGGGACTGACATCCCATGTCCTGGAGGAAGGGCCACTCAACATCACGGGACTGAGCCAGCTCTCTGAGAGCTTCCTCCACACACCATCCCCTTTGTCCTCTCAGGGCCAGGCACCCCAATGGTGCCTCAGACCAGCACTCCAGCCACTGCCACCTCCACAGCCCCTGGACCCTTCACCCTGAGACCATGGGCACACCTCAGAGTGACTGAGAAGAGTGCCAGAGACTGGGTTGTTACCTGTTGACTTTACCTTTGCTTGGGACACTTTTCTTGGTTCATTTTGCTTTTTTAATAAAGTCCTACATTTTGTTATTAATAAAGTTTATCTTTGCTTCACACACGTGGTTCAGTTCTTTTACTTAATAAAGTCTTGGTGGAAACTTTTACAAATGGTTTAAGCCTTTGCATGCTTGTGGGATGGGTAAGGATAGGGCCACTCAACATACATGGCACAATCTCATCAGTGTGATGAGACAGGCTCAAGGAAGCATCCATTAACCATCTACCATCCTGTCTTGCCACTCCACTGCTCCAGCTGGGGAGTTGCACCAGTGTTTCAGGAGGTTGCGCTGCTTCTTCCCTTCACATGAAGCTCTGTTGGGGCCTGGCACATCCACATTGTCTATCAGGTTTAGTCCTTGCCTCCATTCACCAGGCTCCATGTCCCCATTGCCTTGTTGGCGGTCCATTAGCCTGTTCTGCAACACTGGGTAGCGGGTGCACATGAGATTGTGCAGGATGCAGCAAGCTTCCATGATGTTCTTCACGGTCTCTAGGCGATGCTGCATGGTGGTGAGAAGTATCTGGAACCTGTTGGCCAGGATGCCAAAGGCATTCTCCATCACCCGTCTTGCCCTGGACAGCCTGTATTTAAAGATCCTCTCTTCACGGGTGAGGCATCTGGAGGTGTAGGGCTTCATGAGGTAGGTTCTGAGGGAGAAGGCGTCATCCCCCACGATGAAGTAGGGCACATCTTGTGTGTCGTTGGGCAGGGGATCTGGATCTGGGAAGCCCATGATGAGGTTGCGTTCCAGCCCCTCCTTGAGGTCACTGGCATGGTATATCTGGGTATCTGAAGCTGACCCATTGCCTGAAGCATCGATGTACATGAACTTGTAGTCAGCATCGACCATGGCAAAGTGGATGATGCTGAAGAAGCCCTTGTAGTTGTGATAAGTGGACCCTGAGTTGGCTGGAACTTTGCAGGCCACGTGCTTCCCATCTATGGCTCCAACAGTGTGGGGGAAGTTCCACTACTGATACCACTGTTCTGCAACTTTCTTCCAGCCTTCTTCAGTGGTGGGCCACTGGAGGAGCTCCTCCAGGTATTCTTCGATGATGGCCTGCACCACTTCTCTGACCACAATGCTGATGGTGTTGTGTGGCACCCTCCAGGCGTACTGCATGCTCCTGTACATGGTCCCAGAGGCCAGGTGGCACAGAGTCAGTGCCACCTTCAACCCAGGGTCTAGGCTGGGCCGGAAGTTGGTGTTTGCCTTGGTCAACTTGGGTCTCAGCCGCTCCACAACTTCATCAAACATGGCTGGTGGCATCCTCATGAAGTGCTGGAATGCACGAGGATCTTCGTTCCTTAGCTCCACCATCAGCTTGTCATACAGTCCGTACTCTGCTCTTCTCGCGATCCATCTTCGGACCCAGACACTTCTTGGACGCCTCCTTTTCCTTGTGTAGAACAGGTGAAAGAGCCCGAAGAGGGCTTAGCACTGCTGTAGAATGATGGCGGCTACCAAAAGGAGTGTGCAACGATCCATGGTGGAGATGACTGGATGCTGTGGAAGAACAAGAGCAAGAGCAAGGCTGAAGCGGTGTGCACCCCACGTCTGCTGAACTGAAAGTGAGATCCAGGTGATTTCCTCCCCCTTTTTATAGGAAATATCGGTTTTCCATTTGGTGTCCTTCTGCATCCTCTAGATATCCTCCAAACATCCTAAATATCCGAGATACATCCCCTATACAAACGTTTTTTCCGTTTTAATGCTTTATATGCGAGCTGCATCCGTTTTCATCCTTTCTATGTCCGTGCTACTAACGCTGCGCGGACGTTCCGCGTCTGTTTCGATTCCTCTCTCTTTCCGTTTTCCGCTGGAGCGGATGCGAGTTGCGTGGATGCGTAGCGGATGCCGAGCAGATACAGTGGACGTGTAACGGATGATGATGGATATAGAACGTTTGTTCCCCGTATGTGTCACAGATGTAGAACGTACGCGGCGGAAAGTTCATCCGCTCAAAAAGTTTTGTGCAGCTCAAAACTTTTTGAGCGGATGAAATCTCAGTAGATGGATGCTGGATGGATAGAACGTATGAATCACGCACGCAGTGAGTACAGAACGGATGCATCACGTTAACCAACGGATGGCAAGCGTTTTTCTCCGTTTTACATCCTCTTTCCATCCATTGGTGCAATGTGACATGGGCTTTACAAGCTACATCTGTGCGGATCAAGAAAACTTCAGAATAACAGAAAAAGGCTGGACTGCTGCATTGCTGTAAGACAGGATCCCCGATTTGCCACTGAAACATTCAAAGAATGTGTTACCATTGTAGACATGAAAAACATGCATTTGGATCATCCCTTAATTAATTTAATTGGCCTTTAAAAGTGAGAATAAAAAAGTTTTGCAGGTCAGCGTATATAAAATTTGTGAAATATGTTCAGATTGTTGGGTCAGCCTACACAGTATGATTCTATTAAAATTGACTTAAGTATATTGGCTGTTGTTAATAGAATTGGGTTGTTGTTGTTGTTTCTTGCTTCTTCTGTTGTGCTGCAACTTCGGAAGACTGACTGACCCTTGAGATTGGAATAACTTGTGCTGGAGATTAAAGTTTGTAGAAATTATGGGCCACCACACTGGATCTACAGAAGCAGCTTCTACTTATGTGGGAAAAAATGTGATACAATACATCAGAAACATTACCAGCTGATTAAACAAGACTGTTTGTGAATCTCTATTTCAAGAAAAAGATGCAAAATATATGCATCAGATTTTCAAGGTATACAAATTGATAAGTTCAAGGTAAGTCAATTTCTACTTGTCCACAGAGACATATACTTTAATCCAATTGCATTTTTTCAAAAGATCTACTGTATAATTTTTTAAATACACATATAACAGAATCTAAGAAATGTGCTTATGTAAGTCTTTTTCATTTATTTATGCATGTTAATGAAATGAAATGGTTCCAGTGGATTTTCAGGAATAAGTCACCTCTTACATTTTTTTTGTCTATACCTGTCCAAGTATTATTTACATGCCAATAAAAATGCACTCTGTACATGCAATCAGTCCATGTTATAAACCACCACATGGTACAATGTACATGACTCCTCCCCCAGAAGGGGCTTTACCAGCATGGGCCTAGCTGGTAAATGGACACTGGCCTCCACCATCCATGTGAAGTGTGTGAAGTGGTTCTTCAGATGTAACACCAGATATAAAAGAAAATCTGCATTTGCTGCTTTAATTATTTTCCTTTTAAACTCAGCATGCAATATGAAAGCTTAATTTTAATTGTTTTATTGGGAACAATTGTCTGCTGAAATCAAAGAACTATAAATATAAGCATCACACAATGAAAAAAAATGCCTGGGCTTTGCATTCACATTTCACATAATTACCATTTTGTTCTTTTCCAATCCCCGTTTTCTTATCTATCCGTCTCCTGCTAGCATGCTCATCTTCCCCTTAAATTTGTTGTTAGGTTTCAAGAGAATAAAGCTGTTTTGATCTATTTATGGAAATTAATCTGTCACCAATTTCATTCAGATAGGATCAGTTTTCAATATTTCACAGCTAGTCTTTTAGAAATATTCACAGTAAACATGCAGTTAATAATCTCTCCCACTTTACAGCACCCCAGAAGAAGGATGAGAGCTGTAATACCAATTTCCACAGCTCACATAATTTCTGTAAATAGAACTAAAGCACTGTATAACAGCAGTGAACCTAATTGCTTTTGCTAAATAACATAGTTAAATGAAATATATCAGTTTTTTTCAGATCAACTTAAATTAGTTCCTGAAAGTTTAGACAGCCATTCTCAAAAACCAAACAGAGCATTTCTGTTCTGAAATCCCATTTATACCTTATTCAGTGAATTATTTTAAAATCGAGTCAGAAATATTTTCCATTAGCAGTTTTATGTTAATTTACAGAATGACATGATATTAAGCTATTGTTTCCAGTATAATGCACCCCAAATGTTCAGAACTACAAAACTATTAGAATGTCAAGTCAGAAGAAACAAACATCTTGCCAGTTGTGAATGTAGAAGTTATGGGGGAGGGGCATATAGGGGAATGGGGCTACTAATTTGGAGATGTTAAAGGTGGAATCTATTGCCAGAAAGAAGAGATCTCAAATTGTCTGCTTCTCACAATTTATTGTCTTATAAAACAATGTGAATGAAATTGTGAATACCTTTTTTGTTATGTACTTAAACTTCTCTGTAGTACATAGCTTCTACAGCAGTGGTCACCAACCAGTGGGCTGGGAACACTGGTGGTCTGTGAGAAATTCTGGTGATCCGCAGAGAAATGTAATTAATTACAAAAAGCAATTAATTCAGGTCTGAGGGAACAAAAGGATTGTGTCGCTTGCACATGGTAGTAAGGGGAGGGGAGAAAGGGCAGAGGGGGGGAACTTGCCCCACTCGCCCCACACACCTGGCCTGGCCACTGGGCTGCTTCTTTCCACTTCTTTCTTCCTCTGCTTTTGGCTGTAAGGAAAGCAGCAAACCTCTTTCTTTCTCTTCCCCAAATTCCGCCAGAAATGAGTCTTTGGGATCCTGCAAGGCCTCCTGCTCCAAGAGGCTGTGCTGGCAAAGACTCATTTCTGGCAGAGTTTGGGGGACAGAAAGAAAGACTTCTGCTGCTTCCCTTGCATGAAGCCAAAAGTCTCTCTCCTTCTCTCTCTCTCTCTCTCTCTCTCTCTCTCTCTCTCTCTCTCTCTCTCTCTCTCTCTCTCTCTCTCTCTCTCTCTCTCTCTCTCTCTCTCTCTCTCTCTCTCTCTCTCTCTCTCTCTCTCTCTCTCTCTCTCTCTCTCT
>BLBF01000032.1:9401536-9494045 GCA_015471245.1 Laticauda colubrina | reverse complement strand
ATCCCAAATAAAGAATAAATCGATTGGTAGAAAAACATGGTGGGGAATTTTCCTGCAGACTTTTTTGGGGGATTTTCCCAGGATCTCTGGCCCGCATGATTTAAAATTATGAGTTTGGTGGTCCCTGAGGTCCAAAAGGTTGGTGACCCCTGTTCTTGAGCATAGCAGAAACAAACAAACAAAACAACTTAGCAAGCAAGCAAAGATGTTCAAGAAATGAAGCCCCAGAGGATCACCATAAAAAGAATTGAAATGTATTCTTTAAGAGTACTGTACTGCTAATGGATTCTTCTATAACTGCAGGCAAGTCATTTTTATCAATATAGTAATATAACAAAATGGAGCAAATTATGCTGAAAGGTGGCCCCACCTACCGCTGCATTTTGTGGATTCATACAGTCTTGTAACAACAAACCAAATATGTGCAAGAGTAAACAGAAAATGCAGTTATAATAGATCAACAGCATTTCTTAAATCATTGACAATCTAGAGCACGGGTGGACAACTATGACTCTTTCATTATCTGTAACTGCAACTCCCAGAATTTCTGAAATAGTCATGGGAACAGCCTTTTGGTTTTAAAATTTTTATTAGTTTATTGAAATATAAAATATAAAGAAAAATGAAAATAATGGGAAAGCAAGGGAGGAAAAGGGAAAGAGGAAAAAGTGTAAGAGAAAAACAGAAAAACAAAGAATAAACTAGACTTTTGACTCTTTTAGAATAAGAAAGTAACATACAACCTCAACTTTTACTTTTTTTTTTTTTGTAAATTTTATTTGAGTTTTCACAAAAAAATACAAATAATACATCTTTTCTGAAAGTAGCGTAATCCCGGATTATATTTCGTTGTACAGACACAAATTCAATTTCATGCTCATTTTTATGTTCTATTCCATATCTTATTACTGTTTTACATTTTCTCCCCTCTTTTAATTTTCTTAATTTTATTTTAATTATCTCGTCTCAATTCAAATCATTATATTTATACTTGTCTGTCCTCTTTCAATTTCATATTATCTTTTCTCATTAAACAAAGTTTCTCCTGTAGTTACTGATTGGAGTATGACACCTTTATATCTTTTAAGTTTTTCCATTTAACTCTTATTTAGGCTTCAATATATACCTTAAAGTTATAACATTCAATCTAATACATAACTTCCATTCGGATTCTGCTTCGTATATTCTTAAAATACACGCTATATTCTTTTTTTAAAAAAAAGATTATAAATTTATGTAATTAAAACAACACATTCCATTCCAATTCAATTCTATCATTAATGTTAATATTCATTAAAATCTTAACTTCTTTAACATTACTTTTCAATTAAATATCATACTTCTATGGGAACAGTTATAAGCTTTCCATAATTAATTCCCCCCCTTCACTTATATTTTATAAAACATTAACTAATTAAAATGTTCTTGTCCCTTCCTAATTCAATTTTCTCATTTATTTTATTCACAAACATTTCACTATATTATAGTAACTATTTTATCCCTCATTTTAATCATACATTGTTTCCAATTTTCTAAAATTATTTCTATTAGTAATATAACAATACAATCGTATGTACCTTTACAGAATCCCTTTTTCAGTTAAATTTTCACCAATTATCTCTAAATAGGCCCTGTTTCTCTATATCTTGTTTCTGTCCTTTGTAACTTCTTTTCCTTTCCTTCTTCCGTCTCTCCTTTTTACTCCCTTGTCTCTCTATCTCTATTTCTCTCTTCTGTATTCCCCTCTTCTGTTGCTTTCCAATATTATACTTATTTTTTGAACTATTTTTCTTTTCTTTGATTGTTTTTTTAAGTCTAAAATTCTCCATTCTCTTTTTCTTCCCCACATAGAATTACTTGTTCATTAAAGATGGCTTCTTCTTTGTCCCAGTCTTCTTGTTTTTCAGACGTTTGTTGTTTCCCAGTTCCAAATCTCCATTTCTAAGAATTGAAAAATGAAGCCAAAAGTACCCCTCCCTTCTTGTGCATCTTCTTTGTACTTTTTAAGTTCCATTTTCAATTCATCCAGAAGTAGTGACATTGTATAAATTTTTAAACAACCACCTGATTAATTTTAGTCATTCAAATGAAATAACCAAGAATCCAAAGATCACCAAGTAATCCAAATACACGCAAGCTGTTTCTTTTTGCTTTTTTTTTCACATTCTCTTCCTGCGGTTCTACTATTTGGTTGCCAAGTTTCAGTTAAAATGTATCTTTTAGAAGTCTTGTTGAAGTTTTACTGTAGATTCCTTTTAATTCCAAGCAGTCTTCTCCCTTTTTTCCAGATCCTACCTTTTATTCTTTTTCTCTCCTTTCCTGCTTATAATTTTTTTTACTGTCCAGAAATCTTTATTATCCCTTTGACATTTTGTTTTATTTTCAGCTTAATTGCTTGCTGATGTCAAAGCGGATTTTTTTTTTCTGATTTCTTTTTTAAGACTCTTAGTTGTCAATATAGGGAAAGAGAGAGAAGAAGAAAAAAACCTTTCCCTTTTCACTTTCCTTCACTACTTCAGACTCTTTGTGAACGATGTTATTTTTTTTTTTAGTTTAAATTCCCGGGTACCTTAGTTATAGCTTTTGCAATTTAACGCGGTCAGCCAAAACTTTCACCTGCACATTCTTTTCCGGTCGAGTTCTTCTTTGAGATGGCCATTTCTGACCACCGCCGCAACCGCCTTCAGGAAAGGGAGTAATGGCCAGCTGAGGAGGAGAGATGTGGCTCTCTTCAACCTGCAGGCAGTCTTCCCCCTCTTCACCACCTCTACAGGGTGGCTTAGCCCCGAAACCAGCCACCTCGGGGCGTTCCAACGGCGAGCCCAGACCGAAACTGCGCACGATTGCAGATTTCTGTCTGTCACCGAAGAAGCTCAAACTGGAAGCCCAACTTTTACTTTTACATAATAATATATACTAGCCATTTCTATAACAACAAACTACCTAATCAGCCAAACCTTCAATTTTTTTCCACCACAAACACAAAAAGTTTCCAAGTGAAAACCAAGTTCGTTATATTCTCTTCTTTAATTAAAGCAGTCAATTTAGTCATCTCTGCGAACTCCATCAGCTTTTGCAACCATTTATCCATTGTGGGGGTGAAAATATCTTTGGGCTTAGGAACAATCCTTAGACTGCTGTCGTTAATTACAATGTGGCAGAACTCATTTGATCAAATGCTCTGTAGAAATTTGAATATACATATCAAATAACATATAAAAATAATTTGAATTGTTTGAAAATGTCAATCACTGCTGCAAAACAGCTTGGTTTTTTTACTTTCCAAGGAGGAAAAAAAACTTTGAACAAGGATAAATCCTGTTAACTTTATGCCAAAATTAGTGTATAATGTCAAAATGTGAACTGGAAAAAATCAGCTTTTGAAATGAAATGTTTATTTTAACCAGGATTTAAATATTTGTTTATAAATGGGGAGAGATTTATTTTGTTTTATTTCTCAAAGTAGTAAACTGGAATACAAAATGGATTTTTTGATCAAGGTTAATCTCTGTGTGTGTGTGTGTGTGTGTGTGTGTGTGTGTGTGTGTGTGTGTCTTTCCAGGTTCTTGATAGAGCAATCGTCCAAAACTTAAGGTCTAGCCAGACCAATCTGAACACATCCTGGATTGACTATAGGAAAGCCACAGACATGCATCAGTGAATGCCTGGAGCTACACAAAGTCAATCGTGCACTACAGCATCTACAAGAACTCAATAGGACTTTGGAAGACAACACTGGAAGTTGACTTATGATAGCTCACACAAAGCGCCCATCAAATGTGGCATATAAGGAGGTGAAGGATTGTCTCCGCTGTTCTGCATAGACTTGAACCGCCTCAGCCAGATAATCACAAAGACTGGATATGGATGCAAATTCAAGAATGGATCCATCATCAGCCACCTCCGCTACATGGATGGCATCAAATATTTTCATAGCAACATTTGAATGCTATTTCTAAGGGCAAAGAATAACTTATGTATTAGGGCCAACATTTCTAACAGGATAAAAATGGTGTATTATTTTTTCTCTGTATAATTCATATACACTGTTGGGAATTTTTGTTACTGAAGTGTCATGAAGATAGGAACATGAGTAAAAGAGGAAATAATTATTTTGATTGAACAACTGCAGTCAGAAAATGTGTACCAAGAAAGAACTCTTATTTTGTTAATTGTCTTATTGCCTTTACAGTAAAGAAAAAATAAACCAAGCTAAGATCTAAATTAATGAAAAAGGAGAAAAGGGAAAATAAATCATACACATATGATCTTTAAAAATATCTAAATCTACACATTTCTCTTCAGAATGATATTTGTAGAAAATGAGGCTTTTTCAGTGCTTTTATCATTGTTCTGCTAATGTTAATTTTTAAACCAGAAGAATTTTAATCTATTGCTAATGTTGCATCAATTTATATGTTTTAAGAAATATGGACAGGGACAGTGTGTGTGTCTCTGTGTGTGTGATGCACAGATGTGTATATATACTATTTATAAGTTGTTTTTTATCTTACCAAAATCACAGATCATAATCATAAGATTTAAATAGGTTGTAATGGTAGCTGGGTATAATCTTCATGATAGTGAAAGCAGTCAAAAGTCGGTTGCTAATGGTTGCCATTTTTACTCCCTTTTGATTTTAAAGGGATTTTTTTCATGCTTTAAAGCAGGGGACCCCAAACACCGGGCCCCGGACCGGTACCAGTCCGTGGATCATTTTGTACTGGGCCACAAAGAATGAATAATCATGATTAAAATATATATAAAAATATGTTTTTAGTGAAGAAATAGTAAAGAAGCCCTTTACTATTGGGGAAGAATTGATTTTGCTGGTCCTTGAAAAAGTGTTTCTGTATGAAACTGGTCCCTGGTACAAAAAAGGTTGGGGACCACTGCTATAAAGTGTTTTTAATGAAATTGCATCATCTAGTTCCACAAACACATTCCCAGAAAATTTTAAAAACTTCCCAAGTATCTTGCCGTAGTTAATGAGGATATACAATATTAATACAGACCCTTGTTTTTTAATGTTCAGCTACACCATTTTGCAAGATTTGTTACTTATTCCTGCAGAATAATCAAATTTGACTCCAAGTTGGCCCAATTGTTTTACAAAATGTATTCATTAGCACCAAAATTTCTAGCAATAGGTTAGTCTCCAGTTCGATATAATCCTTTTCCTTCCTATTCCATGCAACAAAAATAAATATTTGAAAAGGTGAAGAGAAATGTCAAAAGTCAAGTTTTATTTCCACCTTAACAAACTTTGGAAATAAATATTTGGGATAGCAGATATAAATTGTTTAATGTCAGAATGAAATCTTATCACCTTAATGAAAACTAAAGAGAAAATGAAAATTATACCTCAAAGATTTGGAAAGATTCAGTTCTATTCAAATTATAATCTTCTACCATCTTGAGAAGGTTTCAAATGAATAAAGAGAGATAATAATACTGAAATCCAAGTTAAAAAAACAATTTCATTTAAATTATATGGATGTTGAGTCCATAAACAGAACAGCAGAGTAATAATTTACTTCTAAAGGAAGATATATTTTTTTTGTCAATAGTCTGGCATGTTAAAGAGAAAAAGGATGTTAAGAAATAATACAGATATATGGATTTAATTTTCTTAATAAAACAGATATTATACTGAAAGAGAGAAAAATGAAAGAAACAAAATTATGATATGCAATGTTAACTTTTCTTATCTTTTTCTCAACTAAATGGGCATGTGTTGTAAAGACCAATAAGGCAAATATAGCACATTTTGGGGAGATCTTTATCTATTGGACCGGTCGGAATATGTGCCTACTTCTTAAAAAAGCTATCCACTGGAATAGCCGAACCTTTAAGCATAATCTTTGAAAAATCTTTCAGGACCAGCTCCTTGCCTAGCCTATGGTCACAAGCCACGGCCATCCCCATCTTCAAAAAGGGAGACCCTCAGCTAGTTGAAAATTACAGACCAATCTCTTTATGCTGCATCACCTGTAAAGTCATGGAATCAATTATTAACCAATCCATTATCCTTGACATAGAGACAAACAATCTACTCTCCAATAAACAATTTGGTTTCAGAAAAAAACTATCCTGTAATCTGCAACACTTACACTGCAAAAACATATGGACTACACAAATTGATCAGGGCAAAGCAATAGACGCAATCTACATAGACTTCTGTAAAGCCTTTGATTCAATGGAACACGACAAACTACTCCTAAAACTAAAATCTTATGGTATCTCTGGAGAACCACATAACTGGATAGAAGCATTCCTGTCAAACAGACAACAAATGGTCAAAATTGGGAGCGTCCTGTCAAATTCTGTACCTGTCAACAGTGGTGTCCCCCAAGGCAGTGTTCTAGGACCAACTCTCTTCATACTTTACATAAATGACTTCTGTGATCATTTTAAGAGCAACTGCGTTCTCTTCGCTGATGATGTAAAGCTGTTCAACACCACTGACAATGCTGCTATCCTTCAAAAAGACCTCAACTATGTATCAGAATGGTCAAACAAATGGCAACATCAGATCTCAACAAATAAATGCTCTGTCTTACACATTGTCAAAAAAAATCAGAAAATAAAATACAAGCTAAATAGTCAAGACCTTGTTGATGATCCAAACTCTTGTTCAGGACCTTGGAGTACTCATCTCTAATGATCTAAGTGCTCGAGCCCACTGTAACTACATAACTACAAAAATGCATTAAGAGTTGTTAACCTAATCTTACGTAGCTTATTCTCTGGTCATATCACACTACTAACTAGAGCATACAAAACATTTTCTAGACCAATACTCGAATACAGCTCATCAGTCTGGAACCCACATTACATATCTGATATTAAAGTCCAGAAATATTTCACAAGAAGTGTTCTCTACTCCTCTACTCATTGTATAATACCTATGCCACTAGACTTGAAATTCTAGACCTAGAAAACCTAGAACTATGCCGCCTTCGGTCTGATCTAAGTATAGTACATAAAATTGCAATGTCCTACCTGTCAATGAATACTTCAGCTTCAATCATAACAATACAAGAGCACACAATAGATACAAATATAAATTCAAGGTTAATTGCACCAAACTTGATTGCAGGAAATACGACTTTAGCAACAGAATGGTCAATGTCTGGAATACTCTACCTGACTCTGTGGTTTCTTCCCCAAACCCTGAAAACTTTAACCTTCGACTGTCTACTATTTACCTCACCCCTTTCCTAAGAGGTCTGTAGGGGGGCGTGCATAAGCACACCAATGTGCCTACCATCCCTACCCTATTGTTTCTTTTATTTTTCTTATATGTACCCATTTCATGTATTCATAATTATGTTTATATTTATATCTATTATCTTGTAAGCGACTGACAAATCAAATAAATCAAATAAAAAAATAATAGGAAATGTTAAACAGAATATACCTGGGTGGCTACAGAATAGTAAGATCTTCAATAAATAGCTCCTAAGATCTCTGAAAGATCTTATAGAAATAGTAATATAACAGAGGTGGGTCAAAGATTCGCGGTGGCACAATGGTTAGAATGTAGTACTGCAGGTTACTTTTGCTGACTGCTAGCTGCCTGCAATTTGGCAATCCAAATCTCACCAGGTTCAAAGTTGACTCTGCCTTCCATCCTTCCGAGGCTGGTAAAATGAGGAACCAGACTGTTGGGGCAATAGGCTGACCCTGTAAAATGCTTAGAGAGGACTGTAAAGTTAATTTGATTTTCTAATTCTATTTTGGGGGCTAATTTGACTATTCTCTATCTTACTCCCTCATGGATCTTTTTTTCAGCTTTGGCATGGTCTGATTTTCTTCAAAATCAATAAAACTGTCACAAAAATGACAAGCATTTTATCCAGACAATTTTCTTTCTCCAAGGAAAGTAAAAATTATCTTTGAATATAAGTGGAGCCAATCCATGCATTCCCAATGTTAAGGTTAGCCAATATCTAATGACATTTTTCATGTTCTGGTCTTAATTTCAACTAATTCAGTATGATAGGATAGGATAGGATAGGATAGGATAGGATAGGATAGGATAGGATAGGATAGGATAGGATAGGATAGGATTCTTTATTGGTCAAGTGTGATTGGAAACACAAGGAATTTGTCTTTCATTTATTAAAATTAAAAACATTTTTAAATAAGAGAGTGGAACAGAAAATAATTGGGGGCTGCATAAAACAAATATGTTTCACCTTAGGCAGAAGAACAGTTTTAACTTAGTGGAAGAGCGCAAAAATACATTCAAAAGTTCCAGGTTGGAAAGGGAATGATTAGTGTCTGAAACCTGAACTGTGGTAAAGTTTCAAACTGAACATTCTAGTAGCTTCAGCCTGAAGAGTAAAACTGAAGAGTAGCTATATAGCTGAAATTACAAAGGCACTGAAAATTGTGATGTAGGAGTGTTTTTCACTCTTAGGTCCATTGCAGCATCTTCATGGTCAAATAATCAAAGTTCAAATGCTCGCCAACTGGTTTATATTTACGATAGTTGCAGTGTCCTGGGATCATGTGATCACTGTTTACAACTTTCTGACAAGCAAAATCAATGGGAAAGCTAGATTCATTTAATAACCATGTTATTAACTCAACAACTCAGTGATTCACTAAACAACTGTAGAAAATAAGGTTGTAAAATGGGGCAAAACTCACCTAACAAGTGTCTCACTTAGGAACAGAAATTTTGGGCTCAATTGTAATCATAAACCAAGGACTACCTGTATTTCCCTTTACTCTAGTGCATGCTGGATGCATCATGCACTGGCCACACCCACCCCTGATTTAGAGAAGGGGAAAATAGTTGTGATATGTCAAATGATGAGTTTGACATCCCTGTTCTTATGGCTGGAGATCTGTATAGTTATTCAAGTGCAGTTGGTGGACAAAACCGTGTAGGAAGTGTGGATATGTTACTCCATTTTTTCAACATTTGTATATAAATCCATTGCTTCAATCCATGACTTTAATCTGTTGAGCTGAAAGATCTGAATGGACTTCTAAAAGTATGCTTGTAGAGAGGCTTTTAGATAGATGAAACTGACATGATTTTTGTCTCCCTTTTACTGAAGCATATCTCTTATGTGGCTCTAACACACATATTAAGATGTTTCAGATAAGCTGGGATCCACTTTTAGGATAGGTTTGAATGCATACAACCATAACTTCTTGCTTTTCTTGTTTTTTTTATTAATTTTGAAATCATTGAGGAAAAACTTTGATCAGAGATAAAAAGTTAAACCTACATGTTGCAACAAGGCAATAAAGGTGAGCAATGTACATTTCAAAGAAATAGCTGAGTAAGAAAAACATTGCTCTCAGTCTGTTATGAAAAAGGTCCTTCTCTTCCTCCTCCCCCCACCCCACTTTCTTTCAACTTATTGACTGAATTGCATCTCTTTTGTTACCAAATGTTTTTGTCATGTTTGTAGTTTTCCTGGAAAACTCAAAACAGGTATTAACAACAGGGAAAATAGCTATATTGCAGTTTGGATGGAAATTTTGTGCATTCGTACTGTAGCCCTCTGGCTGAGTTAGAAAATTCCTTCCTGGAAGGAACAACTGGTCAAACAGCATCTTGCTGACAAACTCAGCAGAGACCCCACTGCATTAGAGTAAAAGTTCTGCTGACATGCGGGTTGCCTGTAACCAAAATTTAGTTAATGGAATTATAAATTAATTGGGGCACTGTCAGCTTTTAGCCATTTTATACCCCTAAAGATGATTTTAAAAAAACAGTGCATCTCATTTGTTTTCAACTTTATTTCAGAGCCACAAATTTATCATCACATCATCTTCATAACAACCCATCAGCTTATTAGTCTTTAATCTTATAACTAAAGGCCTTAAGAGTCAACGCCGGGGCTCATGACTATAACTATAACACCTGAATATCAAACTGTTGGATACAGACTGAATAACATTATTAGAGAATTGTTTCAAGGAGGGAGAATTATTGTGAAATTCCGTACAGAAAAACCAATATTGAAATAAATAAAGAAAAGTCCTGGTTTATTTAAGATTCAAGTCATAAGTGTGGTAATTAAATAGTCACAATTATAAGCAAAGCCCCTGGAAGTTTGAATTAAAATTGAAAAGATTTCATCATGCACAAAAATTACTATGGATAGGAATTCAGAAGATCAGAACCATATAGTACAGTTATGCTTCATTGAATGGGAACTAGGGCATGGAGGAGATTCAGAATAAATGTCCTTTCCATTTTGACCTTAATTTATGCACAGTAATTTTTTAGAGAACCCATTATTTTCATTTAAATCATTTTTTTTATAATCTTGTAATTTGGAAGGAAAAAAGCTTTTTATCCACATTTGATTTTTCAAGAACTAGTGCAGAGTGGCAGAGAACAAGTAAAAGCTTATTTCCTAATAATGACTAAAGGATAGAAATGGGAAAAAAATATAGGATTAATGGAATGGCTGCCTGTAGATAACAAAGAAACACACGAAGACTTTAATTGGTAAAAATAATTTCTGCTTATAATTAAACAAAATGACAATCTTTCCAAAGAAAATTTCATTGCTCTAATTCGTGCTTCTAGAGTGAGAAATAAGAATATCTCTGGCTTAAGCACTCTGTCATTATAGAGGAAATAGTTCATGTTCACCAGTGAACTCTCTTTGAAATTTGAACCATCATAAATTCTTCTAGGTGGCAGGATTCAATTGCATATGTCATGTGGGCTAAAAGCCAAATAATAGGGCCCCAAAGGTGCTTTTTCAAGAGGCAACTAGACTTTCTGGTTTTTCTTTGAAGACGTTTGAAAAATATATATATTTAATCCAGAAAGACTAGATAATACCTACTGATCTCAGAGGAACATGATATATGCTTCACTCTAATATCCCCCCAAAGGGGAAGTACTGAGACCCAATATGTGGCAATATAATTAATATGCTTTTATTCCATGTACGATGTTTAGGAGACATAAGTATTCAAGAGCAGGAAAAAGGAAATACAGATTATTTCAAGTGTGAATATTTAGTTCATAGTAACCAACTATAACCATCTCAAATTATTTATATTAGAAAGAATTCTGAAAGGTACAGAAGAAATAATTAGCTACTATACAACCATAGCCATTACCAAATAGCTGATGTTACAAACTAGGTTTATAGATCCTTGGTTTATCTGTATTCTAAATCCCATTCAAATGATTTAGCAAGCAGAAATGTTTTGATAAATATTAAATTGATGGTACCAACAGTAGTTAAACCTGTTTTTATTTTGTATAAAGGCCCTGTCACATCGGCCGACGGAAGCAAAACGTATGTAAAAAGGAGACAGCAGACGAGAAAATGTTCCATCCGTTGTTATCTGCTCTCAAAAGTGCCCCAAATTTGCATAAAGAGAACGGACAACAACGGAAAGGAACGACGGGGAGAGGACATAGCGAAGATATTAAGCGGATGCTCCATGGAAGCCTAGCGGATGGAAGTGGATGGAAGCGGATGACACATCCGCAGGGCTTCCGGGGGAGCACAGCGAAGCGGACACGCAGCGGAAGGAACGGATGCAGAGTGGATGCCTAGCAGATGACGCGGATACATCATGGATGCCTAGCGGATGCAAAGCGTTCACTGCGCATGCAGGGAGGATGCATTGCATCAGTCCCGTGGATATAAAAGGAGGCAGCTCGCAAGCAGATCACCATTCAGAGGAAAGACCTGCTGCCAGACACATCTCCAACCAACAACCATGGGAAGAAGAGGAAGCCTGTGCCTACTCCTGCCAGTCCTGGCAAGAAGGACAGGGCCACCATCCCACCCCCTGGCACTGACTCTGCTTCTGCTGGGGCTTCTACTGCTGGGGCTGACTCTGCTGGTGCTGGTGCTTCTGTTGGTGCTGCTCCTGGTGCTGGTGCTTCTGCTGGTGCTTACTCTGCTGGCGCTGCTCCTGGTGCTTCTGCTGGTGCTTACTCTGCTGGTGCTTACTCTGTTGGTGCTGCTCCTGGTCCTGCTGGTGCTGCTGGTCCTGCTGGTGCTGCTTTTGCTGCTGCTGCTTTTGCTGCTGCTGCTGCTGGTGGTGTGGTGGACCAGCCCCTAGAACCTCAAAGCCCTAGTGATGAGGGCCCAGAAGGCCCTGCCAGAGGAAGGAAGAGGCAATCGCGCGATAGGGAGAGGAGACAATACTCCATTGAAGAGGAACATGAGGATGAGGTGCTCGAATGGCTAAGGGAGAACGAGTACCTCTGGTGGAAGGGACACAGGTTCTATCGAGACACCAAGCGGAAGCAGGTGGCTTGGAGAGAGAAGGTGGAGAACCTGGGCTACACTTCGGAGGTCCTCCTTGGGTGGTGGAAGCACATGCACACCTGGTACGGGAAGCTGCACCTCAAGGAATCTGGCCAGGCCACGGTCAACCTCACCGACCGGAAGACCTTCGTGATTGCCAAGTGCAGCTTCTTGGAGGGTGAGGTCCGTCACCGAGGAGCAGCCCCTCTGTCAACCCTCTCTCTCAGGCAGCCCACAGAGAACCAGTCCTCTTCTGGGCAAAAGTCAGCTCCTGTGTCCAGGCAGGTATCTGTGGAGCGTCCCACGACGGAGACCCCCCCGACAGCTGCACTCCCCGTGGTGGAGCGCGTGGAGGACCCCCTGACGCAGTGGGAGCAAAGAGAGGCCGCTGCCACCAGAGACCAACCCACACCCACCCCAAGCTCCACCTCCACAGAAATCAGGCAGAGAGGCAGACCGGAGGGACAGAGCCACACTGTCCTGCTGGAGATCAGGGAGACCATCAAAAGCAGCATAGATCTCCTCTCTCAGCTGGTACAGTCTGACATACCATCCTCTAACAGAAAGCCCTTCCTCACCTACGTCAACCAGACCCTCAAGGACATGTCCGAATCCCAGGACCAGGTGATCAAGGAGAGGATCACAGGTCTTCTGCACAACCCTCCAGGCCCAGCTGAACCTGCTCCGACTTAGTCCAGGTCTGCTCCTCCACCCCAGGTGATGTCACAGGCCTTACAAGGCTTTCCACAGGCCCTCACCTACCAAGGCTACAGCTACCAAGAGTTCCAGCCACACAGGAAGCCCTTCCCAGTCCAGGCACAGGTTCATCGCATGCCACCGGTGCCACCGATGCCACTGATGCCACCGACACCACAGATACCACCGATGCCTCACCTCGCTCACCTGCAGACCAGACAGCCCCACTACACTCCTCCTTCCTCCACCCCACAGCCAAGCCCGGCCTCAGAACATCTGTCATCGGTCTTGGGACTGACACCCCATGTCATGGAGGAAGGGGCTCTCAACACCACAGGACTGAACCATATCTCTGAGAGCTTCCTCCATACACCATCCCCTGTAGTCCTCTCGGGGCCAGGCAACCCAATGTCGCCTCAGACCAGCACTCCAGCCACTGCCACCTCCACAGCACCTGGACCCTTCACCCCTGAGGCTATGGGCATGCCTCGGAGTGACTGAGAAGAGTGCCAGAGACTGGGTTGCTACCTGTTGACTTTATCTTTGCTTGGGACACTTTACTTGGGTCATTTTCCTTTTACAATTTGTTATTAATAAAGTTTATCTTTGCTGAACTTTAGTTCAGTTCTTTTAGTAAATAAAGTCTTCGTGGAAACTTTTAGAAATGGTTTAAGCCTTTGCATGCTTGTGGGATGGGTAAGGATAGCAGTGGGGTGGGCAGGGACACCTGTGGGATGGGCAGGGATACCTGTGGGATGGGTAATAGTTGTTGTATAGATAAACCTCCAGTGCAAGCATAGCGGGACTGTATGGTCCACCCTCCCAGGTGCCACACCTATGACCCTTTATTATCAATAACAATTTAATCATTCATCAACACATTTCAACATAAAGACAACTCTTTATTAAATGCCCTGTTCATTGTAGGGCCACTCAACATACATGGCACAATCTCATCAGTGTGATGAGACAGGCTGAAGGAAGCATCCATTAAGCATCTACCATCCTGTCTTGCCACTCCACTGCTCCAGCTGGGGAGTTGCACCAGTGTTTCAGGAGGTTGCGCTGCTTCTTCCCTTCACGTGAAGCTCTGTTGGGGCCTTGCACATCCACAGTATCTATCAGGTTTCGCCCTTGCCTCCATTCACCAGGCTCCATGTCCCCATTGCCTTGTTGGTGGTCCACGAGCCTGTTCTGCAACACTGGGTAGCGGGTGCACATGAGATTGTACAGGATGCAACAAGCTTCCACGATGTTCCTCACGGTCTCTGGGCGATGCTGCATGGTGGTGAGAAGTACCTGGAACCTGTTAGCCAGGATGCCAAAGGTGTTCTCCACCACCCGTCTTGCCCTGGACAGCCTGTAGTTGAAGATCTTCTCTTCACGGGTGAGGCATCTGGAAGTGTTGGGCTTCATGAGGTAGGTTCTGAGGGAGAAGGCGTCATCCCCCACGATGAAGTAGAGCACATCTTGTGTGTCGTTGGGCAGGGGGTCTGTATCTGGGAAGCCCATGATTAGGTTGCATTCCAGCTCCTCCTTGAGGTGACTGGCGTTGTATATCTGGGCATCTGAAGCTGACCCGTTGCCTGAAGTATCGATGTACATGAACTTGTAGTCAGCATCGACCATGGCGAAGAGGATAATGCTGAAGAAGCCCTTGTAGTTGTGATAAGTGGACCCTGAGTTGGGTGGAGCTTTGCAGGCCATGTGCTTGCCATCTATGGCTCCAACGGTGTGGGGGAAGTTCCACTTCTGATACCACTGTTCTGCAACTTTCTTCCATCCTTCTTCAGTGGTGGGCCACTGGAGGAGCTCCTCCAGGTATTCTTCGATGATGGCCTGCACCACTTCTCTGACCACAATGGTGATGGTGTTGTGTGGCACCCTCCAGGCGTACTGCATGCTCCTGTACGTGGTCACTGAGGCCAGGTGGCACAGAGTCAGTGCCACCTTCAGCCCAGTGTCCAGGCTGGGTCGGAAGTTGGTGTTTGCCTTGGTCAACCTGGGTCTCAGCCACTCCACAACTTCGTCAAACATGGCTGGTGGCATCCTCATAAAGTTCTGGAATGCACGAGGGTCTTCGTTCCTCAGCTCCACCGTCAGCTTTTTTATACAGTCCGTACTCTGCTGTTGTCGCGATCCATCTTTGGACCCACACACTTCTTGGACGCCTCCTTTTCCTTGTGTAGAACAGGTGAAAGAGCCTGTAGAGGTCTTTGCACTTTTGTAGAACGATGGCAGCTACCAAAAGGAGTGTGCGATGATCCATGGTGGAGATGACTGGATGCTGTGGAAGAGCAAGAGCAAGATCAAGGCTGAAGAGGTCTGCACAGCAGGGCTACTGGATTGAAAGTGAGATCCAGGTGATTTCTCCCCCTTTTTATAGGAAATATCGTTTTTCCGCTAGGTGTCCTTCTGCATCCTCTAGACATCTGGCAGACATCCTAAATATCCGAGATACGTCCCCTATACAAACGGTTTTTCCATTTTAATGCTTTATATGCGAGCTGCATCCGCTTTCATCCTTTCTATGTCCGTTCTACTAACGCTGCGTGTCCGTTCCGCATCCATTTAACTTCCTCCCTGTGTCCATTTTCCGCTGGAGCGAATGTGAGTTGCGCGGATGCGCAGCGGATGCCTAGCAGATATAGCAGATGCGTAACGGATGACAACGGACATATAACGGATGTTCCCTGTATGCGCAGATGTAGAACGGACGCGTTGGATACTTTATCCGCTCAAAAAGTTTTGTGCAGCTCAAAACTTTTTGAGCGGATGAAATCTCAGTAGACGGATGCTGGATGGATAGAGAGTATGAAAAACAGACGCAGTGAGTACAAAACGGATGCATCGCGTTAACCAACAGATGGCAAGTGTTTTTCTCCATTTTACATCCTCTTTCCATCCGTTGGTGACGTGTGACATGGGCTTAAGGAGGAACTTTCACCAATTGTCTTTCCCCTGAATGAATACACATCCCTAAAATCTACTTGACTGGGTTTCTCAACCTCTAAAACAAATTCTGAGGGCCTAAAAATAAGGGATCTTGCTTCCTACTGACAGGAACAGTATCATCAATCAAAGATCTTCCTTGACAATTATGCATTGATTTTGACTGATTTACTTAAACTACCACTGCCATTCCCATAAGAATGATCTGCACTGATATACATTCAATTCACTTTATAAAGTTTATATCCAGGAAAATATAAATGGGATTACAAGATAACTCTGAATCAAAATTAGAATCTAGATTCCAATATGGTTGTCAAAATTATCTTCTCTTCTTCACATTCTAAAATGGATTAAGAAATAAAATTTACATCAAAAATAAATTAATGTTTCCCCATTTTCAAACACTCATATGAGAAAGAGGCAAGTTAGATAATTCTGAATACTCAAGTACAAATTAAACGATTCCCTGGGCAACCAGCAAAACATTCAGATTCATAAAGCTTAATTTGAATTTTAACAACAGCATCTATTCGAAATCTTGGGAATATTTATTATTTGTTCAGCTAGTTATCTAAACTTACACTTAATTTAGAAAATAAGATTAATTCAGCAATGAATTTGTTCTTTCCTCAGCAATACAACTCCTCATGAACAATTGTGAGGCGAAGCCAAAGCCACCTTACCTAAAGGTGAAGGAAGCATGCAAACAGGATGGACAAAAGCCAGGAAAAGCTCCCTTGGGGAAAGTAGTTAAGAAGGAACCAAGTGAAAAGGAAACAAAGAAAAAATCTGAATCAGACAAAAGGAGTTGGGCCTGAAAACATGGGAACCCTCCAAATCAACCAGAACAAAGCAAAGACTTTGGGGGATAAAAGAGATTCTAATTCCTGCCTAATTGCAAGCATAGTGGGACGGTATGGTCCACCCTCCCAGGTGCCACACCTATGGCCCTTTATTATCAATAATAATGTAATAATTATCCACACATGTCAACAGAAACACAACTCTTTATTAAACACCCTGTTCATTGTAGGCCAAACAAACATACATGGCCCAATCTCATCCGTGTGATGAGACAGGCTGAAGAAAGCATCCATTAAGCATCTACCATCCTGTCTTGCCACTCCAATGCTCCAGCTGGGGAGTTGCACCAGTGTCTCAGGAGGTTGCGCTGCTTCTTCGCTTCATGTGAGGCTCTGTTGGGGCCTTGCACATCCTCAGTGTCTATCAGGTTTCGCCCTTGCCTCCATTCACCAGGCTCCATGTCCCCATTGCTTTGTTGGAGCTCCACAAGCCTGTTCTGCCAGACTGGGTAGCGGGTGCGCATGAGATTGTGCAGGATGCAGCAAGCTTCCATGATCCTCCTCACGGTCTCTGGGCAATGCTGCATGGTGATAAGAAGTGACCTGGAACCTGTTGGCCAGGATGCCAAAGGCGTTCTCCACCACCCGCCTTGCCCTGAACAGCCTGTAGTTGAAGATCCTCTCTTCACGAGTGAGGAGTCTGGAACTGTAGGGCTTCATGAGGTAGGTTGTGAGGGAGAAGGCGTCATCTCCCACGATGAAGTAGGGCACATCTTATGTGTCGTTGGGCAGGGGGTCTGGATCTGGGAAGCCCACGATGAGGTTGCGTTCCAGCTCCTCCTTGAGGTGACTGGCGTTGTATACCTGGGCATCTGAAGATGAGCCGTTGCCTGAAGCATCGATGGATATGAACTTGTAGTCAGCATCGACCATGGCGAAGAGGATGATGCTGAAGAAGCCCTTGGAGTTGAAATAAGTGGACCCCGACTTGGCTGGAGCTTTGCAGGCCACGTGCTTGCCATCTATGGCTCCAACGGTGTGGGGGAAGTTCCACTCCTGATACCACTGCTCTGCAACTTTCTTCCATCCTTCTTCAGTGGAGGGGTACTGGAGGAGCTCCTCCTTGTATTCTTCGATGATGGCCTGCACCACTTCTCTGACCACAATGCTGATGGTGTTGGATGGCACCCTCCAGCCGTACTGCATGCTCCTGTAGGTGGTCCCTGAGGCCAGGTGGCACAGAGTGAGTGCCACCTTGAGCCCAGGTTCCAGGCTGGGCCGGAAGCTGGTGTTTACCTTGGTCAACCTGGGTGTCAGCCACTGCACAACTTCGTCAAACATGGCTGGAGGCATCCTCATGAAGTTCTGGAACGCCCGAGTGTCTTCGTTCCTGAGTTCCACCATCAGCTTGTTGTACAGTCCGTCCTCTGCTCTTCTGGCGAACCATCTTCGGACCCAGACTCTTTTTGGCTGCCTCTTTTTCTTCTCGCAGTAGAGTTCACAGAGCCTGCAGATGGCTTCGCACTGTTGCAGAACGATGGTGGCTGCCGAAAGGACTGGTGGACATGACTGAATGCTGTGGAAGAGAAAGAGCCAGATGAAGGCTGCAGAGGTCTGCACCGCTGGGCTGCTGTTCTGATAGTGAGATGCAGATGAGTTGCTCCCCCTTTTTATAGGAAATATAGGTTTTCCGCTAGGCATCCTCTAGACATCCTTAATATCCGAGATAGGTCCCCTCTGCGAACGTTTTTTCCGTTTTAAACGCTTTGTTTCCGTGCTGCATCCACTAGGCATCCGTTCTGCATCCATTCTGCGTCCGTTCCACTTCCTCCCTATGTCTGGGCGGATGGAGTTGCGCGGATGCATAGCAGATGCCTTGCGGGTATAGCGGATGCGTAACAGATGCATAGCGGATGCCTAGTGGATGCAGAACGGACGAACTGGATACATTTTCCCCGCAAAAGTTTTGGGCAGCCCAAAACTTTCGGAGCGGATGAAACGTCAATAAACGGATGCTGGACAGATAGAGAGGAAGCAAAAAGGAGGCAGTGAGTACATCGCGTTTTCCAACGGATGGCAAGCTTTTTTGTCCGTTTTACATCCTCTTTGCATCTGTTGGTTCAGTGTGACATGGGCTTTAGTTAAGTGTGGATAAGAAAGAGTGTGTGTGTATGTGAAAGAGAATATGGATAAGACTTTGTAATCAGTAAAGTTTGCTGCTATTTTAAATTCACTGGGTTTTCATATATTCTAAAGAACCGTTTATGCCTCAGTATTCAGTTGAAAGTGGTTTGAGTATGACAGTTTTCCAGGCTATGGGGGGTGTGTGTGTGAATGAGTGAGTCAGTGAGAGCAGAAACTGAATCTGTGAGCACACATAATACAATCACTGTCTGATCATTCAAATTCAATGATCATATGCCATAAAAATTAAGGAATTATTATTTGTGTTTTTTTAAAAAAAGAAAAAGAAATCTTTTGAATGGGAGGGATATTTACATTTTGATGAGATAGGCTGGAACCCTTTTATGCCTTAACATTTTATCTTTTATAAAATGTTAAGAAAATCAACTGAAATGAACAGCTGCTACTTTTGAATCAGTTAAGAATGGGGCTATAATGTATGTCCATTTCCAGTAACTTTGCAGAAGAAAGACACCTGGGAGAACTATACATCTCCCCCCAAATATCTATAAACTGAAGCTGTGTCCTGAATCTAGATCACTTTAAATATGAAGTGTCCTGTTTCAAACTTGGAATGCCACCCCCTCTCCCAGGCTGTCCCTTGATCATCTGCTTTGAGTGTAAAACAGGCCTTTTTGAGCATTTTGGAAGTGTTTCAAGCTGTCCACCCTGTCAAACTGCAATACTCCATTATCCTGAAAGGCATACTGTGAAAGTGACAAAGTATTTTACAAAGGAGGTAAAAATAAAATAATCAAAAGAAAACATCCCAGAATAATGAATTTAAAAGCCAGGCAGAATAGATCTACCTTTTTTCCTGGCACTGAAAAACTAATCCTGTTATTGGCATGACTAAATGCTGGGTCAAAATCTGTCTTAGAATGTCCTTACAGTTTCTTTCTCTAAGAAAGATATTTCTCCCCCTTTCATTAGTGCTTTTGAGTATTATATTTTGTGACAACTGTTGTGAGATAGTAGAAGTTCTGTTAACTGTATTATTATTTCCTGATAAACATTTTTTCCATCGAAGTGCAGCCCTATGGTTTTATGAATCTATGATTCTCTGCCTATCCTTACATGCTGACCTGAAAACTCCATGGGAAAGGATACCGCCACAACATGCACGTGCATGCGCGCACACATACATAAACTCACACAGACTACACTGAATCACAGGAAGACGCTAAGAAAATGTCAGCACAGACCTTGTCTTTATCTATCTCACCACCAAAGTTAAAGTTAAAGGTCCTCATGCCACTGAGAACGTTTTGTTATGTCTAAAAAAGGAAGCTATTTCTCTTCCATACATTTTTCTCAGTAAGTATATCTAAGGAGGGTTTTCCCCCAAAAAACATCTTGTTAGCGCCTCATGAAGCCAACTGATTTAAAAAAATATAATATCTCTCCTTCACAATATTACTCATCTTTTCACTGTGGATAGTCTCAGCCTTTATGCTAGGAAAGAGTTCAACTATCCATAAAGGTGAAGGTAATTGGCTGCCACTCACTGTGGTCTGACCTTATTTGGTGTCCATTGTCTAGATTATTAGTTAAGAACTCCTGACACCAACTATTGTGCTGGATGGTTTTATGTCCTTTATCCTGTACAAACCCAACTGAATGACATTCAAAAGCCTTGGCCAGCTGCATCAAGGCAAAAAGGATGTAAAGGAGGGCTTGAGAGCTCGTCTATTGTTTTGGTGGCAAACCTCTAAAAGTACTGCTGAGGCAAGAAAAGGGAGCAGCCTTTTGCTCGATACAAAAGTCCAGTTACATGAGCTATTAAAGATACCGTCTCTTCTGCTTTTTTGTCCTTTTCGCTCAGCTTCCCGGTATTTCTGTTGTGGTCAACACAAATTAGTTTTTTGTTTGTCTGTTTCAAAAAGGACATTATGCTTTTACTGATTCTATATAATTAAAATGCACAATAACTGAATTTTAAAAATACTGAGGGTATGGCCATCTGCTTTCAAAATAGGCCAGAAGGAATTATTAAAGCAATGTACTTATTTATTTAGAACAGCTTCCTTCTCCATGTTGCTGATAATCTCTGTGATCCCTGTTTTAGCAGCCTTTGGAAATAGGTGTTGTTTCTAGGGGGCTACAGGGGGCCTGTAATCTCTATCTGTACACACACACACACACATTCATAGATTTTCACAGGTACAGGTATGCAGGTTTTGGCATGTTCAGGTCTTTTCCCATGTAAGATTGGCAATGTTTCGATGAGGTCCCACTCGCCATCTTCAGGCTGGTGCTTTCGGCTTCATGCTTGTACGAGCACAAAGAGATCTGTTAAGTTAGTTAGGGCTACAATGGATATTTGCTTACCTAAAGATAAGTATTTAACATGAAAAATTTCAGCTCCAGTTTCTAAGAGAGTTTGCTTAAGGCCCTGTCACACTGCCCAACGGATGCAAAACATTTGTAAAAAGGACACAGCGGACGAGAAAAATGTTCCATCCGTTGTTATCCGCTCTCAAAAGGGGCAAAAATTTGCATAACCAGAGCGAATAACACGGAAAGGAACAGACGGGGGGAGGACGCAGGGTGGATGGAAAGCGGATGCAGAGCAGATGCGTAGAGGATGCGTAGAGGATGCAGAGCAGATGCAGAGCGGATGCGTAGAGGATGCGTAGAGGATGTGTAGAGGATGCAGAGCGGATGCAGAGTGGATGCAGAGCGGGTGCGTAGCGGATGATGCAGACGCGATTTGCATCCGCTTTCATCCTTTCTCCGTCCGTGCTACTAACGCTGCGCGTCCGTTCCGCTTCTTCCCTGCGTCCGTTTACCACTGGAACAGATTTGAGTTGCGCGGATGTGCAGCGGATGCCTAGCGGTTATAGCAGATGCGTAATGGATGCAAACGGATGTCCCCCGTATGCCTAGAGGATACAGAACGGATGCATTGGATACATTTTCCGCTCAAAAGTTTTGAGCAGCTCAAAACCTTCTGAGCGGATGAAATGTCAATAGACGGATGCTGGACGGATAGAGAGGAAGCAAAACGGAGGCAGTGAGTACAGAACGGAAGCATCGCGTTAACCAATGGATGGCAAGTGTTTTTCTCCGTTTTACATCCTCTTTCCATCCGTTGGTGCAGTGTGACAGGGGCTTTAGGATCATTGTAGATTAAAACAGAAAGCTAATTCTTCACACCTTGAGGGTCTTTCAAAATCCCCCATCTCCAAATACAGCAATCTGCTGAAGATATATAAATATCAAAGTGACTTTGCTTTTTAAAAAGCAATTTAATAATGCCTGTAATAAAGTATTTAGATATACGATGACACAGTCTATGCTTGAAAAGGTGGCAGGACCCGAGCAATCATATTTTAAGCTTAGAAAGCAGGGTCAGGTATGGTTAATATTGGGATGAGAGATCACTGGGGAATGTCATAGGCTACACTGGAGCTTGAAAACTGCTCCAGAAAAAGGGAATAACAAAATCATTTCAAAAGGACTGCTAAGAAAACCTTCATAGGCATGTCCACCATATCATCACTGGTTAACTTGTCTCTAGAGAGTCTATCAATTTAAACTTTCAGAAATCTCAAGTATATATGATTTTTTTATTATGCTTGAGATCACTTCAATTATATAATAGTTATTTCCTCTACACTAAAATGAATTAACATTATATAATTCTAAATTTATTGAGCTTAATTATACTAGTTTTGTTTTCAATACTGACATGAAGGATCAGTTCTGGGATAGATTGCCATACATCTTGGAAGTGAATTCACTTCAATGAAAATCGGAAGATCAGTTCATTCAGACAGAAACAAGTATATAGATTTGTGTTATACTATAAATAAGTATATATAGAATTTTTCTGCTCTTATTTGTAGTGAGTATTCAAAATTTAAGAATGCCATCCCAATAAAAATCAGCAATTTGTTTCTTAATCTGTCTATAACTGCTTATTTCAGGCAGGGTTGAACAGCTTGCATTATTTTTCTAGAGTTTCCTACTGTTGATATTTGCATTTTATCTAACCAATATGATAAATTATATTAGTGGGTCATTCACAGACTTGAAATAGAAGCCTGATTATAGCAAAAAAAAAACCTTCTTTATCAAAGGCCCTCCTTGAGACATTTCCAAGTAACCAGGTAATATGTCGTAGTTTATTGTTGTTTTTGCCCACAATTTTATTTGTTGCCTGTCTAGTCTTTCTTCTTTAAGAAGCATCCAAAACCTTTCTGCATACAGTTACCAATCATCCTTTTTTCCCCTCGATCAGGAACGCAATTTGATAGAATTATATATTAAATTTGTCTGAAATATTTGTAGCAGAACTCAAGTTTGAACTGAACTTGAAAGATTAGGTCATTCTTCACTGTTACACTTAAGAAATTGTAAGAAGCAAGTTACTCTTTTTATTCTTTTTGCAATGAAACAAGAATCTATATGTTAATTAATACTTTTCTGTGTACATTGATCAGTGATTACGTTAGTAACATAGTTATTAAATATGGAGCAGAAGAGAAAAAATATGGCTGACCTATTTAATCAATTGTACTAGATAGGATTTAGAGTATACTACATAGGAGACTCTATACTTACAGTCAGACTGCAACTTCCCAAAACTGCACTGAAATTGTAATTCATATGTGCATGAATGTACACACACACACGTTAAAACCTGTGTTCAGTTAAGTCCTATGAAAACATTTTTTTCATGTAGGACAATGTCTCTAATTATAACAGAATCAATTGTGAGGCATCCTGAGCTTCAATTTATCCTAAAAATGGGCATCTCTGTAGAAATTTTGATATGCAGAGAAAGTGTTCATTCCTTCCACTGCCACGGTTTTACAAACAGACAAGATGGAATTCAAATGGTCTGCAGAAATCTAGAACACAACTGTTGTTTGGTAGGGAGGGAGTGGTTTTTTCAGGGTGTATGCTTGTCTATCTATTGGAAGAATTAACCAAGAGTTTAATCCCCCAAAGCTTTGCATGAAATTATGTTAGTTTGATAATGTCTTCACAGGGTTAAAGTCTCCCCATTGATTAAAAAAGTCCCAGAGCAGCATGACAGAAATATACAAAGAGCATGAGGGACGAGGATATTAATAGCACCTTCATTATGTATCTTGTTAGCGAAAAGCATTTTAGTCTGACTTTTAAAGTGAGTTCCTTATGGAACAGTGTGAAGTTGTAAATTAAACAATAATATAAACATCTAACATTTCTGTACTCGGCTTGTTAATTGCATACAGTATTGCCCCTTCAATTCAACTGAGTCACAAATAAAGTTTTTAGTCTTACAATGCTTCAAAACATTATTGGTTACTGAAAGGCCATCTGTGCTAATAATTTGGAATTGGGCATTTTATCAACCTGGATGTGACCCCAAAATTTTTCAAGGCCAAAATGATCATTTTCCAATTTGGAAGGTATCTTAAGATCCTATGCAATTCCCAAAATGCCAAAAAAAAAAAAAATGCTTATTCCCTCCTCTGTTGTAAATCTGCAATTAGACTCTATTTTGTGCTATAACTTTACAAAAAAAAAATGTCTATTGATGAAGAAAAAAAAATATGACCATCAATGACTTAAGATGGGATTCCAGGCTCTATTACTGCCATAGGTTGAGGTAGCAAGGAGTTACAAAGATCCTTAACTCCATTGGTCTTCCAGATTATTGCCAGATATGATATCACTGTTTATCTTACTATTATTAACATTCCTTTCCTTGCTTCCATTATGTCCATATGTCACTTTCTGCACTGTTTTTTGTTTTCTAAAATTCTCACCTCTGCTTTTCTGAAAATCTTAAGACTCCACCTAAACTTGACTTTCTAAGTTTTTCTTTTCTTTTTGACCAATTCACTTCTTCATCTGTTGGTTTTTGATTCAGTCCTGGTTCTGTCTCTCTATATGACCCAACTATCAGAAAGACCTTTCTTGGTTTCCCAGTTTTGTATCCCCTATTCCAGTGGTCCTCAATCTTTCTGGCTCAGTAGACCAGTGGAGATGGTGATGACAGGGATGGGGGGAGGGAGGGAATAGTTTTATATGCATGTGGGTTGCTTTCAAAATGCAGCTTCTTGTACACACTCACCCACCATTTCTGCACCCTTGTTCCAAATGGGCTTTGGCTAGGTCATGGCACTGGGTCATGGCCTGGGAGTTGGGAACGCCATTCTATTCTTTCTCCTCGATTCATAACCATACATTTTGTTGCATTATACAATCTAGCTAACATGTGGTGCAAATCATACAGGTTCTCAGCCAATAACACAAAATAATTTGCATAAATATATGTTTAGAGTTGTATTCGGACTAAAAAGCAAGAATTAAGACTACCGTCAGCCACAGAAGCTCACTGAGTGAATTTCTATTCTCTCTCTTTCAGCCCAACCAACTTCGCAGAGTTATTGTTTGTAAAATTGGAAGAGGCTTATCAAGGCTACCTTGAATTTTTGGAGGAAAAATTAAATATAAATCTAATAAGCAAATATGCAATTAAACAAATAATCTCAGTTTGTAATTTATTTTATTTTATTTTAGATTTGAATTTTTCCATCTGTTACACAACCTACTTAAAATGTAGCAAGGAAAGACAAGTGGTCTTATAGAAGAAAAACAAAAGAACATTTTAATTTTCTTGCAAAGTGAACAAACCATCAATGTTGTTATAGGTATCAACTAATTATCAGGATATGGAAACAGTGGAAACTGTAGAATCAGTGACTATGGACTCATTATAGCAAGAGTATTTCTCCAAATAGAATCCCATTGCTAAAAGAAAAAAATATCTGGGGAAAAAAAGGATTAAAAGCTCAAGGATCAAATAATTGGTATCAAGTTGGTTGATCTACAGTAGGGCAACTGAACACTTAAAAACTTTAATCACATGACCAGTGGACAGAGGGGGTAGGACAAAGTTCCTATGAATCAGATTAACTGGAAGAAATGGACAATTGCTATAGGTTTATTTGAGAAAAAGCAAATGTACAATTATACCTTGAGGTTTAACTAGAGCTCAATATGCAGTACATATTAAAAGCACAGCATTTCCTGAAACCAGCAGGAACATAATATTTATGAATTTATTACAGTAAAAAAGAGCTTATCTTTTGAATGAAAAAAAGCAACAAACTACTACTTATTTCTATTTACATCACATACTGGAAAATGTTTCCTTTAAAAACCAATTTCTTTTAAATGACCATTGGAAGGATTAAGATGAAAGCAAATTTTCTTTAACATTTTGGTTAATTTATAGAAAGTAACCCCCATTATATATATAGTATGCTTCATTTTGGTAAAACCTATTCTATAGCTTCTTTCTCAGAGTGAATCAATAGGCTTTTCAGTTGGGCATTTGATAAAAATCATGAAGACGTGAGGTCTTTTACAAATAGCAACCATATTTCACGATAATATTTTGCAAAGTGGACAAAAGGCCATTATATCAGAAAAGGTGTTTCCAGGTGGTTTTTCTAGAAAAAAAAAAGCCAGTAGTTCAGAAAACTGTTTTTTTTTTTATTCCAATTTAGCCAAATATAATTTTTCACACATTAAATTAGGCCTTCAATCTGTAATATTTATGGTTATATACATCAATCTTCTATATGTTTATAATGTATTTAGGAAAGCCACAGTATGATTTTGTGTTGCATTGCTATGAGTATTTTTTCCCGTTCTATGTTGTGATAGCAAGTGTGTCAATTCAATGCTTTTTCTTCCAATAGCAAACTGGAACAGCAATTAAGATACAGCTCTGAAGTGAGTGCAGGCAGTCCTCAGTTTACACTGGAAATTGGAACCAGAATTGCTGCTGCTATGTGATGTGGTCATAAAGTATGATGTTACATGACAGCTCCTCTAAGCAATGGCAATTCTGGTAGTCTTGGTTGTCATCATTAAAAGGGGATGCAACGAGTTCGCCATTTGTAACTCCTGCCAGCTTTCCCATTGGCTTAGTTTGGCAAGCCAGCAAAGCAGGTCGCAAATGGCAACCATGTGACTATGGAACACTGCAACAGCCAGAACTCCAAGGATTGGTCATTATGTACTATTCATTCACAAGTTTGAATGGTCATTAAGTGGTCATTAAGCGAGAATACCTCTGTTAAAATTTCTTGAATTCAACTATGCAACCAAACCATTTCTAAAGTTATAAGTTGTCAGGTACAAGCAACCAGAACAGCTCTGAGAATGGATCAGATAGATTTCTTTATTGTTGATCACCAATTTATAAGAATCTCAACAGACTGCCTGCTTTCTTTGGAAAACAGTAAAGACCTAAAGGTTTGACGTCAAAAATTTCCTTCCTCAAATGGGCTCTAAGTTGGAATGTCCTTTCACCCCCCTCCCTACCACTATAGGGGCCTCCTCTGTTTCAGCCAGTGGTTCCACCACTTAAATTATGCCAACTTCCTAGCAGTGGAAACTCAAGCAGAAGTCTCTTCTGATACCTAATTGACAAGATCAAGAATAATGTATATTATTATATTTTCAGCCCAATGCATGGATGTTATAGGAGATGACCAAGAGATGATGAGGGAGGGGGTCAAGTGAGTTATCAGTTTAGAGTCTCTTTATGCCCACAAGAGATCTATATCCAACCCTCCTTGAAATTCTTCCTTAACTACCACCAGCTTGCCTTGATCATTAGTTGTTTAGATTCTTGTTTAGAGGTAGCATGAAATAAATTTGTACTCATTTTGGACCTAACCCTAGCTTCAAATTTCTTGCTCCTGACAGGCGTCTCCAGAAGGAGAGCAGTGATAGTTTTTAGCAATAGCACTTAAGACTTATATTCCACTTCACAGTGCTTTACAGCCCTTCCTAAGTGGTTTACATATTGCCCCCAACAATCTGGATGCTCTTGTTATTGACCTCGGAAGGAAGGATGGAAGCCTGAGTCAACCTTGAGCCTGGTGAGATTCGAACTGCCGAATTGCTTGCAATCATCAGTCAGCAGAATTAGACTTCAACACTGCATTCTAATCACTGCAACACCATGACTCATAAAAGATAAAAGGGCAAGATGGTGGCCATGCACATAAAATAGAAGCAGGGCTTTCACTACATGGTTGTGGCAGCCTGTTCTGACCAAGGCTTCCTGAGACTGTAACAATTACACACTGTTCCCAAAAACTTTGTTTTTATTTCAACAGATGTGAATTATATGCATTCACATATTATGAGTCCCAAACAGTTTATGAATAGTCCAACAGAAGTCTGCCACAGTCTTTTGGAATAAGGCTGATAAGCACCCACCTTTATCTCCCTTGAAATGCTGCCAACAACTAAATTTCCAATTATCTATACAAGGCCAAATGGAACACAAAATCAACACGGAGTTTCAGAGTTTAAACTGACTAAAACGAACAAAGCTGCTTCCTGCAAAGGCTCCTGTCCCTTTGCTCCTCCTTTATGTCTTATGGGAGGGGCCATTCATCTCCAAGCCTTACTCCTGAGTCGCCCCCTTTATCTTAAATGTTCTTGCCTTCTGGCAGCTCTGTGCAAGCGCACACTGGGAACAGGCTCCACCTCCTGTTCCTCTGCCTCTCTGACATCACATTCTGGAGGCTCTGGAGTCAGCACATGACTCTCAGATGGCCCTGGCCCTATCTCTGTGTCAGACACAAATACCTCATCTGAGTCCTCCCCAGACTTCAGGACTGGTCCATGGTCCTCTCCACTGTTCGACTCTGCTGCCAGTTTCGCAGGCTGCCAGCAGACCATAACACAGCCTCTTGACTCGAGGGGCCACATGTTATGATTAATTAGATAGCCACCATTGCAAAAGAGACACATGAAAACTTACTTCATGATAAGATATTCCATGTTTTGCTTTCCAACTATTTCATTTGTATTTCAGTTTAAATTTTATATATGTAGAAAAGATTGTGACAGACAACTGATCCTTGTAAACAGAAGGTCTGCAAATATCTGTGTGCATATAACCTGAAGTTGAAATTAATATAAACTGAAGAAGAAGAGGAAGGGAAAGATAATGGAAAATAAAGATACAAAGCAAAATAGACTAAGGTTTGTGAAATAGAAATAAATAATTTCTAGAAGCTTTTAGCTATCATAGCTCCAGTTATTGCCTAGATAAAACATGGGGGAAAGGTCTGTGAAAAAGTAGATTTTAGTAAATAATTAGGAGAAAAGTAAAATCTGAGAGACAATTGAAAGGAAACAACTATATGCTAAAGGAAATAGTGTCCAGAAAGAAAAATACAACTAAGTGTAAATGTACATCAGACTTATGGCAAGGATATTGTGTGTTATTGCAGGGGGAAGAACATTAGGCCACATTGGGACTATAGTAATTGGTGAAGCCTAAGGCCAATACAAGACCCAGAGTAAATCAGGATATCTAAATTCAATTTCTGGAATGTTCACAATTTAACTGTATGTCACTTGTCATCTGTCAATCTGTCACAGAACTAGGGTGATGAGGATAAAATATGTGAATAGTATATTGGAAGAGGATGTACCAAGACTGAGAAAAAAATGGAATAATTTAAAATATCACGAAGAAATAGCAAATGAATACTCCAGTGTCAAGCTTACCTAGAAAAAGTTTTGAGCCCGGCGGGAAAAAAAAAAGATTCAAGCAACTCACAGAAACTCCATCTAAATGATTTCACCCTGAAATAAAGTGTTTTTCCTCATTTAATTTTCAGGATTCTGATTTTAATCCCTTATTTATTGATATTAAATGTGATTAGTAAAACTTCATGTGAATTGCACTTCATTGGTTTTCTGCTACTAAGAGTCTGACATACAAATCCTTTCCCAAGCATCTTGAATGGGATAAAAATAAATCCTATTCTAGTATTTTTAGTGTCTTTCCTCATAATTTTATATGGATTTCTGAAAATTGAATTCTACCGTCACAGTATTACTTTCAGCAATTTGGTTTTTAATTATCCATCAATACCTCGTGATCACTGATGGAAAAAGATCAGAAGTCAATACAAAGAAGGGGAGGTAGCCTTTCTCTGCAAACGTAAACACTTTTACAAGGTGTGAATGACTCACTATAAATGTAAAGGAATAATAGTGGAGCCTAAGTTTTGAGATTTGAGAGAAAGTTGACACATCAAAACTTATCCTGTTCTTCCTACCAAAATCTAGAGCTAAAAATTCTTATAATTGATAATAAACAATATTAATATCATTAGAAACTGGTCAAAGAGTATAGGTACATCATCATTAAAAAAAACTTTTAAAGACAAAATAATGAACTTCAACACCCCATTTTCCCTTCTGAATGAGAGATTCCCCCTTCCTTCAGTTCTTGATCATTTATAGTTGACACTTGCTCTAATTTCCCATTTTCATCATTGTCGTCAGCCATTTAGTTGAATTCAACCTTTGGCCATTCTATGGATCAGCACACTCCATGCCCCTCTGTTTTTGTCTCTGTCTGAAATAAAATTTCTCATTTTATACAGCATAAATTGGAGCTTTTCTGAATGGTCAGATATTAACATATGACAAATTAGAGCCAAACTGCCATTAATAGAAGAAACTAGGAATTGCCAAATTCTGCTCATGGATTTCTCATCTTGGTAGAAGTAAAGTGGTTGAAAATGTCCAATCTCCTTTCCCCCTGAAAGTAGTTATGGCTACCAAATCTACTGCAGAGAATTAGAGGATTGTATCTGAGGGAGAAGAGTCTGAATCCGAAGTGGACGATGAACAGCTAACAGGCAGTGGTTCCATTGGCTGTGGAGGAAACTGGGGAAGGGCAAAGTCCAGCTGGGCAGAGTAGGAGAGAGGTACAACAAGGGAGAGGGAGTTCAGAGGAAGACCCAGGCCCACCCCTCTTCATCCTAGGGCATGCATGGAGGAACGGAGAAGAGAGCAACGTGGGTTGCGTGGCTTACGGGGGAGGAAAGAACCCTGATTCCCTGATTCATAAGGTACACCTGGGAAGGGAGTTTAAAAGAGATGCAAGCTGAGGGCAGCACCTGCTGGAAATAAAGGTGAGTTTATCTTTTGTATGCGTTCCTGGCATCCTCCTTAATGGGTTGATTTACCACCATTCCTTCAGGTCTGGAATTCCTTCTCTTGCCTGCCATATTAATTTCCTCATGTTGCCTTGATTGGACTTACAGTTAAAGTTTTTGTTGACAACATTTCGGACTTCAATCTCTGCAAAGGCTGTTCCTGGAAGAGTTTTTTCTCCAGACCAGAAGGTAACCAGGATATTGGGGGCAAAGTTGGTGATAATAAAGGGACTCTTGCTTATTATTTGACTGTGTTACCTTTGTGTCAGGCCCTGGGTCATCATGAACAGTGTGAGAAAATTCACTATGCATATGGTATTCTGTATTCTATTATAATTTCCTTTATGGAAGAAAATTCTATAAAGGATAGGAAATTCCTATCCTTTATGGAAACAGAGCAACTTCTATGAATAGTTTTCCAACTGTAGAAGAACATCTATGAATAATTCTATTTTTTAATTGTTGGTATTTTCTAGATATGGATATGAATGTCATATGCCCATGTATTAATAGCTTTAAATTAAGGATAGAAGAAAATAAATTCCCAGTTCAGGAAGCTTCTGTTTATTTTTATTTATAATGCTACTATATTTCTGTATTAGTTTATGACTAATTCTCTCAAAATGGATTGTCTCCCAAAATACCTATTTAAATTCATTATTTAATCTGCCAAAATTGTGTTAAAACATTCTGAAAAAAGCAAAATCTGGCAAAGTGCTACGTTTTGATCAGGACACTAATTCAACAAGTAAGAATCATAACATTTTGTATGGAAATATGGAAAAATGCAAGGATCATAGTATTTTGTATGAAAATATGGAAAATGCAATCTATGTAGCGTACCTATTTTAAAAACATAAGAAAAAAAATAGAAGCACCTGGCTTAATTAGAATTTTCAACCTAATTAGTTAGATACCTACTGGAATATGATGAGAATTGTGAATTTATTTATAATTATATGCATGTGAAAGGAATCTTCATTATACTACCAATGTGCAGGTAGCAATAATATCTGAATTTTTAATTCTTTCTAAACCCCTTTCGTCAAAAGATAACATCAAGTAAGTCTCACTGAAGGATTACTTTCTAAAGGTTTTGTCTCTTTCAAAAGGCCAGAAAAGGTATTATTTTGTATTTTACACAATTTAAGTTTCTTACTTTTTATAACATAAGTGTAGAAGTAAATTAAATGGGATTTTGTAAGCAATGCATTTTCATGGCACAAGGGATCTAAAAATCACGCTTTAACAAGACGTCTAGCTACTAAGAACATGAGTATCATGTTTTGATTACAGCTATATAGTATTTATCAGTCATCAATCCAGAAATAGATAAAAGCCATGTCTGAATTGCTCAGAATAGTAAATCAGAAAGTGCTGAAATGAGTTACATTCAGTTTTCACCAAAACAAAGAAATTAGGAACAAAGTATGAATATCTTGCATTTCAGGATTATTATTATTATTTTTGGTAGTATCAAAAATCTACCAGCCTTGCTTAATGCTCTTTTGGGCTAAAAAGAAATCTTTATTCAAAGGGAAGATAATACAACATAAAGACAGTATGAAAATATTAGAATTTCAGACTTGGAAAGACCATTGTGCTAAAGATATATACCATGGAAGAACACTATGTGGTCTTGGATTATAATGAAATATTTGTTTATTAAATAAAAATATTAAGAAAAATAGAATCATAAATAATTAAGAAATCCACTGTTGAAAATCAAATATTTTACCTTGCTGGACAAGCCTTTTTTCCATTCACACTTCAAGATAATCTTCCAATTAATTCTATTTTTGGAGAAAAATCTGTATCCATACCCAAAACATGCATAAGCTACAATATACAGAGCACAGTACATTTTTAATCCTAACGTAGATCTTTGCAAAAAGTGGCAGTCTGGGCTAACATTTGCTAAACTCCTTCTAACTGAATGGCAAATTAGAAGTTCTACTTTCAAAAGCAAAGGCTAGAGATGGATCACAGATCAATCTTACTGTTTCTTATCAGTAAAGCAATTCACCTCATGTTGCTATTCTACAAATCTCTTTCATGCAACATCATTCTATAGTATTGCTGGAACTGATGCTTCTTTCACCAAATGTGTTATTATGCTTTGTGGAAATTCTCTTCCCAGAGATTTGAAAGCTGATAGAATGCACTATATTAGTTCAAGAACCTATTCCTGAGAGCGATTCTTAAAGAAAACAAACAGATACTTCTTTTTCCCAATGTACTATAATGTCAAGCAGGTTGCTTGAAGCCCTATGTACAACCAACTGGACCATTCTCATTTGTTCTGCAATCAATATTTAAGACACAAATGGAGGACTCAGTTCTTGAAAATCAAACTAAGAACTACTATGAAGAAAAGTATCTCTTTTTGAAAGTGCAGCTATGTCAGCCCCCCCCCCCCCCCGCCCATACATATGAGCCGAGAAATGTTACCGATAGTCACTGCTTCCGTAATTCCAATCCCGCTGATTGCATCTTGGAACCCATTCCTTTCAGAAGCTTTCTTTCTTCAGCAAAAAAAAAAAAAACTATTCATTTTTCAACCTCAGAGCAAAGACTTCAGGGTTATTTTGCTGTTCTCCTAATTTCAATTACACACACATACAAACGTATGCAGAGAGAAAGAGAGGGAGAGAGAGGAAGAGAGGCACACAGGCAGACAGACAGATAGGCAGATACTAACTATTAGGAAGTATTTATGCAGGTGTGCATAACACCTTACTAGCCCTTACAATATTACTGTTCCCTTGTACTCTTCCGTGCGCTCTGAAAAATTGCTTCAGCATTGGAAGACGCTCTAGAATTGGGGTGGAGGTGGGGGGAGATGGCAATGAGGGATAAGGATGAATGTGGAAATTAATCAAACTTGTCTCTTCTGCTCAGAGTAATAAAAATTCTGTGTCATTTTCATGCTCTATATATTATGCTGGGTTCCTATCACCTAATTCCATGTAGAAAGGCAGTCACCTCTCTAGATACCTTTTAAATAAGTGGTACAATCATGCATTCTTGACTTTTACTAGGAACAGATGCATTTCCTTTCTACTACCTGACCAAGAGAATAAAGACCTTGTATCCGTTCCAAGATATAAAGTCAGCGACACCAACGAGAGATTTAATTTGAATCCAATTCACAATCGATGCAAACCAGGACAAACTTATCTCTGCTATATCACATAAATTAGAAGAAACATCCATGTTCTAGCTGCAGTTCGCAAGATCTTTGAATCCCATTTCCATTTTAACAAAAGTTCACAATACAAAAGGCTTGAGCTTATCATGATAGCTGATTTTTTTAAAAAAATATGAACAGATTTCTTGAGCAGACATAGGTGCTGGATAATTTTTACATACTGCAAAATAATCAGATTAGCCACTGCACCAGTTGTAAGGGGCTGTCATCTTTACTTGCTTTTCCATTCTTGTGTTTTCTCCTTTCCTCCTATGTTGGCCCTACTAAGGCTCTTTGCCATTATTTCTCTAACTGCTTTCCATCTGTTCCGAAGAGTATGTGTTTATAACACTACAGCACAGTAGCTTTAGAGGGCTTTTCATCTTAATGAGCGTGAATGAATGATGTGGTAGAAACTCTAGCTAGACTGGAGAGAGGGTTAAGAGGGGGTTGACTTAGAGTCCTTGTACTACAGAAAGCGACCCAAGCATGTCCTCCTAAAGAATTCCAAAAATCTTACAGCAAAAAACCTTTGCAAGGGAATTTAATCAATCTGGTAAGATTCTTGCAACATAGTTGACTAACAATAAAGATTCTGCTTGAGACTGTTCACCTATGGTTCTAGTTGCTTCTAGAGGGAGCACTGTTCTTTTTCAAAGTGGGAGAGGTATTTGGACATTCAAGAGGCATCATCCATCCAGTGGTATAAAAATGTTCCTGATGATTTGTAAAGTGAAGCCAACAGCTATGTGAAAGAGCCGATTTATTTTTACTTTATTTTATGAGATACTTTCCTTCTTTTATAGTATCTTATAATCGGATAGAGCAGGGGTGTCAAATTTAAGGTGCTTAAATCTGGCCTGCAGAACCAGCCAGGAAATAGCAAAGAACTGGCCCACAATGCCTCTGGAAGCCAGCCTGTGCCCCATTTTGGCCAATAAAGTGTTGCAGGAGGCCACCAAGGCTGAAAATGGAGCATGGAAGGCTGCACCCCATTTTGACCAGCAAGGTGCTGCAGAAGGCGTCTATCCTGTCTCCCCCCTCCAAGCTGGCCCATGGAGGAGAAATACAGTGCTGATCTGGCTTTTGAAGAACTCAGTTTGACACCCCTGGGATAGAGGAAGACTTCTATAAAAATGTTTTATCCTAAGGATAAAACTCATAAATGGCATATAAATACATATCTGTATATCTAGATTTTGCCAATTAAAAGTTATTGAACTAATGAAGTTTATTTTAAAAAATGGGGCAGAAAGAACAGTGCCAAAGAAATTTTACAATCTACAATTTATTGTAGATACGTATATGTATACATATTATAGCCCTTATTTGTTCAACTGTATTAATTGGATAATTTGTATAATCTGTGTCCCTTATTTGTATAATTTCATTCCCTGATTTAAATTATACCATTTCATATAGTTAATAGTAAGACTTGATATCTAAACAGATTAAAAAGCAAATTTTTGTTCCACCTGACCAATCTATTAATGAAATACAACAATTAATAATTTGTATGACAAAAAATTAAATCAACTGATTACATGGTAGTAAAATGTATGACTCCTAATAAACTTTAGAGCAAGATTTTTAAAAATTCTAAACCCCTGAAGCACAAATACACAAGGCTAAAAGTTTATAACATAAAGCCAACAAACAATTAGCAGCACCTTATTCTAATTATCTTTGAGTAGTTATAATGGTTGGTCTGCAGTTCATTTTTCTCCATGGATTGATTACTTCTTGGATTGCTTCTGTAGATTAATTTTGGAAGCACTGGTACATTATTTTTTATTTTTAAAAGCAAGCTACCGCACAAAACTAAAATCAATGAAGAAATCCTATTTCGTGACCTTCCACAGCCATGATTGCGTCTTAAAAATGTAATGAGTTTTCCTCCTCTCTCTTATAACAATTGGCAATAACTGATACAGTGCTATGATTTCATTTAAACAACTTTCCATCATTAGGAAAAAAACTGAAGAAAAGAAAAGCTATGCAAACTACACTAACCATTCATTGAGAACACATTGAAAAGTATACTGGAAAAATGAAAATGCAGTATTAGCTCCTCTACAATAATTGATCAAAATTGAGAAAAATTAAGCAACACAAAGGTAAACAAAAGTATTTATTCACATTCTTAGAATGTAGCTATTGCAGCTATGACGTAAGATATGGTATGATTTCAACTGCAAGGGTTGCATCCTTGAAAAGTCCTAAGATTTATGAAACAAGATTTAATAAATTTAAGAACTTATGGAAAAAAAAAAGGTTAAAACTATGAGACAGACAAAATCACGATTCAAACTGTTAAAAATTCCTCAATTTCCCCTGTACTTTTAAAAACATAGTAAACATTATGCTGTATAAGCTTATAATGAATAAATATATTTAAGTTAAATATTTTTAATGATATCATGACAATTATACCCATTTACCATCATTTTCTAAACGTGTATATTTGTATAATACAATATTGTGGCTAGGTGATTAGGAAGAAATGGTTAAATTGTTTATTTTCTCCTTATTAACTCCATGGTAGTCATGAACTCCTAAGACACTTCTCAGAAACCTGTATCATTACGTCTGTTGAAATTCCTCATAGCCTTGGTACCCCTAACACCATTTTTAAGATAAGCTCAGGCAAGGAGCCCATTGGGTAAGAGCCAAATGCCTATCCTGTCTTGATTACAAGGGGTTTTCAGGGATGGGAGAAAGGAAGAACTTTTTTTCACATCATAAACAAGAAAATGAATGTATTATTGAATAGGCACAGTATCTAGAAGCCCAGCAACGCTACATCATAAATGGCCATGCTCCCCCAACCCCTACCCTTCTAACTTCCATGCATCCTCTGACTTTGTAGCAAAGCAGTACCTTTCAAACTATATTCAAGGCTTGCTGTTGGGAGCTATTATTACAACCCAGCCAATGATAGGAATACTGAAAAGTTTATTACATTGGCATTCTACTGGTTACATCTGATTTGGGGAGGCCCCATTCTCTGCCACAGCATGGAAAGTTGAAGGAGTTCTGTTGTGGCATGTGCCCTAAATGAACACTTCAAACTAAATCATACAGACTACGTTTTCTGTATTAAAGTCTCTATGGCTTTCAGATAGCCTCCAGCTTGGAACAACTAACATTTATTTGTGAAGTTTCTCTTTAAGGTACATGATCCTTGACATTAGAGAAAAATAGCTTCAGTAATTCCAAGGTGCAACATTTCATTCATCCTGATCTAATGAATCATGATCAAAAATATTTTTAGCAGAACCTTTAGCAGAACTGAGAGAGATAAAATTTATACTGCACCACTATTCGGTGCCAATAAAAACCAAGACCCTGGATGAGAGATGTTTCTTTTTATCTTACCTCCAGAGCCTTCAGCCGTTCCAAGAGTAATTTTGTTTTGTCTCTTTCCTCTTCGCTGCTGTTGTTTTCACTCCTTGAATGTTTATCTGACATGCAAATGTCTTCTACTCCTGTTTTGTACTGCTTGCTCTCTTGCATTAATGTTTCCTAAAACAATTAATATATTTTTCATCAACTAAAGGTAAGAATGATTGTTAAAAAATGTGCTGGAAGTACATTATTGCATTTACACCCTAACAGGAACTTTCTAGTATTTTACTTACTTACTCATTAGCATTTATATTGTGGCCACTTCCAGAAACTTCTGCTGGCTAAAAATTATAATCATAACATTAACCCAAAAGAGAAGAAAACATATAAGGATTAAAAACAATTCACATTATGGTTCTTAATCCCCAGATCCTGATCTGAAGACATTGGTGTTGCTCTCAAGGTAAGAATAAGGAGCCATAATTTAGTTTAGTTTAGTTTATTGTCACTGCACCTCGTACAACGAAATCAAACACCATTTTCAGTGCACATCATGACCACGGCCATGAAAATAAACACAAACACCAGTTTCAGTGCACATCATGACCACGGCCATGAAAATAAACACAAACACAAATCTTTCACACTCCACACATTGAACCGAAACCCCCAACACCGCACCAATACTGCACTATACAGCAGAATTAAAAAGAGCTACTGCCCTGGGATAGAAGCTGTTAATGATGTTAATAATAATGATTGAAAAAAATAAGGACATGTTAAAGCCTCCTTTTCTGTAAAGAACCAGAAGCAGAAGCTACGATTGTCCTTGAACTCTAAACGTCAACAGCTGTTATTTCATGGACATGCTCATGTAAGTCTATTCAGAAATAGTATATTTCCTGCCTACTTGTAGTAAGAGGTAATACCTAAAAGTATGTATTATGTACATTCTGAAAGTTTCGTACTCCAAACTATAGATGACTTCTCCCAATGATTTCACAGAGATGTTAGATCACATGGGGACAACACTGAGCCTGGAGTCCAAATACATAAATCTAATTATTTAAGGAATGAGATAATTTGCTTTGTTCACAACTTGAATTAACAATGATGTAGAATTTACACTGAAATTAAAATCCTAATTTCATGTTGTCTGTAAAGTAGAGTTACATGAAGGACCTTGTCTGCACCAGTGATCCTTTGGTCACCAGTTCAAACCTTTTTCACTTACCTGTTATGTACTTTAAAAGCAAGAAATATCTTTCTAACATCAATGTACTCAACATGAATGTGAGCCAGAATGAAGAAGCTCACAAAGCAATGCTATTCTATCATATATTTTGGCTTCTAAATCCTTACAGGGAATAAAGGAGAAAAAAAATTACAAGGACAATAAATACAGAACAGTTCCAGCCTTAGGCTGTAAAAATAATAAACTTATTTCAAACCTCTACGACCATAAAACCAGATAATTTTATCACCAGAACTGGCATTTAGGCTTGACATACATGAAGAACTGCCAACCTATCTAATATTTCTCAATGTATCCTAAGGTAACTTGACTATTAAACACTGACTACTGCCTCAGACAAACCAACTTTTCACACATACAGCTTATTCTAACAATGTGCTAGTGCTTATGTGGAAGACACTCTCTGCCTTTAAGTACTGTTATTCATTGTTGGCATCCTCTGTGGGTGCTGACAGTGAAGTGAACTTGAACTGGAAAAAAAGATGTTCACAATAAACCTGAGAAGCATCAAAATACATTTGAAATACTCTACTTTTACAAAACAGTAATACATTGAAAGTTCAGTTAGGCCAAACCTAGTTTTCAACTACATGCATAAGCCGCCTGTTCGTTTACTTGACTGTACCGTATATTGGCTTGGATTTTAAATGCTTGATCTTCTTATCTCCAATTAGACAATGCACATGATCTAAGCTACAAGCAGAAGAGTCAACATTGCTCTTTTCTATATTTTTTAAAACGGAAGATTAAAATGGATATTCTCCAGTGAACCTTAACAACTCTCACACACTACTTTGGGGAAAATTTCACAAAGAACATCAGAGTGTGCATAGTTTTGAACTTTTCTTTGTTTATTTCTAAGGGCTGAGAGACTATAAAAGAAATGGGGGGGGGAGGGAGAAGGCATGGGAGATAACTACAGGGAAAAATAAAAGAAGTTAAAGAAAAAGAGAGAAAGGAGGCAACAGAAAAGAGAAAAAGAGGAAGTATACATTGGCATGAGAATAGATACATTCCTTCACATTTTAAAAACATTTATATCATGTCTCTTTTCCACAGATGCAGCTGACAATAATCCTTGAAATATTATTGTGTTGAAAAAAAGAGAAAAACAAAATGGCAACCCCAAAAAGTGGCCAGATATCTTCGATTTTGTCAAAATTTCAACCCAATCAGCTACAGAAAAGGATACCCCAAACAGTCCTGGGTGTTAAGTGCTCTCCTCTTCACCATACTAGATAACAAATTAATGCCATATAGATCAGGACTATATTTATGATAACAGGTATAGTCTGTAATAAAGGCTTTAATACGCTTCTGCCTTCCCTCCCTTTTATCTTTGAATTACAGTGATGCCTGTCTGAGAATTTTTTTTTTTAAATCAGTTTCCAAATTTAAAAAATACACTATTCTGAAAGATGATAAAATGAGAAACGAAATTTGGTAGAATTCCTCTCTCTTCTTCTTCCCCTCCCTACCCCGGACTTGGATCTTTCCTTTTCCATCTGCAACTGGATCAAAGACTTTCTGAGGGACCAACCACAAACAGTGAGGGCTGGGTCTGTCACATTCACCTCCCTGAAGCTTAGTACTGGCTCCCCACAGGCTGTGTGCTCAGTCCCTACCTGTACTCACTGTACACACATGACTGTGTATCGTCTGACCCATCCACTGTGATCATTAAGTTTGCAGATGATACTACCATATTGGGTATCATTACAGGTGGAGACGAAATAGCGTACAAGGGGGAGGTTCAAAAATTATGCTCATGGTGCCTAGAAAACAACCTGCACCTAAACATCAGCAAGACAAAGGAGATGGTGTTAAATTTCTGGAAGAAGAGAGAGGAATCCGCCCCACTTTACATCGAGGAGGGCTGTGTGGAAAGAGTTTCCTCCTTTAAATTCCTGGGAGTCTACCTCAGCAAAGATCTCACCTGGAAAATCAACACAACCCAGGTAGCCAGAAAGACCCAACAGATACTCCATTTCCTTTGGGTCTTGCAAAAGAATAAAGTGGGACAACAACTGATGACCTCCTTTTGCCGGTCCACAATAGAAAGTATCCTCATATATTGCATATAGGTATGTTATGCTGGCTTAACAGCCACGGATAGAAAGACATTACAGAGGGTGCTGAGCACAGCACAAAAGATCATAGGCTGTTCCCTGATACCACTAGATGACATTGCTAGGGCTCGCTGCCTTAGAAGAGCAAGGAACATTCTCAGGGATGACACACATCCTGGTCAGCACTTCTTCACTCCCCTATCATCAGGTAGGAGATATAGAAGCACAGCCAGCTGTACCAACAGGCTGAAGAATAGTTTCTACCCATGGGCTGTCAGACTTCTGAACAGAAAATAACTTCACGTCAACCCAGTACGATGGACTTGCAGGGCCGCACGTTGTGTAACAAGATGACATAGTGTAATAAGATTGGGACTGGGTTAGGGACTTCTTTCCTCACTGTGAGTTGTGTTGGGGGGAGTGCACGAAGGAAGACTCAGCCAATCTCATTGTACACATATTGTACTCTGACAATAAAGGTAAGAATAAAGCAATGGGGACAATTCTAGTGACTCAGAAAATATAAATGTATTACTATTTGCTTGCTAATTTATTTATTTACCTGAACATCTCCTTTTGCCCAGATATGTTTTAAGTGTATGGAATATATTATTGTTGCACAGTGCTTGGAAATACATGCAATGAATGTCAGCATACATTTATTTTAAACAAAATAACTCTTCTAAAAGCTATGTTCTCCTTCAATGTTTCAATTTGCGTTTAGTGTTACTAGTTAATAGGAAGAGGGTCCATAATCTTCTCTGTGTCATTCCAAAGGCTTTCAAAAACAGCCAGTGAACTACAATGGTTAAGATCTTGGACTAAAACCAGGGAAATCTCAGAGAGGGAAGTTGATTGATTGACTGGATCATTTCCACCTCTAAAATAACCTAGCCCACTGGCAGCTGTTCTATGCAAGTTAGGAGAAAAAAATTTATAGGCTACTTTAAGCATTTAGAAAAAGACTACAAATATAATAAATATGTAAATGTATATATAAACTACACTCATTTCACTGAGCAGACTAGACACACACAATCTTGTTGCACTAAAATCGTATTTCATACATTAGATTTAACTATACATTTGCTAAAAGTGGTCTTATTCAGAAGGCACCACAAACTACATAAATTATTACCAAAATATAGTTTATGTTCATTTTTAATCTAAAATTAAACCAGCAGCTAAAGTAGTTAATGTCACACTAGACCAGACAAATATATTCAATTATGTCACAAAAGCGTAGCTTTCTTGGTTTTTTTCTGCAAAATATTCTGCTCGTAACACTTGCATTCTTTTCAATTTCATGCCTTTATTATATGTAGCAGATTTGTTCATTAAACACCCCCAAAAAGAGGAGAAAAAGAATAGAGAAGCATAAACATTATTTACCAAAATGTACAATAGAGAGGAAATAACTAACTGCTGAAACACATTGAAGCACCATACGATCAGTCCTATTTTGAAATGTCCATGTTTCCTCAGAAAAGAATTATTTTCATGAAAAATGGGACAATCATAAGAGGTAGGTCACACTATCCCCTGCAATGAAGAGATGATTCTATCCTAATAATATGGGTTCTCGGCTTTTGACATCTCCTTCATGATTTGCATGACCAACAATGAAGAAAGAGAGATCTTTAGGATGAAACTGAATCAGAAATGGCAGATTTGAACATATTGCAGAGAATATTAAGCACTTGTAAAGCCCGTCACACTCAACCAACGGATGCAAAGAGGATGAAAAAACATATAAAAAAGCTTGCCATCCGTTGGAAAACACGATGCATCCGTTGTGTACTCACTGCGTACATCTTTCATACGCTCTATCCGTCTACTGCTATTTCATCCACTCAAAATGTTTTAAGCTGCACAAAACTTTTTGAGTGGATGAACTTTCCGCCGCGTACGATCTACATCCGTGACACATACGGGGAACAAAAGTTCTATGTCCATTGTCATCCGTTACACGTCCGATGTATCCTCTCGGCATCCTCTGGCCATCTGCGCAATTAACATCCACTCCAGCGGAAAGCAGAAAGAGGGAGGAAGCGAAACGGATGTGGAATGGACACACAGCGTTAGTAGCACGAACATAGAAAGGATGAAAGCGGATGCAGCTCGGATATAAAGCATTAAAACAGACAAAACGTTCGTATATGGGACGTATCTCGGATATTTAGGGTGTCTGGAGGATGTCTAGAATATGTGGAAGGACACCTAGCGGAAAAAACGACAATTCCTATAAAAAGGGGGAGAAAATCACCTGGATCTCACTATCAGTCCAGCAGCCGTAGTGTGCAGACCTCTTCAGCCTTCCCCTTGCTCTTCTACATCATCCAATGATCTCCACCATGTATCATCGCACACTCCTTTTGGTAGCCGCCATCATTCAACACCACAACCAAGCCCTCTTCAGACTGTTTCACCTTTTCTACGCAAGGGGAAGAAGGAGAGGCCAAGAGCTGTCTGGGTCCAAAGATGGATCGAGACAAGAGTGGAGTTTGGGCTCTATGACAAGCTGATGGTGGAGCTGAGGAATGAAGACCCTCGTGCATTCCAGCACTTCATGAGGATGCCACCAGCCATGTTTGACGAAGTTGTGGAGCGTCTGAGACCCAGGTTGACCAAGGCAAACACCAACTTCCGGCCCAGCCTGGACCCTGGGCTGAAGGTGGCACTGACTCTGCGCCACCTGGCCTCTGGGACCACCCACAGAAACATGCAGTATGCCTGGAGGGTGCCACACAACACCATCAGCATTGTGGTCAGAGAAGTAGTGCAGGCCATCTTCGAAGAATATGTGGAGGAGCTCCTCCAGTGCCCCACCACTGAAGAAGGCTGGAGGAAAGTTGCAGAAGAGTGGTATCAGGGGTGGAACTTTCCCCACACCGTTGGAGCCACAGATGGGAAGCACGTGACCTGCAAAGCTCCACCCAACTCAGGGTCCACTTATTTCAACTACAAGGGCTTCTTCAGTATCATCCTCTTTACCATGGTTGATGCTGACTACAAGTTCATGTACATCGATGCTTCAGGCAATGGGTCAGCTTCAGATGGCCAGGTATACAACGCAAGTGACCCCAAGAGTGGGCTGGAATGCAACCTCATCATGGGTTTCCCAGATCCAGGCCCCCTACCCAACGACACACAAGATGTGCCCTACTTCATCGTGGGGGATGACACCTTCTCCCTCAGAACCTACCTCATGAAGCCCTACAGTTCAAGGATCTTCAACTACAGGCTGTCCAGGGCAAGACGGATGGTGGAGAACGCCTTTGGCATCCTGGGCAACAGGTTCCAGGTACTTCTCACCACCATGCAGCATCGCCCACAGACCGTGAGGAGCATCGTGGAAGCTTGCTGCATCCTGCACAATCTCATGCGCACCTGCTACCCAGTGTTGCAGAACAGGCTTGTGGACCTCCAACAAGGCAATGGGGACATGGAGCCTGGTGAATGGAGGCAAGGACTAAACCTGATATACACTGTGGATGTGCAAGGCCCCAACAGAGCTTCACGTGGAGGGAAGAAGCAGCGCAACCTCCTGAAACACTGGTGCAACTCCCCAGCTGGAGTAGTGGAGTGGCAAGACAGGATGGTAGATGCTTAATGGATGCTTCCTTCGGCCTGTCTCATCACACTGATGAGATTCTGCCATGTATGTTGAGTGGCCTTACAATGAATAGGGAATTAATAAAGAGTTTTGTTTATGTTGAAATGTGTGGATCAATGATTAAATTGTTATTGATAATAAAGGGCCATATGTGTGGCAGCTGGGAGGGTGGACCATACAGTCCCACTATGCTTACACTGGAGATTTATCTATCCCACAACTATCCTTATCCCACACCTATCCTTACCCATCCCACAGCTATCCTTACCCATCCCACAGCTATCCATCACACAGCTATCCTTTGTGGGGTGGAGGAAGGAGGGGTGTAGTGGGGCTGTCTGGTCTGCAGCTGGGTCAGCTGAGATGTCTGTGGCATCTGAGGAATCTGGGTCTGGACTGGGAAGGGCTGCCTCTGCTGTGGGAAGTCCTGGTAGTGGTAGGCTTGGCAGGAAAGGGGCTGCTGAAATCCGTGGAAGGGCTGTGACATCGCCTGGGGTGGAGGAGCAGACTGGAGTGGGTAGCAGCAGGTTCAGCTGGGCCTGGAGGGTGGTGCAGAAGAGCTGTGATCCTCTCCTTCATCGCCTAGTACTGGGCCTCGGGCATGTCCATGAGGGTCTGGCTCACGTACATAATGAAGGTTGGAGGATGATATGTCAAAGTGGACCAGCTGGGAGAGGAGATCTGTGCTGGCTTTTATTGTGTCCCTGATCTCCAAGAGGACAGTGTGGCTCTGTCCCTCCGGTCTGCCTCTCTGCCTGCTTTCTGTGGAGATAGAGCTGGGGGTGGGGGTGGGTTGGTCTCTGGTGGCTGCCTCTTCTTGCTCCATCTGAGACAGGGGATCCTCCATGTCCTCTGGCACGGGGAGTGCAGCTGTGGGGGGGTCTCTATCGTGGGCCCCTCCAAAGACACCTGCCTGGACACGGTAGCTGTCTCCTGGCTGGAAGAGGAGTGGCTCTCTGTGGGCTGTCTGAGGGAGAGTGTTGACAGAGGTGGCGGATTTCACCTTCCAGGAAGCTGCACCTGGCCATGACATAGGTCTCCCGGTCAGTGAGCTTGACAGCGGCCTGCCCGGATCTCTTCAGGTGCAGCTTGCCATACCAGGTGTGCATATGCTTCCACCACCCCAGGAGGACATCTGAAGTGTAGTCCAGGTCTCTGCCTTCTCTCTCCACTCTGCCTGCTTCCACTTGGTGTTGCGATAGAGCCTGTGGCCCTTCCTCCACAGGTACTCGTTCTCCCTCAGCCATTCCAGCACCTCCTCCTCATGGTCTTCGGAAATAGAGTACTGTTTCCTCTCCCCCTTCTCCTTGCCTTGCCTCTTCCTCCCTCTGGCAGGGGCTTCAGGGCCTTCAGCAACATGGCTTTGAGGACCTTGGGGCTGGTCCACCAGCAGCAGCAGCAGGAGAAGCACCAGCAGCACCAGCACCAGCAGCAGGAGAAGCGCCAGCAGCACCAGCAACACCAGCAGCAGCAGCAGCAGGAGAAGCACCAGCAGCAGCAACACCAGGAGCACCACCACCACCACCAGCAGCAGCAGCAGCACCAGCAGCTTCAGAGTCAGCACCAGGGGGTGGGATGGTGGTTCTGTCCTTCTTGCCAGGGCTGGCAGGAGTAGGCACAGGCTTCCTCTTCTTCCCCATGGTGTTCTCTCAAGATGTCTCTGGCAGCAGGTCTTTCCTCTGAATGCTGACTGCTTGCGAGCTGCATCCTTTTATATCCGCGGAGCTTACACAATTCATCCTTCCCGCATGCGCAGTGAATGCTTTGCATCAGCTAGGCATCCGCTAGGCACCTGCTAGGCATCCGCTAGGCGTCTGTGATGCATCCGCGTCATCCGCTATGCATCCATTCCTTCTGCTACGCATCCACTTTGCTGTTCTCCCCCGGAAGCCCTGCGGATGTGTCATCCGCTTCCATCCACTAGGCTTCCTATGAACGTCCGCTTTACATCCCCGCTACATCCTCCCCACATCCGTTCCTTTCCGTTATTGTCCGCTCTGTTTATGCAAATTTGGGGCACTTTTGAGAGCGGATAACAACGGATGGAAAATTTGCTCATCCGCTGTGTCCTTTTTACATACATTTTGCATCTGTTGGCCAATGTGACCTAGCCTTAAGGGACAACCTATTCCTGTCAGACAACTACAAGGCATGTTTCTGCATGTCTATGTTCTACTCTGCACAGATTTACAATTTCTAAAAACTTGCTCCTCGTTATTAACTTATAACACTTCATTATTCAGTACCAGATGGCTGTGATTTGTCTCTTCCCTTTTCTGTCGCGGTGAAGAAGCAAGGGCTTGGGTCTAAAACAGACAAGAATTTCTGATGCTGAATGTAGAAATTTTATTCTAAAGTATCTAAATAGACAACCAGGAGTACAATTTGCTTCTCATAAAACCCTGTTTAGTCTAGTGCAGTGTTTCCCGACCTTGCAATTTCCCTAGGTATATGACTTCAACTCTCATAATTCCACAGCCAGCATAGCCATTGCTAAGAATTCGGGGAGTTGAAGTCCACTCACTTTCAATTTGACAAGAATGATAAACACTGGTCTTGTAATTAAGGTATCAAGTTACAAATCAGGAGATTCTGAGTTCTTGTCCTGCCTTAGGCATGACAGGCAGTTGGGTGACTTTGGGCCAATCACTCTTTCTCAGCCCAGCACACCTCAGAGGGTTGTTGTTGTTGAGGAAAATAGGAAGAAGTGTTTCAGGCATGTTTGCCACCTGGAGTTATTTATAAAAATAATAAAGCTAGGATAAAAAAAACTTTTTTTTAAAAAAAAATTGCTTCTCTTGAGGCCACTGCTTATTCTTACCTCCACAGTTCTAACTTTGGAAATCCTTCAGAATAGGCTAGATTGCAGTGTTATAGAAGGTATTGCAAACAGAATGTGATTAAAAACTATTTTTCATGACTGAGAGTGGTTGTTGAAGGTTTTAAACTGAAGATTTAAAAGATGCCAACCATTTAATCTGGGACTTTCGTATGCAAAGCAGGTCCCCTTTGACTGCCATTGTCTAGTCTTTCTGCAGTCAAACGGCTAGTGGCTAACACAGAGCCCTGAATGCCAATCACTTCCTTTCATAATCCAGCAATATGACCATGGTGTCAGAAAAAGCCCAAGGGATTGAAGATTGGAGGGGTCTGAACTATGACTCTGCCAAGTGATTCGGAAAACGTTGCCTCAGGCAAAACAAGTGATAAAGTGTTTTTAACTTTCAAAAATCAAGAAAGTGGGAAAGGGAAAAATGAATACAAACAGTAAAAGAAGAGTAAATAGTATTTTGAATAACAAAAGAACAAAGGAAAGGAAATTATTGCCAGCTATGAGAAGATAGCAATGGGAAAACTGTTATGAAAAAGAAGAAAAGAAACCTATACTTTTAGGAAAAAGAACTAAAAAAATAAATAAATAGGAACAGATAATAAATAAGGAGAGGAGAGGTAAGGGGAGGGGAGGGGAGGGGAAAAGGAGAGAAAAGTAAGGAAAAGAAGAGAAAAGGAGACTGGGAAGGAAGATGGGAGAGTGCAGGGAAGGGTAGAGGAAAGCAGATATAATATTTGAAAATCCTCCATGTATAGGCTCCATAATCTGACTTGAAATTCAATCTTTCAATTAAAAATCTCTATGATAAATCCCATATGAAGTGATAAGCAGAGTAAAGTAAAGTAACATAATACTAGAAACACTGAAATTCAAATTGTAGTATGGAGAAGAAAAATGAAGAAAAGAGAAGACGGAAATTAATCTCTGAAAGTACAACACATTAAACCAATTTGAAGCAAGGAAAACCAATTATCATATCTTTGAATATTTGCAGCTAATAGTAAACAAGTTGTGTACTATTGATAGATAAACAAGATATATATGAAAGACATTATTAACATGCCTGTGGTCAGCATACTCTTTTATTGTGGAATATTTCCATGCTAATTCAAAGAAGAAAAATAGACCAAATTTACAAAACTGGGTTCAGTGAATGCTTAAGGCCTTCTTTCTTTTCATAGCCACCAGTTTTATTCTCTAGGTCATCTTTGTCTTAATCGTTGTTTAGATTATTTTGTTATGGATCAATACATAATTTTTAAGCTCAGATATTCTTAAATTGTGTTTTCTGAATTTCCACATATCTACATCCATAGTCATAGCCAACCTTCAATGACTATTAGGTCCCACTTATATTATGGTAATGAGAAAGAAACTTAGTTTGCTGTAGTGGCTTTCACGCTAGGATACAAACCTTATAGAATAGAATAGAGCTAGAAGGGACCTTGGAGGTCTTCCAGTCCAGCCTCTGCTCAAGCAAGAGATCCTGTATTCTTTCATACAAGTGGCTGTACAGTCTCTTCTTAAAAACCTCCAGTGATGAAGCACCCACAGGATCTGAAGGCAAACTGTTCCACTGGTTAAATGTCCTCACTGTTAGGAAGTTTCTCCTTAGTTCCAGGATGCCTCTCACCTTGATTAGTTTCCATTAATCATTTCTTGCCCTGCCCTATGGTAATTTCAAAATTACTGACCCACTCTTCCTTGTGGAAGACCCTCAAACACTGGAATAATGCTATCATGTCATCCTTAGTCCTTCTTTTGGCTAGACTAGCCAAACCCAAATCCTGCAACTGTGCATCATGTGTTTTAGTCTTCAGGCCTCAGGTATAAAAAGCCAGCTGGGTGACTTTCTCAGCCCAATACACATCAGACTGTGTTGTGGGAAAACAAGAGGCAGGAGCATTAGATATGTATGTCACCTTGAATTGACTGAAAATTAAAGCAGGATAAAAATCAAGTAAATGTAACCACCATGTAATTACAATAATTACAATAACTAAGTTGTAATACATTACAATAGCATTCTTTAATCAGGAAGGAAGACCTTTTTTTGGCTGATGGGTAGAGAATACTCCCCTTGCCAATGTATGGCCTCTAGCTTGAAATTTATGAAATAAGCAAAAATAAAAGAGAGAGAGAAAGAGAGAGAAAAGAAGAGGAAGGTAATTGCCTATGGAAGAGTTCAGAGATCACATGAAGTAGAGGTGATATTCAACCGGTTCGCACTGGCTCGGGCGAACCTGTAGCAGTGATTTAGCGTAGGTTGCTGAACCGGTGGCAACCCCTGACTGTCTACACTGAGCCTGTTGCCCAGTTGCTCACTTGCTCCGGTCGCTCTCCTAGCTTTTCTAACATGGTGGCTACGCACAACTCGGGCAGATGTCCCATGGCTGCTGTACATGCGCAATGCATGTGCAGTTGCTACACATGCAGTACACATGTGCAGTGGCTCCAGGACATTCGCCCACCTGCCTGACCTCCATGAGCACACTTTCTTCCTTCTCCCAGTGGATGCGCCACTTCCAACGTGGCCTGGCCCAGCCAGCCAGTAGATGGCCACATGTCCAGCCGCCCCTTTTTCAGCGCAAGAAGCTCCCCCAACCGGCCGGCTGCTCTCCTTCTCCCCATTTGTTCTGTATGGCCAAGCAGGAGGGAGTAGCCAGCTGGTTGCGCTGAAATAGGGGAGGTTGGAGACCAAAAAAAAGTCTCCTTCAGACGCCTCTTTCAGAATGGAAGCCTTGCCTGCCGGCTTTTTCAGGCAACGCGAGACCAGAGACTGGCCGGGAAGAACCCTTGTAATAAGTGACACATCCGGGCGATTAGAAGCATGTATTTATTTCAGGTGGGTCTCCTCTCCTAGCTTTATTTTCCTAGCTCTTAACTTTCCCCAAAAGTGGGAGGTGAGGAAGTCCCACCTGCCGCTCCTTTGTTGGACCCGGAAGCCTTGCCTGCCCGGAGACTGGTCAGGAAGAACCCTCATAACGAGCGACACTGCCAGGCACTTAGAAGCATGTGTGACACTCTCTCTCTCACTCTCTCTCTCTCTCTCTCTCTCTCTCTCTCTCTCTCTCTCAATCTCTGTGTGTGTGTGTGTGTGTGTGTGTGTGCTTGTTTGTTTGTTTCAGATGGGTGCTTAGAAGCCTGTGTGTGTTTCAGGTGGGTTTCTTCTAGCTTTAGAAGGAGAGAGAGAAGGAGGAAGGGAAGGGATAGAAAAAGAGGGAAAAAGAGAGAGAGAGGAAGAGTGAGGGGGAGAGAGAGGGAAAGAGAGAAAGAGAGGGAGAGAAAGAGAAAGGAAGAGAGACAGAGACAGAGAGAGAGAGAGAAGAGAAAAGAAAGAAAAGAAAGAGAAAAGGGAAAGAAAGAAAAAGAAAGAAAGAAAAGGGATAGACAAAAATGGAATGGAAGGGAGAGAAAAAAGAAAGAGGGAGGAAGGAGAAAGTGAATGAGATATATGGATGGATGGATAGATAGATAGATACATGGAAGGAGGGAGAGAGGGAGAGAGGAAAAAAAGGAGAGGAAGGAAGGATACAAACCCTGGCTTCAGAAGCCTCTTTGAAACAGCATAGCAATCTAGCGCTGGAAGGGATCTCGGAAGTCATCTTTTAATCCAAGGGCCCTCAAACTTGGCAAGTTTAAGATTTGTGGACTTCAACTCCCAGAATTCCTGAGCTAACATGACTGGAGGAGGAATTCTGGGAGTTGAAGTCCACAAGTCTTAAAGCTATCAAGTTTGAAGACTCCTGTTTTAGGAGATCCTTATAGAATCATACAACAGCAGAGTTAGAAGGAACCTTGGAGGCCATCTAGTCCAAGCCCTGCTCCAGTAGGAGACTTTATATCATTTGGAATCTGGATTATTTTGGTGCTGAGGGGATATTAATAAATAAATAAATGTAGTAAAATATATTATAGCATTAAGTAGAGAGTTATTCTACAGGCATTTGTTATCTCACTGTTGTAAAAAAGATTTCCTTAACTTTTCTCTTGTTGTAAAACAATTATAAACACATGCCTACAATCAGTTACATCCCTCTCCTATTAAGACACATGATTGTCCCATCTAAATCAAACTGAATCCATCTGTTTTCCTGGATTGATACATTTATCCCCAGCATCACCCCCTGGGAATGAAACATACTGCTCTGGGAATAATACCTCTTTGAGAATGTAATGTATCTCCATTCAGAGGAATCTACACCTTTGAAGTATGCTGTTAATAGCCTCCTTAAGTGGTCAATTGTGATCAATTAGATGGACAATAGGAGAAGAGATAATGAAAGATAAACATTGCCAGGGAGAGAGATTTCTATTTTGCAAGAAAGATGTAAATCTAAGTTAGAGAGTTTTACAATGCAGTTACTCGATTTCTAAGAATCCTAATGGGAAAAGAAGGACAAGGTATCTTTCTGTATTTTGTAGAATTTTCCTCATATGTCTCTTGTGATGTGCTAGGAACTTCTTCCCAGATCTTTAACTTTGATCAAAGAATAAAAGTCACCTTTCTCTGATTTGCAAGCCTCTATTTAAGTCTTTGTTTTGGCTTAAGCGTACTGCCAGACCTTACAGTGTCTCTAACAGAGAGAAAAACTGGGAGTTTACAAAAAACTGGGAGGACAACACTGGTAGTAAAAATTTTTGAATCCCACCACTGAAGTGGAGGATTGTTGAGATCAAGAAAGTAGAAAAAATATTTGTACTGGAGGTAAATAATTGATGTAGTGTTGATTTTACCAAAAGTTTCATAACCTCAACATCTTTTATTTGTGAAATTTGAAAAATAATAACAGCTATTTTGTTCCTTAACAATAATAAAACATTTTTCACATACTAAGACCATTACCTAGAGCTAAATAGCTTATTTCTAAAAACACCATGCCTTCTTAAATTGCTACAAGTATAGACCTCTATAATAGACTTCTATACTAAGATCTATTTGTTTACAATTACTGATTTTACTAATTTGTCACATATAGAGACTCCTAGATTTAAAATATATATATATTACTATTCCCTTTGCATCTGAACTGCAACAGTGCTGAACTAATTATGCCTCTACTTTAGACAGCTTAATACCTATAAGATATAAACATATTTTTTATTGCGAAAAATTTACTTCAAGTGAAATTAGCAAAATTTGAAGTAAAAGAAAAAGGGATGAGAAAAAACAAAAATGTTACTGTGAACAAGATACTGTTCACTGTTACTTCTGCTAGAAAACCCTATATCAATTTCCTTTTTACCCTCTCTGCATTTTATTTAAAAACTATACATAGAGTTGGCGATAAAATCTTAGATTAAATGCCTGTGGCAGATAGGAAAACAAAGTGTTTTCTTTTCATCTCTGATGTGAACCTACAACCACTGTCATATCAATCTAAATCTACTACACATAAGTCTTTACTCAAAACACTTCTAAATGTCTCAGGATATTATCCTTACCGACCAGCCCTGCAGAACTATACTGATAAATTTTTTGAACAAGAGACTTTTATTGCCTCTTCCATTTATCAGAAACATTTATTTCCAATGACAAAATGCCTAACCCTCATAATAAAAAAGGTTCCAAGATTCCAGATATAATATAGAGAAAATTATAATATTAATTAAATGGATTAAAAGAAAATATATATTTACTAACACTGATAATAAGGAAAAAGTTGTATACAGATCTTTCCCCAAACACAGCTGGTGAAGAATACACAATCAATAATCCACATCAACTGATTTATGACATAAAGCCAATTTCAAGGGAGAGGGGGTAAAAGATTGATCTACAAGTATATCATTATAATATTTAGAGATTGTCACACAAGGTTACCAAAGAAAGCAGAAATGAAGAATTTTAACCTGCTAAAGAGGGACTTAGATGATGGATCATATATAAGAATTTATCTTAAAGATGAAATGATATTGTTCAAATCCATTTGCCAGAGAATATTCTAAAAGAGAGGTACATTTTTTTAAACCCGAATTCAAGCATTGGGCATTATAAATGACCTTTAATAATTTTATCAATATTGCAATGAAAAAGATAAAAACTAGCACAAACTAAAAAAGAAAAACACAGAAAGTGCAAAAAAATTAGAAAACAATAGATAAGAAAAAAGAATATTGTTAAAAAAAGGAATGTATAAAGAAATGACTTCATCACAATAAGGACAATTTTAATAAATTATCATCTTCTCTTAAAATACAATAAGTAATATCTCCTTCCCATATTTTGTATCTTGTTTATAAACAAACCTTTAAACTATCCTAATTTACTCCTGTTCATCAAAAGTCAATTAAAAATTACCAGATATAACATAGCTGTTTTCATCTTGAACAAACCTTATATTCCTTCTTTTTTTGTTTAACAATCTTGATGTTTAGTTTGCCAATAAAGTCACTGACATCAATTTCTTTTCATTTTTCTTCGTCCCTTTTCCAAAAATCCTTCAAAAGTTTAAAGGATAAAAGGATTTGTTAATCCAGTATATGAGAATTCAAAACAATAGTATTTTTCCATAGGAAGGACTTTTATAATTAATTTCAAGATCTTATTTCAAATCCATCATTTTTAACTGTAACTTTCCAAAATCAATATTCTCATCATATTTTTGTAAAAATTAAAAAAGGCATCTTAAAAATCCTTAAACTTATATTTAAAACTTTCTTTCTCTAAGGATTGAAGGAAACTCATCTAATGAATGCTACAAAACTTGTTGATCCAAAGATTCCTAAAAGCTTGAAAACAAATTAAGAAGTAATTTCAAAGTGATTAATAAATGAGACTCAACTAACTGTGTGTCCATATAGGCTACTTCACAATTGTGAGGTTGGTTCCTTTTGACTCTCAGATACTCAACTTACAGGTTGAATACAAAAATGGTCTACCGTCTTCTACAGTCTACTCATCAGGAGCAACTGTCTGTAGTAGATGTGGCTAATCTTACAATCTCTCATTTATCTGGAGAGATTTCACCAATCAGAATTTACTGTCTGGCTGTTGCCATAATGCCAATAGTCCCACTTCTTTAAGAACATCTCGTTTGCCATGAGTCCTGAATGAAAGTCAGCATTATAAATTTATTGACAAAATACCTAGTTGCTTCTGCCTAGCTGGCTTTCCCAAACATCATATATCTTATCATGAATTCTAAATTCATGCCACTGCTATTATTAACCATGTAGGGTTGCAATATCAGTTCATTATAATCCTCACTTACAACAACAATAACTCTACTTTTGGGGAAAACAAAGAGAACTCCTGCTGTCCTCTGTTATTTTTGTAAATGAATCTAACCATGAAACTAGAAGAAAATATAATTTAAACTGAAGTCAGAGCCACCCCCAAAACAGCCCCAGAACCCCTTCAAACATTGTGGAAGATGTTGAAAATATACATCTTTTCAATATGTATTGAAAATATGTATATGTATTCATGTACACTGACAGTAATTACATTACTTACAATTTAATTGTATTTAATTCCAATTACATACTTATTATGTAATTAAATTTCTGAATCAATTTTTCATCCACAAATTTTAGCCTTGGAATGTTATTTGAAGGTTAATGATCTTGACCTAAAAGAAATTAACTTGCCTTTCTAAAAAGTTATTTCATATATAAAACCACATACTGATCCCTCCTCCCATTAAGTCACAATATGCATATTTCAGTTTCATTCTCATCTAAGACATACTATAGTTACTAATATGCATCTACTATGCATCTACTCCAAACAATACCTGAACTTTTGATCACAACAGACTCTTTCAAAGAGATTGTCTCAAGCTAACTGCTGTTTTCCTAAACACACCAAAGTTTTACATTGGCTACATTGTTTTTGAAAGAGAAATGCAGAATGAAATAATCAGAGATGTCCCAAAAGATGTAATTTAACTGCAATTTGAGACCAAATGTCTACCCAGAAGCAACAGTACCAATTTTGGAAACTGCTAAACAGGAAGCATCTTTGATTGTGGCTACCTAATCAGTGTGTGACTCCTGCTGCCAGTTCCCAGAAAACTGATATTTCTTTTTTTGTTTTATCAGCTTGTAAGCTACATCACTGGGGCAAAAGGAACAAGATCTGAACCTTCTGCATTGAGCAATATCTGCCTGAACTTCTAAAGGGGGTTCTGCATGAACTTTGAGAGCCAGAAGCAACACTGGAGTGGAGAAATGGGTCACAAAACCACATAAGGGAATTTCATTCTTTTAAGAGATTTAAAATGTTATAATCATGGCATTAAAAAAGATCAAATTCAGAAAGCACTCAGCTCCTAAATCTTTTAAAAAATGACAGGCTTCATTTATTTATCAGAGGGTACTTATCACTACTTTTGGAAAAAAAAAAATTGTAGTCATCTGTTGTTTTTGCTACAAGTGAAAGGACAGTATAGTCAGTTGTTGATTTTATGAATCAAGATGCCATTTTAGAACTTACTGGAATGGAAATCACCACCCCTACACGCTCACCACAGCTTTAAGTTTTCTGAAGACATATGTTGAGTTTAAAAGCATTTTTCTTGCACTACTTTTTTGTGCATATCCTATATACTATGGGGGAACCAACTCCATTAACATTCCACAATTTTTTGCAATAAAGTTTCATGCTGGGGAGATATCTTCAGCCAACTATCTGTCTTCTTTGTTTTCTTTTCTGGAAATCTCTACTGATTTTTCTTATAGAAAAATAAGGCAAAATTGCAAACTTTATTCTGTTTATTTCTTCATCAGGTAAAGGGGATGTGAGGCAGAAAGGCTCAAAATTGTTTTGGACCTAGTTTCTGTCCTAACTTGGTTAAGCTCTTACTGGTCAAAGTCATTCTTCAATGTTTAATTCCATATCCTTCCTTCCTTTCAATATCTCATTTTTTCTGCTTGCTTTCTTTCATGTTTGCCAGGACTATCAACTTAGAGCAGTAAGGAAAACATGTAGGATCTATAATATTCAGAATTAGTTTCTCAGTTTGCCCTGGGGATTTCACTGCAAAAAAAATTAGGACATAAGAATAAGAAGTCAGAAAGTGAGGGGAAAAGGCCTGGTAGAGTTTTCAGTTTCCATCTTGTAACTCTCTCTGCATTTAAAGAAAAGTGGTATTTCTACCAATGCAGTAAATTTTTCGTTCATTATTGAACAGCGGTGGCTCTGTCCTCAACCTTTTCCGTGTCTGAAATTAGTGCTGAAACTAAAAATGGATGTGATATTCACACAGACATATAAACAATTCACTTCACACCACAGACATTATTATATGATATTGTTCCAGGAAAAATGCTGAGTTGAAATAATGTGTAGGAACTCTGATGAATTTTTTTTCTTCTTTTTCTTCATTACCCAATTATCAGCTGAGTAAACAATGTGTTTCCAGGCTCCAGATACATTTGATGGCACTGGAAGCACTTCTTGTTTATTCATTATATCTGAATTCAGTCAGATCCACCTGGGAAGAAAATCCCAAATAACTTTAGGGCAGTTACTTTTGAGTAATGATGCATAAGATTCTATTATTAAGCACTGTTCTCAATTGCCATCTCTGGCTTTCTTCTGCACTTCAGACTGGAATCCTACTTTATTTCCCTGGCATGTGCTGCCTCAGATTTATGCCTTTCAGCATTTTTTTTGGAAGAATAAATTTTATGATTTAAATCAACAAAATTCAATCACAAGTATCACTTGGAGCTGATACTGTACCATATATGAACTTCTGAAATTTTAAAACAAAGGGTTCCCCCCCCCACACACACATATAGACAATCCTTGATATACAACTGTTGATTTAATGACTGAAGTTACAGTGACACAGAAAAAAGTGACTTTTGACTGTTTTTCATACTTAGGACTGTTGAATCATTCCCCAAAGGTCATGTGATCAAAATTCAGTTGCTTAGCAACTAACTGATATTTATGACAGCTGCAGCATCCCGGGATCATGTGATCACCTTTTGAGATCACTCAGGATCATGTGACAAGCAAAGTCAATGGGGAAGCCAGATTCATTTAACAACCATGATTCTACCTTAACAACTATAGTGATTCATTTAACAACTGTGACAAGTAAAGTTGTAAAGTGGGGCAAAATTCACTTAACTCTCTCACTTAGCAATAGAAATTTTGGGCACAGATGTCAATATATATCTTACATTTATATTCTTTTGTCTCATATTTCAGTTCTTCCAGATTTTGGGAATGTCCAAATTTAGAAGTTAATAGTGACATTTTAATTCCCGGAAATATGTCTTAGAGAAATAGCAATAACACTTAGACTTATTATACTGCTTCACAGTGCTTTACAGCCTGCTCTAAGCTGTTTGTAGAGTCAGTATATTAACCCCAACAATCTGGGTCCTCCTTTCACTGACCTTGGAAGACTAGAAGGCTGAGTCAACCTTGAGCCAGTGGGATACAAACTGCTGAACTGCTGGCAGACGGCAGTCAGCAGAATTTGCCTGCAGTACTGCATTCTAACCACCGTGCCACCATGGCGCAGGCAGAAAAAGCTTAGATTCTATTTTTCTAGAGTAGAGTGAGAAATCAACAGTCTATTGCCTTGCACCTACCATCCCAACACCACACTGCCAAAATTCAGAAACAATGTAACTAATTTTTAACAGTGCAATTGTTGCTTTTGTATTTCTGAAAAATACAAACAGAAATGAAACTGGAAGGAGGTAAATTACTTTAATTTCTGCCCTCAAAAAATTGCTCCCATCTGACATCACATGGTTAAAATTCAAGCATCTCAGTCTATTTTGAGAAGATTGTAGTTTTTTCTGATTGGAAAGGGTTGTCTTTTTTTTTTTTAATAAAGTTTTATTTGGGTTTTCACACACACAAAATACAAGTAAAACATATTTTTTGAAAATAGAATGGTCCCGGGTTGAACTTCTTTATACAGACACAAAACTCAATTTCATGCTCCTTTTTGTGTTCTATTCCATATCTCATACTATTCTACATTTTCTGTATAGTTTTTCTCCTCTTTTAATTTTCTCAAATTTATTTTGATTATCTCATCTCAATTCAAATCATTATATTTATACTTTTGTCTGTTCTGTTTCAATTTTATATTATCTTTTCTCATTAAACAAATTTTCTCCTGTAGTTACTAATTGGAGTATGACACCTTTATATCTTTTAATTATATCCATTCAATTCCTATTTAAACTTCAATACATACCTTAAGGTTATGACCTTCACTATAATACATAATACATAACTTCCAATCGAATTCTGCTTGGTACATTCTTATAATACACACTATGTTCTTTTAAAAAAAAGGATTATAAATATATGTAATTATAAACCTTCATTCCATTCCAATTCAGTTCTATCATTAATATTCATTAAAGTCTTATCATCTTTAACATTTCTTTTCAATTAAATATCATACTTCCTTAAAGACACATGTAATCTCCATAATTAATTTTTCCCTTATTTCTCTTCACATGTTTTGTAAATCATTAAATATTCATTTTGTTACATTTATTTATTGACAAGCATTCCACTAAGTTACAATAACTATTTTATCAAACATTTTAATCATAAATTGTTTCATATTTTCTGAAATTATTTCTATTTCTAACATAACAATACTATCTTATGTACCTTTGCAGAATCCCTTTTTCCATTGGATTTTCACTATTATCTCTAAATAGGCCCTGTTTCTTATATTTTGTTTCTGTCCTTTATAACTTCTTTTCCTTTCTTTCTGCCCTCTCTTCTTCTTCCTCCCCTTTTTACCCCCGTCACTCTCCTTCTAATTTTCTCGTCTGCATTCCCCTCTTCTGTTGCTTTCTGATTTTATACTTATTTTTCACTCTATTCTTTTTTTGGGTTGTTTTTCCCAATCTTAAACTTTCCATTCTGTTTCCCCCCTTTCCTTTTTTTCCCCACCTAAGATTACTTGTTCATTAAAGATGGCTTCTTCTTTGTCCCAATCTTCTTGTTCTGCAGGCATTTCTTGTTGTTTCTCATAGTTCCAAATCTCCATTTCTAAGAACTGAAATACGAAGCCAAAAGAACCTCTCCCTTCTTGTGCATCTTCTTTTACTTTTTAAGTTCCATTTTCAGTTCTTCTAAAAGTGAAGCCATTTTAAACAGGTTTAAACAACCACCCAAATGATTTTAGTCATTCAAATGCAATAACCAAGAATCCAGAGATCACCAAGTAATCCAAATAGTCCCAAGCTATTTCTTCTTATTTCTTTTTATACTTTCTCTTCCTGGGGTTTTACTATTTTGTTGCGATGTTTCAGTTAAGATGTATCTTTTGGAAGTCTTGTTGAGATTTTGCTGTAAGTTCTTTTTAATTCCAGGCAGTCTCCTCCCTTCCAGATCCTGCCCTTTTATTCTTTTTCTCTCCTTTCCTGTTTTCAAAAGCTTTTAATTATCCAGAAATCTTTATTATCCCTTTGACTTTTTAATTTCAGCATTAAATGCCTATTAATGTCAAATTGGATTTTTTTCCAATTTCTTGCTTAAGTCTCTTAGCTGTCAGTATAGGAAGAGGAGAAAAAAAATCCTTTCCTTTTTCTCTCTCCTTCGCAGCTTAGAAATCTTCTTAGGGAACAATGTCATTGTTTTTTTTTTTAATAGTTTCAATTCCAGGGTACCTTATTTGTTGCTTTTGCTGTTTGAACCGGTTAACCAAAACTTTCTCTTCTTATCTTCCTCCTGCACATTCTTTTCCGATCGAGTTCTTCTTTGTGGTAGCCATTTCTGACCACCGCTACAACCGCCTTCGGGAAAGGGAGTAATAGCCAGCTGGGGAGGAGAGATGCAGCTCTCGTCAACCCTGCAGGCAGTCTCCCCCTTTTTCACCACCTCTACAGGGTAGCTTAGGCCCCAAACCAGCTGGCTCAGGGCACTCCAGCAGCGAGCACAGATTGAAACCACTCAGAGATGCGGTTTCGGTGTGTTGCCGAAGAAGCTCAAACCGGAAGTCCGGAAAGGGTTGTCTTTATGAGGCTTCATACTTCCACAATTAAGAAAACAAAAAGGGAAAGAGGCTTTACACTAATGTTATACGCCTTCCAAATATGTCGCCATTTGTCATAAACTTATTTATTTATTTGAATTTATTAGCTTTTGATAATATAATCTTTGGAGCCTTTAGGAGGTAGAAGATTGCAGCTTGGAAGCCACAATCATTTCCAGGCCAAAGAGGTTATTCAGAGAAGTATTTTCGTCAGCTGCCTCTCAATTATCTTTGATGTAGCTGCTAGGTTTTGAAATATAAGTCAATCCTTCTTGTGCTGGCTGGGAATTTTGTGAGATGAAGTCTTTACATATCTGGAGAGCATCAAGCCTAGCCTACCTTTAATTTTTTTATTGTATAATTCAACACTACTGCCACATCTGATGTTTAAGATCAGATTCAGTTAGTTTTATCCAGATTTATCAATGTAAGATGCCAACTTTAAAGTCCCCTTAGGCACTTCCATCTAGTTTCTGCTTCTCAACATTTCTTCAACAATGAAATGTTACATTAATCAAATATTTCCAGTATCCCCTTAACTCTTATTTATATTTTTCTTGTATATTTATTTGCAAATATAAATATTTTACCTTCCAATCTACATTCAAAGTCATTGGCTCTGACAGTTATAATTATGGAGCAGAAGTATGCAAATTCCATGTATTTTTGCATCTGAAAATATACACTGATTGAATCCAAATCTAACAGCAAGCTGATTTACATCCCTTCATTTTTAACTCAAAATTTATTCACTTTTAATTTAATCAAACCTTTCCAAAAAAGGCATTTTACACATTCATAATGGAACATCAAAAACTTTTTAATTAATGTATTTTCACTGAGCTCCATTTTTACTATTGCCTTTATATTTCGGTGGAGATGTGTTATGAAGAGGGCTAAAGGGTGTGGTGTGTTCAATTTAATAGGGATATATGGACCAGAACAACAATGCATTGTTTTTGCCAGGAAGACCTTCCAAATAACACTGTAGCTACAAATGCATAGGTTGCAAATGTTCTCTATGACAAGAGTTGCTACTTATACTAGATCCATAGCCATACCTGAGAAGAACACTGAAGTAGCAGAGAAAAACTGAATAACACAGACAGAAAGCAACTTCTCTGTTTTACTGTTTTAGCTCCCAATTCCTTCCATTTGGATATCCTTCTGTAACCCAGCCTACATTCCCAAATTCCAATTGCAATTGTTCCCCCAACCCCTTTGCCGGCAAAACCAGAAAAGGTCAATCTTCTTTTCTATTTTCTCTGCACAGTGATTTTGCTTTTCTGAAAAAATAAAATAAAAATATTCAGGGGGCTGGGTTGTGAAAACAGTTTCTATGCTAGGAAAGTTTGTAGGAAAATCAAAAAGAAAGGGAAAAATAATTTCAGTTTTGAAAAGAAATGTTTCTGGGTATTGAAGTTTCTGGGTACTGAGACATTTTAAATTTTAGTATTTTCCACCCAGAGGGCAATAAGTAACTCTGGGAGTGGGCATGAGATACACCTGATAGCAATTGTGTTTTGTTTTCAATGCCAGGGAAAGATGTTCTTAATTTTCTAGGCATTTAAATCAATATCAGCAATATGGTAAACTATTGCTGCTTAGAAACATTTTATTCCAGCTGCTGATTTTATTGTTTCAGTGTTATTTCATTTATTAAGTTTTTCTTGTATGTTTTAATTGTTCCAGAACATTTGTTTGCTTGCTTATTTATCAAATTTCTATGGCCATCCAGCTATCTAAAACAAAAAGTTGTGCAGCAAACAACATATAAACATCCATTTTTAAAAAGCCAAACAAAATCCATATTGACACATTCACACAATCAGAGTTCAAGTTAATTAACATCCTTGTATCAACGTCTAAGGGAAAGGGCTTATCTTCACAGCTCTCTGAAAGACCAGAAGAAAAGTTGCTGTCTATATATCTCATGTTTCATAAGGCAGATCATGGCTGTGAAAGCATGCTTCCTAAGGTCAACCAGGTGACATTGCTTCACCCAGAGGACCTGGGGATTCTGCCAAGCCTAGTGAGATGAGTAGAAACCAATAGTGATAGGTGGTCCTAAAACTAACCTGGCCTAAAGCCATAAAGAGCTAGAAGCCTTTTGATAGCCAATAGAACTCATATTGCAATTATTATCAGTGATTTTAATACTACTATCTGTATCACTGCAGTTTCTAGATGATCTTCAAAAGACATCTCATATAGGATATATTAAATAGTCCAAGTGGGAGATGACAAAAGATATGAATGACTATGAGCTGTACCTCCTGATCTGGAAATAAGTGCTACTGGCACACATAATGTGAAGGCTCTCCTGGCCATGGCTGCCATTTACTCCTTGAGTAGGAAGTGAGAGTCGAGGAGCACTCACAGATTACATGTTTTGGGGAATGTGACTCACATGCCCAATTAATGATAGAAAACTACTACATGCTGGGGGCTCTAAAAGTATAACTGTACAATCTAGTCAGGATTTATCCTTTTTACAGAAACTCCTATAGCCTCTAGAGAGGGAGAAAACATAAATAGTATCACTGTTGAGACCTGCAGGACAACCTGTAAAGATGCACAATGGAGTTATCATTCTATGCTGAAGAGTAACCTCACTCAGCAGTTTCATACAGAAGTTTTAAAAAAGTGGGAAGAGAATTGAATCCTAAAGTAGTGTAAGTAACTTAAATGTGATATGGATAAAAATTCAATGTTGCTACACTAGATAGATCGATCGATCGATCGATCAATAGATAGATAGATAGATAGATAGATAAATAGATAGATCGATCAGGGTTGGTATTCAAATGTTTTAACAACCAGTTCTGTGGGCATGGCTAGGTGGGTTTGGCTAGGTGGGTTTGGCAATGTGACTGGGTAGGCATGGCTTCTTTTTTTTTGGCAGCACAAACTCCCTGTTAAGCCTGGGTTCCCCAACCAGGGTTAGGGAGACAAGCTAAACAGAATGTGCAGCGTTAGTCAGATAGGCACACAGATAAATGAGTGAGCTAAGCTTGTATGTTTACAGTAAAAATAACAGATACGCTTGTGCTATCAAGAATATAGTTTATTCCATTATAAGTTCATGGCATAGTCAAATATCAGTCCAATAGTCATTTACCATGTAGTCAGTCCATTCAGGGATATTCAGTTAGCAAAGTCCATGTAGAATATCCTATGTCAGTTCACTTACAAATCAGTCCTTAGTTGTCTCTCCCGTTCGAGCAATGCAATCTTGATTCCAAGCAGTAATCAGGGATCATCAAAGCCAGAGTAAGCAAGCTGTAGACTTGCTACTTTTATATTGTTTTCATAACCACTCCCTTAATTGCTATTTCACAGTTAAAGCTGCAGACACTTTAACATACATTAACTATGATTCATAGTTATTATTTCACCTAAACCAGTTAGGGTAAACAATGTTATCCCTAACATTCTCCCCTTTTAGGTTAAATAATAACTATGAATCATTTACATCTTTAAATTATATTTTTCACAACTTTCTTTAAACTTAATTGCTCCTTGAGCTTTTGTAAATTGGTCTGCAATGTTTTCTTCTGTCATGCAGTATTCCAATTTAATTAATTCATTTTTCACTGATTCTCTTACATTTAAATATCTTAAGTCAGTATGTTTTGATCTAGTTTTTACAGCAATACTAGTAGCTAACTTTATAGCTGCTTGGTTATCCTCGTACACAATAATGGAATCTTTTACAGTTATACCCATGTCTAATAATAATTGTTTGTAGAAAATCAAGTCAGTGCATACTAATGACAGACATGAAAATTCAGCTTCCATCGTGGATAAGCTAATATGCTGTTGTCTGATTGACCTCCATCCTATTAGTGTCTTACCAAATAATATAGCCATCCCAGATGTTGATTTTCTAGTGTTTATATCAGTTGCAAAACTTGCATCTGCATAGGCACTAAGACTCAAATCACCCTTTGGTTCTATATACAATGCATGGTTCATTGTTCCTTTAAGATATCTTAATATTCTTTTTAAGGATTGCCAATGACATTGTTTTGGATCTGAATTAAAACGTGCCAGCTGATTTACACTATAAGCTATCTCTGGCCTTGACCAATTGCTTAAATATGATAAGCTACCAATCAAAGATTGATATATGGACTTATCAAATTTGGGACTTTGATCATTAGTTTGGCAAACTTCCTGACTCACTGGAGTCTTTGCCAGTTTACAAAGTTCCATTTTATACGTTTTAATTAATTGGCAAATTTTATCTTCTTGAGATATCTTAAAACCATTATTTGTTTTATTAATTGTCAATCCTAGATACCTTTTAATTTCACCTAAATGCTTTATTTTTATCTTTTTGGCTAATAATGATATAATCTCATTAGCTTCATTATTAGTCTTAGTTATCAAAGCAATATCTGTAAATAATAACAATAATGACACCGTTCCATTATTTTCTCTTTTAAACACACACGGATCTGCTAAACCAGATTTAAAACCTATATTGTTTAACTCTTTCACAATATATTGGTTCCACTCAAACCCAGATTGTTTCAACCCGTAAAGACTCTTTTTGAGTTTCCAACAATCATTACTATTTACTTTATTTTCTTTTATGCCAATTGGTTTTCTTAAATATATAGTGTGCTGCAATGGTGCATGTAGATAAGCAGTTTCTACATCTAAATGGTTAATGACATAGTTTTTCTTAGCTGCCCACACTAATGCTGCTCTTAAAGATGTAGCTTTAAGGCTTGGTGCAAAAACTTCATCATAATCAGATGCAGTTTGATTAAATCCTTGAGCTACTAACCTAGCTTTATGGGTAACAGTCCCATCATTTCCAGTTTTTACTTTAAATATCCATTTGCACCCAATGGATTTTTCTCCTGGAGGTAATTTGGCATCTTCATACACTTTCATTACCTTTAATGAATTTAGTTCTTTTTCCATTGCCTTTTGCCAATTCTCCTGATCCTTAGCAGGATACATCCTAAGTTCATCTACACTAGTTGGAACTTTAGTTACTTGGCAAACTATACTTGCTTGATACCTATCAGGTGGTCCAGTTACACGTGTAGTACGTCTAGGTATTATAGGACTTACAGGTGGATTTTCATTCATTAATTGTTCTTGATTATGTAACTCTTCCTGATTAACTATTTCCTCTTGTTCTGGTCCTATTTGCTCTTTGTGGACTTCTTCTTTAATTGGACTCTTTTTATAGCTAATCTGATCTTTCTGCCTTTTGTAGGGTTCAATAATTACTTCATTATTTAAATCTTGCTCTAATCTATTCCATCCTACATGTTCTAGGAATTTTGCACTAGCACTGGTGTAAACTCTAGATGTACCTGGTTCCCAGAATCTATAAGATCTATGATTAGATGTATATCCTACAAAAAATAATCTTTTAGCTCTATGCTGTCCTTTGTGTCTAAGTTGTGTAGGGATATGCACCCATGCTGGTGCTCCAAATGTGTGCATGTAACTTAAATCAGGTTTTGTACCATGCCACAGTGTGAATGGTAATTCACCTGTTGTTGAATTAACAACATTATTTAATATATGATTACCACACATTATTGCTTCTCCCCATAAATAGTCAGGTAATCCTGAATCAGACATCATAGTTCGTGCCATTGATTGTAATGTTTGGCCTCTTCTCTCTATAAAGGCATTATGTTGTGGCCTATATGGTGCAGACATTTTATGTTGAATACCTAACATTCTTAGTCTGTTCTGGAATTTATTATTTATAAATTCCGTACCATTATCTGTGATGAGAGTTACTAATTTCTTTTTAGTTTTTCTTTCCGCAAATCTTATCCAATTAAATAGATTTTTATATGTTTCAGTTTTGCTCTTCATCAAATATCAAAACCCATATCTAGAATAGTGGGCCATTATACTTAGTATGTGGCGAGCTCCTCCTACACTTGGTTTTTTCGGACCTATTAAATCAGCAAATACTACTTCTAATGGCTCTTTAGTAGTAAATCCATCAACTCTATTAGCCGGTATAACCCTACTCTTACTTTGATTACAGGCATTACATTGCAAATACTTATTACAAGATTTCAAACTTATTCCCTTAGATAATTCAACAGTTTTCTTAAGCATTTTAAAATTTAAATGCCCTAGCCTTCGATGTAAGAAGTGAATACATTCGTCATGAGGTTTCTTATTTTCATAAATTGTGTTAGCCACCTTTAAACCATCATCATTTAACACATATAATCCACCTCTTAAAGATGCAGTAATTCTCTTATCTTCTTTTTCAATGATGCAGTTATCTCCCCTAAATGTAACTACATATCCTAGTTTAACCAAAATTCTAACTGAAATTAAATTAAACTTAAGTTGTGGTACATATAACATTTTTACATTCTCTTTTATAAAAGAACAATATGCTATACCTTGACCTTTAGCTTTCAGTTTCCAGCCATTGGCTAACGATATCTGCTGTGTACTCTGGGACATATTAATAAAATTTTTGTTATCATTTGTTATATAATGGGATGCTCCACTGTCAACCACCCATAAATTATTTTTTACAGCTCCGTTAGTATACATGGCTAACTCTAAATTTTTATTTATTTTTTGATGATTTTTAGTATTCTGGCCAGCGTTCTGGCTCTTTGCCTTTTTACAAAATCTTGCCAAATGTCCTCTTCCTCCACAATTAAAACACATTTTAATTGTGTATGCAGTAGGAGATTCATTATCTTCTTTTTGAGGTTTCTCCCTCCTTAATTCATCTCTTTCAAGCCTTCTTCTGGCCTCTTCGATCAATCTGCCAGTTATATCAGTTAAAGTTAAATTTTCCTTTGGCAAAATTTCAAGTGAAGTTACGTAGTTATCATAACTTTCATCAAGGGAAGATAGAATTATGTAAACTTGGTGTAGTTCAGAGAATATAAGCTCTTTCTCGTGGAGTTCTTTAAAAATGCTTTGCATAGTTTTTAAATGACTCAGCATGTCACCATTTGTTTGGAGATGCGTCCTGAAAAGCTTCCGTGTTAGATTTATGTGAGCACCAATATTATCTCGAACATAAATCCTCTTCAGCTTCTGCCAACACCCAACAGCCGTTTTCTCTCCGTGGATATAAACAAGCTGTTGATCAGTTAAGGTTAACCCAATTATGCAAATGGCTTGTTGATTTTTATGCATAAATTCTTCTATCTTTAGTCTGTCTTCCTCATCCTCTGGATCCCATTCTTCTACGTTTGGTGGATTTTCAATTATGTTCCACAGACCTTCTCCTCGTAGAAGTAGACTACATTTTGTAGACCATGATACATAGTTTGTTCCATCCAGCTTGGATATAAGGGACAAACTATGTGGATTGACTTGTGCCATGTTTTCTTATATGGATATAAAAATATAATTAATAAAACACAGCTGTCTGTTTACTGTAATGTATAACAACACAAACTGTCACTTTTTACATAAATCTGTTTTATCCTATTTAAACTGACTTTGCAGCCTCTGGGCCCATAACCAGTGTTAAGCCTGGGTTCCTCAACCAGGGTTAGGGAGACAAGCTAAACAGAATGCGCAGCGTTAGTCAGATAGGCACACAGATAAATGAGTGAGCTAAGCTTGTATGTTTATTAACATACAATAAAAATAACAGATACGCTTGTGCTATCAAGAATATAGTTTATTCCATTATAAGTTCATGGCATAGTCAAATAACAGTCCAATAGTCATGTATCATAACAATTGGTTCTATAGAACCGATCCAAACCGGTAGAATCCTACCCCTGAGAGAGAAAGAGAGAGAGAGAGGGAGGGAGGGAGGGAGGGAAGGGGGAGGGAGGGAGAGAGAGAGAGAGGGAGAGAGAGAGAGAGAGATGGATAGACAGACAGATTGATAGACAGACAGACAGAAAAACAGACAAATAGATTGATATAGACAGACAGACAGACAGATACAAAGACAGAGATGGAGAGACAGACAAATCAATAAATGCTATTATGTGTTACCCTTAACTATGAAGGACAAGCAATAGGCTTTTTAGTGGGAAAGGGAAGTCACTTTGCACGTGCTATGAGATTTTTATTATATTTTTTTGACTGCTAGAAACATTTTTGCCATAATTTGTGGATCCTTCTTGTATATCCCCAAACATAGATACAAATATCCCATTTTTTTTTAACCACAACCCATTAATTTATTGTTTTGGACAGCAAACAAGATGAATTGTGGAGAACTGTGTGCTACTAATAACTTACAGTGTTCAATAGTTGTGAAAGTTTTATGTACCATACAATGACACCAAGAGTTTGCATCATGGTGTGGTTCACATCATACTTTCCTATTTAGACTTATGAAATGTACTCATTTTGCAACACTGTTTTAATAATATATTCTAGAGTCAATTCATATAGTCAGTATCTGATATTTCCAACTCTGTTATTCTATTCTGTTCTGTTCTGATCTGATCTGATCTGGGAAATGATTGTTGGAACCATTTCTGTTGGGAAATGTTTCCTGAACACCTCCTGTCTAAATTCATTGTTGTTTATTTTATTTTTTATTTTTGAATATGCCATTAAATAAAATCAGTGCAACTAAAGCCCCTGTCACACTGCACCAACAGATGGAAAGAGGATGTAAAATGGAGAAAAACACTTGCCATCCGTTGGTTAACGTGATGCTTCCGTTCTGTACTCACTGCCTCCGTTTTGCTTCCTCTATATCTGTCCAGCATCCATCTATTGACATTTCATCCGCTCAGAAGGTTTTGAGCTGCTCAAAACTTTTCAGCGGAAAATGTATCAAATGCGTCCGTTCTGCATCCGCCGGGCATACGGGGGACATCCGTTCTGCATCCGTTACGCATCCGCTATATCAGCTAGGCATCCGCTGCGCATCCGCACAACTTGTATCCATTCCAGCAGTAAACGGACGCAGGGAGGAAGCGGAACGGACGTGCAGCGTTAGTAACACAGACAGAGAAAGGATGAAAGCGGATGCAGCTCGCAAAGAAAGCATTTAAAATGGAAAAAACGTTCGCAGAGGGGACCTATCTCAGATATTAAGGATGTCTAGATGATGCCTAGAGGATGCAAAGGGACAGACAGTGGAAAACCTATATTGCCTATAAAAAGGGGGAGCAACTCACCTGGATCTCACTTTCAGACCAGCAGCCCAGCTGTGCAGACCTCTGCAGCCTTCATCTGCCTCTTCTCTTCCACAGCATCCAGTCATGTCCACCATGGATCAAAGCAAACTCCTTGCCACCATCGTTCTGCAACAGTGCGATGCCATCTACAAGCTCTGTGAACTCTACTACGGGAAGAAAAGGAGGCGGCCAAGAAGCATCTGGGTCCGAAGATTGATCGGGAGAAGAGCAGAGTACGGACTGTACAACAAGCTGATGGTGGAGCTCAGGAACGAAGACACTCGTGCATTCCAGAACTTCATGAGGATGCCTCCAGCCATGTTTGACGAAGTTGTGCAGTGGCTCAGACCCAGGTGGACCAAGCAGAGCACCAAATTCCGCCCCAGCCTGGACCCTGGGCTCAAGGTGGCACTGACTCTGCACCACCTGGCCTCAGGGACCACCTACAGGAGCATGTAGTACGGCTGGAGGGTGCCACACAACACCATCACCATTGTGGTCAGAGAAGTGGTCATCATCGAAGAATACATGGAGGAGTTCCTCCAGTGCCCCTCCACTGAAGAAGGATGGAAGAAAGTTGCAGAGCAGTGGTATCAGAAGTGGAACTTCCCCCACACCGTTGGAGCCATAGATGGGAAGAACGTGGCCTGCTAAGCTCCAGCCAAGTCGGGGTCCACTTATTTCAACAACAAGGGCTTCTTCAGCATCGTCCTCTTCTCCATGGTCGATGCTGACTACAAGTTCATGTACATCGATGCTTCAGGCAGCGGCTCATGTTCAGATGCCCAGGTATATAACGCCAGTGACCTCAAGGAGGGGCTGGAATGCAACCTCATCATGGGCTTCCCAGATCCAGACCCCCTGCCCAACGATACGCAAGATGTGCCCTACTTCAACGTGGGGGATGACGCCTTCTCCCTCACAACCTACCTCATGAAGCCCTACACTTCCAGATGCCTCACCCGTGAAGAGAGGATCTTCAACTACAGGCTGTCCAGGGCAAGGCGGGTGGTGGAGAACGCCTTTGGTATCCTGGCCAACAGGTTCCAGGCACTTCTCACCACGATGCAGCATCATCCAGAGACCGTGAGGAGGATCCTGGAAGCTTGCCGCATCCTGCACAATCTCATGCGCACCCAATACCCATTCTTGCAGAACAGGACCTCCAGCAAGGCAATGGGGACATGGAGCCTGGGGAATGGAGGCAAAGGCGAAACCTGATAGACACTGAGGATGTGCAAGGCCCCAACAGAGCCTCACGTGAAGGGAAGAAGCAGCGCAACCTCCTGAAACACTGGTGCAACTCCCCAGCTGGAGCAATGGAGTGGCAAGACAGGATGATAAATGATTAATGGATGCTTCCTTCAGCCTGTCTCATCACACTGATGAGATTGGGCCATGTATGTTGGGTGGGCCTACAATGAAAAGGTCGTTTAATAAAGAGTTGTTTTTGTGTTGACATGTGTGGATGAATGATAACATTATTATTGATAATAAAGGGCCAAAGGTGTGGCACCTGGGAGGGTGGACCATATAGTCCCACTATGCTTGCACTGGAGGTTTATCTATCCCCACTCCTATCTCAACCCATCCCACAGCTATCTTAACCCATCCCAAAGGTATCCCTGCCCATCCCACAGCTATTACCCATCCCAAAGGTATCCCTGCACACCCCATTGCTATCCTTACCCATCCCAAAGGTATCCCTGCCCATCCCACTGCTATCCTTACCCATTCCACAAGCATGCAAAGGCTTAAACCATTTCTAAAAGTTTCCACCAAGACTTTATTAAAATAAATAAATGAAGCAAGTGTGTGAATCAAAGATAATCTTTATTAATAACAAGCTGTAAAAGAAAAATGACCCAAGTCAAGTGTCCAAATAAAGTCTACAGGTAGCCACCCAATTTCTGGCACTCTTCTTGGTCACTCGGAGGTGTGCCCAGTCTCAGGGGTGATGGGTCCAGGTGCTGTGGAGGTGGCTGGGGCTGGAGTGCTGGTCTGAAGCCCCACTGGGGTGTCTGGCCCTGAGAGGACAACAGGTGACGGTGTGTTGAGGAAGCTCTCGGACAGCTGGCTCAGCCCCGTGATGTTGAGAGCTCCTTCCTCCATGCCATGGGGTGTCAGCCCCAGTATTGAGGATAGATGTACTGAGGCCGGGCTTGGCTGTGGAGTGGAGGAGGGAGCAGTGTAGTGGGGCTGTCTGGTCTGCAGCTGGGTGAGGACTGGCGTGGGTGGCATCTGTGGTATGGGTGGCATCGGTGGCGTCGGTGGCATCAGTGTCGTGGGTGGCATCAGTGGCATCAGTGGAACCAGTGGCAATGGTGTCATCCGATGCCTCTGTGCCTGGACTGGGAAGGGCTGCTGCCTGTGCTGCTGGACCTCCTGGTAGCCATAGCTCTGGTAGGTGAGGGCCTGTGGAAAGCCTTGGAATGGGAGGGATATCACCTGGGGTGGAGGAGCAGACCTGGACTGGGTGGGAGCAGGTTCCTCTGGGTCTGGAGGGTTGTGAAGCAGCTCGGTGATCCGGTCCTTCACCACCTGGTACTGGGGTTCCGCCATGTCCATGAGGGTCTGGTTCACATAGGTGAGGAAGGGCTTGTGGTTGGAGGATGAGGAGTCAGTGTGGACCAGCTGAGAGAGGAGATCTATGCTGCTCCGGATGATGTCCCTGATCTCCAGCAGGACAGTGTGGCTCTGCCACTCCTGTCTGGGTCTCTGCCTTTCTGTGGAGGTGCAGCTGGGGGTGGATGCGGGTAGGGCTGTGGTGGACGTGCCGTCTCCTTTCTCCCACTACACCAGGGAGTCCTCCACGCGCTCCACCATGGTTAAAACAGCTGTCCGCAGGTTCTCTGCCGTGGGACGCTCCACAGAAATCTGCCTGGACACAGGAGCTGACTCTCAGCCAGAAGAGGACTGGCTCTCAGCAGGCTGCCGGAGAGAGAGGGTCGTGAGAGGGGCTGCTGCTGCTCCTCGGTGGTGGATCTCACCCTCCAGGAAGCAGCACCTGGCTATGACGTAGGTCTCTCTGTCCATCAGCTTAACCGTGGCCTGGCCAGATTTCTTCAGGTGCAGCTTCCCGTACCAGGTGTGCATGTGCTTCCACCAGCCGATGAGCACATCCGATGTGTAGCCCAGACTCTCCGCCTTCTCTCTCCAAGCAGCCTGCTTCCTTTTGGTGTCCCTGTAGAGCCGGTGTCCCTTCCGCCACAGATAGTCATTCTCTCTCAGCCACTCCAGCACCTCATCCTCGTGTTCCTCCTCAATGGAGTATTGCCTCCTCTCCCGTTCCCGCGTCTGTCTCTTCCTCCCTCTGGCAGGGCCTTCTGGGCCCTCATCAGAGGGGCTTCCAGGTTGTAGGGGCTGCTCCTCCACACCACCAGCAGCAGCATCACCAGCAGAATCATAATCATCATCATCATCAGCAGCAGCAGCACCAGCAGGATCATAATCATCATCAGCAGCAGCAGCACCAGCAGCAGCACCAGCACCAGCAGGACCAGGATCATCATCAGCAGAGTAAGCACCAGGAGCCCCAGCAGGATCAGGAGCACGAGCACGAGCAGGACCAGGAGCACGAGCAGGACCAGCAGGACCAGCAGGACAAGGAGCAGCTTCAGCAGAGTAAGCACCAGCAGAAGCACCACCGCCTGGAGCAGCATCAGCAGAGTAAGCACCAGCAGAAGCACCACCGCCAGAAGCAGCTTCAGCAGAGTAAGCACCAGCAGAAGCACCACCGCCAGAAGCAGTTTCAGCAGAGTAAGCACCAGCAGAAGCACCACCACCAGGAGCAGCATCAGCAGCTCCTCCAGAAGCAGAAGCAGCAGAAGCCCCAGCTGCAGAAGAGTGAGCCCGTGCTACAGAAGCAGAGTGAGGGCCAGGGGATGGGAGGGTGTCCCGTCCCTCTTGCCAGGGCTGGCAGCAGATGGCTGAGGCTTTCTCTTCTTCCCCATGGTTGTGGTGTTGCTGGCTGGCAGGGAGGCTGGCAGGGAGGCTGGCAGGCAGGCGGGCAGTCAACAAGGCAGGCAGGCTGGCACCAAGGCTGGCACCAAGGCTGGCAAGCAGGCAGGCACCAAGGCTGGCAGACAGCAAGGCTGGCAGGGAGGCAGACAGGCAGGCTGGAGGGCTGTGTCTGGATGCAGGTCTTTCCTCTGAATGGTGACCTGCTTCCGAGCTGCTTCCCTTTATATCCGCAGGGCTGACGCAATAAATCCCCCCGCATGCGCAGTGAACGCTAGGCACCCGCTAGGCTTCCCCTGTTTATCCGCTAGGCTTCCGCTCTGCATCCGCTTCATCTGCTGTGCATCCGCTGTGCATCCGCTTCATCCGCTCAGCGTCTGCTCTGCATCCACTCTTTCCGTTCTGTGTCCGCTTTGCTGAGGTCCCCCGGAAGCCTAGCGGATGTGCCATCCACTCTCATCTGCTCCCATCCGCTAGGCTTCCGCTCTGCATCCGTTTTCCATCCGCTCTGCGTCCTCCCCCCGTCCGTTCCTTTCCGTGTTATCCGCTCTGGTTATGCAAATTTTTGCCCCTTTTGAGAGCGGATAACAACGGATGGAACATTTTGCTCGTCCGCTGTGTCCTTTTTACAAACGTTTTGCATCCGTTGGGCAGTGTGACAGGGCTTTAAGGACAGTGGGTGTCTTTGTATCAGTATGATATTAAAATATTTTATATAAAAGAAATAAGATAAATTGCCTTCATCTAGAAAAAAATATCTTGACAATTTTACAATAATGCAAGTATGTTCTGCTATTCCTCTGATTACTGTTCTATTGACAATCTGTACTGGGCAACATTAAAGTTCATTAGCACCAGTATTTATTCAGGAGACAGGCATATTGATATTGTAATCAGAGCTGTCTTATACATCCCTAAACAATAATTAGGTTTAAGAAAGAAAAGACAAATACGCAGGCAGTGGTCAAAAGATCAAAGTGTTTACCACAAAGAAGAAGCTTTTATGATTACCAAAATATTACCTTGAACACGTTGCACACCTTTAAAACAACTTACCATAGTCCCTTGAAATATGGAATTCTTTCATGTTTCATAAACCCCATAATCAAAATAATTATTCTCAATATTATTTTCTCATTTCCTCCTAACTTATTTTTTAATTAACTTTAATTTTTTCTTTTGAATATAACTAGTGGCAAATACAGCTTCAAAGACAATGGCACAATTCATACAGTCTCTTCTACTGTTGAAAAATAAAAGTATTACTACTTTTAAAAAGTAGTTCTGCAGCCTAAGTTATATCAATTGATGAAGACTATGGGTTTGATGATAAATAAAGACATATATCTTTTTAAAAAATAATATATATATGAGTTTGCAATAAATTGAATGAGTGTATATATATTTATACGTGCATATAAGAAATTCAGTCCTACATGTCTTTTATGATAACAGGTCGCAAAATGATGTCAGAGAAGGGACAGTCTTTATAAAATAAGGAAGGAACTTTCTACTCATGTAATGTAATTTAATTTTAATATCTATGTACATTACAATCTGCTGCCCATTTAATAAGTTTCTTATTTAATCAAAGAGGGCTTGAATACATTGACCTCATCTTTTAATCAATACTATCATTATAAAAACATCATGAAACATTTTCTCAGAATCTTCTGATATGCATCCACACAAGTGATGCATGAAGGCACCTCATGTTCATATATAGACATATGCTCCTTGTATTCATGTGAAGATAAACAGTAGGCTTGCTTGCCTAAATGTACAAAGCATCTTCAAGTGTCTACTATATGTGCAAATGTAGACATGACTACATTTTCATAGTATGCCCATTCACGGACACACACAAAGGAAATGGGAATGCACTTATACATTTTACCCACATGTGTACATATGTTAGGTAACCTATAAGGAGCACAATTTATTTACATATGCAGTATGCATATGCAAAGTATGAAAAAATAACTTTGCAGTGGGGAACAAAAGGATCATCTCAGTCACCCTCTATACTTGCCTAGCATTACATTAGGATCTGTCCACCTGCCTGCAATGTATTAACTGCCTGTCTTTCCAGGTCTCTTCCTCTCTTTTCTAGATGTATCAAAGAATTTTCATTGTCATGCAAACTCAATGCATGGGAAATCTGTTGATAGCTCCAAGCATTTTTCAGAAGCTTAAATGTCATTTTTAATCACATTCCCCATTGATTATTTTTACTGCACTTCTGCCTTAAAGTTTCTCGTTCCATAGCTTGTACACAGATCATTTCCTGGTTCTTCTTTTTCTGAGTATTTTCTGCTTCAATTACATATGTGACAGCATGTCTCTTATTCAGAAGAGATAATTTTAGCAACTTTAAAATCAACTGTGTTTCCAGTTTTTCATCTTCTAATTATTCTACCAATTATTAAGATGTTGCAAATAGAGCTATGAAAATCATTATTACCTGATATGATTTTAATATGGGCATGGATTCTTCTCCATTGGGCTCAGATAATCCTTGACTTTGTAGCAGGTTCCTCACTGTTTCTTCCATTCTAGAAAGAGAAGAAGAAAAGAGATATTAATGCAAGCACTTAAGCTATAACACATATCATTATACAAGCACAATTTAAAATATTTCTTAATAACTATGCTAAAAAGAATATTTCATGTTTATTTATATACAGGCAAATAAATATCACCAAGAAATAATTCAATATAGCTTTATTGTCTATGCTTACTAAACCGAACTTAAGACTTCTCTAGACTTACAAAAAAAGATTCTAGCAATAAGAGAAAATCTGAAAAACATGTGATTTGAATACAAGTTAAAGCCTAATTTATTAAACCCTCATTTAATGGAGTTCAGATATAAATTTTCACCTGGACATTTTGCAAATTAATGGGCTATTCATACAAATTAAGCTGTTTGTTCAGTAGTGTATTTTGGCATTCAATATAATTTTCTACAAATTTTCTACATTTTGACAAAGAGCTAAGGACCTCAGAACTATCTTACTTGATTTGACTAAAGACCATTTATTCTACCATTGTATTTAAAGAAAGATGAACCTAGGAACTCACAAGCAGGATAAAAAAGCAAACCATTTTATGTTCCTAATATATTCTTTGGAATTACACAAAAGAGTCCATCAATCCAATCGGGATTCATTACAGTTTTTTTTTCCTTTTCATTATAATAACAGAGTTTATTTAGTCTTTTATAGTAAGGTCAGCTTTTATGCTGTTTCCTAGGGCAGCTTTCCAAGAAATTCATTCTATTCAGATGTCAAGTTATACTTGTTAGTTTTGTTATGGTTACTGATTTGATATGCCTGCTTTCCATTTATCAAGAGGTCCTTAGCACAGTCATTCCCAATTGTCAACAAACTATCAAGTATAATAAAGTTCAACCAAAACAGGTCTTTTTTTTTTTTTGCATCAGATTAGAATAACTTCATTTTATACACTGACCTTAATCTTTCTTCAATTTTTTTTTCCTGTGAACCTGTGACTTCACAAACTTGCCTTAAATATACTTTCAAGGTTAAATCTCCAGCACACTGAAATGGATCAAAAAAAAAAAAAATAGCAACAGCTACCACCATCTTGCCCAAGTGGTAGATGAGCTGTCCTCAGGGGTGGGATTCAACCAGTGTTACTACCGGTTTGGTAACTATGTTTTGCTGTGCGCACGTGTAAAAAAAAATCAGCTGTGCCGCCCGGACAGCTGAAAAGCGCTGCACACAGATGTGCAGCATTTGAAAAGCCACTTTTTTCTTTCTTTTTCAACCTCAGCTGTGCTGCACAAAGCAGCTGAGGTTGAAAAAGCAGGAAATAAAGGACAGGTAAGAGCCCAGGCAGACAGGTGAGCCAAACAGCAGCAAACACAAAACCGGTTTGGTGTCTGTTGCTCTTCAGAGCTACCAGCACTATAGAGCCAGGCAGAACCGATAGCATCCCACCACTGGCTGTCCTGCTGAGTCACCATTTATATGAATCAATACATTCATATGTGTGTGAATCAGTAAGTCACAGAGATGGTAGCAGCTATAAAACAAGAAAAATGGTACTGACATTGGGGAAATCTCAGCATAATAATCATTAAGTAACAATTACTTCACAGAAAAGATGTCTCTATACAAGTAAAAACCAGCAAGTGGTCATACACATTACTAAAATGAATATATACCAACACTCACATCAATCATGAAAATAGGCCTAACCCTTCCTTTCCCTTTATTTCCAGTAATCTAAACTAGAAGCAGGATTTAGTTCTCTAAAAGAAAATATTTGAATTTGAATCAAATACTCAAAACACATTCATATACAAAAACACATATTGATGTACTAGTTCAGGTGTTTAACTCTCAGAAGAGTGCATCATATATATATATGTATTTATTTTAAACATATATGTAGCACCCATCTTTCTGAGTGACCCCTAATTTAAGATTAAAAAATATATGAAATCACATTAGAGCTATAAAATTCAACAGATATTAAACAAACCAACTAACAGCTGCCACCAAATAATGTTTAATTATCTACTCTTCTCCCAATACTTGGCGGGGGGGGGGGGGAGATGTTCAATGCCTCCTTACAGAAGGCTAAAAGGGTAGAGACCTGCTGATCTTCAGGGGGCAGTGGTTCCAGAGGGCAGGAGCTGCCATGGAAAAGGCACCCTTCCGAGCTCCCATCAGCTCCCATCAGCACTAATTAGGGGAATGAACTAGGACTGTGCCCACCCTATCTGACTTGGTAGGATGGCAGATGTCCTCCGGGAAAGGTGGTCTTGCAAACAACCTGGCATTGTGTCATATAAGGGCTTTAAAGGTGAAGACCAGCACCTGGAATTGCACCTAGAAAGAAGCTGGAAGTCAGTGCAGCTCACACAGTGAGTTGTGTGAAAAAAAAGTGCCCCCATTACTGTGCGTCATACGGCATTTTGGATCAGCTGAAGTTTCCGAGTGATCTTCAAAAGCAGCCTTTTGGTCAGTGGAAAAATATGATGGCTTTACATTTTTTTAAAAAACAATTTTCTACTGTATCTATTCAAGCTGGCCTGTTTCTTTAGTTTCTTTGCAGAGGTGGCACTTGCTGTCTGATTCTGTCTTCTCAATTCTGGCTTTGTATACATTTGTTTTTAAGGCTGGGTCTTGTGCAGCCAGAATTAGCCCCTTTGTCTCTTTCTTCAAATTTCCTGCTCTTATATATTCCCACGCCTTATTATGTCTTATTGTTGTGGTGGTTATGGTAATTTGTCGCAGTCATGTTTAGATTGAAATTGGCATTTTTATCTACCTAACAAGTTCTTCCCAAGAACCTGGAATAGGTAGATGTTCTTGTTTGAAGGTGTTATATTGTTATTTCTAGAAGGTATGAAATCTGAGAGTTTACAGAATCATTTCCCTAATTAGTTAAAATCAAGGTAGATTTTCCAATAACCATATTCACACAGCCAAAGTCAAGAGGTTGGGGACATGTATCTGATAACACATCTGACCTAAATCTCTATGTTACACCAATGAATAATATTTCAGCAATGCCTTTACTTCACATAAACCACAAAATAGCCAGGTAGTGAATGGCTAACATTTGTGAAATAGAGCTATAAGTAACAAATGAGGAAAAGCCAGCTAATCACAAATGTTATTTTCTTCCTTGATTAAAGAAATGTAATTTTAATTGTTTTTATATTTTGTATAATAGGTAAACAGAGTGTAGATTACTACAAAAAAAGGTATGGCAATTTAACCTTTCACTGATTAAGCACCAATTATTACTCGCAAACAGTTGTATATTTTCGAAGCATGCAGTAATGTGAACAATTATAATTTTCTAATCAAGCAACTAAGATATGGTCAAATTAAAAATGTATACAAGGTAATCAGCTTGAAACATTTTAATGAGTTCTCCTCCTTCTTGTACTAAATCAGCTGAAAGAAAACATTTTTACTACATTAGTAAAGAATAGAAGTCCATCAGTGATCATCCGTGTGCCACATGCATGTGCTTTCCATTGGCCCCAAAAGATTTTAAATTCTAAATGCACAGTTGAAGAAGTAATCAAGAACACAGTTTACTCAGTCTACTTGATGGCCCTTTGGAGGAGAGGAGTCAAGATCATTACTCAAACATTTTGAAGTGATCCGATTATTATTTTAGCTGCTTCTTTAACTGGGATTTAGATGAATTAAAGGCCCTGTCACACTGCCCAACGGATGCAAAACGGACACAACGGATGAGCAAAATGTTCCATCCGTTGTTATCCGCTCTCAAAAGGGGCAAAAATTTGCATAACCGGAGCAGATAACATGGACACGAGGAGGACGCAGAGCGGATGGAAAGCGGATGCGGAACGGAAGCCCAGCGGATGGAAGCGGATGGAAGTGGATGGCACATCCACTAGGCTTCCGGGGGGCCTCAGCAAAGCGGACGTGGAACGGATGAAGCGGATGCACAGCGGATGAAGCGGATGCAGAGCGGAAGCCTAGCGGATGCAGAGCGGAAGCCTAACGGATGCCTGGCGTTAATTGCGCATGCGGGGGGGATGCATTGCGTAAGCCACACGGATATAAAGGGAAGCAGCTCGCACGTGGCCAGCATTTGGAGGAAAGACCTGCTGCAGGATACATTGCAGGATACCCTGCCTGCATGCCTGCCTGCCAGCCTTCCTGCCAGCCTGCCTCCAAGCCTCCTGGCCAGCCTCCCTGCCAGCCTTGCTCTCTGCCTGCCTGCCAGCCTTGCTGCCAGCCTGCCTTCCAGCCTCCCTGCCAGCCAGTCTGCCTGCCAGCCTTGGTGCCTGTCTGCCTGCCTGCCTTCCTGCCAGGCTTCCTGCCACCCTTCCTGCCAGCCTTCCTGCAAGCCTTGGTGCCTACCAGCCTCCCTGCCAGCCTCCCTGCCAGCCAGCAACCCCACAATCATGGGGAAGAAGCAAAAGTCTCAGCAACCTGCCGCCATCCCTGCCAAGAGGCACAGGGCCACCCTCCCACCCCCTGTCCCTGACTCTGCTTCTGCTGGGGCTTCTGCTGCTTGGGCTCACTCTTCTGGTGCTGGAGCTTCTGCTGAAGCTGCTCCTGGCGGTGGTGCTTCTGCTGCTGCATACTCTACTGAAGCTGCTCCTGGCGGTGGTGCTTCTGCTGCTGCGTACTCTGCTGAAGCTGCTCCTGGTCCTGCTGGTCCTGCTCGTACTCCTGGACTTGCTCGTACTGCTCGTACTGCTCGTGCTCCTGGTCTTGCTCGTCCTGCTCATCCTGCTGGTGCTCCTGGTCCTGCTTGTGCTCCTGGTCCTGCTGGTGCTGCTGCTGCTGCTGCTGGGGCTGCTGGGGCTCCTGGTGCATACTTTGCTGCTGATGATCCTGGTCCTGCTGATCCTGCTGCTGCTGCTGCTGCTGCTGCTGCTGATGATGATGATGATCCTGCTGCTGCTGATGATGATGACTTTGATCCTGCTGGTGATGATGATGATTATGATGATGATGATGATCCTGCTGGTGCTGCAGCTGCTGGTGGTGTGGAGGAGCAGCCCCTACCACCTGGGAGACCCTCTGATGAGGGCCCATCTGGTCCTGCCAAAGGGAGGAAGAGGAAGTATGCGGGGACGGGAGAGGAGGCAATACTTCATCGAGGAGGAACACGAGGATGAAGTGCTGGAGTGGCTGAGAGAGAATGACTATCTGTGGCGGAAGGGAGCCTGCTGTACAGGGACACCAAAAGGAAGCAGGCTGCTTGGAGAGAGAAGGCGGAGAGTATGGGTTACACTTCGGAGGTGCTCCTCGGCTGGTGGAAGCACATGCACACTGGTACGGGAAGCTGCACCTGAAGAAATCTGGCCAGGCCACGGTTAAGCTGACGGACAGAGAGACCTATGTCATGGCCAGGTGCAGCTTCCTGGAGGGTGAGATCCGCCACCGAGGAGCACCAGCAGCCCCTCTCACAACCCTCTCTCTCCGGCAGCCTGCTGAGAGCCAGTCCTCTTCCAGCCAAGAGTCAGTCCCTGTCTCCAGGCAGGTTTCTGTGGAGCGTGCCAGGGCGGAGAACCCGCGGACAGCTGTTGTAACCATGGTGGAGCGCGTGGAGGACTCTCTGGTGCGGTGGGAGAAAGGAGACATCGAGTCCACCACAATCGTAGCCGCATCTACCCCCCCAGCTCCGCCTCCACAGAAAGGCAGAGACCCAGACAGAGGGAGGGGCAGAGCCACACTGTCCTGCTGGAGATCAGGGACACCATCCGCACCAGTATAGATCTCCTCTCTCAGCTGGTCAGCACCGACTCCTCCTCCTCCAACCGCAAGCCCTTCCTCACCAATGTCAACCAGACCCTCAAGAACATGGAGGAACCCCAGTACCAGGTGGTGAAGGACCGGATCACCGAGTTGCTTCACAACCCTCCAGATCCAGAGGAACCTGAGCCCACCCAGTCCAGGTCTGCTCCTCCACCTCCACCACAGGTGATGTCCCTCCCATTCCAAGGCTTCCCACAGCCCCTCACCTACCAGGGCTACGGCTACCAGGAGGTCCAGCAGCACAGGAAGCAGCCCTTCCAAGTCCAGGCACAGAGTCATCGGACAACACCATTGCCACCGATGCCACCCACGACAATGATGCCAAGGACGACAGCGATGCCACCCACGCCAGTCCTCACCCAGCTGCAGACCAGACATCCCCACTACACTACTCCTTCCTCCACCCCACAGCCAAGCCCGGCCTCAGTACATCTCTCATCAGTACTGGGGCTGACACCCCATGGCAAGGAGGAAGGACCTCTCAGCATTGTGGGTCTGAGCCAGCTGTCTGAGAGCTTCCTCAACACACCGTCCCCTGTTGTCCTCTCAGGGCCAGGCACCCCAATGAAGATACAGACCAGCACTCCAGCACCACCCACCTCCACAGCACCTGGACCCTTCACCCCTGAGACTGGGCACACCTCCGAGTGACCAATAAGAGTGCCAGAGACTGGGTAGCTGGCTACCTGTGGACTTTATTTGGACACTTGACTTGGGTCATTTTTTTTTTTTACAGCTTGTTGTTCAATAAAGTTTATCTTTGATTCACACACTTGCTTCATTTCTTTTTTTTAATAAAGTCTTGGTGGAAACTTTTAGAATTGGTTTAAGCCTTTGCATGCTTGTGGGATGGGTTAAGATAGCAGTGGGATGGGCAGGGATACCTTTGAGATGGGTAATAGCTGTGGGATAGATAAACCTCCAGTGCAAGCATAGTGGGACTGTATGGTCCACTCTCCCTGGTGCCACACCTATGGCCCTTTATTATCAATAATAATGTAATAATCATCCACACATGTCAACACAAACACAACTCTTTATTAAACGCCCTGTTCATTGTAGGCCCACCCAACATACATGGCCCAATCTCATCCGTGTGATGAGACAGGCTGAAGGAAGCACCCATTAATCATCTATCATCCTGTCTTGCCACTCCACCGCTCCAGCTGGGGAGTTGCACCAGTGTCTCAGGAGGTTGCGCTGCTTCTTCCCTTCATGTGAGGCTCTGTTGGGGCCTTGCACATCCTGAGTGTCTATCAGGTTTCGCCCTTGCCTCCATTCCCCAGGCTCCATGTCCCCATTGCCTTGTTGGAGGTCCACAAGCCTGTTCTGCAAGACCGGGTAGCGGGTGCGCATGAGATTGTGCAGGATGCAGCAAGCTTCCACGATCCTCCTCATGGTCTCTGGGCGATGCTGCATGGTGGTGAGAAGTACCTGGAACCTGTTTGGCCAGGATGCCAAAGGCATTCTCCACCACACGCTTTGCCCTGGACAGCCTGTAGTTGAAGATCCTCTCTTCACGGGTGAGGAGTCTGGAAGTGTAGGACTTCATGAGGTAGATTCTGAGGGAGAAGGCATCATCCCCCACGATGAAGTAGGGCACATCTTGCGTGTCGTTGGGCAGGGGGTCTGGATCTGGGAAGCCCATGATGAGGTTGCGTTCCAGCCCCTCCTTGAGGTCACTGGCGTTGTATATCTGGGCATCTGAACATGAGCCGCTGCCTGAAGCATCAATGTACATGAACTTGTAGTCAGCATCGACCATGGCAAAGAGGACGATGCTGAAGAAGCCCTTGTTGTTGAAATAAGTGGAGCCCGACTTGGATGGTGCTTTGCAGGCCACGTGCTTGCCATCTATGGCTCCAACGGTGTGGGGGAAGTTCCACCTCTGATACCACTGCTGTGCAACTTTCTTCCATCCTTCATCAGTGGAGGGGCACTGGAGGAGCTCCTGCAGGTATTCTTCGATGATGGCCTACACCACTTCTCTGACCACAATGCTGATGGTGTTGTGTGGCACCCTCCAGCCGTACTGCATGCTCCTGTAGGTGGTCCCTGAGGCCAGGTGGCGCAGAGTGAGTGCCACCTTGAGCCCAGGTTCCAGGCTGGGCCGGAAATTGGTGTTTGCCTTGGTCAACTTGGATGTCAGCCGTTGCACAACTTCATCAAACATGGCTGGAGGCATCCTCATGAAGTTCTGGAATGCACGAGTGTCTTCGTTCCTGAGCTCCACCATCAGCTTGTTGTACAGTCCGTACTCTGCTCTTCTCCCGATCCATCTTCGGACCCAGACGCTTCTTGGCCACCTCCTTTTCTTCCCGTAGTAGAGTTCAGAGAGCCTGTAGATGGCTTTGCACTGTTGCAGAAGGGTGGTGGCTGTCAAAAGGACTGTGTTACGATCCACGGTTGACATGACTGGATGCTGTGGAAGAGGAAGAGTCAGATGAAGGCTGCAGAGGTCTGCACAGCTGGGCTGCTGGGCTGAAAGTGAGATGCAGACGAGTTGCTCCCCCTTTTTATAGGCATTATAGGTGTCCCTTTGCATCCACTAGGCATCCTCTAGGCTTCCTCTAGGCATACTCTAGACATCCTTAATATCCGAGATAGGTCCCCTTTGCGAACGTTTTTTCCATTTTAAACGCTTTGTTTCCGTGCTGCATCCGTTCTGCATCCGTTCTGCATCCGTTCTGCATCCGTTCTGTGTCCGTTCTGCTTCCTCCCTGCGTCCGAGCGGATGCGAGTTGCGCGGATGTGGAACGGAAGCCTAGCGGATATAGCGGATGCGTAATGGATGCAGAACGGATGCGTAGCGGATGCCTAGCGGATGCAGAACCGTCGAATTGGATACATTTTCCGCGCAAAAGTTTTGAGCAGCTCAAAACTTTCTGAGAGGATGAAACGGATGCTGGACGGATAGAGAGGAAGCAAAACGGAGGCAGTGAGTACATCGCATTTTCCAATGGATGGCAAGCTTTTTTGTCCGTTTTACATCCTCTTTGCATCCGTTGGTGCAGTGTGACAGGGGCTTTAATTATTTCAATCACTAATTTATTGTATCTTATTAGTTGAAATATTTGAAATATTTAGGTTGAAATATTTAGGTTATTTGTGAAACACTATTCTAAGGAGACAAAGGTGTCATATTAACTGAAATAATAAAAATCAATAATGAATGACATGATTCTTTTGACAACTCTTCCATCACTCAAAATTAAGACTAAGGTAGTAAAAGTATAACCAAAATAAATTTTGTTATAATGATTAAATTCACTCTAGAACACAGCATTAGCATTAACATCAATTATAAAAGTCTGGATGTCAAAATAAAGGATATTGAAAGTAATGGGAGTTGTGAAGATGGTTTGGGTATTTGCTCAAAAAATTATCTGTTGCAACAAAATTATTTTTAAAAAAATATTTCAATTATGTATTTTTAAATGCTTATATTGGGCACAATAATAATGGAAACATCAATTGTTTCCATTAAGCAAATTGGACCAAATAAAATATACAAATCTAAAATTTTCAAGGAAAAACTGAAGAATGACTATCTTTCAGATAAATATAACTACATTTAATTTTTGATACTATGCCCAGATTATGAAAAGTGGATCAGTAGGGGTTATTGATTCAAAATCACCAAAAAATTCTCTTGTTGAGCAACAAATTGCATTGAGCTTTCCTGGCCTCAATCCAATGCTTTTATCAGTGTACTATTTCAGTAATCAGCAGTAATCAGTTGTTAGGTAATGAATGTCTAGTCTCTGGCTACCCAGGCGATGCAGGAATTATAGTAGAGCTTCCCCAATCCTCTTCTAATTGTCCAAATCTTAAAAGTATGGAAAAGAGCAGCAGTGGAGATTCATGTTTTCAAATAACCTCTCTCAATTCTGATTCCAGAAATAAATGTTAGCTATTAATTCTGGATTTTCCAAAACAGGAATGTCCTTTAAATCAAATAAACAAAAAGATTCTTCAGCATGTGCTACATGTGTGTATGTATGTGTGCACACAGTCAAATGCATGCATACTTAATTACTTATATATGTACATACAAATAAGCACTCTAAATTCTGATTCCAGAAACAAATGTTACCAAAACAGGAATGTTATTTAAATCAAACAAAAAGGTTCTTCAGTGTGTGGTACATGTGCATATGTATGTATCTATGCACACACATACACACACACACACACACACACACACATACACATACAGAGAGAGAGAGAGAGAGAGATGCATGCATATTCATACAGGTACACACAAACACATTTCTATTCTGAAAAGTACCTTAAGAAATTTATGAAATGAGTTAATAAATCGTATACAGTACAAGAAAGCAAAACATAAAATATTTCCAGAAGGTAGAATAAAGGAGAGCATCTGAATTAACGATGAACAAGTCAAAGGGAAGAAGCTATTAAAAAGGTTGTGGTACAGAACTGAATGAAAGAAAGGAGTTGCTGCTTATTCACAAAAGCATTTTATTCATTCACAGCAAGTTTCCGTATATTTACTCTTCCGAAAGGGTGAGAACAAAGGGCAGAGAATCCAGCAGAGCATGATTTGTATAGAGAGTTAAGGTGAGGGAGGGCTTGGTCTTAATGATAGCCTCAGAATGGGAGCTACACCATCCTTTATTTACTCATGTCTCAACCACTTGCACATAGCATTTATCTTCAACACAGTCAGAAATACATTTTCCAAATACGGTGTGGGTTTTTAGCTATAAAGCTCCCATCGAGCCTAATGGGAATCCCGTGGCTTAAACCCCATGCTAACCTTTGAAAATGTATTCCAAAGTGTCGAAATAATGTACTATTTGAACATTATCCTCTTAAGCTGGTACTATGATGTGACTGAAGGGAAACAAGGATTTCTAAAGCCATATTTTGTAATATTGCATACCTAGCAGGGGTCTCTAAAAATGTTTACCTGAAAATGAGTTTCTTTTTCACTACAAGTGTTTTGCATTATTACACCAGTAGGACAAAACTCTTTATAGCCACTGCATTAATTTTCAAATTATGAACTCTTGCTTTTTTTTTTTTCAATCAAACTTACAAGTTCTCAGAAAATCTGAAGTGGTACTATAGGCTGAACTTCATAAGCAGAATTGATTTCACTTGACACTGTTCACAAATTATCTAAAAATTCCATGTGTTAAATCAGTCATATATTTAATAAATACGGGCATAGTAAATATTAAGGCAAATAGCAAAACCGATAGCACTTAGACTTATACATCATATTTTTCCTAATATTACCTGGCTGTCAGATGCCGTACTGTATGCCAGTCTTGCTTCTTAGAAAGAAAGCCGTGTATTCCACATATACAGCAGCATTCTTTCATAAATTGAAGGTGATTTCATTTTCAATGAAGTAATTTTATTTAATGTAATAGATCTGTGGCATATTATTTCTCTTTTTCTTTTATTTTTTCCCTTCATTTTTGAATTTTGATGCATTTCTAAAATTTCAATTTGCCCCAGCAATCCTTCTGCAGTTGGATTTCTATGTACTTTAAAGCATAAAATTAGCAGCCCACAGATTGATGAACAGCGTTTAGGGAAGAGGTCAGGTTGGAACACTTACTTTGAAATATGTCAAGTAACCAACAGGGAATTCAACTTTGAGGGGGGTAATATGCATTTGACTTAATATCATTTCCTTGGCCACGTCTTCATGTTCATGGCAGTAATAAAGTGGAATAAAGTCACAGTATTTCTAAGGAGTCCATCATCTACACTGAATTTAATCTGCATAGTGACTTCAACATCTGTAGTGCACCTTCACAGAAAAACAATTCTAACACACAGCTAAGTAGTAATAAAAGAGGATAGAAGATATTGCTCTACAAAAAGTAAATAACCAGATAAAAGCATAAATAAACAACAAATACAATCATAAATGATTAAGTCTAGGAATGGAAGAAAATGAATTTGAAATATTTATTAATGCAATTATATACAATGCACTCTCCCCAATGGATAGGCAAATCTAAATGTGATTTTTGAGGCTTGTGAAATTAAAAATGCGCACAAGGGTGTATATTAAGAGAAAATGTATTGAAACTATGTAAAAGAAAAGATTGGTCCTTCTTAATCACCTTACTCATTTTGAGATGTTTAGAAAATATAAAACTGGTGCAGAAATGGGGTGGAAAAACTACAAGCAGGAAAATGAGAAAACTGAACCAAAAACCAGCTTGACAGATTTGTACCTCCCTCTCACTGGAGTAAATGCAATATCTGCAGTAGTCAAACCATTTCCACATTGCTTCTCTTTGTTCTCATCTGCAATACATGTGTGTGTATCCATTCATGTGTGTATTTGTATACAGTCAAATATTTATTTATTGGATGAAATCTGCAGAAATGAGCTTTTAGTTTAAAAGCACTTATTTTTTTTAAAGACCCCACAGCCATACTTGTGGTCCCTGAAGCTCATTTCACCATAATTAATGACAAAACATGGTATTGTTTCCTGGCATTTAGGGACAGGAAACTTTCAAACAGCTGCAGGCGTGGGGGTGAAGGACAGATTTATTTATTTATTTATTTTATTTGTCAAGCAAGTATTAGATAACAGGTATAAGTATAAACATGCTTATGAATACATGAAATAGATACAAATAAAAAGAAACATTCGGACAGGGATGGTAGGCACATTGGTGCGCTTATACACAGACCTCTAAGGAAAGGGGTGAGGTCAATAATAGACAGTCTAAGATTAAAGTTTTTGGGGTTTGGGGAAGAAACCACAGAGTCAGGTAGAGTATTCCAGACATTGACCACTCTGTTGCTGAAGTCATATTTCCTGTAAATAAGTTTGGTACGGTTTGTATCTATTGTGTACTTTTGTATTGTTGTGGTTGAAGCTGAAGTATTTCAATATTTCACACTAAAAACATATAATAATGTCACCATAGACAAGGCTGTAAAACACTGTGAAGCAGTATATAAGTCTGAGTGCTATTGTTATCATGGTCTTATCTGGTACTAGTGGAAGTAATAATGGAGGCAATGACCACAGTAAAAAATATAATAATTCCAGTCAAATGACAAGCCACTGCTTGTTTTCTTAAAATGGTTAGATGCTTAACAATGAGAGAATTCAACTGGAGCAACCCAATCTGATAAATAGTTCCCTAATAGTACCCCATTAATATGTGGTATTTTGTCTCCCAAATACCACATATTAATGCTTGAACTGATTATTTTGTTATACATATACATCAGTGGTGGGATTCAAAAAATTTTACTACCAGTTCTGTCGGCATGGCTTGGTACCATGGCATGGCTTGGTGGGAGTGGCAGGAGAAGGATACTGTAAAATCTCCAATCCCTCCCTACCCCACTAACCTGCTTTCCAGCTCTGTTCTCCTGTGCAGGGCAATAAAAGAAGACCCAGCTGATCAGCTGGGACTCTGGAGGCAGAAAATAGATGGGGGTGGGGCCAGTCAGAAGTGGTATTTGCCAGTTCTCCAAACTACTCAAAATTTCTGCTACCAGTTCTCCAAAACTGGTCAGAACCTACTGAATACCCCCTCTGGAATATATATTTTAGGCAACTAAAAATATATAGTTTTTAGATCTATATATTTGAACATCTGCAAGGATCTTCAGTCATCCAAGTATAGGTAGTTCGTAGGTTACACCTCTGATATAACACACACATATATACGCAGACATATATACAATCATGTACAGAAAGTTTTAAAAATGTTTTATTTTAATTTTCCCTAAATAACCTTTACCATTTTCATTCTGTTCCTTTAAATCTCTGGTGGATTAGACAGTCTTCTGCAGCCCAATTTTAATACACATCACAGTATAGTATATTCCAAATGTTAGGGGGGATTGCAGCTTTATATTTAATTATAGAACTGAATATTAATGAAAAAGACTGGATGCATCTACAGTCACAAATAGGGGTGCAGCAATTTCAGATGCAAAAAGAAAGGAAGCCATGAGCAAAAGTGGCCTTGTCTCACCTTGTCTCACCAATTCTACCCCTTCCTTTGCTGGTGTGCACTAACTGAAGGAGGAAGCTACTGATAGTTAGAAATTGTAGAAAGACTAGGCTGGGAGACAAAGATCTCCCTACATGTCTGCCACTTTTCATTTCTGCTTCTCCCATTGGCTTCCTTCACCCCACCCCAGTTGGATATAGGTACAGCAGAATGAGAGAACTGATCAGTGTCATTCAGGGCAAAGGTGTCAAACTGGTGACCCATGGGCCGGATGCATCATGCATAGGCCACAGCCATCCTGGCTCTGCAAAGGCAAAGATCACATGATGCGATCGAGTTTGACACCCATGATTCAGGGTCTTGTTTTGTTTGTTTATTTATTTATTTAATTAATTTGTTATCCGCCCATCTTACCACAGGGTAACTCTGGACACCTTATGGCTCCCCAGCTATTAGTCATCAGCCACTATTCCATTTCACAGCCATTGGTCAGACCATGGTAAGACAGCCGGAACAGAATCAGAAGCTGGAAGCAGTGCAATATGGCATCTTTCAAGAAATTTTGGCAAAGCTGACAAGGAGGAAAGCAAACTCCCAATACAAAGATATCAGAAGACACTCCCCATCCAAGTTGGCAGAAACAAGTTTGCCTTGCTAGTATGGTCTCTGCTAGTTGTGCTATCCATAGGTTGAGAGGCCCAACCTGAGTTGCGGTGTTTTCTCAATATGGGCTGCAAGTTCCTAAAAAGACTTGGAGATTTCATGTGGCCTATGGGCTACAGGTTTGAGACCACATCACCCTAATGAGCTCAGACTGAAAAAGGACTATATATTAAAAAGTAAATAAAATTAAATACAGGTCTAAACATTGCAAAGCACTGAGTAAATCAATTTCTCTTAGGAAATCATTGTATGACCATAAGTTTAAATGTCAACTCGTGAGAATAATTTACATTGAACAAAATATATAATACACAGCCCTGCAAACTCTCACGGTTCTGCCGTGAGTCTCATGATTTTTTGTCATTTCTCACAGTCTCACGACAAGGCTCCTCAATCTCACGCCGAATTAAAAACGCTTTTTTTTTTTTTCAAATTTGGGGGTCGGCTTATATGCGAGATCGGCCTATATGCGAGTACATACAGTAATCGTTTTTCTTCGTGTCTGTCCATCATTTTGAAAGGGGAGTAGGCCCTGGGAATGAGGCTAGTTTCCCAGTAGTCTTTGTAAGTTCAGCGCGGGAAAGCGATCGCAATCACATAAACATGGCGAAAAGAGGTGGTGATTTTTCAATAGAAGAAAGCTGCATCTTCTTACAACAGGGAACACAAATAAAACATTTAAATAAAATGTTAATGACTTTCCTCGATGGAAAAGGGGTTTGTTTAATGTTGATTGGGAAAAAAATAGAATCTCACTATTTTTTATAGAATCTCCAGATTTTTTTTCATGGGTCTCCAGATTTTCCTTTATCAGGGGTTGGCAGGTCTGAATACATCTATCAGCAGAATGCACTTTCTTCTCTGTTTCAAATTGTCTTGTAAAACTGTTCATAATTAAATACTGTCTGAATAGCTACATGTTCTGATATATATATATATATATATATATATGTTTTCTTAGGCTTTCGCGGGTACTTACATGTGTGCTGTTTAGCTTCCTTCGGGTATTATCCCACGTCATTGTAGTTCTGTTAAAGTTGTAGCAACGTTTCAGCAGAATCTCATCTGCCATCATCAGGCTTCTGTATGGATATGGGTCTTACAGCTCTTGGTTTTAAATTTGAGGCTGGTCCATTCTGATTGGTTGGGAGCCTGGATCTGTGTTCATTGGACTTGGAGTTTGATTGATTGGTGTTTCTGGTTTCTTCTGTCTGTTTTGTGGCTTTGATTGGCTGGCAACACTCTGTTCTTATGTTGGAGGCTTTTAGTGCAGCTTGGCTCCGTGTGAAGGGACGGCTGCTCTTCATTAGCAAGCTGCTATTCATTAGCAAGCTGGGTTTCACCTGGGTGCCTGGTGGGGGGGTGCTTGGGTTGGAGCTATCAGAGGGAGTCTGTTTTTGCCCAGGTGTTTTCCTGGCTTGTGGCATGGAGATCTTTCTATTTGAGAGTGCAGGCTTCCAAATGATTGCACTCTCAAATGGTGGAATCATCTCTTCTATTCATGCTGTCAGGTCTTTTTTCAATCTCTATGGCTTCTCTGATGATTCTGTGGCTGGGGTTTTCTATAGTGGCTAGGGTTTTAGTGCCATTGAAGTTGATGTTGTGACCTGTGGTTTTCATGTGTTGGACTAGTGAGGAGGTGTGTTCCAGCTTTTTTACTGCATTTTTGTGTTCATCTAGGCGGATACTTATTCTTCTATTGGTCTGTCCAATGTATGTGGCCGGGCATGATGTACAGGGAATTTCGTATATGCCTTGGTTTTCCAGGTCAATTTTGTCTTTGGGGTTCCTCAGTATGGCTGCTATTTTTTTGTCTGTTTTGAAGGCAGTCTTGATGTGATGCCTGTGTAGTATTTTACTGATTTTGTCTGTGGTACCTCTTATATAGGTCAGGACAGCTGTTCCATGGATCTGTTGATCTTCTAGGTCTCTGTTATGTCTTGGTGTGTTTTTGTGGATCAAGTTGGTGATTTTGTTTTTGTGGAAGTCATTGGGTGTCAATAATTCAGTCAGGGTGCATAGTTCAGTCTTTATATGTGTCTTATCTGCCAGGCGTTTGGTTCTAGTAATTAGTGTTTTCGCTACGGAATTTATCTGTGCTGGGTGGTGGTGGGATTGGCCGTTGAGGTAGCGGTTGGTGTGTGTTTTCTTTTGGTATATGGTGTGTCCCAGTGTGCCATCTGTTCTTTTGTAGATTAGTACATCTAGGAATGGTAGTTGTTTGTTTATTTCCGTTTCCATGGTGAACTTGATTTTGGGGTGTGTGTTGTTTAGGTGTGTTAGGAAATTGTTTAGGTTTTCTTTTCCATGGGGCCAAATCA
>BLBF01000032.1:9359136-9396176 GCA_015471245.1 Laticauda colubrina | reverse complement strand
AAAACAGACAGAAGAAACCAGAAACACCAATCAATCAAACTCCAAGTCCAATGAACACAGACCCAGGCTCCTCGCCAATCGGAATGGACCCGCCTCAAATTTGAAACCAGGAACTAACTCTATACAGAAGCCTGAAGATGGCAGATGAGATTCTGCTGAAACATTGCTACAACTTTAACAGAACTGCAATGACGTGGGATAATACCCAAAGGAAGCTAAATAGCACACAAGTAAGTTCCCGCGAAAGCTTAAAAAAAACATATATATATATATATGCTGTTCAGCTTCCTTCGGGTATTATTCCATGTCATTGTAGTGCTGTTAAAGTTGTAGCAACTGATTATTGGTGGAGAAGTGCTGGAGTCTTTTGCTCTTTGGGGCAGGTTAATTGTCTTTTTTGCATAATCTATAGATGTTGTTAATGTCTATGTGTTTATTGATGCCTGATTTGTCAGAGTGCCAGGCTTCTATAAATTCCCTGCTACTTTTGGACTCGGCCTGATCTAGGATTGTCACATTTTCCAACTGAAACTATGGTTAAATCTCAGAGAGCACCAAGGACCCCTCATTTCAACCCTGAGCTACAAATATTCTCCTTTATTGATAACTTAAAATGTTGCTGTTATAGCGACATATACAATCATATTTATTCAAACTCTTCCCAGATCATATCACCAGACCATACCCCCAGCATCTCAGCAGGACCTCTACATTGAAAGTCTAATTTAGTAAGGATTCAAGCAGTTTTCTCATCCAAATGGATAGAATATTTCTTCCAGAAGCCTTACCGACCAGAAACAAGTCCACCCTAGAAAGAGCCACCGGAAAGTTATTAGTGGATGCAATAAGAGAGACAAATATTTTGCCACCCTGGTTGCCATGATGTAATCACTAATATGAGCTTTTGCAACCTCTGGCTTCTCAGTGGTTAGAATGCAATATTGCAGGCTATTTCTGATTGCTAGCTGCCTGCAATTTGGCAGGTCAAATCTCACCCGACTCAAGGTTGACTCAGCTTTCCATCCTTCCAAGGTGGGTAAAATGAGGACCCAGATTGTTGGGGACAGTAGGCTGACTCTGTAAACTGCTTTACAGAGGGCTGTAAAAGCACTGTGAAGCGGTATATAAGTAGACGTGCTACTGCTAAGTGAGATTTTCTTCCTACACTAAAAGTTGAAGTCATTTTCCATTCATTTCTGATGCTAAGAACCTCTGGATATTTCCAGCTTCTAAATCCAATATTCAGCTTCTAAACCAGATGAAGATTTAAATTCCCTTCAGATTTCTTTCACACTATAATTATTATGTAGCATTATATATACCAGAAATTTTATGTAAGTAATTTGGAATTAGACAAGTACATATAGTGCTGCTTGATTTGATGCCTGGCTATCTTCTTGTCAAAGGCTAGAATGCTTAATTATGTTTTATTTGATATGTACCGGATAAGATGTAAACTATGGCTTACAAAATACTATGACTGGATTTATGCATGGCATTAAACCAAAATCAAACAACCCTATGACTTAGTATGATGTATGATCCCTAAAACTGACTTAATTTGTCTTGCACTTGTAATTACCTTATCCTGAGAAATAGTTGGTGACCTAATCCTAATTTTTAGTTGCATTTAACTCTTTGTAATTTTAATTGTTATTATATTTATAATTGTTTTTATATTTCTATTTTTATTACAAATAAATCAATAAACTACTTTCCACCTCAGGATTCAGTCCAATAAAGTTACATGCTGCTAATTGCTGGTCAAACTTCCTAATGTGAAAAGCAACATATGATACATATTTTATCATAATCCTTTCAAGAGGCAGTGTTTTTCCTACTTTTACAAAAAAGAAGGTGCAGTATTCTCTTTTTGGATTTACTTGGTAGATTAAATTCAGTGGTCAAATCCAGTTGTAAAACTTGTAAAAGATAATCCTTTCTAGAGTCATGCAACGTAGAATTACAAATCATCACTCAAGCAAAAAAACTAGTGCTAGAATGATCTAAGCAGAAAATGGAGAGAAAGCACAAGCAAAAGGATTCAATACTGCTGCCATGCATCACTGCAATTTACATTTTGTCTGATTTAAGCAACAACCATTCTCAGGCAAAATATAAATAAATAAGAATACAGAGAATAGAATTTCAAGTGATTTGCTCAAACTCCCTTCCAGACTTAATTATCCTGTCTCACAAAACCAAAACAAGTGAAAGCCATTAACTGGAATAAAGAAGCTACCACAACCCACCCACCCCAAAAATTAAAATATCAGAATTAGTGTTATACAGCTTTGTCAAAATAACTGCAAATTACTATCTTTCCTGAAATCCACTCAGCTCTCAGCAGTGGGAGCAGCTATATTATATTGCCTAAAGCAAAGAGACCACTTCTGATTACTAGTAATCATTATGCCATGGCATTTTTGGTTATATTTAGTGTTTCACAACTTTTGACTTATTTCTGACACCACAGAGAGAGCATTTATTAATTTAAAAATTATTAGGAAAATTGCTAGGCTGTTCTTCCATGTTGAAAACCTTCAGAGCAGTTTACAGATTATGAAAATTTCCATAACTAAGCAAACGAATTGTGAAGTGGGTTTTGTTCCATTCTATGATCCTTTTTTGCCACAGTTGTTTTTTTTCTTTTTTATTAGTTTATAGTATAAAATACAAATATATAAAAACAAATGGTAGGAAAAATAGGGGTGGGAAAAGGGAAAAGTGCAGAAAAGAAAGGAAAAAGAAAGAAAAAGCATTGCCTTCCGACTCTCTTTGGTGCAGATAGTAACAGATAGTAACAGATAGTTAAATCAGATAGTAAAGCAGATAGTAACATCAAGCACCAACTTTTTACTTTTACATAGTAACATAAACTCGTCATCATCCTTTTTTAACGAACCCACAATCTCTTCTGGGGTACAGTCCGGGCAACTGAATGGAGCTAAGTGTTTCCTGGCCGGATACCTTTCCCATTGCCAACACAGTAGCATAAACTAGCCATTTCTATATCAACAAATCTATCTAATCAGTGAAACCCAAAAGGAAAGTTTCATTTTTTTCACACCTCAAATTGCAATCACACCATATGTAAAGTGAATCCCATTGACTTTGCTTGTCCCACTGACTTTGCTTGTCAGAAGACAGCTGGGAAGATTATAAATGATGTTCATATGATCCAGGGCAGTGGAACTGACATAAATATGAACCAGATGCCAAGCATCTGAAATTTGATCACTTGACCATCGGGATGCTGCAACGGTTATAAGTGTGAAAAGCTGGCCATATGTCAGTTTTTTCAGTGCACCTGAAAAATCAAATGGTCACTAAACAAATGGCTGTTAAGTCAAGGACTACTTGTACAATGGGTCCTCCAATGAACTAAATCAAGCTACCAGAAATACTACTGCCTTTCCCTGAAAAAAGTAGTTACTTGCCAAAATAGGATAGTGTTAACTGCAAATTTGACTCAACATTTAATATTGAGACAAACAGTTTATATCATGCAATTATGGTTTACCTAGAACCAGAGGGAGGAACAGCAGTCACAATTCCAGGATAAATGTACATATTCAAAACGAGAGCCAAATCTAGTTAAAGGGAAGGAGAAGGAAAAATAAAAGGAGGAGGGGTTCTAACAGCCCATAAACACTGTATTATTCTTGCTTAGGCAAGGAAATTTTGTGACCTTATATCCAAACATCTGAAAACAGAATGAAGAGCCCTATTCATATGAAACAAAGATCCATATGGAGCTTTCTAATCAAGTATCAATATCCTTTATTTAAAAGCTCTGAATTAATTTATCGACTTCAGTTGACTTAGTAATATTTTTTCAGTTTTAATTAGGGATCAGAACATATGCAATTTGTAAAGAAAGGAAAATGGGGAAAATTAACAGAAATAGGAAAAAATAGGCAAACTAACTTCTTTTTTAAAACATTCATCAGAACTCTGTTATTAATAATGTTAAAGCTTTAGATCAAATCTTTCTTATGCTTTCAATATGTGGTTTTTAGCACCTACGATAAAAGCCTCATGACACCTTTACAGAACCAGATATTCACTATTCAAGAAAGTACAGTTCTTCCTTCAAGTCCTTTTAGAATGAATAATACAGCATTCAGAGCTTAACTAAGATTAATGTGAGAAACATCATAACTCAAACATCAGGTTCTGAAGGCCAGATATCTCAGCATGGATGTGTTATGCTTTAGTCAGAAGAAGAATGAAAAAAATGTGACACTCCAAATCATATCTGAAACTTCCTAAAGGCCTTTCCAAGTTCCCCAAGGTGTCAACCTAGTAATTGTGAAATTTCTGTTCAATGATCCATTAGATGAGAAAACAAAGGATCAAGTATAAATGCTTTTCAGAGCCTTAAGGATTACTGGCAGCAACCCAAAAACAAAAGCAACTTGTTGCCAATAATTTATGGGCTTAAATATGATTTTGAGTAACTTCATTTTTTGTTTAACGGGCATGCAACAGTTTCTACTTAAAATTGACTTTCCTTTTTACTATAAAAAAGAACAATTGGATGAATCCCAAATTGTAGTAGAATATTCAAGAACATAATTGAACAAATCAGTATGGATATGGCATTTTTCAGTTATTAAATAACTTGAAGTGTTATCTTAAAGTATATTTCTGTACATACATTTTCACAGGAAGTAGTTAATTAATATTCTAATTAAATAGCATAACACAAAGTCATTATAATCAAAACAAAAGCATGGATTTGTAGGGAGGAAAACTGCTACTTTGCTTCAACTTTATCTCCTTGGGACAATACTAATTTGATGACTGCACCAAGCAACACAGGAGCAAAGAAAGTAATTATTTTGGGCTTTCAAGAACAGTTCAAATCAAATATCATCCACGGGATCATTAGGATTTCTGTGAAAAATATCTTGATAATTTGCCTGGTCATACATTATTATATGAACTTCAAAACAGTAAATGTGTTATTAAGAAATAAATAATTCAGTTAAAGAAGCAGTGATAAAGCCTAATATTAATAAAACCAAGGTAAGAACAACTGTTCTTGAAAAAATTACTAACTGGCTAGTAATCATTGAAAAATGAATAATATGAAAAGAATGTGTTACTCTGTCACTGAGAGTTGACTGATATGGGAATTAGAGAAGACCTGATGTATATATCAAATGATAAATTCTTCCTTTCTTTCTGGTATAGCACATGGAATGTAGTCTCAATTCCAACATGATTTAATTTTGTGCAGTATGTCTAAATTCCTCAGTTTAGAGAATGACTGCTGGGAGAATAAAGCAGATACTATGGACTATACTCTGGATTCAATGGCGGAAAAGCAGATAAAATATGTGATACATATCCCAAAGTAAAACTTCCTTTCTGCTCACGAGTAGTAAAGTATTTTGGATTATTCTGCATCCCAAGTACAGTTGATTTTTCCTTCTATAAAGTCTTTGGGAAATAAATATTTTGATAAATAGCAAGAATATATATAACAAGCTTGGATATTGTTACTTTCCTATCTTAGACAACCTGTATGAACACAGCCTATGTGTCTATGGAGATTCTCAGTCATCCAGGTCATGGTTATCCCAAAGGTGCTTTTTCAAGAGGCAACTGGATGTTTTGGTTTTTCTTTGAAGATGTTTCACTTCTCATCCAAAAAGCTTCTTCAGATGAGAAGTGAAACATCTTCAAAGAAAAACCAGAAAGTCCAATTACTTCTTGAAAAAGCACCTTTGGGAGAACACAGCCTATGTAAACTGCGTTACAATTCATGAAAGAACTAAGGAAAGTACTAGTTCATTAAAAAAAATCATACTGCACTATACTCTACTCTATTAATTAGATATTAGTAAACTGAAATTATTGTGGAAACTAAACATATGGGCTGTAGATTTGGTTTGATAGACTGACTCACTAAAGCCATATATGAATAATTCACAAAAAATAATATCGGCTGTGCTATATTTTAAGCTAATTTTAATTTCTGAATATTGCAATACAGCATATGAAATGTTAACACTTCTCTTCTGTATACTAACATCAGTATATTATGTTTATGTTACCACATACTTTATTTTTAAGTATTACTTAAGAATTAATACTTTATTCCACTAAGTCAAAAGCCAGTTCGTTCTAGTCATTAAGGCACCAAGCTTCTTCTTCTTCCATGTCTAGATCAAACTTTAAACTGCCAGAATGAAGCCACCATCTTGGCTCTGTCATTGGCCAAAAATAAGTCATTATCGGTACATGTTTTTTGTACCAACAGATGGACTGGGCTCTGCGTCTCTACACATTCACAAAACATGTTGTTATCTGCTAAGTGCTTCCACTTTAGACAGTAGGCTAAAAACCTAGGAGTTCTAGTCCCACCTTAGGTCCAAGCCAGTGGTGGGATTCCATATTTTTGTCCTACTGGTTCTATGAGAGCACACTTTGCACATGCGCGCAACATTCAAAAATTGCCCTCTGTATCAGCGCTAGCGAGATGAGCTGTTTTTTAGCTCAGCCTGAGGCGTGACAATCCACTCTGCTACATGAATCAGCTGAGCTAGAAACCAAGGGAATATAGTACAGGAAAGGGCAGGGCAGGTGTGGGCAGGGCCAGCCAGAGGTTGTTTTCTCATTCTCCGAACTACTCAAAATTTCCTCTAGGTACGCCAGAACCAGTCTGAACCGGCTGAATACCACTTCTGGCCTAAGCCACTCTTTCTCAGTCCTAGGAAGAAGGCAATGACAAAAAATTTCTGAAAATGTTACCAAGGAAACCGCACAGACTAGTCCAGGCAGCCACAAGGAGAGAAGACTGCCCTAAAGGAACACATACACACAAACATACACACACACATTTTTATTTATTCATCAAACTTAGAGACTGCCCATTTCACCCTCTCTCCCACTCTACAGAGAATTCAGTAATTTGCAAGTTTCTTTACTTCTAAACAATTAACAATTCAAAGCATTTACTGTGATTGCAAAAGGAATTAAATATTTTTCCAAAGTAGCACTCCAAGAGCATGAAGAGTATCAAAACATGTTTTGAACAGTTCTGTCTCAAGAAAACAAAGAAAATTATGGACACAAAACTCTAAAGAATCTGTGCCATTCCCATGAGCGTCCAAGGAGAAGGGAAAGTGGTAAGTGATGAAACCTGCATTGTGATATTGTGGAACAAATGTGGCTCTTTTCGTATGTGACCCTTTTTGCACTGTGTCTTAATATTGCACACAAATATGTAAGGGACCAAACCTGCTTTGGGGCAATACCACATATTTTTTTATTTTCACAAAATTTCCACATGCTGTGGACACTCCTGATCTTGTCCCAATACACCTAACCCATTCAGTCTTCAACTTTGTCAAATTTCCTTACTCAAGAAAGGTCTAAGAGCACACAGTAACACTGAGCCGAAAATCTTCAACTGGAAACTTTTCAAGGCTTTAAAATACTATATTTGTTTATTTCATGCTGACATTTTTCATGAATGGGCGAGCAAAGCCAATGAGTCATGACAGTAGGAGCACAGCTCAACTATACAATAATTAGAAATACTGAAATCTCAGAGGTAGTGAGAATCAGGATAATTCGTAAGATTTGCACATTATACATGAACTTAGGTCTTCAATTTCCAAACAGAAAGTAGATTTTCAAGAGAAAGAATAAGATCTAAAGATGGTCTATAATATATTTATGACATCAACTAAGATATTAATAGAATATGATTAAATAAAATATTAATAGAAAACAGGCAGCCAAAAATAAGTGAGTACAATAAAGCTGCCATCGATATCCACTATTTAAAAAAAAACAAAAACCAAGCAAGTTATTTTATGTGGGGAAGAAAGTCTGTTATTGTTTACAAAAAGCTTAATGCATGTCTGCTGGTTCATATCATGAATTAAAAAGTTACAGAATTTGATAAATGGAAAGAACTCAGATAAGATGTTCAAACCATCTCTAGCAAATAATTTAATACTTCTATTAAAATGAAATATAATATAACTGTGATTGTAGAAACATTTAGCAATAGACTAATACTTAAGCCAGATGAATCCTGTTGAACTGTAACTCAAATCCTTGCTATTAGAGATAACCAAATTTTGGGGGTGGGGGTGGGAATCAGCTTCCCCAAAAGGTTTCTTGCTTCCAGTTTTCTACACTAGAAAGACTACAAACATAAAGTTTAAATGATTACATTTAATGTTAATTATAGCCCTGATCATACAATTTTATTTTATTTGCTTGCACTCAAATAACAAGAGTTGCATGCACACATCAGATATTTACTATCTATAGAGAGAATTCACATACACACTCAAATATACATATTTATTAGAGTGATACAGTGGTAATGGTAGGTCATTCAAAGTATTAATATTTATTAATTAATAAACCTCACAGGGTTGATGTTGTGGGGGCAATAGGAGAAGAAAAGTGTGTTGGGTAAATTCCCTGCCTTGAGTACTTTGAAAAAGTAATCAAGGCAGAATATGAATGAATGAATAAATGAATTAATTAATTAAATTCCCATTACATATATATAAAAATATGGTATGTATGTTATTTCTAATTCACTTTCTTAAACTTTATTTACTGATATGTTCAACAAGATAAACCTACACAGAGTCAATTCAGATTGGTCTTTGTAGAGGTTTCCAGTAACTAACCTTTTATGAATCTTTTCTTTAAGATGTTTTTAAGAAAAGTCCTAGTCTTATACCTACACCAAACTACCCTACTTTCAATATAAGTATGTAGTGTAACTGCTAAACTACACTCGTGTAAACATGATGTCACATCATGATTTCATTTATACTCAAAAGGTTATATTCAAACCAACTGTTCTGGGTAATATAAATAATAATACAAAATACTTAATGAAGCACAAGCAGAAAAACAGCATATAGTTTATTGTACCATAATGGATAAAAGGAAATTAAAATCTGTTCATAGATTGTACTCATTATAAAACACCTAGCTCATGATTCTTTGTAAATACGTACTTATGATTAGAAAATTCATAAGAAAAATATATTATGGATGACTTATTAAAAACAACAGCAATATACCATTGCAATATTAAAAAAATGTTTTAACATTTTATCTCTAATATAACCAAGAATAAAACAAACTTGCATAAAAATATGTGGAATAGCTGAATACATTCAGTTCACTTTATCATCTAGAAACCAATACGCTGTTGGATATATAATGATAGAACAGCAACCAGATAAATAGAATAGAAGCACCTATCCCCAGGATGAATAGCATACTGTATTTTCACTAGAAAACTAAAAAAACCACCCTCTTCTATAAACCGATATCTATGGAGAAAATGTGTTCACATTTTATGAAATACATAGTTGAAGAAAATGGAGGCTTGGTGAGCTAACTTCAACCAGCAAATGGGAGTGGTAGAAGTATGTTCTTACTCTTTCCAAACGTACCTTTAGAGAAGCTTCTTTCATCCATAAAAATAGGAAAAGTAGTGGCAACTAATGGTCTGCAGCACTTGGATTCTTAGCAAGCAAATAAACATACCCAGGAAAATGTGTCTTTGAGTTAAGGAGATGTAAAAGAGGCAGTGACAGGAGTCAACTACGTGTCTATTTGCTGCTTGAAACTTCCTGAAGTGCATATTCTCCCATGAGCTGTTCAGATCATCCAGTAGTGGGAGGTGCTTCAGTCTCTGCATGTCTTGGCTGGGTTTAATTTCTGGAATGTTCCTCCTCCTCCTCCATGGGATTCCTCCCCAGCATTCCCCAGTTTTGGCTCATCCTTGTGAGGGATAGGCAATGCTTGTGCTCCTTCCTTGGCTGAAACAGGAAAATTCGTTTTTCTAGGTTTGAAAATTGACCAGTTGGTCTTTAGGACTCTTTAGCCTCCTAACTGCATTACAATCTCTCGACATTGGCTCTTTAACATCAGGCAGTCGGAGATCGCTCGCATTATAGGGAAGTGCTGATTTGTGCCCTGAAGCGGAGGGAGGCTTCGGTGTTGCTCTGCCCCTCCCTACAACCGCTCTTTCTACCCCTGCCATTCCGATAGATAGCCACAGAGTTTATTACATCTGAACAGCGGCGTGAGCTTTTTTGCTCACAACGCAGTAGAATCGCTTTCCTTCCCCCTTATGAATGCTGCCTGGGGGTGAAAGAGTTAAACGCTTATTTCCTTCCACCCTTCCCTGCTGTTTAGCCTTATAGGAGAAGCCCTCAGAGGCTACTCCTCCACACGGCGGGAGTTTGCTGCTGGGGAGCACGCCAAAAGATTAACGGCCAGAGGCCATTTTTTCTTACAAAGACCTTGTAGCCATGCTGACTGTATTTCATTTCGTGCTGTGTGAAGTACTTTCTTTCCCGAGCAGAGGTTTCTCTTGAGGAACATTTGGGATCATTACACCCTCATCTTGTTTTTACCACATTCGAGGCTATTTCTACATTCAAATTGTCGGCTTAACCCTCACAGCCCAATCAATCCAGTGGCACAACAGCAAGCATCTAGGCCTGTGTCCGCCTGTGCAGGGAAGCTTGTGAAGGACTCTACCTTCATCAACTTGGGCCTTTAGGCGTTCTCAATTTGGCTGTTTGGTTTTTCAATAATTTTAGCCTCGTGCTATTTAATTGATATCCATATCCATTTAGCTATATATTAGTGATAATCATCATCATTATCATCATCTATTTGGTATAATATTTTAATTTCAATAAAATATTATTACTGAGATACGACTCATTATAAATAGGTAGTAAAAAAAAAAAAAGAGAGAGAGGGAAAAGGGGGGAATAAAACATAATCAGGGCAACCAGTCTGTTCTTAGATCAGGTCCTTGGGCATGCCAACCACCTTCACAGTCTTGCATTGAATAACAAGCATACTGTAATTCCTTCAATCGAAATGGCACACAGTAGCAGCTCTCAGAACTCATCCTTGAAGGTCAAAGCCAAATCTCAGCACAAACCTAAGCAGACTAAAGGGAATTCTAAAGCTTCAGAAAAGGATGCCAACATGTGCCATAAAGTATTAGAAAACCAGATAGATAAGTGCATACGGGAGGTGTACAGGGCCCACAGGACTTCCTCCCTCAGTCCAGGTCCATCCTCTTCCCACCTTCCTCCTAGATCTCTCCCTCTCATCCAGGCGCAGTTTGGCTCCCCAGAGCCAACAGGCCCAGTTACCTGGAACACCGACCACGTGAAGGTCTCCCGAAGCTACATTCACTCCAATGGCTGCTGGACTTCGAGGAAGTTCCAGAGAGGATGAAAGCCTAGATGGAGCTGGCAATCTGCCAGGGAATTGCAGCGGGTCTTCAACATGCAGTTTTGACCAGGGAACATCCTGTAACCACTTATTATGATTCCCAAACACTGAGGTCATTGACCAGGTAGGAGCAATACTATACCCAGGAATATTTACAAGGAGAAGTGCCCCTCCAAGGGCCGATGAAAGAGGAGGAAGAGGAGGAGGAGGAGGAGAAAGAAGAAGTGGATCAAATTGATTAAATGAACATACTGAATCAGGATCAATACATGACAGTGAGTCCCTGTCAGAAGCGGAGCCCTTAGAAAGGGGGATGTCTGAGGATGAGGACTTTGTTCCCGATCAACCTGTATTTACAGGCTTATTCCACCCACAACTTTTCAGATCTCTCTTGTTTAAGGCAAAAAACACTGCACACCTGAACAAGTTGACCCCTTCTACCACTCCAACTCCTTCAGAAGAGGGACCAGAAGATCAAATTTTCAACCAACCAGTAGTCAAGGCAGATGTGATCCCAGTTCCTCACATGTTTTCGGACCTGGTACTGAAACAGTGGGCGTCTGCAGGGGCGTACCCGGCCTCCATGGGATATGACAGGAAATATTTCAATTTGGCCCCTGATTTCTCAAAATTGTTGAATATTCCCAAGGTAGACAAACCTATAGTGGGCTTAGCATCCTCCTCCATTCCCAGTGAAGCGCTGGAGGTATTAAAGTCTGAGGGAAAAACAGGCCAAGCTAACCTTACGCAGGGCCCACCAGTCTGATACATGGGCCATCAGAGCAGCCACAGCCGCCTCCTTCTTTATCTGTTCTTCTCTCAGGTGGCTCACCTCTTACGGAAGCATGTCCCTAATTCCAACATTAGAGCGCACCAAGATATTGCGAAACTTATAGCAGCCGCTGAATTCTCAGCTGACACAACTTAACATGCGGCTAGGTTTTCAGCCAGGGCCATTACTTCACATGTCACAGTGCGACGCTTACTCTGGTTAAAGCATTAGCAAGCGGACTTTAAGCACAAATGCAAGCTGGCTTCATCTCCTATTGTGGGAGACAGATTATTTGGCCCTTCCCTTGACCCGCTACGAATTGAAACCCGAAACAAAAAGAAAATTCTACCTTCCCTTTTTCGGAAGGCAGATTCTAGAAACCCTCAAGTCCTTTTGAGGGGATCCTTTCAGCCCTTTTACCAGGGACCCAGATACCAGAGACCCCCATCATTCAGACCAGGGCAGCAGCCAGACAGGTCCGACTTCGGGGATAGGAGCAGAAGGGGTGGTCAATCCAAAAGATCTTTTCGAGGATCAGGAAACAGGTCTTTCCGGCGTCCAAGATAACTCTCTGGAACCGACTCCAATTGGCGGATGCCTTAAATTATTCATGGACCAATGGGACTCCTCAATGTCTGATTCCTGGGTCAGAGACACGATCAGATTTGGCCTTGCGCTGGAGTTTCAATCCACTCCCTCAGATTTTTTCATGTCATGCCCTCTCTCCAGAGATCCAGTTAAATGTAATCTTATGGAAATAGCTATCCAACATTTACTGTACATACGAGCCATCCAACTAGTAAAGACGGGGTTAGTTTGTTACCAACCAACAAAGACGGGGTTTCTTTTCACATTGTTGTTCCCAAAAGTTCGGGGCGGGGTGGAGAGCAATATTAGATCTGAAACATCTCAACCATTTCTTAGTGTATCTCAAGTTTAAAATGCACACCCTGAAATCTATCTTACCCTGCATCAGAAAAGGGAAGGTCCTTAAGTCTATAGATCTGACGGAAGCATACCTACATATTGCTATTCAGCCTTCCCACTATAAATTTTTGAGATTTTTTGTTATAATAACCACCATTTCAAATATGTGGCCCTTCCTTTCGGACTAGCTTCTGCCCCCAGGAACTTCACAGAGGTTCTTGCAGCTCTAGCTGCTCATCTCCATGATATCTCTGTACGACTCCAGTGTTACTTTGATGACATCTTAATTTTGTCATTTTCCAATCATCAAGCAGTCAGAGATACTCAGAACACATTACAACCCCTACAACAACACGGGTTCTCAATAAATTGGAAAAAGAGTCATTTAACACCATCGACTCGGTTAATCCATCTGGGGGCAGTCATAGATAGGGTGGAAGGCAAAGTTTTCCTATCACCAGATAGACAAAACAGCATTCAGCAATTAGTTAAGGAGATCAGGTGTCTTAAGAGAGTGTCCCTAGCTGAACTATCAAAATTGTTAGGCAAGATGATCTCATGTATTTCAATCATCCCTTGGGTCCGGCTCCACACTAGATCCCTCCAGTGGTTCCTGCTCCCATACCAGCGCTCCAACCGAAGCAACTCCAAATACAAGGTCAAGGTACCATCAAAGGTCCTCATATCTCTCCTCTGGTGGACCAGACCAATCATCAACAGAGGTTGCTTCTTCAAAGAGTCACACAGACTTACCATTACCACCGATGCCAGCCTGTTTGGATGGGGAGCTCACTTTCAATCGCTCACAACCCAAGACCGCTGGTCCGCCACAGAACAGCCGTGCAGTATAAACTGGCTGGAGCTTCAAGCAGTACACCTGGCTCTCCGCAGCTTCCTTCCACAGGTACGCAATCAACACATACTAATATTGACCGACAATGTAACAGCTAAAGCTCATATAAACAAACAGGGGGGCACACAGTCAAAACACCTCATGCGGGAAGCGGAGCGCTTGTGTCATTGGGTGGAGAGCAACCTAATTTCCATCAGAGCAGAACATATTTTGGGCCTGTCGAATACACAGGCAGACTGGCTAAGCAGGGCCACAATTGATCAATCAGAATGGCGCCTCCATCCAACCCTGTTTCAAGAGGTGGTCAGGAGATTTGGGAAGCTAGTGATAAACTTGTTTGTTTCCCCCTTCCACTCTCAACTCCCCAGATTCATTTCCAGGTACCCCTTGCAAGGAGCGGAGAACTTCAACATGCTCCGCTGCCGTTGGCCCCAGGGTCAGCATACCGGGTCTTCTGTACGCATTCCCACCACTTCCAGAAGCTGCTGGACAAGAGGGCGGAGCTGCTGCTAATAGCTCTTCACTGGCCCAGACGGCCATGGTTTGCAGACCTCCGCAGTCTATCCTTATCAACACCATGGAGAATTCCACCGGACAGTGTTTTGCTAACCCAGGGACCCCTTCAACATCTGGACCCTCAATGATTGCACTTGACCATCCAGAGGTTGAGAGGAGATGTCTGAAGAGCGAAAAGTTTTCTGACAGAAAAACTTATCGCCACCATCCAAGCTGCCAGGCACCCCTCAACAACCCGCATTTACAATGCCATGTGGTCCAGTTTCTGCAAATGGTGTACTAAGTCTCAAACTGATCCCATCTATCCATCAGTGGCTCCAATTGTAGGGTTTCTACAAGAGGGGCTTGTCAAGGGATTATCACCTAATACATTGAAAGGGCAGGTGGCGGCTTTGGCATCGGTTGTCACTTCTGAGGGTCTACTGTCTCTTTCTCATCACCCATGCATATGGAGTTTCCTTCAAGGAGCCACAAATTTATACCCACCAGCGGTTCACCGTTATCCCACTTGGGACCTTAACAAGGTCCTTGTTGCTCTAAGTACCCTTTGAACCCTTGAAGTCGTCAAGTCTCCAATTTCTGACATATAAAGTAGTTTTCCTTGTAGCTATCACTTCCTCTCGTCATATTTCGGAACTGGCAGCTTTGTCGATCAGAAAAGACCTTTGTGTCTTCCATTTTGACCAGGTGGTCCTTCGTCCTGATCCTATGTTTATACCCAAAATTAATTTGGAGTTTCACAGGGCACAAGAGCTGATACTTCCTAACTTTTGTCTCAGGCCATCTCAAAGGTTGGAACTACAATGGCATCGGCTTGATGTGAGGCAAGCATTGCGAATGTGTATACACTGCACAGCGACTTAAAAGAAAAACGGAAGCTTTGTGTCATTTCAGCCAAACACTCGGGGATGCAAGGTCTCAAATTCCATAATAGGCCATTGGCTACAGGCTGCGTCAGCGAAAATGTATCAGATTCAATCACTACAGGTCCCCAGGGGCATAACAGCTCATTCAACAAGGAGCACAGCAACATCGGCAGCATGGGCCACGCAGGCACCAATAACTGAAATTTGTCGAGCCACAACCTTGGCCTCTCCATTGCCCTTCATTAGGCATTATAAAATAGATGTATTTGCATCTGCTGAGGCCTCCTTTGGCAGAAGAGTTCTGCAATGGGTCCACAGGGACCAGGAGGGGAATCCAAGCCAGACGAAATCCCTCCTGTAGGACAGGCTAAGCTTTGGTATGTCCCACTACTGGATGCTCTGAACAGCTCATAGGAGAAAGGGCGTTGGTACTTGCCTGATACACCCATTCTCTTTGAGTTGTGAAGAGCATCCAGCCCCACCCTTTTTTCCGTCTGGTGGGGTCCTGTTTCGGCCAACGAATCATTAAGGTATTGAGGGCGAGGGTGTTTATTCTCTCATCTTTGTCAAAATGGGGGAACACTGGGGAGGAGTCCTGTGGAGGAGAAGAAGCGTTCCAGAAATTAAGCCCAGCCTCGATGTGCAGAGACTAAAGCACCTCCCACTACTGGATGCTCTTCACAGCTCAAAGAGAACGGGCATATCAGGCAAGTACCAACGCCCTTTTTCCTGAACTTTCATTTCAATTTCACATGTCTATGGAATTGCTATTGCATTCAGCTACCAGTCCATCTAACTACAGAAGTAATATATACAGGCATGCAGGAGTTTGGTGTCAAAATTATTTCATCTCAAATTGGATGACAGAACTGAATTATATTTGTAACAAAAAGCAGCAGCAGCAGTGATATCTTATGTACCCACTTTTGACTATTTTCTTATCCACTTTGCTTAACCACCCATCTCTAAGCGTATCATTAAAAGAAACATGTCACTGAACTGAATTCCTACTTATACCACAACTAGATATTTATATGATAGTGGATGTTGGGGGGGAAAAACCTGAGATTTTGTTTTAATCCACAAAATACTGAAAGTGGTGCAGCCATATTAGCTTATATTATAATGTGGAATTCAGAGAATCTGAAATGAAATTCCTTCAAACTTCAGTTGCATTTTTGTGATACTGTATAAAATATTGGAAATCCAGTATGTAGTTCAAAATTTCAAAATTCAAGATTTCTACTGTGCCCTTTTTCTCTTCCGTTTCTTCACCCTTCCAGAATTTCCAAGAAATATTTCTAAAAGTAAATGAATTGAACTTTTTTCATATGTTCTCCATCAAAGAAAATATACACAAACTCCACAACAAGCTACCCACATGCTGATAATGTGCATCCTGCTGCCCAATGGGTGGATAACACTGTCAGTTTGAATAGAGATGTTCAACTAATAAGGAACAGACAAATTCCTGTCATACTTCGAGAGGATGAAAAACAAATTTAATCCCCAAGCATCAAATAAGTGATCAGTCCTATCAAAGCAGAACAGCCATCTGTTCAGTACTATGCGGATTCTTCCCAGTTGAATTGTCAGAAACACAATACATACTCCTGAGTACTGAATACTGAGTGATCCTAGGAATTATGCAGAGTGCAGTATTTCACAAGACTGTCATAAACAAATTCCAGGTAAGTTGCATATTATTTTTTGTTGTGCTTCTACTCATTTTATATTTTGGCTCCATTATTGCCATGTAGGATTTACCACAAACAGTGTTACCAAAGTAAATGTGCATGCATGGATCTGATCAAAACCAATTTGTTCTGTGTGATTTGTGGAATAAGCCCTGATATATATTTTATTCATCATAATCTGCATCCAACCAAAAGAATGTTAATGTTGGGAAGGAAAATGTTGCCAGCACTACAAAAGAGGGACGTAAATAGTTTATAATATTTGTTTCAACTGCAAAAAAGATAATCTGTCACATCAACTGTCTTATACATAACACCACAAACAAACATTGGTCTTGTTTTTTATATGTGACTTTTAAACATATTGGCATGTTATGTTATATGACATATTCAATATATTCATATCATATCTTTTTTATAGTTTGCTTGATTTTAAGTAGGATTTTCTTTCAACTGGATTCATTTACTTTAGCCCACATACTTCAATATTTAACTGTGTACTCAGTGCCAATGAAAGCTAATATTTAAAAAGCAATGCAGTTGGTGAACTTCGTTTTATTTTTCAAGTTTCAATACTTTTTAAATGTACTATGATTCATTTCACAGGCCTAATATGAAATGAAGAATAGAAATTTGTTTGATAATGAGTCAAGGATATACTTCAAACTAGGTTTCTTTATATCTGTTTTGGGGGAAAAGAGAGTCAATAAGCCTCCCAAAAATCTGTATTATTTTTCATAAATATATAATAAAATATATCTTTCAAAAATGAGGAAGATTCATATGGATGTAAGAGGTTTTCCAACTAAGTATTTTTATCCCTGTAACTGAGCCCTTGAATATTTCAGGTTGGTAACACCATTCAGTATTAGATATATCTCTATTCAGATCAGTGAATTTTCTTTTACCATTGTTTTTCTATCTTAAGAGATAATCTTCTTCATCTACTTCCAAATGCTTAATCATGATATCTTCAATCTTCTCCAGATTGGAATAAATGTTCATAGTTTATATACTGAAGTCCTTGTAGCCCGCACCATGATAATATAATGGTTAAAAAAAGAAAAAATTCCAAGAAATCCTCAAAATAAAATTATTATGGGGCAGAACCAAAGTCTCTCAGGATGACTTCTAGATATGTCCTTCTAAAAAAGCCTGGCATCTCAACACCTCAACATTACTCAATCCTTTTCACATCAGATGACTGCTGTCTTGAGAACTGATTGAAATAGACATCTAGAACATTAATATAAGAAGGAAAGACAAGGAAAGAAGAATACAGTAAATGATATTAAATGTTTCAAAGTTGTTCAAGAAATACTTCTATCAAAACTCACCAACAGGTTATCCCAAAGGCTTTTTCAAGTGGCGACGGGATTTTCTGGATTTTCTTTGAAAATGTTTCACTTCTCATACAAGAAGCTTCTTCATTTCTGAGCTGAAGAAGTTTCTTGGATGACAAGCAAAATGTCTTCAAAGAACAAGTAGAAAGTCCAGTTGCCTATTGAAAAAGCACCTTTGGGGCAATCAAGATCTGGATGATTAGGAATCTCCATAGTCACCAACAAGTTACTTGAATTCAGAAATCCATAAAAAGAGCTCCTGCCCACAAAACTGACCCTCAGACTGGAATTAATCCAAACAACAATATGACCTGCAACCTCCTTGACCCTTTGATCATTTTCTTGAATACATGAAACACTTTAGTTAGGGGGTCTAGTCTTTTCTGGGTATGAAGCCAATATGCATAGGAATAAAGAGTGGTGATGCCTTTAGTAAAAGTTATTTCAAACAATGTCACCATTTATCTTCTATATTTTAGGTGTAAACATATTCTGTTATATGCCTTCTCACTTGCATTTCCATCCCTATTTGTATTAAAAGTGAGATACCATTTTAAGAGCTTTTAGACTAAGCATAAAGAAAACAAGGATACAGGAAAATGTTTTATATGAAGAATAAATTCTCATCACATTTAAGAAACAGGTTTGTTGCAACTATAATGTAAAAGGGAGAAAAAAAACTTTTATGCTATAACAATATCATAACATAAAAAAAACCACTAGGTACTCTAATGAAGATATTGTTAGGTGATAAGAAGTTAAGTAGGTCTTTGAATTATTTTTATTCTATTTAACTGGTCAATACAATTCAGTTGGCAAACATCTTTACAGTAATCAGCTGTCTGATGTCTTAATCATTCCATATTATTCTTCACATTAGTTATCCTCAACAATTAGTTTTCCATAGAGAAACATTACAACAGTAAAAGCACTTGATATAGGTTTGGCAAAAAAAGGTTAATTATGTATTCCCATGAGATCACTTGACATCAATGGCAAATGCTATTTGACAGGCAAATTTCATTGTTCCATTTAAAGGCAAGTTTCCCTTTCCAGTTAAATCTTCCCTGGTGGAAAGGTTTTATTTTTCACTTTCACTGTCAATGCTGGCAATGGGGCAATATTTCAGACAAAACTGCCTGTTTGTATCTGCCTTTTGTTCCATTAACTCAGGATGCTTGCTTCCACAGTGCAAACATTTTAATTTCCTCTTCTCCTGATTTTAAACAACCTAAAACAAAAACAATGGGATTTTTATGAGCATCCAGAATGAATAAAGGATTGCCTTAGTTTAAATTCAGCATTAAATATAAATCAAAGAGGGAATGTGATTCACACAGGTGACTGAATAGTTTATATTTTAATTGTATATTAGCTGTATTTAATTGTGGGTTTCATAATGACTTTTAAAAACAATTGTATTTTTTTGTTGTTGTTAAAGTCTATCATGCCTTTCCTCAAGGAGTTCAATGTAGCATACATAACACTCCATTTCTTTTCCTTTACAAGAGACTGAGAGAAAAAGACTTACCTAAAGGTAGATTTGCACATGGGTCTCCCTAATCCCAAACAGTCATAGGTATTCAGTGCACAACTACATTAAGACTTTAGATCTCAAAACTATTTTTTTAGAAAACAAAGATGAGCTTGCAAGCTATACCACTTTTTATTAATATTATTCGCTATAGCAGTGTTTCTCAAACTTGGTACTTTTAAGATATGTCAACTTCAACTCCCAGAATGCCCGCGCCAGCATTGGGAATTGCACAAAAGTACACCTAGTCCTCTTCTTACAACCATTCATTTAGTTTGAAGTTACAAAGTCATTGAAAAAAGTGACTTACGACAGTTTTTCACACCTACAATCATCGCAGCACTTGTTCAAAATTCAGATGGTTGACAACTGGTTCAGGTTTATGGTGGTTACAATATCTCAGGTTCATGGGATCACCTTTTCTGACTTTCTGGCAAACAGTCAATGGGGAAGCCAGATTAACTTAATAATTGTGTTGGCTAACTTAGCAACTGTGGTGAATCACTTAACAACTGTGACAACAAAAGTTGTAAAATGGAGCAAAATTCACTTAACAACCACCTTGCTCAGCAACAGGATTTGATTGCGGTTTTAAGTCGAGAAAACAACCTGTAATAGTAATTCATGACAGTCCTTTGCACTACTCTTTATGCTGTTTTTATGAAGGAAAAAGCTGTAATTCCTTAATACCAATCCTGTCGCTCCAGATGAGTAGGTCTTTCATGTGCAAGATCTGGCTGATAAGAATTTGTGAATTATTTGAGATTGGAGCGGAATTCTCAATTTGATTAGGTAGAACCTGGATGAATATGTTTTGGATCAGAAGCTAAATAGTACTGGGCATGTTGATTTACTCACATAAGACTATCAGGGCATCTGAGACATCATGGACACTTCTCCATCAGTACAGTTGCCAAGAAAACTGTGTGAGTATGTTCATGAAGTCACCAAGATTTTACCAAATCTGCTCAACCAGATTTTTCAAGAACGATAGTACTTTGGTGGTATTATGGGGCTATATGGAAGGCTACCCTTCAAGAGAATTCAGAAGATATAGTTGGTACAGAACTCGGAGGTGCAGACAGTTCTGGGGGCCTCTAGGTTGATACTTATGATACTGCTGTTGTGCAACCTGTATGGTTACCAATCTGCTTCTGAGTCCAATTCAAGGTGTTGATCTTTATATGTCCTCTGTGCCATATATTTAAGTTATCTGAGAACCCCAGTGAGATTAGCCTGCCCCATTCACTCCAGCAGAAGGGGTCTGCTGCAGACCCCATCTGCTAAGGAATTTCTGGCTGGTGGGATTAAGGAAAACAATCTTTTCCATTGTGGCCCTTCCCCTGTGGAACATTCTGTCATTGGAAGTGAGAATTATTCTCAATCGTTTGACCTTCTGGAAGGGTATCAAAATCTGATTTTCCCAGTTGTCTTGGGGCCACAAAGAGGGCAGTCAAGGTGGCTGACAGAATAAGAAGAAAATCTCATACCCATGCCATCCATCTCCTTAGTTCTAGCTTTTTTATGTTGCTTTTAAATAATTTTGTATTTTTCTTTTTACCATCTGTAAGCCCTCAGAGTTGCTTTATTGACGAGGGGGTCTGCATATAAATTTAATAAATAAATAAAATTATGAAGGAGGTCTCTTGGGCACATGTGGCTTGAAGTTCTGGTTGCTTGAGGTGCCCTAGTAGTCAATGACCCAGAGTCTAACTCCTGGGCCAACAAGACATATATTTCCTGAACCTGGGTTATCCTAGGGACATGTTACAAATAAACAGGTTTGGTAAAAGTACCCAACATGTGATAAGTTTCTGGTTGTGATTGTGGCATTATAAAGGGAATATACAACCTGAGATCCTCAGGTTAAAATTGGGAGTTAAAAGCTAGCAATATAATACAAGTAAGACACTAGTACAGGTAGTCCTTGACTTACAACAGTTTGTTTAGTGACCATCCAAAGTTACAACGGCACTGAAAAAAGTGACTTATGACTGTTTTTCACACTTACAACCATTGCCACATCCTCATGGTCATGTGATCAACATTCAGATGCTTGGCAATTGATTCATATTTATGACAATTGGAGTGTCTCAGAGTCATGTGATCTTCCTTTACGACCTTCTGACAAGCAAAGTCAATGGGAAAACCAGACTCACTTAACAACTATATTACTAACTTAATAAGTGCAGTGATTCACTTAACAACTGTGGCAAGAAAGATCGTTAAAATGAAGCAAAACTCGCTTAACAAATGTCTCACTTAGCAACTTTGGCTTGATTGTGGTCATAAGTTGAGGACTATCTATAGTAATGTGGAAATGAACGCAATGCTCGTTACAGTACTGTTGCACTGAAGATATTCTTTCTTTCTCAAGATCAGTCTCTAACCTCCAAAGTATAGGTTTGATTCCTGGGGATCAATTTGACTTTGTTCTTCCTTTTTAAGTGTTAACATCCTAGACAGAAAAGCATTATTTAAAAAAAAATCATATGAATATTACATAGGAAAATATTCTCTTTACAAAGTAAACCTCCCAAAGAATAATAATACCTCAAAACATTTTTTCCAATGGATGACAATTATTCAATCAATCCTGATAAGTCTGATAATGAATTTAATTTTTGACTAATAATGATTTTTGTTTTAGAAAAGTAGCAAAGGACTTCTGGAGCACAAAACAATGTATCACATCATCTGCTCCTTTATATTCTATATTGAACTGGCATACGCATAATAAATTGCCATTCTTTAAATTTGCAAGGAATTTTTAACATGCTATTTGAAATATATGCAGTTCAATTAACCATTTAGTAACAATACTGTATATTAGGAAAGCCAATTACATAATTACACATATGAATGCAGATACTTTTTACTCATCTTGAAAAAAACACAAATGTGGAAAAATGTATTAGTTTAAATATTTCATTCTAAATATGAGGAAAGATTAGATTTCCTGACAAGCATGCCATGTCATAGGCCATGATGTGCAAGAAAGTGAAAAATTGGACGTCCAAGGAATTCAGTCACTTCATATCTAGATTTTTTGGTGCAATAATGGGATAAAATTAACACAAAAAGCAATGCAGATAGAAAAACAAATTAGGGTATCCACACTTGAAATTCATTCTATTCTTTGTGGATTTTTAATATATGCCTAAGAATTTTTTATATTATTGTCCTTGTTCAACCATAATCACAAGCACACAAATGAGCCTCCCCAATCATCCATATTTGCATGCGTGCTCATGCACATCACTCTCAAATCTTGTTTATATTGTATTAGAATATAATTTTGATTTATATCCATCCCTTCAGGCATACCCAGATTTTATTCTTGTGCTCAGGATAAAGTCTCAGAGGAGTTTCCTCCTAAGATAAAGATGAAAAATTTGATCTATTTTTATTTCTATCCATAGCTTCCAAAACTCCCTTTGCTCCAGACTGACCTTTTAACCACATTTTCCCTAAAGGAATAGTCGGTATACACATTCATAAACAAAGAGAGACAGAATTTCAACCATTAAACTTTTAACATTGTTCCAAGATTTACTTCTCTGGATTTAAGTATGTGGGAATTTCCAATGTATTTCTGCAGGGGAAAATATATATTCTACAGCATTGGTTCTCAATGTTTTCTTTACCATGGGCTCTCTTTAAATACCTTTTGTGGCCACGGATTATGGCTACAGACCCCTAAAACAACTCAAGATTTAAGCCTTTCGTCAAGCCTTTGTGGACACCCTGTGACAACATTGCAGCCCTCCAGGTTGAGAATTATAATTCTATAGAAATCCAAAATTCAGCTTCGTTCATAATAGAACCACATCTAAATTGTTCATTGATACAACAGTATTTCATTCAACTATGAGTGAAACTGAAATTATTATTATTTCTATCATTATTATTTCTATAATATCATTTCATATGTTTGGTTTTGCTGCTGGCATGGCTGTACAAATTAAAACATAAAAGATTCATACCAGTGAATAGGTCTTGTAAAATAAATAAAATTAGATATAGATATACTATAGATATAGATATATATTAAGAGCCTCAGTGGTGCAGTCGTTAGAGTGCAGTACTGCAGGCTACTTCAGCTGACTGGCAGATTGAATCCCACCAGGCTCAAGGTTGACTAAGCCTTCCATGTTTCTGAGGTGGATAAAATGAGGATCCAGATTGTTGGGGGCAATAGGCCGACTCTGTAAACCATAAAGCACTATAAAGCACTATATAAATCTAAGTGCTATTGCTATGTACGTGGAGGAAAGGAGGTATACTAAAAAATCTATTATAAGAATTACATTAAATGTTGAAATTGGAAATTTAATTCTAAGCATTCCTTATCTCTTTGACACATTTCCTAAGTACAATAACATATTTCTTTGAAAAGGGATTGGCCAATGGGGCAGCTATACTTTTGGTACAGCCTGTCTATATACCAAGATTTGTCCAATGTTTTCAACTTAACCAGGACAATAAAGGTTGATTAGCATATTCTTTCATTCAAAAAATATTTTTATTAAATCAAGCTTTTTTAAAATCTGGCTTGTTAGTTCAGTTACATTAAAAAATATTCATATAACCCATAAAGAACTTTGTGGCATTATACACATAACTGCTACTCCCCAATACTACTTAATGACAACATAAATATTTTAAAATTTAAAGTTTTAAAGTGAAAAGTAACAAAACATAAATATTTGAGAAATAAAATAAATACCCATAATATCGATTATAATTTTTTCCTCATCACACAAGGGGAGAAATTTGGAATTGCTTTCAAAAAGAAGGAGCAAAACAGAAAAATCCCAAGCTTCCCATTCAGAAAATCTAATTTTCATAAGACTTTTGTGAAAATAGGTGACATATTTAATTATAGCACATGTACAATTAGACAACAATTTGAAAGTAGTACTGTTGCAAAATTCCTGATATACTTACTTAATTTTTTAAAATATATTTATTTATTCAGCTATTATAACCCAAATTGTTAAGCAATTAAGGGCACTGTATAAAAATTAATAACAACACATAATTTTATGCTTGATAATTGTATTTGATTTTGATTTGACCTGGAGACTATAACTAATGCAAGATATATAATGTATAAACTTGCAATATCACTCTTCTTGATATTCTTGACAAAATAGAAGGCTAGGACTGCCTCTGTCAGAATAAATATGAGATGCCAGAATTTATATTCCTTTCATCATCACTTCTAGGCCTAATAAAGTTCACCTTTCCTCTCTCAGAACATGGGGGCATTGCCTGATTTGCAATGATTTGATTTACAGTCTCCTTCAGATGGAAAATAATTGATTTTGCTGCAAAGGAGACACCTAAGTCAACATCTTCTACATTTTTAGCTAAAGAACTCTGTCTGCCACTTTCTTCTACTGCTGGCCTTCATGGTAACATGATGAAGAAGCAATATTCCTGTATTAAAGTCAATATTATATGATGATTAACTTATTATATTTTAGCCTGAAAAATGACATCTTCAAATTCCTATCAACATTCCCAGGCTCACTGAATGATTTGCACTGTCTAGGTTCACCCTATGTTGTTGCTGAGACAAAATTAAAGGAGACCCTCATAAATGCAGTCTTTGGTGCAGGATAGAGAAAACATGATGGAACGGCAATAAATAAATATACAGCTAAAATATTTCATAATCATATGAATTAAAATTAAAGCCAATTCACTCAACTGGACTGGCTTTAAAGAAAACATTTAAGATGGCAAAGTGAAAATGAAGCATACATGATTTTGTAATAAAAATCTAAAACAAGGAACAAAGCTTATCTTCCCATATGGGGATTCATGTGGATCCCATACAGAAGGTTAAGGTCAGGGATGGGATTCAAAAATCCCAGCAACCGGTTTGCTGCCCGGTGGCAGCAAAGTGGGCAGGGCCATGGTGGGAGACCTACCAGAACTTTCTGCTTCCAGCTTCCAGTGGGCCTGCAGAACCCAAGGGAAGCTGTTTTTATCTTCCCAAGGGTCCAGAGGCTTCCCCAGACCTCTGTGAGCCTCCCCCGGACTCTGGAGGCCCATCGGAAGCCAGAAATAGGCTCATTTTGTGACTTCTGTTTTTTCTGGGAAAGCCGTTTTTGCCCTCCCAACAGTCCAGGGGCCTCTGGGAGGGCAAAAATGGCCTTCCCAGCTCTGGAGGCCCTCCAGAAGCCTTTTTCAGGTCTTCCGGAAGGCCCTCCCAGAGCCTCTGCATGGACCCTGCACTTACCTCCATTGAAAATGGGCAGTGTGGAGACTCCTGGGGGGGGGGGGGTAGAGGGGCAGGACCAGACGGTTGGCTGAAATACCAGTTAGGAACGAGCTGTAACTTTAACATCTGGTCTGGTCCAAACCAGTAGAAACCCACACCTGGTTAAGGTCCATCAATGTTGCCTCAAGAGTTTCTCTCAGGCTGCTCTTGAAAAAAGGGAGATCTCAGAATTTCTCAAAATGAAACTCCTCCTGAAATCATATAGCAGGGTGTCAAACTGGTGGCCAATGGGCCACATGTGTCACATGCAAGCCACAGACCCCCCCCCCACTTCCATGAAGGGGAAAAACACCACTAGTTTGACACCTGTGTTATATGGGTTTCAATCTCTTTTGTGTATAGTTTAACATAAAATAGTATTGCTTTACAATGAAAATTTGTCACCTAAAAAAGAAATATGTACAACTGCTTTCCTCCTCCACTAACTTTAGTAAACATGCCAACAAAAATAATTATCAAATAGTTTTTTCTAGACTTTTTGTATCATATTTTTAAGTTTGAAAAACTACTTATATTGTATCTCCCTCTTAGTCTTATATATTGCAGAATAATACCAATTGAAAAATATGATGGTTTATATAACTATCTCTAAGATTAATAGGACTGCAGTCTTGAGGCAAAATCTGACCTTAATCATGTCACTATAATCAGTACAATCAAAGCCAGCCAGTTTAACAATGGAAGCAGCATGAATTATTACAGCTGCTTCAAAATTAATTACTCACTCATAATTTGATTGATTCAAATTAGTTGCAAAGATCCTAGGGAAAAAACTCTATTGATGTATGTATGTATGTATGTATGTATGTATGTATGTATGTATGTATGTATTATGTATGTATGTATGTATATAGTACATATGTATCAAATTTATATGCTGAGTCTTGAGCTCTAGAAATGTTATTTGGAATCATATAATAAGTGTCTGGAAAACTTACAAATCATATAACGGTAAATAGAAAAATCAATTAAAATTATAAAACTATTAAAATTAAATCATCCTGTTTTTTCAGGAATGTAACCAAGATATGATTCCAAATGACATTTCTAGAACTGCAACCTTACAACATTGTTCCTGAAAATTATGTGCTTACCAATAAAAGTATAAATGAGAGTGATAAACTTTTATAGATAGCCCCCATCCCACTTCATTGTACTATCAATACATTTTTCATGAAAAGTCTGGACTGTTGTAAATATAATCTAAAGCAGGAGTCGCCAACTTTTTGGACCTCAGGGACCACCAAATTCATAATTTTAGATTCCAGGGACCACTAACTGGTTCTGTGGGCGTGGCCTAATTTGTGGGTGTGGTTTGGTGGTCATGTGACTGGCTGAGCATGGCTTGTATGTAAATATTATAAATATTTATACAAATATTGAATTTTTTATAAAAAAGAGCAACTTTAACCCTAAATCAGGCAAAGCAGGCAGATTGAGTTCCTCACAGAATCATTCAGTGATCTATCTATCTGTCATTGGCTAGCTCAGTCTGTCACATAAAATTTGCTTGCAAGCAAACTCACAAATTAACTCCCAACACGCCATGCATGTAATTATTGATTTTTTAATAAAAAGAGCAACTTTTACCCAAAATCAGGCAAATCAGGCAGATTGAGTTGCTTCACAGAATCATTCAGTGACCAGTCTATCTGCAATCAGCTTGCTCAATCTCTCAAATTTGCTTGCCGTGAGTCTGCACTGAATTTGCTTGCAAGCAAACCTTCAGTCCTAAAGGAGATTTGGCTATGCTGAGTCGAAAATCTAAAGACTAGCTAGAAAGCAAGAAATCCAACCATTTCCTGCTTCCTAGCTAATCTAAATCTCCCGGCATAGCAGAACAGATGATGGTTGGAAAAAGGGAAAATGGCAATTTAGCAGGCAAGTTTACCAGGTAAGGAATGAGTGGGCAGGGAGGGTTCCGGCAGACCATGTGAATGGCACAACTTTGTGTTTCTGTGCAGCCCGGATTAATTGCTTTGTGGGGGTGCTCTAGGGGTGAGATTTCTCTGTGGCCCATCAAAATTTTCTCATGGCACACCAGTGGACCGTGGCCCACCAGTTGGCAAAAACTGATCTAAAGGTTTGAGGGTGCTGTTAATGAGATACTTTTTGAATGCTTATGAAATTTGGCTTGATAAAAGAATAGTCAGGTTTAAATGGGACCATATAAGACATTTCCAGTAAACATAAGGCTGAGAGAGTAACTGATCCAAGCTTAAGCCCATGTCACACTGCACCAACGGATGGAAAGAGGATGTAAAATGGAGATAAACACTTGCCATCCGTTAGTTAATGCAATGCATCCGTTCTGTACTCACTGCATTCGTTTTTCTTCCTCTCTATCCGTCCAGCATCCGTCGACTGAGGTTCCATCCGTTCAAAAAGTTTTGAGATGCTCAAAACTTTTTGAGCGGAAAATGTATCCAACGCGTCCGTTCTGCATCCGCTACACATACAGGGAACATCCGTTCTGCATCTGTCGGCATCCGCTAGGCATCCGCTGCACATCCGCGCAATTCAAATCCGCTCCAGCGGAAAGCGGACAAAGGGAGGAAGTGAAATGGACGTGGAACGGACGCACAGCGTTAGTAGCACAGACGGAGAAAGGATGAAAGCGATGCAGCTCGCAAAAAAAACATTTAAAAAGAAAAAAACGTTCGCAGAGGGGACCTATCTCGGATATTAAGGATGTCTAGAGGATACCTAAAGGATGCAAAAGGACACATAGTGGAAAACCTACATTGCCTATGAAAAGGGAGAGCAACTCACCTGGATCTCACTTTCAGTCCAGCACCCCTGCTGTGCAGACCTCTGCAGCCTTCATCTGGCTCTTGCTCTTCCAGTCATCTCCACCATGGATTGTAACACAGTCCTTTTGGTAGCCACCATCGTTCTGCAACAGTGCGAAGCCATCTACAGGCTCTTTCACTTGTTCTACGCGAAGAAAAGGAGGCGGCCAAGAAGCGTCTGGGTCCAAAGATGGATCAGGAGAAGAGCAGATTGCGGACTGTACAACAAGCTGATGGTGGAGCTGAGGAACGAAGACCCTCGTGCATTCCAGAACTTTATGAGGATGCCTCCAGCCATGTTTGATGAAGTTGTGGAGCAGCTGACACCCAGGTTGAACAAGCAGAGCACCAATTTCCGGCCCAGCCTGGACCCTGGGCTGAAGGTGGCACTGACTCTGCGCCACCTGACCTCAGGGACCACCTACAGGAGCACGCAGTACAGCTGGAGGCTGCCACACAACACCATCAGCATTGTGGTCAGAGAAGTGGTACAGGCCATCATCGAACAATACCTGGAGGAGCTCCTCCAGTGCCCCTCCACTGAAGAAGGAGGGAAGAAAGTTGCAGAGCAGTGGTATCACAAGTGGAACTTCCCCCACACTGTTGGAGCCATAGATCGGAAGTACGTGGCCTGCAAAGCTCCAGCCAACTTGGGGTCCACTTATTTCAACTACAAGGGCTTCTTCAGCATCATCCTCTTCGCCATGGTCGATGCTGACTACAAGTTCATGTACATCGATGCTTCAGGCAACGGGTCAGCTTCAGATACCCAGGTATACAACACCAGTGACCTCAAGGAGGGGCTGGAATGCAACCTCATCATGGGCTTCCCAGATCCAGACCCCCTGCCCAACGACACGCAAGATGTGCCCTACTTCATCGTGGGGGATGACGCCTTCTCCCTCAGAACCTACCTCATGAAGCCCTACATCTCCAGATGCCTCACCCGTGAAGCGAGAATCTTCAACTACAGGCTGTCCAGGGCAAGGCGAGTGGTGGAGAACGCCTTTGACAACCTGGCCAACAGATTCCAGGTACTTCTCACCACCATGCAGTATCGCCCAGGGACCGTGAAGAGGATCGTGGAAGCTTGCTGCATCCTGCACAATCTCATGTGCACCCGCTACCCAGTCTTGCAGAACAGGCTCGTGGACCTCCAACAAGGCAATGGGGACATGGAGCCTGGGGAATGGAGGCAAGGGCGAAACCTGATAGACACTGAAGATGTGCAAGGCCCCAACAGAGCCTCATGTGAAGGGAAGAAGCAGCGCAACCTCCTGAGACACTGGTGCAACTCCCCAGCTGGAGCAGTGGAGTGGCAAGACAGGATGATAGATGATTAATGGATGCTTCCTTCAGCCTGTCTCATCACACGGATGAGATTGGGCCATGTATGTTGGGTGGGCCTACAATGAACAGGGCATTTAATAAAGAGTTGTGTTTATGTTGAATGTGTGGATCAATGCTTACATTGTTATTGATAATGAAGGGCCAAAGGTGTGGCACCTGGGAGGGTGGACCATACAGTCCCACTATGCTTGCACTGGAGGTTTATCTATCCCACAACTATCTTAACCCATCCCAAAGGTATCCCTGCCCATCCCACAGCTATTACCCATTCCAAAAGTATCTCTGCCCATCCCACTGCTATCTTAAACCATCCCACAAGCATGCAAAGGCTTAAACCATTTCTAAAAGTTTCCACCAAGACTTTATTTTATAAAATAAATGAAGCAAGTGTGTGAAGCAAAGATAATCTTTATTAATAACAAGCTGTAAAAGAAAAATGACCCAAGTCAAGTGTCCAAATAAAGTCAACAGGTAGCCACCCAGTCTCTGGCACTCCTCTTGGTCACTCGGAGGTGTGCCCAGTCTCAGGGGTGAAGAGTTCAGGTGCTGTGGAGGTGGCCGCTGCTGGAGTGCTGGTCTGAAGTGCCACTGGGGTGCCTGGCCCTGAGAGGACAACAGGGGACGGTGTGTTGAGGAAGCTCTCGGACAGCTGGCTCAGCCCCATGATGTTGAGAGCTCCTTCCTCCATGCCATGGGGTGTCAGCCCCAGTACCGAGGACAGATGTACTGAGGCCAGGCTTGGTTGTGGGATGGAGGAGGGAGCAGTGTAGTGGGGCTGTCTGGTCTGCAGCTGGGTGAGGACTGGCATTGGTGGCATCTGTAGTGTGGGTGGCATCGGTGGCGTCGGTGGCGTCGGTGGCATCAGTGTCGTGGGTGGCATCGGTGGCATCAGTGGAACCGGTGGCAACGGTGGCGTCCGATGACTCTGTGCCTGGACTGGGAAGGGATGCTGCCTGTGCTGCTGGACCTCCTGGTAGCCATAGCCCTGGTAGGTGAGGGGCTGTGGGAAGCCTTGGAATGGGAGGGACATCACCTGTGGTGGAGGTGGAGGAGCAGACCTGGACTGGGTGGGAGCAGGTTCCTCTGGATCTGGAGGGTTGTGAAGCAGCTCAGTGAACCGGTCCTTCACCACCTGGTACTGGGGTTCCACCATGTCCGTGAGGGTCTGGTTCACATAGGTGAGGAAGGGCTTGCGGTTGGAGCATGAGGAGTTGGTGTGTACCAGCTGAGAGAGGAGATCTATGCTGCTCCTGATGGTGTCTCTTATCTCCAACAGGACAGTGTGGCTCTGTCCCTCCAGTTTGCCTCTCTGCCTTTCTGTGGAGGTGGAGCTGGGGGTGGATGCGGGTTGGGCTGTGGTGGAAGTGCTGTCTCCTTTCTCCCACTGCGTCAGGGGGTCCTCCACGTGCTCCACCAGAGTTAGAACAGCTGGGGGATTCTCCGTCGTGGCACGCTCCACAGACACCTGCCTGGAGACAGGAGCTGACTCTCTGCCGGAAGAGGACTGGCTCTCAGCAGGCTGCCTGAGAGAGAGGGTTGTGAGAGGGGCTGCTTCTTGGTGGCGGATCTCACCCTCCAGGAAGCTGCACTTGGCCATCACGTAGGTCTCTCTGTCTGTCATCTTGACCACGCCTGGCCAGATTTCTTGAGGTGCAGCTTCCCGTACCAGGTGTGCATGAGCTTCCACCAGCCGAGGAGCACCTCTGAAGTGTAGCCCAGGCTCTCCACTTTCTCTCTCCAAGGAGCCTGCTTCCTTTTGGTGTCCCTATAGAGCCTGTGTCCCTTCTGCCATAGATACTCATTCTCTCTCAGCCACTCCAGCACCTCATCCTCATGTTCCTCCTCGATGTTGTATTGCCTCCTCTCCCATTCTCACGTCTGCCTCTTCCTCCCTTTGGCAGGACCACATGGGCCCTCATCAGAGGGGCTTCCAGGTTGTAGGGGCTGCTCCTCCACACCACCACCACCAGCAGCAGCAGCAGCAGCAGCAGCAGCAGGACCAGGATCAGAAGCAGCAGAGTAAGCGCCAGCAGCGCCAGCAGCACCAGCAGGACCAGCAGAGCCAGGAGCACCAGCAGGACTAGGAGCACCAGCAGGACCAGCAGGATGAGGAGCAGCACCAGCAGAGTAAGCACCAGCAGAAGCACCGCCAGAAGCAGCTTCAGCAGAGTAAGCACCAGCAGAAGCACCACCGCCAGAAGCAGAATCAGCAGAGTAAGCACCAGCAGAAGCACCACCGTCAGAAGCATCATCATCAGCTCCTCCAGAAGCAGAAGCAGCAGAAGCCCCAGCCCCAGAATTGTGAGCCCATGCTTCAGAAGCCCCAGCAGCAGCAGAGTGAGGGCCAGAGGGTGGGAGGGTGGCCCTTTCCCTCTTGCCAGGATTGGCAGCAGATGGCTGAGGCTTTCTCTTCTTCCCCATGGTTGTGTGGTTGCTGGCTGGCAGGCAAGCAGGCTGGCAGGCAGGCAGGCAGGCTGGCAGGCAGGTAGGCAGGCAGGCAGGTAGGCAGGCAGGCTGGCAGGCAGGCAGGCAGGCAGGCAATGTGTCTGGAAGCAGGTCTTTCCTCTGAATGTTGACCTGCTTGGGAGCTGCTTCCCTTTATATCCGCGGGGTTGAAGCAGTGCATCCTCCCCGCATGTGCAGTGAACGCTAGGCATCCGCTAGGCTTCCACCGTGCATCTGCTTCATCCGCTCGGCATCTGCTGTGCATCCGCTTCATCCGCTCGGCGTCCACTCTGCATCCGCTGTATCCGTTCCACGTCCGCTTTGCTGCGGTCCCCCGGAAGCCTTGCGGAAGTGCCATCCGCTCCCATCCGCTTCCATCCACTAGGCTTCCGTGGAGCATCCCCTTTCCATCTGGCCTGCGTCCTCCCCCCATCCGTTCCTTTCCGTGTTGTCCGCTCTGGTTATGCAAATTCGGGGCACTTTTGAGAGCGGATAACAACGGATGGAACATTTTTCTCGTCCGCTGTGTCCTTTTTACAAACGTTTTGCATTCGTCGGCCAGTGTGACGGCCTTTAGCTAATTGGTTTTGTACCTAGGAGAGATCTAGAATTCACAGTTTTTAGCGTGGCACCTTAACCACTACAGCGAACTATTTCTCCTTTTAATGAATACATCATTATTATGAAATGAATAAAACCTATTTAATTATTAAACCTGTATAATGTCAAATGTAGCCTCACTAAAGCATTAAAATGATCTAGATCAAGATCAGCTCATCAGTCTGGAACCCGCATTACATATCTGATATTAAAACAGTTGAGAAAGTCCAGAAATATTTCACAAGAAGAGTTCTCCACTCTACTCGTTGCAGAATACCTTATGCCACCAGACTTTAAATTCTAGACTAGAAAACCTAGAACTACATCGCCTTCAGTCCGATCTAAGTATAGTATACAAAATTGCAATGTCCTACCTGTCAGTGAATACTTCAGCTTCAACTGTAACAATTCAAGAGCACACAATAGATACAAACTCAAGGTAAACCGCACCAAACTTGATTGCAGGAAATATGACTTCAGCAACAGAGTGCTTAATGTCTGGAATTCTCTATCTGACTCTGTGGTTTCTTCCCCAAAAACGTTAACCTTAGACTGTCTACTATTGACCTTTCCTGAGAGGTCTATAGGCAGCATGAATAAGTGCACCAATGTTCCTTCCGTCCCTGTCCTCTTGTTTCTTTTTATTTTATATGTATCCATGTCATGTATTTATAACCGGGGGCCATAGAAGGAGTGTTCACGTCGCGGCCCCTGTCAGGTATCTGTTTACCTGCAAATCCTTCTACCACGCTACACCAACCTACACCAACAGTGTTCTACAGTGGCTGGGAAAAGTGTAGCGACACGAGAGAAGAAGAATGTATTTATAACCATGTTTATACTTATACCTGTTACCTAATAATTGCTTGACAAAATAATAAATAAAAAATAAATAAAAGAAACATTTTTACAATATGGATAGTACAAATGGCTCTTTCATATAGGATGCAACTATGGAAAATATACTTACAATATTTATTTAACTACACCACAGAATAGTAAATTTAAAAAAATCAAATAATGTTATGTAAAATAGTTTGAAATTTTAAAAATGAGCAACAGAGATAATTAAATGCATTGCTCAGTTGCAATTTTAAAAGAGTTTTTAAGAAAACTGTTCCATTTGTACAAAAATCAAGCAGTGCCACTTGATCACAAATATAATAGAAACACAAAATATTAATTATATAACCTGCATCTATCATGTCATGAATGATGTACAGCATGCAGTTTGGGCCATCTCTGCAATGAGATCATGACACATAACATCACTCACTCTCTCTCCAAATATACATGAGTATTCGTTCATACTGTGATAAGATTAACCACTATGTAATTTTTCAAAATAAAATTTGTGTGAGATGTGTCACAAAAAATACAGGTAATGATGAAAAGCAAGGACTGCAAAATCTAGGATTGTAACATAGATATACAGCTACAACAGCCTACATTATAGAACACATATGGTATAAATAGGGATCATCATGTCGAACCTTTAAGCATATTCATATTTTATAAAGGTATAAAAAAGCATAGTTTCCCTCTTTTCAGTCATGTCTGATTCTGGAGAATGATGTTCATCTCCATATCTTAGCAAAGGGAGCTAGAATTGTCCAAAGACATTTATGTGATCATATGGCCAGCATGACATGCTGAGGGGCATAGAATGCTGTTACCTTCCCACCATAGTGGTAGCAATAGCAATAGCTACAGCACTTGGACTTATATACTACTTTATAATGCTTTACAGCCCTCTCTAAGTGATTTACAGATTCAGCACATTGCCCCCAACAATTTGGGTCCTCATTTTACCCACCATGTAAATGGAAAACTGAGTCAACCTTGAGCCTGGTGAGATTCGATCTGCCAAATTGCAGGCAGCTGGTTGCAGCAGAAGCTTGCAGTACTGCACTCTAACCACTGTGCCACCAAGGCTCTGGTACCTATTTATCTTCTCACATTTGCATTCTTTCTGTTGTGGCCCACCAGCAAAGTTGGTGGCAGACTCAGACAGTGAGGAGGTTGGGGAGTTGGGGAGGAACATGGGCCATTCCTGGAGTCTGGGGAAGGCTCTGATGAGTATTCTGCATCAGAGTCAGAGATGGGGCCAGGGCTGTCCGACAGTTATCAACTATCTTCGGAATGGAGATCAGTGGGGCAGAAGCCTGTTCTCCATGTGCACATGTGCAAAGCTGTCAGGAGAAGGGAACAATTAAGGAACAGAGGTCAACTCAGGAGTAAAGCCACAAGGGATGCTGAATGACCCCTCTCATAGGGAATAAATAGGAGTAAAAGGAATTTGCAGAAGACAAGTAGTTCGTTCAATTAGTGTGAAGATAAGCTTGTCTGAGTTCATGACTCATAGAGACTCCTTGCCAAGTATTTCTTGTACAGCGTTGCACTTGGAAACTATCAGCTTGGCAGCTCTATAAGATTGATAAGGTCTGTGGTTGCATTTCACCCTTCAAAGACTGTTTGCCAGGACTTTGCTGGATGTGAATGCGAGGAATTCACATTAGTCAAATAAAAAGGGGTCTTGTCAGGACAAGGAGTCTGTTTCGTGGGATTGTGAAGCCTAGGTCAGGACACTTTCAAACTTCTAGGAGGGCAGGAATTGGTGCAAGTAACTGGAGCTCATTCTATTGCACAGTGCCTTGAACTTGGGCTATCAGGTTTCCAGCTGACAAGCTCAGCATCTTCAATTGAGCCACTGCCACCCCAAAACACACTTCAGAATATTCTTTGTAAGAATTATGTCCTTCCATAATAGATCCCCATGAAGACCCTAACTTATCAGTATGAACCCTTGCCCCTTGCATAATTTCACATATTGCATATTCAAGTCAGTACTTCAGCATGGCCCAGTGAAATTGTTGTTGAGCTAATTTGTGTCCTCTTTTTTTTCAGAACTAGCAATTAGTGATATCCATTTTCAACAGCTGTACATAACATCTGATAGGACCATCTATAATAATACTAATTCATATTGCTATTACATAAAAATAAAAAATTGCAATAGACATCAATTAAAAGACAAATCTTTCACAATATACTTGAAGGCCAAGAGAATAATTTTGCTTGAAGCAATGAATTAATTTAAAAAGGGGAAACATTCTATGGGTAATTAACAAGTGATTGTATCAGTAACATTTCTCAAAAGGTGCTTTCAGGTTATTTGGAAAATGATCTTGAAAGCAATTACCAATCCTCTGCATCTCTGTCAAATAAATTTACTGGGCTGCATATTTATATAAATACACTTTATGAAGAAATTTATTAGGCCCTTCAAATAAAACTATAGAACAAGCTGATTAAAATTTCTATAAATCAATTACTATTACACAGGTTGCAACTGTTCTTTATTATTCTTAGAAAACACTTTAAAGTTAATAAACCCAATTTCAGGATCTCCAGATGTGCTTCAATTGTACTTCTCAGCTTTCCCCATCTTATTGGCCATTCCAGTTGGGAATTATGAAAGTAAAAGTGGCAAACTTTACACACTAGGCAATGATTTGAAGCAATTAGGCAAGATCATAAAAATTCAAGAAGTCTGGAAAAGAAAACCTAAACAATTTCCTAACACACCTAAACAACACACACCCCAAAATCAAGTTCACCATGGAAACGGAAATAAACAAACAACTACCATTCCTAGATGTACTAATCTACAAAAGAACAGATGGCACACTGGGGCACACCATATACCAAAAGAAAACACACACCAACCGCTACTTCAACGCCCAATCCCACCACCACCCAGCACAGATAAATTCCGTAGCGAAAAC
>BLBF01000032.1:9291918-9358736 GCA_015471245.1 Laticauda colubrina | reverse complement strand
GCTACAACTTTAACAGAACTACAATGACGTGGGATAATACCCGAAGGAAGCTAAATAGCATATATATATATATATATACGAAGTTCCCTGTGCATCATGCCCGGCCACATACATTGGACAGACCAATAGAAGAATAAGTACCCTCCTGGATGAACACAAAAATGCAGTAAAAATGCTGGAACACACCTCCTCATTAGTCCAACACATCAAAGCCACAGGTCATAACATCAACTTCAATGGCACCAAAATCCTAGCCACTACAGAAAACCCCAGCCACAGAATCATCAGAGAAACCATAGAGATTGAAAAAAGACCTGAAACATAAATAGAAGAGATGATTCCACCAGACTGTCAATCATTTGGAAGCCTGCACTCTCAAACAGAAAGATCTCCACACAAGCCAGGCAAACACCTGGGCACAAACAGACTCCCCCTGATACCTCCAGCTCAAACACACCCCAACCAGGCACCCTGATGAAACCTAGCTTCCTAATAGATAATAGCCGTCCTTTTATTCGAAGCCAAGCTGCACTGAAAGCCTCCAATACAGGAACACAATGCTGCCAGCCAATCAAAGCCACAAAACAGACAGAAGAAACCAGAAACGCCAATCAAGCAAACTCAAAGACCAATAAACACAGATCAAGACTCCCAACCAATCAGGATGAAGAAAAAAGCATTCTGGCTTAATAGTAGGCTAGCCTCAAATTTAAAACTAAACGACTGTGATAGCCTGACTCACAGACGACCTCAATACAGAAGCCTGATGATGGCAGATGAGATTCTGCCGAAACGTTGCTACAACTTTAAAAGCACAACTACAATGACGTGGGATAATACCCGAGGGAAGCTGAACAGCATATATAGAGATAGAGATAGAGATAGAGATAGAGATAGAGATAGAGATAGAGATAGAGATAGAGATAAATATATTTTTAAAGATTTCATCCAGATTGGGATAAATTTAAAAACTAAAATTAATAGAAATAATAGAAATAAATTCAATAGATTTCAATAGGATTTATTGGTAGGTTGGTGTAGCGTGGTAGAAGGATTCGCAGGTAAGCAGATACCTGACAGGGGCCGCGACGTGAACGCTCCTTCTATGGAACGCACAAAACAGGAAGATGACAGTCGCCATCCACTTTTCCAGCATGTTCCTCCACCAAAAAGGCTAAAATCCAGGAAGAGTTTTCTACACTCAGTACAACCCCTGGATGGCAATCCCCAGAGCTGCAGGATAGAAGCCTGGTCAAAACATCTACAGGAGAAACCCCATAACCTCTTTTTTGAGCCAAAGGAATCCCTCCCAACAGGTGCCAGTGAGCCATGGCAAAATTGGCGCTGCCTGAATCACCTTAGAACTGGAGTTGGGAGGTGCAAAGCCCTGATGCAGAAATGGGGATACAACCATGATGGATCCACAGAATGCGACTGCGGGGAGGCTCCCCAGACAATGGAACACCTATTAAACTGCGCCCTGCTACCACAACCCTGTACATCACATGATCTCCACGATTACACCCCATGTGCCAGAGCCTGTGTTCTACAGTGGCTGGGAAAAGTGTAGCGACACAAGAGAAGAATAGGATTTATGATTACTTTGGTCTAGATTTATTCCTATCAAAAATGTAAACAGGCCTCAATTTTATGATATATACTGATGTTAAAATATAATTTAAATTTGTGATTTCAATTTTCATGCATTGCATGTAAACAGTACATTATTACTTCAGGGTTTCTTATAATGGGAAAAGATAATAAAATCATTAAAAGCTGAAATATTCAGTGAGATAACGGAAACAATCAAAAATATTTGTTGAAAAGTTGGTTAACTTGCAGGTTAACACACTTACTTGCCTCACATTTTTCAACCATTTCTGGAGACTTGTATTCTATTGTCTGCTATGTTCTGATGGCATTTTTTTTTCTTCCACTGAATTGTGTCTAATTTTTGGAGAGAGTCTGCATTAGTCCCTGTGGCTTTCTTGGCAAAAGTTTTTGAGAGTGGTCTGCCATTTCTTCCTTCCTAGGTCTGAGAGAATGACTGGCTTACAGGTCAGACAGTTCATATAAGGTCACAGAGCTAGGTTTGTGCCCAAAAGGGGACTAGAACCCACATTCTCCTGGTTTCTGATGGTATGCCAGCTGTTTAATTAGGATATTCTTAACACACACATAATCATGGATATGGTTGCAGGAATCCCGAAGTAAATTAAACACCAACGTTAAATCCTGATTTCTGATGGCATACCAGCTGTTTAATTAGGATATTCTTAACAAATCCAATCTATAAAAACCCTTGATCTACAAAATGCTGGGAATTCAGAAAATGAATATGCACCTTTGCTGTATAATAGAAAGAGGATCCAACTCAAAATAATAACATTAATTTACTTCCAGAACCTGATAGAATCAAGAGACAGGAGCATGAAAGAATATGCAATACTACAACACACACACACACACACACATAATCATGGATATGGTAGCAGGAATCCCGAAGGAAATTAAACACCAACGTTAAATACAGCACTATTCTGATACATGGCTTGCATTCATTCTGAGATCTTAAATTAACATTATGTGCCACTTCAATTTCTTGCTTTTCTTAATTAGACCAGGTCCACTACAAAAATTAAGAAGGTTACTGGAGTTTGCTTATCTCTACCACACATAATGAAAAATGTCTGGCATAAATGTTTGTTATTATTTCTATCAGAATAACCTGATTATCCTTTGTTTATTCTGCACCTATAAGACAAAGTAATATTAAGCAACTTGAAAGTTAATTTATGTAAATTAATCTTGGACACCAACATACTTAAGCAACCACTACCATTTCCAGCCAGTCAACAGGATTGACGTTTTAATTCACTAATGAAATGCCCAGGTTAGCCCCTCAGTAGAATGAAACCAGGAATTATGAACTGCTATAATCTAATGCAAATCACTTTGTATATAAGCAATAAATGAACACAATGCACTACAATTTCAAAATCTAATGTGTATCAGAATCCAGAGAGCTACATAAAAGTATATCTTTAGGGGACACAGCTTGAATTTAATGTGGCTAAGCTTCAACACGCACTTAATACGATAACAAAAAAGACATTAAGACATGTCCAATCAAAATCAGTTTTTCATCCAATTAAATGCTACAATATATAATGCTAAAGTATTAAAATTTGTATGAGTCTATGGGGTACTATTAGTATATGAAGTTACTTCCTGATAAAAGACAAAGTTACAATGGGGAAAATTTGCAGGTGGGAAATAGGCTTAGGTAAATCTCAGAAATGTTCTGTAAAGATGACACCTAAGCATTGGAGAAGCTGCAGATAAGAATTATCATAATGCGAATGAAGTTGTTTTGGACTATCAAGCTTGGGAAGAAAAACAACACCAAATAAGGGTAAGATCATAAGAGAGATTTAAAAGCCAACTTTCAGTGTGTCAGATGCTGAAGTACCAGGCAAGACATCATATGATTTAACTGACAGTACAATAAGCAAATAACCAGCCAAATGGAACTTCAGAAAGATTGTTAATTATAGTATCCATTTAAATTACACATGTTGCAAAATGTCAGTGTCGATGAAGATTCATTTTTTAAAAGATTATGAGAATGATTTTATTAAGTATAGAATCAGTTAAAATGTAATAGGCAGGTGACTAAACTCATTGTTTAAAACATTTGTGCCCTAACTTTTGGCAATGCCTGGATAGCACCAAGCAAAAATAAATTGTTTGAGCCACATATAAAATAGTTACTGCATATAAATCACATAATTAAAAGTTTAAAAGTTTATAACAGGGCCACATAGGATTTATATTCCTTGCAGGATTGATCCTTCCATTCCCCACTGTCCTGTCAGTTGAATAAGCTTCTTTGATGAGAAGTGAACCATCTTCAAAAGAAAAACAAGAAAGTCCAGTTGCCTCCTGAAAAACATCTTTGGGACAACCATGACCTGGATGACTGAGAACATCTCTAGACATTCATTATATGATGAACTTTTATCCATACTACACTTTCTTCAAATGCATCAATAGAAACTTACAAGTAAAATATTTCATGTCATTGATCTTTTTAAGACATTATCAATTCTTATGGTAAAATAGTCATAAGTATACATGTACCTCTGACAATTTTTTTAATAACACACCTTTTCCCTGAGGGTAAAATGGCTGCAATGATATATTTGTGATATATTTAGCTTTTTTAAAAAAGAATTATGTTGGACAGACTTAAACTTCTTTTTAGTCTAATGATTTTGGTAGACATGTGCTTGTTGTTGTTTTTTATACATCAATCAGTACTTCTGTTTTGAAGATAATGGTTATAAAATACATATAGTTACAATAAATGGAGCTTAACCCAATGTGACTCAAAGACCTTATGTCTAGAAAATCTAAAAAGCTTGAAGGTTAAGACTTTTCAATATGTTCTATATCTGTATCAAAGAATTCTGAAGATTTATATACCAAAAGCTTTACAAAATCCTATTCATTGTTTACTAGGGCAAATGTGGTACTCCAGATGTTGTTTACTATAACTCTCTCAATTGCCAATAGCGAAGGATGCCGATAGTTCAGCAGCATCTGGAAAAGCACCAGTTTTCAGTCATTTCGCCAGGGGAAGGAAATAAATGGTGAATCCAGATACTCTCACTCCTTTTTAATACCCTATGAACTACCTCATCCTAGATTTTCTGCGTGTACACTGGAAATAGAAGGGGGAGGAGAACAGATTTCTATAATCTGAATACTAGTCCCCTCAGATAAGACAGGATTGATTTTGCATCTACAAAGATGAAGGAAAAACCCTATTAAGCCTATTAAGACCTACATTCTTATTACTGTGAGAATGTGTCTTCCAATTAAGGCACTCAGAAGTGCCAATACGTAATTACGTCTTCTATTTTGATCCATCTTGCCACATCTTGGAAGACACATTCTCTCAGTAATAAAAATGTGGGTCTTAATAGGCTTAATTCGGGGGGTTTTTCCACTTGTGTAGAAGCAAACTCAAGGGTAAAAAAGTGTGCACATTCTAATATTTAGAGATTTTATACATGCTGTAGGATTTGTCATCTTAATATGAAATAAGGTAGTCTCTTTTATGGGTTATATTTTTTTACTGTACAAATGGATTATGTTGATTTTTCTTTACTGCATAAAGACAAGAACGTTTTGTTCTAGAAGAGGGGTGTCAAATTCAGGTTGTCACTGTGTGTGACGTATCGTGACTTTTTACCCTTTGCTAAACCAGCCATGGGTGTGGCCAGAGTGTGATGCATCCAGGCTGCAGGCCGCAAGTTTGACAGCCCTATTCTAGAAGATATACACATTATATACATGCATATATATTTATATTATGTATACACAAGTAAATATAATGGATTTATTTGCAAGGCAATCTAATTACTTTGTATTATTCTTGGGTCATGCAAAGAGAAAGAGGCAGTTTCTATTTGCATCCTAACTCTTCCTACTTGGTTCCCCACAGGAAAAACGCCACTGCTTTGGGCAATGTAACATACTGATAGCATCCTTCAAGCACTCTTTCCAGCATGGCCCAGCATTATTATTATACTGCATGATTGGTAGAGAACATCCGTTATACTCTAAACAATTAAATACTTAATTAATGGTATTGTGACAGACAAGAATAAAGTGTAAACTTTTGAGATTTTACCACAGGCTGAGAGGACAGCAAGAAGTAAATGGTACAAATTAAAATAATTTCCATGATAATATGATTTTAATTGCAAACATCTTATCACTTTTTTGCAGTATTTATAAATTGATGTACAGCAAACATTTTGACCAAAAATAAGAATATCCGTGCATTTTCTTTATTCTCCCCCCCCCCCCCCCAACAACTGCTGATAATAAGTAGACAGTAATTGTTGCTCAATTCCAACAAACTCTCAATGGAATTTAGTGTTACCCGCATATTAGGTTCAAAATACTTCGTCTAATTAATAGCTCTATAAAAAGGAACCAAAATAATGTAAATGATTAGCTACTGAAGAACTAATTTATATATTTTAGGCAATTATAGTTTAAGGACTAAGGATGTTGTGCCCTGATCCAAAGATCATCTCTGTGACTTTCACTGATTTTAATTACCAAAGGCAAAGTTTGTAATAATATATCTGGCATTACGTATCAGGCAAATCTGAACTTAGAACAGCCTAGGGCACGAGCACCCTTGTAAATAGTACTATTTGGGCCAAGAAAAAAATTCTTATTCAAAGATTCTCACATATTCGTCTCATCATGGTAAGCAATGAAGTTAAGAATGCAGTTAGCCCTTAGACCCTAAGATGTCTGAAGCCCTCTCCACAAATAGAAAAAGACAATTCGACTGAATAGAAATCACACAAAGAAAACATATTTCACCGTTTGTTTTTTTACTAATCCTCTTTGGCAACTTTCCTACATATCCCAGTCAGCAGTTAACCTAGATTTTGACTAATGTGCACATTATGCTATCCGAGTCAAAAGCCATTTCGCAAGGAAGGGCCTTCTACAGTCCAGGAGCTCCTGCACAAGCAAGGATTTATTATATCATTTGTTCCTTGCAAACTTGCAGAAGGCAGCTTGGCCTAACCACTGCAATACTGGTTGGTAGGTATGTATCCTGTGTATGAGAATTCTGCAGTGGACACTGAGTTCTGCAACAGAAAGTTTGGCTATTTCAGCTACTTTTTAAGCATTTTTTCCTTTGGTTATAAAAAACAGATCAGCTAGGTTAAGGGGTTTCCATAACATGACTAATTGGGTGGAATTAGTTGAATCCTGCGCATGGCTTATTTATTCCCTGGAGAGTCAGTTGATGAACCAATTAATCCTCTTTTGGTTTTCCCATATTTCAGCAATATACTACTGACCCACTTATGTATCTTATAAGAAGAACAAATACTGTAAGAAACCAATTTGATTGTTTCATACCAGCCTTCCATCAACTGGTATTCTGAGATATCTTTGACTATCACAGCCAGCCTAGGGAAGATTGATGGTTCACCAGGGTCTTCAAAAATTCAGGCACTCCTTGACTTACAATTGAAATGGAGCCTACCCATTATGGACATCAATTATGATGGTCATAAAACAGATCACTTATGTGACCAACCCAAGTTTACTACCTTTTTAGCCGTAGTTATTAAGCAAACACAATGGTTGTTGTAAGGCAGCTATTGTAGTCATTAAGCAAACACTACAGTCCTTAAGTGAGCCAATGCTTCACTAAGGGCTAGTTTTACAGAAAACCTAAAGTAAATGTTGGTTTTTAGCAAAAGTGTTGTAAAATCATGTGACTGCAGAATGTTGCAAATGGCTGTAAATGCAGGTTTGTTGCTGAAAGTCTGACATACAGTCATGTAACTTGGGGGGGTGGACCATCAGAAATTCGGAAATGGGTCACAGGGACTCCCTGGGAAGTTTGTCATAACTTCAAACAACTGGTAAGCAGCCTGTCATAAGTCAAGAACCACCTGTAATCTGTTCCTAAATGCAGAGATCTCCAAAGTTGGCAACATTAAGACTTGTGGACTTCAACTGCCAGAATTCCTCAGACAGCCATGCTGGGGAGGGAATTCTGGGAGTTGTCCACAAGTCTTAAAGTTGCCAAGTTTGGAGACCCCTGTTAAATGGAATAGGCAAAATGATATTGAGACAGCAAATTTCCCTGCCTGGAAATCAGAGCTGTATTTTAATAGTATTTTATGAATGCAATGCATTCTATTATTTTTCCTATGCCACTGCATCGACCTTGACTGCATTTGAATAAAGAATTACTATTGTGATAATTATTATAATAAAGGGATTTCTTTTTCCATTTCATACTATAATCTTGATATAACAAATATTTTAGTCAAATCTTTTAAAATTAGAGTTTTTAAATAATTTTATCCAGGAGACGGAACAAGGAAACTACATTTTCTTAGCACTGCTATCCAATTCCAAGCTATGGAATGGGATAAAACTAGGTATATAATGTTAAAATGATACCCTGGAATAATTGCATATTCCTGGAAATATTTAAATTATCATATTGATAGATTAAACAATGTAAAATATGCAAAGAAGAGAAACCGCTATTACTTAGGGCAATATGCATGTAAAATGTTACTGAAGAATGCATTATAAATTATGCATATTATTAACTGCTATAGATACTTAAAAGATTTCAACAAGAAAAATGACAATCTGATCATAGTAATCAGAGATAAATTAGACACATTTAGTGAGAAGCACTTTTATAGGAAATTGAGGAAAATAAGGTTAGCCAAATATTAGGACTAATTCATATGCCCCAGCCCCTAATGAAGCTTCCGGTATAACAAAAAAATCATGCAAACATGATTCCAATTGTGCACTTTTTTCTGCACACAGAAAATAACCATACAATTCAATATTTTTAAAAAAACTGAAGCACCATGATGCTGTAATTTTAAATGTGCTCTGAATAAAATCCAAACAGCATAGTGAATTCTTACAGGCTTTCAGTAGAATCATTACCTACAATTTCACACCCTTTCTTTCATCCTTTGACTGGATTTCTTTGTCATAAGTGGTAGCTATGAAACTCTGTTGCACATGGCTGTTTCACTGAGATGTTAAATGACTGTAGCACTTACATAATCATGGGCTGCAATGAAATGGCTTCATTATACAGACTGCATCTTCATACAGAATGAAGGTCCTGTTATTGGCGAAATGGAATCTGGAAAAGTCTCTATGATTTCAGTAAGAGAAGCTTACTGAAGGAGAATAGTACTAATTTTTATGTCTTTCCTACTAAAAACCAGGAGGAGCTGCTAACTTCTTTGTAACCGCAGTTCTGTATTTGTGAAATAGCTATTCTGAATGTTCGAAAGATTTTTGGTGAAGGCTTTACCTAAACACAAAGTATGTAAATGTTTGCAAAGCTTCTGGTCTGAGTCCTATTACAGCAGGTTAAAATTAAGAACAAAACAAAACACTATCCTAACATTCAAGCAGGGAAAAGGGTGGCTAACGTATTTTCAGAGGATCATTTGAAGAACTATACCAGAGATATGTAATCAGTTTTTCATTATGGTTTCTATAATGCACATATATGGATCAATTACTATTTTAGGGTTAGCATCATCTCTCATATAGTAATTGATCATATTTAGAGGACCAAAGATCTAACCTGCAGTGCTAAACAAATGGTAAGCTATTGAGATGAAATATTTCTTTCTTTCCTGTGAGTGGAGAAGGAGAAAGAAGAAGAAAGTAAAGGTTCCCCACTCACATATGTGCTAGTCGTTTCTGGCTTTAGGGGGCAGTGCTCATCTCCATTACAAAGCCGAAGAGCCAACGCTGACTGAAGACTTCTCTGTGGTCATGTGGCCAGTATGACTGAACACCAAAGGCACACAGAATACTGTTACCAAAAGTGGTCCCTATTGTTCCCACTAAAGTGGTTCCTATTCTACTTGCATTTTTTACATACTTTCAAACTGCTAGGTTGGGACAAGTAATGAGAACTCACTCCATTATGCAGTGCTAGGGATTTGAACCATCGAACTGCCGACCTTTCTGATCGACACGCTCAGCGTCTTAGCCACTAAGCCACTGTGTCCCTTGGTATGTCAAGAAAGTTAAACAAACCAATATATTGACAACTGAGAAAAATAAATAGAAAATCAGGTCCTGTTAAAGGTGAAACTCCAACATTTGCAGTTCCTGTCTAAGGAACTACAAAATATTTAGTTCCAAGTATAACTTACTGTTGTGAAAAATCTATCTGGGAAGCAAATGGAAGGATTGGATAGCCAGTGACTTATAGAAATCTCTCATGTGGAGTACCAATATGGAGGAAATGGAATCAAGGAAAAGAAATGATCTAAGCTCTTCAAAAACTATTTGAAAAAAAGGAAATATACAAAACCTCAAGATGCAAATGCTCTCACTCTTAAGGAAAGAAAAAGAAATCCTTTAGTTCAAAATCTCAATGCATACTCTGTAAAATAAGCAACAGTTCAGAAGCAAGGAAAACCAATCAACTTCAGGAAGGCACCAATCTTTTAAACCTTACAGTTTTGCATGCATGGCTTCAGATAGGGATTTGGCACTCAAGTTGCAATTTGGGACAGCAACCAAATGGTCCCAGTTTCCGACCTGACACCTGACATCAATTGGAAGGATGCATGATGTTCCAGGGTAATAACAGAAGCATAAATTAGGCTGAGAGGCAGATCATATCCTGATAAGATTGTGGAAGAAAGAAGCAAACAGACTTGATGTGGCCACGATGATGTAGCCATTAAGTGGCCAGTTCCAATCCAAAGACTCATAGCTACCATTCCAACTCTCAGAGGAAACAAAAAATAGGTGACCACAAAGCTCAGAGCCCAACAAACTGGAATACTAACACTTTTTTCTGCTATGCTATTCGTTAAGAAATAAGCCACTGAGATAGGAAGCCACAGTTACTAGACTTGAGAAAACCACTTGGAAAACAACAACTGCAGCTGCAGCTATCCCTGCTAGCCTTCGAAACAGCATAATAATTTTAATATTATGTGCTTCAAAAAGTCAAGAGGACATTGCCTATGACTTAGAGGAGGTACAGAAGGAAGGAGGTACATAGCTGACAAACAGCAATGGTTATAAACTGTATGCTGTATGCAGGTCTTATTTATGGCTTCTTTCTAATCTACAATAAAACAATCAAACCAAATCATGTTTATGAGCCTTTAGTCATGAAATTAATTCAATTCAAATCAAGATCGATTAACACCTATATAAATAACAGAAATCATAATTTCTGCAAGTAACAATGTGCGATAAAAGTGAATCACTGGATTCAAAGCTGAAATGATGAGTGGCTATCTTACATATGCTTCACTTTAATGCAAGGGTCTTCAAACTTGGCAAGTTTAAGACTTGTGGACTTCAACTCCCAGAATTCCTGAGCTATCATGACTGGAGGAAGAATTCTGGGAGTTGAAGTCCACAAGTCTTAAAGCTATCAAAGTTTGAAGACCCCTGCTTTAATGTGTCAAAACTTTTACTGGACATTACCTTTTATCTCAAAGATTTTCATCCCAGATTTTTTAATATGTTATTTTCCAGACAAATGTTGTACAACAACCTAGAACCAACCTAGAACTAAGGAAAAATTTCTTGACATTTAGAACAATTAATCATTGGAAAGACTTGCCTCCAGAAGTTGTGGGTGCTCCAAAAAATTTCAAAGAAGAGATTGGATAACCATTTGTCACTAAAGCATGCAACTACATTCAGAGATCCTAGTGGCATGCATGTCCTGGACCAAAATTTAGTCAGTTGGCCACTGAAGGAGAATGAAGAAGAACCAAGGTAGATAGAAAGCATCTTCCTATAGCCAGATCAGGATGTGCAGAGATAAAACAATGAAATGTTATAAAAATACAGTTTTTTAAAATGGCATAGTGAATTGGAAGGAAGGAGAGGTATTTCAAGAGATGTCATAACCAACTATGTAAGGAAATTGCTCTCTATTGTGGCTATAAAACATGAATAATGAAGTATGTCCTAAGTCTTTGAAGTATTGGGAAATACCAGTAGCTTAACACAATCATTTCGAGAGCAATATAGAATTACATAAGTTAATAATAACTGTGAAAAATGAAATTTGGCTTCATTAATTTGCCAGAGGACCTACAGTAAGAGGCATATTGCTCCCCATGCTTTTCCAAAAAATGACAGCAAAGGGAAAATCAATTTGATCTTCTACAGTGGCGGGAAAAACAGCTGCAGCATGTTTGCTTTGTTCTCAACAATCCCTTTAACAACTTGGCTCTTGTTATTTACATTTTTCTAGTATAAAATATGTTATTCAAATAGCAAATAGATCAGAGACAACTGCAAGAAATATTTGATGCCCTTTGAAGGAGCTGACCTCAAGTCTTGCCAAATCATTTCATAAGTGAGATCTATCAGAAGATTCAAATTTTATTCCATGACACTTCAAAAGCTGTCTTCTCCCGAATTTGCTTCAACAGTTGGCAGTACATGTCCTGATGAATGTTTATTTGCATATCTAATAAACAAGTTCTAGGGGGAAAACACAGGGGTTTTTTTCAGTTTATTCAACTCAGCCATCATCTTTTCCACTATAGCTACTTACCATATTCTCTCAATCCAATTCCTCTCTGTAAAATCTACTGCAATTGTTCTTTTGTTTTCTTCATTTTCCTTTTGGATTTTCCATGCACATTGCTCCCAAAACAATTTACCAAACCTTTGCGGGTTTTTTTAGCTACTAGAGCTATCAAAGTGAGGCGGAGAAAGAAGAAGAGGAATGTTAGGAATATAAGTCACCTAACAGCTATTTGGGCTGGAAATAGACATTTTAATATTGTATCTTTAAGAGCATGACAAAAACTGTAATTGAGTGTGGTTCCAAAAATGGCCATAAGATGGAGCCAGAAACCTGGGTTGTTTAGAGTGTCTCAGGAACTCTCAGTGAAGTGAGTGAGTCTCTGTTTTCCTTCTGTTGAAAAGAGTTGCTGTTCCTCCATTTTTCCCTATTGACTGTTATTCTTGGATTTGATGTAAGTCTGTTACTGAACTGATTCTGATACTGGACTTTGACATTGGAATTACTCCTGAAATGAACACTGACTGATTTACCTGTGAATAACTTGTACTGTGTGTGGACTTTGCTTAAACATTTATTGAAAATAAAAACCTACATTAACTATACAGTGTATCTGTGTGCTGTGTGTGTGTTATTCAAACACTTCTCTCACTACGTCTCCCTGTATGCGCTCATTCTCCTAACGGGAAATTACCTCAACACGTCATATCCTTGAAAACTTGGGAGCTACCACTTCCAGGGTAATTATCATGACTCGATCCCAGAATCAATGCATTAAAAAAAAAAAAGCCTATCTAACGCTGTCTGGAGGGGAGTACATGTTGATCGGGGTGGGATCCTACCAGCATAACAACCGGTTCAGTGAGAGGGATGCCAGGATGACCAGACAACCAGGGGCCACTGTCTTCCCCTCCAACCACGAGTGCTTCTTTCTAATGAGGAGCTTTCCCTGGCAAACTTGGAATCCCATTTCATTGTTCTGCAGGGAGAGTGCTTCTCCATTTTTCTTTTTGTGAAGCTTGCTAGGAGGTATACTAAGGTATACTCAGTAACTTGTGTCAGTTGAAGTTCTACATTCTTATTGTTTATATCCTGGAACAGTCCTAAGGGATCATGGTTTGATTTACACTGCAGATGGCATAAATTAATTCACCTCCTTCAGAATTTGCCTCCTCTAATGCATACATTCTAAAAACATTCAATTGCTCTTCTCCTTGCTTTCTACAGCTGTATTCTTTTATTTATCTCAACATGTTCTACTACACCTGTCAAGTCAGATTTGAACCTGAGTATTTGAACCTGAGTTCTTTATACTGCCTGCCTTAAACTGTGATAACTATCTAGTTCAGGCACAACACTTTTCTTTCTATAAATTTAAATACGTATCTTATTGCTACTTGTGCTTTATTTTTCTGGTCCCAAGTTTCCCAAAATGCCACTAAATTGCTTGTGCATGTATTTGCTGATGCAATAACCAAAAGGCTACTTTTAGTTGAAGCCAAAGGTTAGTTGTGGTTTACACAACTGTCTCTCCAAAAAGTTCTCAGTGTGTGTACCAGTCCCAAAGTATGTTATGTCCGGGGTTTCATTGTAATTATAATTCTAAGAGACTCCTGACCAGTGCAATACATTCTTCTATTGTTGCTCTCCTAGATCTTGTTGACCATGCATGACATTTTAAATTGGAAGGGATACTATAGGATTTACCAAATGTTGAGCTGCACAGTAAAGATCTCTTATGACTGAACACATCTGAATTTTAAACTTCATTTTTAACATTGATCCAACATTCATATCTCTTGGAGTTATTAGCTAAGCTGTCCCCAATTATTATTATTCTAAATTTTATCAAAGTTAACAGCAACCTCATCGGCCTTCCATAGAAGATTTGTCAAGGATATTTTCATGGAAAATATGGTACAGAATAGATTTTCCTGGGATCATTTCTGAAGAATGGAGGGATATGCAAAATGACTCTCCTACAAACCTTGTCATTTTCTCACGACAGAATAAATTGTTTCAGTTTCATTATTATTTTAATTTTTATTTTCTAATCTGCTACAGTTCAAAAATATTATGGTTGAGTTATACAGACTACATTTTAATTGAACCCAAGCATCCCTTTAAACCACGGCATGATAATATTTCCTATTTTTACTTTCAATCATGATGAATTTGGCATGAAACAGAGCTGATGCTATCTGTGTACCCACTTTACAGCCAACTTAGACTGCACCAGCAGAGATAACTCAGTTTGTCTCACTTACTTATTTACACTGAATTTCATTTATTCCCTATTACCTAATTACAGAATTCCTTTTGGAATACTTTACTGTCAGTTTCAGGTTTTGAGAGTCTTAATAACTGTCACTCATATGGCTCAAAACTCTTCTTTGTTTAAGTGAAAAAAAACACCAATATACATTTTTCTTCAGTGAGAAATTCCCGTGGAAGGATTTGTTTTTCATCTAACCTACCTACTGTATTTTAGCCAATATTTCACAGAATATTATACTTTTATTCTATTACTTTCTCTTGTCCATGAATATCTTATTCTCTTACTAATAAAGATATTAGAGAAATTACTAGATGCTTGAGGAGAATGATGAATAAAATAAAAGAGAAAGGACATCCCAGCAGCAGCAATATTTCAGTGAACCAGTGCCAATGCTCCACGCGCAGCATATATTTTATAATAATCTAATAAAATGTAACTTCATTTGACTGGGACTTCTGTCAAACAAAATAATGACTGCATTGGCTTTTGGCTGAAACTCAGAGGTTCTATGAGATTGTACTGTGAAGGAAGTGAAGCAATGACAAGAACTGATACAGCTACTGCATCTGGAAATGTTGCTATGGAATATTTTGGGAATTTTGACTCACATTTCAGTATCAAATATCCCTATAACAACTACAAAATCTTTATTCTCTGTCTTCCCTTCCTGATTCCTTTTACTAGCATCTTCCTAATCAGTATACAGGTTATAATACAGTATAAAACAGTATATAGGTTTTATTACAAGACTTCTACCTTTCAAGAAATAGCTAGCAAGACCATAGTATCCATCAATCTGTTTTCCTTATACCTTATTAACCCCTGAGCAGATGTTTCTACATTTAATTAAAGGTGCCATGCTTCACTTCTTAGGCAGTTTTATTAGTTGCATGCTTTCCTTCAATCTGGTACTTCCTAACAAGGTATTCAGATCTTTAGAACTAAAAATTCCATCAACCAGCATGATTGTGTTTCAAATATTATGAGAGATTATGACAAAAAAAAGTTTGAAGGGGCAAACTTTGAAATATTTCTCTTTCTTCTCCCTTCCAGTGTATATGTGATAATATATACTGGCTCATATGTGTTAACATCCTCAAATGGGCTCTCTGGAGCATTACCACTGTTCAGAAATCTGCTGTCTAAATAACACTGAAACCTAGTACATTTCTTAAATTTCATTGACTTTAAATAACATATAACTAGACTCTGTGTTCAAAATTGCAGCCTTCATCTTTAATGAAGTTTTTAAAATTATGTTTGAAGACTAGAAGTGTGATTTTAAAATAGATGGAAAAAAATATTGATAACCTGCACTGTTATAATGACACCAATAGCCAAAAATGCAATGTAATGAAGTGTAATTATTTCAAAATTGTCTTGTTTTTAATAATGGTGCTCTATGGATATAGCCTATCTAGACTAGTTCCCATGTAGTGGAGGCATAAATTATGATACTTCTTTTTTTTGATAAATAGATATATTTCTCTTCTGTATTTCAGTCTAAATATAGCCATGTTGCTCTTTATATAAACAATATTCTTAATTAGCACTTCTATACCCCTGGATTAAATTTACCAGCCTGGATAATTGCTGTTGCTTTTTGCATTGTAAGTAGAGAGAGAGAGAGAGAGAGAAAATCCCTTTCTTTCTAATATCCTTTACTTTATTCACTGGTCTATAATTACAATCCTGTTTAGTCATCTTTAACCCTGATAAACATAGCCAGGTGACTTCTATTTTTCCTTAAATTCTATGTCTTTTATTATAATTTGGTATTCCTCAAATTTATAAAGAGAAAAAGGAACAATGTAGTTCATTATTACTTTGTAAATTACTGCAACCTTAAACAATAATGATTTCATGCTTGTCCTGAAAGTCGTTCAGCTGATCTGCATAAGGTAAAAAAAAACCTCCCAGCATATTTTGCATATTATACAATATGGTCCCCTAAACAAGGTATTGACAAATCATCTTAAACAAACACATTCACAAGCTACAGTATGAAGATAGCAAGTGTGTCAACCACTATATGGAAATTTCACCCATTGTTGTTCTGGAAAATTTTCTTGATTCAAAAATCCTACCTCCCAAAAATCAGTAAGTGCTTCCTTGATTACAGAAAAGCCTTTGATTGTGTTGATCTGACAAAAATGGGGAAAGTGCTCAGAAAATAGAAATGTGCTTAGAAAAATGGGAAACCCAAATCAACTTATCATCCCTCATGCAAAACTTCTACACAGGACATCTTGCACACAGGACTGCAACAAGGCTAAATTCTCTCTTGTTACTTAATCAGCCTACCCTGATCCTGTCCTATCATCAAAGCAGTTCTATCCTCTGCAACAATTTTTTCCTTCTTCCCGAATCGCCAGGCAATATCCTCTTACATTATGGAACGCTGCATAGTTTTCTTGAGTTGGGAGAAAATTAGATTGATTTTAAAAAAGCAGTTGCTTCAGTCCCTTTTTTCACATTTTCTCACCTGAATATTATATTTTCTCTTTTCTCATCACTATCAATCAGCAAAGCCAAAAACCTCAAGCTTTCCTATGTACACATCTACTTTCTCTCTTTTTGTCTTTCCACCATTTCTGTGAACTATCATGTTTTAACTTTTATTGTACTTTTTCAACTAATTAAAAAATACTCCAAAACTTAATTTTCTAGAAATAAAATACACTGTCTCATCTTACGTACCCTATAAAAGCACTTCTTCATTAAATTATTAATGTTCCAGTTACTTGAACTTGGTTCTTATTTATTTTGATCAAAAAGAGTTGGGTTTGACTCTCTTTACTGGTGAGATGCAGCCATGATCAAACAGGAAATACTTTTGCCATTTTTTTTTCATGACAAGTTTTTTCCCTGAATATAGTGAAGTAGCTTTCTGAAATGCACTGAATGATTATGTCATTTGCTGGACTAACATTAGTACCCAATCAAACCCAGGAGTGCAAATCCTCCATAGTATTTGTGGAATCACTTTAAACATGTATAGTTGTGTAATTGTCCAAAGAAATAAGGCTAGTCAATACAACAATAGATAATGAAATATATAAGTATGTTAACTAGAATATTCCAGAAAAATGTAGGGCATTGCCTTTTTTAAATACCTCCCACCGCAACTGTGGTGACCTCTGCTTTTGTACTTTCAGTGTTTTTGAAGCAAATAACATACTATTAAGTTTCTAGAATGTAGTTGTTGTGTTTCAACACCTGAAAATTATTTTAACATTAAGAACATTGTACAAAGATAACAAATGTTTCTTATCAAGATCTCACACTGATCCTAAGAATTTTTCCACAGAAAGAGTGATAAGAAGCAGTGCCAAATCTTGAAACAAGGTGCAGCAAGCATTAAATGAATGTAACCCTCGGTCTTCTCCTTTATACAGAAAAATACACTGCTCAAAAAAATAAAGGGAACACAAAAATAAAACAACCTAGATCTGAATGAATGAAATATTCTTATTAAATACTTTGTTCATTACATAGGTGAATGTGCTGACAACAAAATCACAAAAAAAGAGCGTTGGTACTTACCTGATACTCCCGTTCTCTGTGAGTTGTGAAGAGCATCCAGAGATGGGAAAGGCTGGGCTTAAAATTCCGGGACGCGCCTCCTCCTCCACGGGACACCTCCTCAGCGTCCCCCAGTTTTGCGAAGACTGAGTGCCAAAGTCCGGAACGCATCACCTAATCTAGATCCCTGACCGGAATGGAACCCCACCAGACAGAAAGAAATGGGTGGGGCTGGATGCTCTTCACAGCTCACAGAGAATGGGCATATCAGGTAAGTACCAACGCCCTTCCTCCCATGAGCTGTTCAGAGCACCCAGAAGTGGGACATACCAAAGCTTGGCCTGTCCTTAGGGAGGGACTCCGCCTGGATCGAAATCCACCCCTAAACTCTATGGACCCCCTGCAGGACTCTTCTGCCAAATGAAGCATCCGCTGAGGCATAAACATCAACGCACAGGTCCTTTCTCATCAACAATGCTGCTAACTCAGAAATCCTCCTTCTGATGTGATCGCAATTAAGAAGACCACCTTATATGTCAGGAATTTCAGACTAACAGTTCTTAAAGGATCAAACGCGCCAGTTGTTAGTGCGGTTAACACCTTATTGAGCTCCCAAGTGGGATAGCGGTGAATTACAGGAGGTCGTAAGTTTGCAGCACCCTTAAGAAAGCTGCAGATATGTGGATGGTGCGCTATGGAATGACTCACTTGGGGTGATGAAAACATCGGCCTCCAGTATCTCTGGGATTTCTTCTGTTTTGGCCTCCCCACTGATCTCTGTCGGAAGATTCAGGCCTATCCTGTCCAAAACTGGGTCTGTAGCCTGATGTTCTTTGTGATCTGGGAACGTATGGGCCTTGATAGTAGGTCTGAAAGGAACCCCTTCAAAACAACTGGGGCGTTCTGTTTTCAGACCTCTGAAAAAGAGGGGAAAGCACTTTTTCTTGTTACTATTCTCAATAAGCAGGGGCTCCAAAACACTGCCAAATAATTTATTTCCCGATATTGGGGCTGATGCCAGCTTGCATTTATGCTTGGTATCTGCCTGCCAATGTCTGAGCCACACCAGTCTCTGTGCCGATACGTGAGATACTATGGCTCTAGACGAGAATTTGACTGCATTAAATGTGGTGTTGGCGGAGAATTCTGCCGCTGCAATAATCTTAGCAATGTCCTGGTGGGCTCTGACATTTGACGCCGGCAATATATCCCTCAGGTGGGAGAGCCATCGGAGGGAGGACCATGTAAAAAAGGACGCAGCTGTAGCTGCCCTAATGGCCCAGACATCAGAAATGTGCACCCTACGGAGTGCCAACTCTGCTCTCTTTTCCTCCGGTCTCAGGGCTTCCTTGGCCTTGCTGGGAAAGGTTGAAGAAGAGGTCAGTGCCACAATGGGCTCATCCACCTCAGGCGTTTTGAGAAAATTTGGAAACTCTGGTGCCAAATTATAATGTCATTTATCATACCCTGTTGGGGCTAGGTAGGATGCTGCTGATGCCCATTGATTTTGTATTAATTCAGCAAACATACGAGGGACAAGGATAGTTTCTCCCTCATTAGCTGGTTGTGAGAATATTCGATTCTTGGATTCATCCTGAGTCCCTGTTGCCAATGGATGAGGGCTTGATGTGCCTAGTTTAGTGGTGTTCTTTGCTTTGAACAGTAAAGATTTAAAGAGGTGTGGACGAAACAGGCCAGAAAAGGTAGGTTGGTCCGGAATGAGGCTTTCATCATCCGACATTCCTCATTCTAGTGGGTCAGCCTCTGACAACCCCAAGTCCATCTGATAGATTGACCCCACCTCCATGGGAACATCCTGGTCATCTAATTACACTTCCTCCCGAAGACCCTGGACTGGTATGTCAGGTATACTGGGGAATACCTGAGTTTGATGATGTCCCATATGTACAAAGGATCAAGCAGACAGGGATCCCACTTCCGAAGTAGCTGAAATGTGTCTGGTCTAGATGGATTGCTGAACTCCAGCTGCAATGCCCTTTTGTATGGACATCTCCATCCATTGTCTCATTTCGATGGGAATAGTCTCAGGTAATCCCTCCTCCTGTCTTAAACCAGCGGCCGTAGGGGTGGAGGTTGCCTCTGGGATTTGCAGGGCAGTGCTCATTGGAGGAGATATGCCTATGGGAGGCTGTCCAGAAATGGCCTGTCTGGGCTGGGTGGATAAGTCCGAGGGCCCCAACAATGTACTTGGGCCCTGATCTGATTGTTGTGTCATAGTCATCTTCTCCGCCTCCCTGGCCTGTTTCTGCCAGGTACCTAGGGGTGGTGCCTACCCCTGTGGTTGAAAGTAGAACACTTCTCCAGGAGTGTAAGTATATATATATATATATATATATATATATATATATATATATATATGTGTGTGTGTGTGTGTGTGTGTGTGTGTGTGTGTGTGTGTGTGTGTGTATATGTATATGTATGTATGTATGTATGTAGGTATGTATGTATCTGTGTATATACATGTTTATATATATACAAACACACATATATATATATACATATACCGATATCTATATGTAAGCCCGTATATATGGGAAACAGTATCTCAGGGTCCCCAGCAAGGGAAGCCCCCCAGACGAACCAAGCAAGAAATATTCAGGATCTCTGGTCCCCAACAAGGAAACCAGCTATACAGGTCCTGGATGAATCCTTTCCTGTCAAAAACGTCCCGCTGTTTGAAATGGCACTTGAGGCTTCGCTCTAATGTAATGATCCAAAAGCAATTGCGAGAGGTGGGAAAACAATCCTGTTTAAGGACTGGCCTGCTTATCCAACGCCAGCAGCCTAAGAGAGAAATAATCCCAGGAAAGTGGAGTGGGAAAATACTTGCCCCAGTCCCCAAGAAGGGAAACCAGCGGGGAATGGCGCCTGTAATATTTAGGCGCAAACTTGAAGCCAGCCATTTAAAAAGGTGGGAAGGCAGAATCTCCGATGTTAAATGCCTGAGCAGTTTAACGAGCAGTTGCTGCTGACTCTCCAAAATGTCAAATGATCCTTTAAGGAGAAGTGAGCCATAGCTGTGAGCGTTCTGGCAAGATCGCGAAGATAAGACGATCGGGGAATTAGACAGGCAAATTGCCTGAAGTGGCTGTCTCAGACTGCCTGCGAAGTGGCAGGCTCCACCAGTCACAAAGAGCTGCTCTCAACTGATTGGGGGAATAACCAAATAGATCCACAAACCTTGAAATTGCCAGATTAATAGGGGGGGAAATTTGCAAGCCGAATTAACCCAAGAGCAAACCTAAATCTTGACTAGCTGAATCAGAAACCATTCCAGTCAGGGAGTGCACAACCTCTTACCATGAAGGCTGAGTTAAAACTGGGGGATGCTGAGGAGGTGTCCCGTGGAGGAGGAAGAGCATCCCGGAGTTTAAGCCCAGCCTTTCCAGAAGAGACTGAAGCACCTCCCACTTCTGGATGCTCTGAACAGTTCATGGGAGAACTTATCAATGGAAATCAAATTTAGCAACACATGGAGGTCTGGATTTGGACTTACACTCAAAATTAAAGTGGAAAAAAACACTACAGGCTGATCCAACTTTGATGTAATGTCCTTAAAGCCCCTGTCACACTGCACCAACAGATGCAAAGAGGAAGTAAAACGGACAAAAAAGCTTGCCATCCATTCGAAAACGTGATGTACTCACTGCCTCCGTTTTGCTTCCTCTCTATCCGTCCAGCATCCGTTTATTGACGTTTCATCCGCTCCAAAAGTTTTAGGCTGCTTAAAACTTTTGCGTGGAAAATGTATCCAGTTCGTCCGTTCTGCATCCGCGATGCATCCACTACGCATCTGTTACGCATCCCCTATGCATCCGCTATATCCGCTTGGCGTCCACTGCTCATCCGCGCAACTCACATCCACCCGGACGCAGGGAGGAAGCGGAACGGACACGGAACGGATGCAGAACGGATGCGGAACGGATGCAGAACGGAAACAAAGCCTTTAAAGCAGAAAAAACGTTTGCAGAGGGGATCTATCTCGGATATTAAGGATGTCTAGAGGATGCCTAGAGGATGCCTAGAGGATTCCTAGCAGAAAACCTATACTGCCTATAAAAAGGGGGAGCAACTCACCTGCTTCGCACTTTCAGACCAGCAGCCCAGCGGTTCAGACCTCTGCAGCCTTCATCTGCCTCTTCCTCTTCCACAGCATCCAGTCATGTCCACCGTGGATTGAGACAAAATCCTTTCGGCAGCCAACATCCTTCTGCAACACTGCGAAACCATCTACAGTCTCTGTGAACAGTACTACGGGAAGAAAAGGAGGCACCCAAAAAAAGTCTGGCTCCAAAGATGGTTCGCCAGAAGAGCACAGTACGTACTTTACGACAAGCTGATGGTGGAGCTCAGAAGCGAAGACCCTCGGGCGTTCCAGAACTTCATGAGGATGCCTCCAGCCATTTTTGACGAAATTGTGCAGCGCCTGACACCCAGGTTGACCAAGACAAACACCAACTTCCCGCCCAGCCTGGAACCTGGGCTCAACGTAGCACTCACTCTATGCCACCTGGCCTCAGGGACCACCTACAGGAGCATGCAGTACAGCTGGAGGGTGCCACCCAGCACCATCAGCTTTGTTGTCAGAGAACTGGTGCAGGCCATCATCGAAGAATACAAGGAGGAGCTCCTCCAGTGCCCCTCCACTGAAGAAGGATGGAAGAAAGTTGCAGAGCAGTGGTATCAGAAGTGGAACTTCCTCCACACCGTTGGAGCCATCGATGGCAAGCACGTGGCCTGCAAAGCTCCAGCCAAGTCGGGGTCCACTTATCAGAACTACAAGGGTTTCTTCAGCATCATCCTCTTCGCCATGGTCGATGCTGACTACAAATTCATGTTCATCGATGTTTCAGGCAACGGCTCATCTTCAGATGCCCAGGTATACAACGACAGTCACCTCAAGGAGGGGCTGGAAAGCAACCTCATGGTGGGCTTCCCAGATCCAGACCCGTTGCCCAACGACATGCAAGAGTTGCCCTACTTCATTGTGGGAGATGACGCCTTCTCCCTCACAACCAACCCCATAAAGCCCTACACCTCCAGATGCCTCACCCGTGAAGAGAGGATCTTCAACTACAGGCTGTCCAGGGCAAGGCGGGTGGTGGAGAACGCCTTTGGCATCCTGGTCAACAGGTTCCAGGTACTTCTCACCAAAATGCAGCATCGCCCAGAGACCATGAGGAGGATCGTGGAAGCTTGCTGCATCCTGCACAATCTCATGCGCACCCGCTACCCAGTCTTGCAGAACAGGCTCGTGGACCTCCAACAAGGCAATGGGGACATGGAGCCTGGGGAATGGAGGCAAGGGCGAAACCTGATCAACACTCAGGATGTGCAAGGGCCCAACAGAGCCTAACGTGAGGTGAAGAAGCAGCGCAACCTCCTGAAACACTGGTGCAACTCCCCAGCTGGAGCGGTGGAGTGGCAAGACAGGATGGTAGATGCTTAATGGATGCTTTCTTCAGCCTGTCTCATCACACGGATGAGATTGTGCCATGTATGTTTGGTTGGCCTACAATGAACAGGGCGTTTAATAAAGAGTTGTGTTTATGTTGACATGTGTGGATCAATGCTTACATTGTAATTGATAATGAAGGGCCATAGGGGTGGCACCTGGGAGGGTGGACCATACATTCCCACTATGCTTGCACTGGAGGTTTATCTATCCCACAGCTATTACCCATCCCATAGGTATCCCTGTCCATCCCACAGGTATCCCTTCCCATCCCACAGCTATCTTAACCCACCCCACAGGTATCCCTTCCCACCCTACAGGTATCCCTTCCCATCCCACAGCTATCTTAACCCATCCCACAGGTATCCCTTCCCATCCCACAGCTATCTTAACCCATCCCACAGGTATCGCTTCCCATCCCACAGCTATCTTAACCCATCCCACAGGTATCACTTCCCATCCCACAGCTATCTTAACCCATCCCACAGGTATCCCTGCCCATCCCGCTGCTATCTTAACCCATCCCACAGGTATCCCTGCCCATCCCGCTGCTATCTTAACCCATCCCACAAGCATGCAAAGGCTAAACCATTAAACTAAAAGTTTCCACCCAGACGTTATAGAAAAAAATGAATGAAGCAAGTGTGTGAAACAAAGATAAACTTTATTAATAACAAGCTGTAAAATAAACATGACCCAAGTCAAGTGTCCAAATAAAGTCCACAAATATCCAGGCAGCCAGTCTCTGGCACTCCTCTTGGTCACTCGGAGGTGTGTGCCCAGGCTAAGATTTTAGGGAGCAGGTGCTGTGGAGGTGGGTGCTGCTGCAGTGCTGGTCTGAGGTGTTATTGGAGTGCCTGGCCCCGAGAGGACAACAGGGGACGGTGTGTTGAGGAAGGTGTCAGACAGCTGGCTCAGCCCCGCGATGCTGAGAGGTCCTTCCTCCATGTCATGGAGTGTCAGCCCCAGTACTGAGGACAGATGTACTGAGGCCGGGCTTGGCTGTGGGATGGAGGAAGGAGCAGTGTAGTGGGGCTGCCTGCTCTGCAGCGGGGTGAGGACTGTCGAGGTTGGCATCGGTGGCATCATTGGAACCGGTGGCAGCGGTGTCGCCCGATGACTCTGTGCCTGCATCTGTAAGGGCTGCTGTCTGTGCTGCTGGACCTCCAGGTAGCTGTAGCCCTGGTAGATGAGGGGGTGTGGGAAGCCTTGGTATGGGAGGGACATCACCTGGGGTGGAGGAGCAGACCTGGACTGGGTGGGAGCAGGTGCCTCTGGGTCTCGAGGGTTGTTAAGCAGCGTGGTGATCCTCTCCTTCACCACCTGGTATTGGGGATCCGCCATCTCCTTGAGGGTCTGATTCACATAATTGAGGAAAGGCTTGCGGTTGGAGGAGGAGGATTCGATGGGGACCAGCTGAGAAAGGAGACCTATGCTGGTGCGGATGGTGTCCCTGATCTCCACCAGGACCTTGTGGCTCTGCCCCTCCTGCGGTCCGGCTCTCTGCCTTACTGTGGTGGCGGAGGTGTGGGTGGATACGGCTTCGGCAGCGGTGGACTCGATGTCTCCTTTCTCCCACCGCACCAGGGAGTCCTCATCGCTCTCCACCACGCTTTCAACACCTGCCCAGGGGTTCTCCGCCGTGGCACGCTCCACAGATACCTGCATGGAGACAGGGACTGACTCTCGGCCGCCAGAGGACTGGCTCCCAGCAGGCTGCCGGAGAAAGAGGGTAGAGATTTGGGCTCCTGGTGCTCCTCGGTGGTGGACCTCACCCTCCAGGAAGCTGCACTTGGCCATGACGTAGTTCTCTCTGTCCGTCAGCTTAACCCTGGCCTGGCCAGATTTTTTGCGGTGCAGCTTCCTGTACCAGGTGTGCATGTGCTTCCACCAGCCGAGGAGCACCTCTGAAGTGTAGCCCAGACTCTCCGCCCTATCTCTCCAAGCAGCCTGCTTCCGCTTGGTGTCCCTTTACAGCTGGTGTCCCTTCCGCCACAGATAGTCGTTCTCTCTCAGCCACTCCAGCACCTCATCCTCGTGTGCTTCCTCGATGTAATACTGCCTCCTCTCCCGTTGTTGCATACGCCTCTTCCTCCCTTTGGCAGGACAAGATGGGCCCTCATCAGAGGGGCTTCCAGGTTGTAGGGGCTGCTCCTCCACACCAACAGCAGCAGCAGCAGTAGCAGCAGCATCACCAGCAGGATCATAATCAGCATCATCAGCATCAGCATCAGCATAATCACCAGCAGGATCATAAGCAGCAGCAGCAGCAGCAGCAAGACCAGGATGAGCAGCAGCAGAGTAAGCACCAGCAGCAGGGTCAGCAAGACCAGGAGCACGAGCAGAACGAGCAGGACCAGCAGGACCAGGAGCAGCTTCAGCAGAGTACGCAGCAGAAGCACCACTGCCAGGAGCAGGTACAGCAGAAGCTCCAGCAACAGAAGAGCGAGCCCAAGCAGCAGAAGCCCCAGCAGAAGCAGAGTCAGGGACATGGGGCGGGAGGGTGGCCCTGTCCCTCTTGCCAGGGATGGCGGCAGGTTGCTGAGACTTTCGCTTCTTCCCCATGGTTTTGGGGTTGCTGGCTGGCAGGGAGGCTGGCAGGAAGGCTGGCAGGCACCAAGGCTGGCAGGAAGCCTGGCAGGAAGCCTGGCAGGAAGGCAGGCACCAAGGCTGGCAGACAGACTGGCTGGCAGGGAGGTTGGAAGGCAGGCTGGCAGGGAGGCTGGAAGGCAGGCTGCCAGCAAGGCTGGAAGGGAGGCTGGCAGGGAGGCAAGCTTGGAGGCAGGCTGGCAGCAAGGCTTGCAGGCAGACATGCAGGCAAGAACTCGAGGTATCCAGCAGCAGGTCTTTCCTCGGAATGCTGGCCACGTGCGGGCTGCTTCCCTTTATATCCGGAGGGCTTGCGCAATGCATCCCCCCCGCATGCGCAATTAATGCCAGGCATCCGTTAGGCTTCTGCTGTGCATTCGCTAGGCTTCCGCTGTGCATCCGCTTCATCTGCTGTGCATCCGTTCTGCATCCGCTGTATTCGTTCCGCGTCCACTTCGCTGAGGCCCCCCAGAAGCCTAGCGGACGCACCATCTGCTTCCATCCGCTGTGCTTCCGTTCTGCATCCGCTTTGCATCCGCCCTGCGTCCTCCCCGCATCCGTGTTGTCCGCTCCAATTATGCAAATTTTCACCCCTTTTGAGCGCGGATACAACGGATGTAACATTTTTCTCTTCCATTGTGTCCTTTTTGCATCCGTTGGGCAGTGTGACACGGCCTTAAAACAAGTCAAAATGAGGCTCAGTAGTGTGTGTGGCCTCCCCGTGCCTGTATGACCTCCCTACAATGCCTGGGCATGCTCCTGATGAGGTGGCGGATAGTCTCCTGAGGGATCTCCTCCCACACCTGGACTAAAGCGGCCCCCAACTCCTGGACAGTCTGTGGTGCAGTATGGCATTGGTAGATGGAGTGAGACATGATGTCCCAGATGTGCTCAGTTGGATTCAGGTCTGGGGAACGGGCGGGCCAATCCATAGCATCAATGCCTTCGTCTTGCAGGAACTGCTGACACACTCCAGCCACATGAAGTCTAGCATTGTCATGCATTAGGAGGAACCCAGGGCCAACCGCACCAGCATATGATCTCACAAGGGGTCTGAGGATCTCATCTCGGTACCTAATGCCAGTCAGGCTACCTCTGGTGAGCACATGGAGGGCTGTGCGGTTAAAGAAATGCCACCCCACATCATTACTGACTGTCAAAGCAGTCATGCTGGAGAATGTTGCAGGCAGCAGAATGTTCTCCACGGCGTCTCCAGACCCTGTCACGTCTGTCATATGTGCTCAGTGTGAACCTGCTTTCATCTGTAAAGAGCACATGGCGCCAGTGGCAAATTTTCCAATCTTGGTGTTCTCTGGCAAATGCCAAACGTCTTGCACAGTGTTGGGCTGGAAATACAACTCCTACCTATGGACGTTGGGCCCTCATACTACCCTCATGGAGTCTGTTTCTGACCATTTGAGTAGCCACATGCACATTTGTGGCCCGCTGGAAATCATTTTGCAGAGTTCTGGCAGTGCTCCTCCTGTCCCTCCTTGCACAAAGGCGAAGGTAGCAGTCCTGATGCTGGGTTGTAGCCTCCTCCACATTTCCTGATGTACTGGCCTGTCTCCTGGTAGCGCCTCCATGCTCTGGACACTACGCTGACAGACACAGCAAACCTTCTGGCCACAGCTTGCATTGATGTGCCATCCTGGATGAGCTGCACTACCTGAGCCACTTGTGTGGGTTGTAGACTCCGTCTCATGCTACCACGAGAGTGAAAGCACCACCAGCATTCAAAAGTGACCAAACCATCAGCCAGAAAGCACAGGACCTGAGAAGTGGTCTGTGGTCACCACCTGCAGAACCACTCCTTTATTGAGGATGTCTTGCTACCTGCCTATGTTTTCCACCTGTTGTCTATTCCATTTGCACAATAGCATGTGAAATTGATTGTCAGTCAGCGTTGCTACCTAAGTGGACAGTTTGATTTCACAGCAGTGTGACTGACTTGGAGTTAGATTGTATTGTTTAAGTGTTCCCTTTATTTTTTTGAGGAGTGTATAGTTCTTTGTTTGCTTTGCACTTCTTTTCTTTTGAAGTCTTTCTGCAATATTTTTTTATGTTGACAGTGTACTTACCTGGTAGTAGCCACCAGATATTGTATTTATCCATTTTACTTTTTTTTCTGCAATTGCTCTACTTTTTGAGGACACAAAATCCCCTGAAGCAGCAAGATTCAGCAAAGTGTATATACTGCATAGGAAATCGTTTAGGTATCTCTATATTCTTACAAAAACAACCTAACTGTTACCCAGAGATACTAAAGCAATTATTCTACAAACTCAAAAAAAATATGTCTGAAAGTATTACTGTCACCAAGCTCCATTTATACTTAACTTTTAATACAAGGCTAGGTTTTTATTTGTTACAACTATTTTTGTGCCAGTTTTTCCTATTTATAGTAGAACATTATGCTCCTTTGCCAACAAGTTCCTATTAACATATTTTCATTTTAAATTTTAATCCATAAAGCCTTGACATAATATCAACAATAATTTATTGAATTCAGCAGTATCATTGCTGTGATTTTTTATTATCCTTTCTTCCTATCGCTGTAGTTTCCCAAAAATTCTGTCAGTAAGTGGTGAAAAATAGAAATAATTGAAGAGGCTTTCAATGTTATCGTTATGAAGGACTTGTAATACCTAAGTAACTTAGCATTGGACTACTGGAATGTAACTTTCTGACAAATAAAAAGCTCTCCAGAAATTTGAACATTCATAAGTTTATATCTAAACTACAGTGCAGGCTACTTTGCACAAATCAATCACATTATGACTGGGTCTACAATTTGTGTATTCAGTCATGTTTTGGTGAACAAGCTGCAATAGTCTGATTCTCTCACTATAGTAAGTCATCACGAATAAAGCCAATGATTGGGTTTACACAGTGTAAATAAAACCAAATAAATCATATTATAAATTAGCAGGATGTATTAATCCAAAATTCCCTGATGATAACTTAATGCTTAAAATAATATTAATGAAATGACAAACCCCTACAATTTCACAGGAAATCATTCTGTCAACATTTCAACAATGCCAATTCTGAATTACCTCAGAGTATTTACATGAATAAGTATATTTTTTTAAAAACCATCAGTTTATACCCAGATTTTGACACTCCAGGGCAGTGATCACCAACCATTGGGCTGGGGACCACTGGTGGTCCATGAGAAAATTTTGGTGGTACACAGAGAAATGTCACCCCCAAAACACTCCTCAAAGCAATTAATCCAGGCTGCATGGGAACACAAGGCTGCGCTGTCCGCATGGCCCATGGGAAGACATGACTTGCATCACTTGCATTGTGAACAACACATCATGAGGGAAGGTGGGAAAGGGCGAAGGGAGGGAACTTGCCCCACGCGCCTCGCCTGGCCACTGGGCTGCTTCTTTCCATTTTTTCTTCTTCTGCTTTTGGCTGCATGCAAGGAAAGCAGCAAAAGTCTTTCTTTCTCTCCCCCAAACTCCATCAAAAATGAGTCTTTGGGACCCTGCAAGGCATCCTGCTCCAAGAGGCTGTGCCAGCATGACAAGTCTCACAAAGACTCATTTCTGGTGGAGTTTGGGGGAGAGAAAAAAGACTTCTGCTGCTTCTGTTGCTTTCCTTGCATGAAGCCAAAAGTCTCAGTCTCTCTCCCTCTCCTTCTCTCTCTCTCTCCCTCCCTCCCTCTCCTTTTCTCTCTCCCCCCCCCCCCCCCAAGAATGGAGCTGGAGATGGTATCCTGCGATCTCAAATAATGGTCAGGGTAGGGAATTTTCCCGCAGACTTTTTGGAGGATTTGGTCTCTGGTCCACAGGATTTAAAATTATGAGTTTGGTGGTCTAGGAGATCCAAAAGGTTGGCAACCCCTGCTCCAGGGCACAACTCACACATCACAATATGTCATTATTTGCTTAGGAACAGTTTGTTTGATAAACCCAAATTTGCTGGATTCACAGAACATGCTAATTAGCTATGATATTTTTTTAAAAAAACCCAAAGTGGCCAGTTAAACCAAGCGAAAGAACATTACAAATGGATACATACCATCCCAAATTATGTGTGACTTAAAGCCCCTGTCACACAGCACCAAAGGATGGAAAGAGGATGTAAAACGGAGAGAAACACTTGCCATCCGTTGGTTAACGCAATGCATACGTTACTCACTGCATACGTTTTTCATACTCTCTATCCATCCAGCATCTGTCTACTGACATTTCATCCGCTCAAAAAGTTTTGAGCTGCACAAAATATTTTGAGCAGAAAATGTATCCAAAGCATCTGTTCTACATCCGCTACACATACGGGGAACATCCGTTATAGGTCCGTCATCATCCGTTACGCATCCGCTATATCCGCTAGGCATCCGCTGCGCATCCGTGCAACTTGCATCTACTCCAGCAGAAAACGGACACAGGGATGAAGCAAAACGGACATGGAACGGACACGCAGAGTTAGTAGCACGGACGTACAAAGGATGAAAGCGGATGCAGCTCGCATACAAAGCATTAAAATGGAAAAAACGTTCGTATAGGGGACGTATCTCGGATATTTAGGATGTCTGCAGGATGCCGAGAGGATGCAAAAGGACACCTAGCAGAAAAACGATGTTTCCTATAAAAAGGGAGAGAAATCACCTGGATCTCAATTTCAGTCCAGCATCCCTGCACTGCAGACCTCTTCAGCCTTCATCTGGCTCTTGCTCTTCCAAAGCATCCAGTCATCTCCACCATGGATCATCACACACTCTTTTTGGTAGCTGCCATCGTTCTAAAACAGTGCGAATCCCTCTACAGGCTCTTTCACCTGTTCTGCGCGAAGAAAAGGAGCTGTCCAAGAAGTGTCAGGGTCCGAAGATGGATCGCAAGAAGAGCCGAGTACGGACTGTATAACAAGCTGATGGTGGAGCTGAGGAACGAAGACTCTCATGCATTCCCTACACTTCCAGATGCCTCACCCGTGAAGAGAGGATCTTCAACTACAGGCTGTCCAGGGCAAGACGGGTGGTGGAGAACGCCTTTGGCTTCCTGGACAACAGGTTCCAGGTACTTCTCACCACCATGCAGAATCGCCCAGAGACCGTGAGGAACATCGTAGAAGCTTGCTGCATCGTGCACAATCTCATGCGCACCTGCTACCCAGTGTTGCAGAACAGGCTCGTGGACGGCCATCAAGGCAATGGGGACATGGAGCCTGGTGAATGGAGGCAACGGCGAAACCTGATAGATACTGTGGATGTGCAAGGCCCCAACAGAGCTTCATGTGAAGGGAAGAAGCAGCGCAACTTCCTGAAACGCGGTGCAACTCCCCAGCTGGAGACAGGATGGTAGATGCTTAATGGATGCTTCCTTCAGCCTGTCTCATCACACTGATGAGATTGTGCCATGTATGTTGAGTGGCCCAACAATGAACAGGGCATTTAATAAAGAGTTGTATTTATGTTGAAATGTGTGGATCAATGATTAAATTGTTCTTGATAATAAAGGGCCATAGGTGTGGCACCTGGGAGGGTGGACCATACAGTCCCACTATGCTTGCACTGGAAGCTTATCTATCCCACTGCTATCCTGACCTATCCCACAGCTATTACCCATCCCACAGGTATCCCTGCCCATCCCACTGCTATCCTAACCCATCCCACAGCAATTACCCATACCACAGGTATCCCTGCCCATCCCACTGCTATCCTTACCCATCCCACAAGCATGCAAAGGCTTGAACCATTTCTAAAGGTTTCCATCAAGACTTTATTTACTAAAATAAATGAACCAAGTGTGTGAAGCAAAGATTAACTTTATTAATAACAAACTGTAAAAGCAAAATGACCCAAGTAAAGTGTCCCAAGCAAAGATAAAGTCAACAGGTAGCAACACAGTCTCTGGCACTCTTCTCAGTCACTCTGAGGCGTGCCCATCGTCTCAGGGGTGAAGGGTCCAGGTGCTGTGGAGGTGGCTGCTGCTGGAGTGCTGGTCTGAGGCGCCATTGGGGTTCCTGGCCCCGAGAGGACAACAGGGGATGGTGTGTGGAGGAAGCTCTCAGAGAGCTGGCTCAGTCCTGTGATGTTGAGAGCCCCTTCCTCCATGACATGGGGTGTCAGTCCCAAGACCGATGACAGATGTTCTGAGACCGGGCTGGGCTGTGGGGTGGAGGGAGGAGGAGTGTAGTGGGGCTTTCTGGTCTGCAGGTGAGCGAGGTGAGGCATGGGTGGCATATGTGGCGTGGGTGGCATCTGTGGCGTCAGTGGCATCTGTGGCGTCAGTGGCATCTGTGGCATACGATGAACCTGTGCCTGGACTGGGAAGAGCTGCCTGTGCTGCTGGAACTCCTGGTAGCCGTAGCCTTGGTAGGTGAGGGCCTGTGAAAAGCCTTGGAAGGGCTGTGACATCACCTGGGGTGGAGGAGCAGACCTGGACTGGGTCGGAGCAGGTTCAGCTGGGCCTGGAGGGTTGTTAAGAAGACCGGTGATCCTCTCCTTTATCACCTGGTACTGTGATTCCGACATGTCCATAAGGGTCTGGTTGATGTAGGTGAGGAAGGGCTTGCGGTTTGAGGATGGTATGTCGGTGTGTACCAGCTGAGAGAGGAGATCTACGCTGCTTTTGATGGTGTCCCTGATCTCCAGCAGGACAGTGTGGCTCTGCCCCTCCGGTCTGCCTCTCTGCCTGCTTTCTGTGGAGGTGGAGCTGGGGGTGGATGAGGTTGGTCTCTGGTGGAAGTGCCCTCTCCTTGCTCCCACTGCGTCAGGGGGTCCTCCACGCGCTCTGCCACGGGGAGTGCAGCTGTCGGGGGGGGTCTCCATTGTGGGACGCTCCACAGATACCTGCCTGGACACAGGAGCTGACTCTTGGCCAGAAGAGGCTAGCTCTCTGTGGGCTGCCTGAGAGAGAGGGTTGACAGAGGGGCTGGTCCTCAGTGGTGGATCTCACCCTCCAAGAAGCTGCACTTGGCCATCACGTCGGTCTCCCGGTCAGTGAGCTTGACCGTGGCCTGGCCAGATTTCTTGAGGTGCAGCTTCCCGTACCAGGTGTGCATGTGCTTCCACCACCCGAGGAGGACCTCCGAAGTGTAGCCCAGGCTCTCCGCCTTCTCTCTCCAAGCAGCCTGCTTCCTCTTGGTGTCTCGATAGAGCCTGTGTCCCTTCCACCATAGGTACTCGTTCTTCCTCAGCCATTCGAGCACCTCATCCTCATGTTCCTCTTCGATGGAGTATTGCCTCCTCTCCCGTTCTCGCGTATGCCTCTTCCTTCCTCTGGCAGGGCCTTCTGGGTCCTCATCACAGGGGCTTCGAGGTTCTAGGGGCTGCTCCACCACACCACCAACAGCAGTAGCAGCAACAACAACAGAAGCAGCAAAAGCAGCACCAGCAGGACCAGCAGCACCAAGATCAGCAGCAGCAGAGGAAGCACCAGCAGGACCAGCAGGACCAGGAGCATCAGCAGGACCAGGAGCAGCGCCGGCAGAGTAAACACCAGCAGAAGCACCAGCACCAGGAGCAGAGCCAGCAGAGTAAGCACCAGCAGAAGCACCAGCACCAGGAGCAGCGCCAACAGAGTAAGCCCCAGCAGAAGCCCCAGCACCAGAAGAGTCAGCCCGAGCAGCAGAAGCCCCAGCAGAAGCAGAGTCAGGGCCGGGGGGGGATGGTGTCCTTTTTGCCAGGGCTGGCAGAAGATGGCACAGGCTTCCTCTTCTTCCCCATGGTTGTTGGCTGGAGATGTGTCTGGCAGCAGGTCTTTCCTCTGAATGATGACCTGCTTGCGAGCTGCATCCTTTTATATCCGCGGGGCTAATGCAATGCATCCTCCCCGCATGCGCAGTGAACGCTTTGCATCCACTAGGCATCCGTTAGGCATCTGCTAGGTGTCCGTGATGAATCCACTGTATCCACTCGGCATCCGCTCGGCATCCGTTCCTTACGCTACGCGTCCGCTTCGCTGTGCTCCCCTGGAAGCTCTGCGGATGTGCCATCCGCTTCCATCCGCTAGGCTTCCATGGAGCATCCGCTTTACATCCTGGCTACATCCTCTCCCCGTCCATTCCTTTCCATTGTTGTCCGCTCTCTTTATGCAAATTTGGGGCACTTTTGAGAGCGGATAACAATGAATGGAAAATTTTCTTGTCCGCTGTGTCCTTTTTACATACTTTTTGCATCCGTTGGCCTATGTGACAGGCCCTTAAAGAGGCCAATGACTCAAACAGCTAGATCCTACCATCAGATCATAAAGTAGGCTACAATAGTACAGAATGCCTCTTCATTTATAGTTAGTGTCAGTACAGGCATTTTTACATACAGCTTCCTTTCCAAACCTAGTCAAGTAATCTATGCTAATTGTGAACTGTAACATTAAAAATTTTGAGGGTTCAGAGGTCATTATCCTGAAAATTTTATCTTGTGGCATTATTTGACAATTGCATGATCTAGAGAAAAATGATGAAATTCTCAGAATGATTCAGGAATGTAAAATATACTGAAGCAAATTCCAATTATATTTTTCCATGTCTCAGGAGCAATCAACATGGAAAATAATTGAATGGTTTCAGAGCATAAAAAGATTTGGAAAATTATAGGAAATTGTTTTCTTCCTGCTCTTTGTTTAAGGCACTCTCCAATATGATATAGCAAAGATCAACGTGTGTCATTCAGGAATATGAACTATAATTGCACAAAACATTAAACAATTTGAGAAGTTTTACTATTCAATAGCTCCTCAACTGCAAGTGCTACATGTAAGCCACAGCAATTCTTAAAAATGCTGGAAATCTATCTGTATTACTGTTAAATGTGCTTTAAAAAACATTATAGATCATAGAAGAGATTTCTGAAAGTAATAAAAATGCTATTGCTTTAGTTTTTAATACTGTCTAAAAGATGTGCATTTTATTCCTAGAAAATCAACATGATTACAATTTGCTTCGGTCTGGAAGATCTATTATTTCATTACTTTTACTGCAAAGGGAAAGTACTTGAAGTCGACGCTCTGCTTCACATTTTTATTGTATGTAAATGCTTCAGAATGATAAGGTTATTATAATTTAATTTCACTGTGTTCAGTATGTGATATGACGAGGATTGAGAGTTGAGTGTTATACTATGGGATACAGGATCTGGGCTGCTAACAGTCTCTACACAACAGGAAATGCTAGCTAAACCAGGTGGCCATGGTTTGTCTTTGTTCTCACCTAATGATCATCTGGATTTCTGCAGCTCAGGTCCAACAGTCATACTTTCATTGCTGTTTGACTTCTGAGGACACACTGAAACACAAACTTGCCAGGCATGGCATGTCTTTAGTTCTTTGGATCATAAGAAAAGTATGTCTTCATAATTTGCACTGATGACCAAGTTCTAAACTGACTGCAGGTTGCCATGTCTTTTTAGATTTATGGTGAGACAATTTAACGGCAGTAATTGATGGGTTCTCCTGACTTAAAACTCCTCTCTTCTCCAGCATCATCAACTAATAGGAAACATGACACGTTGCCATAATTTGAAATGGATGGGCCTGGTAAAAAGAGGGCAGGCGCCAGGAATGGTGTCACAATCTGTTTTGCCAAACCTGTACCAAAGGATCACTAGTCAGCCTGTGTTCTGACATTAGTTTTAGTCGCAATAGTTCACTTTTATCATGTAGAACTGAAATTCTAAATGACTTTGAGAGTAACCCTGCATGAGTGACTATTAGCCTTCCATCTGATGAAGAGACAAGGCAATGCTTTATTGGCCAGTCTGACAGAATGAGGAATGAAAAATATCAATGGATTTGAAAACTTTTTCTCAATTCTGCATTGTTAAGCTGACAGAATGCCACAGCATTACAAACCAAATTCAGAACAATTGAGTCAGCGATGCTCACCTTTACACTTGAACCTGACGCCAGCTTCCATGTTGTGTATGGCAGTGGTTGCCAACCAGTGGGCCGCGACCCACTGGTGGGCCGTGAGAAAATTTTGGTGGGCCGCAGAGAAATCTCACAATCAGAGCACCCCACAAAGCAATTAATCCAGGCTGTGCAGAAACACAAGGCTGCGCCGCCCACATGGCCTGCCGGAACCCCCCCCCCCACTCCTTATCGGGTAAACTTGCCTGCTAAATTGCTATTCTACCTTTTTCAAACCATCAGCTGTTCTGCTGTGCCGGAAGATTTAGATTAGCTAGGAAGCAGGAAATGGTTGGATGTCTTGCTTTCCAGCTAATCTTTAGATTTTCGGCTCAGCACAGCCCTTAGGACTAAAGGTTTGCTTGCAAGCAAATTTGAGAGACTGAGCTAGCCGATGGCAGATAGATAGATCACTGAATGATTCTATGAGGAACTCAATCTGCCTGCTTTGCCTGATTTTGGGTAAAAGTTGCTCTTTTTTATAAAAAATTCAATATTTACATGCATGGTGTGTTGGGAGTTAATTTTGTGAGTTTTCTTGCAAGCAAATTTTATGTGACAGACTGAGCTAGCCAATGGCAGATAGATAGATCTCTGAATTAATCTGTGATTCTGTGAGCAACTAAATCTGCCTGCTTTGCCTGATTTTGGGTTGCTCTTTTTTATAAAAAAACCCAATATTTATATAAATATTTATCATATTTACATATAAGCCATGCCCAGCCAGTCACATGATCACCAAGCCACACTCACAATTAGGCCACACCCACAAAACCAGTTAGTGGTCCCTGGGATCTAAAATTATGAGTTTGGTGGTCCCTGAGGTCCAAAAGGTTGGCGACCCCTGGTGTACAGCATTGCCAAACTCACAATGATCATGTTCACGCTTAATATGATAAGCATAATTCCCCATTTAATAGGTAGTGCGAACACAGGAAAGCCAAAACATACTGAAATAGCGATTAAAAATTTGTCGGACTGCCTACAGCCTTGAGTGAATCACTTCAACATTTCATTCACTGGGTGCTGTTAATCAGGCTGTAATCACCACTACAGGTAGTCCTTGACTTATGACAATTGCACCCCAAATTTCTGTTGCTAAGCAAGATAGTTGTTAAATGAGTTTTGCCCCATTTTACAACTTTTCTTGCTGTGGTACTTAAGTGAATCACTGTAGTTGTTAAATTAGTAACATGACTGTTAGGTGAATCTGGCTTCCCCATTGACTTTGCTTGTCAGGAAGTCACAAAAGGAGACCACGTGTCCCCGGGACAGTGGAACCATCATAAATATGATATGTCAAGCATCTAAATTTTGATCACGTGACCATTCACAGATAAGATAGTCTCACTTGTAAAACTCCCAGCACTTTACTGCAAGGCTACAATCTTATGGAAATTAACTTGGAAATAAGTCTCCTAATCCCAGTGAAGCATTTTTTCAAAGTAATCTCATCACCCTACAACAGTTGCAGGTGTTTACCAAGAGTGCCATTTTTACTATAATGTCTTCACAGTTGGAAATCACACTAGAGAAGCCTCCATAACTGTTTGCAGATGGGCTATTATATAATAATGTCTTTTATGGCTTCCCTTCCTAACATGAAAACTGAAATGATAGAAAGAAAACAATGTTGCCACTCTAACAACAGAGAATTTTCCGGATATTACACAGTGTGTGTGTGTGTGTGTGGGTATACTATAAGGGTTTCACAGAACGTGTCTATGCAAAACATCTAATTCTAGTTCATGTCCTTCTTCAAATGACACTATAAAACACCTAGACAATTCTTGTTTGAGATTACTGCAGATAAAGTAAGTGCCAGAGAGGTTGCAGATAAGGTACTGCTAGAGAGGCTGAGGAGCATGTGCTGTAGGCTGTTGCATAAGGGAGTAAGATGGAAGAAGAAATGCGAAAAGCAGCCACTCGTTTGCTGCATCCTAAAACGCCCCTTTTTGCTGCACTCAGGACAGGGCTGGAACGCTGGAGCTGGCTGCGTGCTAAAAAAAATTTTTTGGGGGAGGAAGCTGCCTTCATTTTCCCAAGCCTCTGTAAATTGAGCAAAGCTCCCACAAGGCTGTGCAGAACACCATCAATCCTAAAATAAAATGTTCCAGCTTGCATTCCAATGGGTTAAAACCACCAAACAGATACTTAGATCCTGTGGAAGCAAATCTCTGTTAAGAATCATGTTGAATTTTCCTTGAACTTTGTGGTTGTTTCCCATACATCCACCCCTTTGCTGGGGAGGCTGCTTTGTGCTGCATTGTTGGAGCCTCCCGAGCATTTGTTTGTTTGTTTGTTTGTTTGTCAAACATGTGCAAGGTAACAAGTATAAGTATGAATATAAACAAGAACAAAGGAAGTAAATACAGATAAACGGGGACAGTAAGACAGGGATGGTAGGCATGCTGGTGCACTTACGCACCCCCCTTTTAAGGATCTCTTAAGAATGGGGTGAGGTCCACGGAATTCCCTGCTACGCATGAATTGCTTAATGATTGCTTCGCTCAATGACTGAAATTTCTGGCTGGTCTGGTCATTAAGTAAGAACTACCTGTAACAGTTATGCCATTTTAAAGTCTGATAGGTTTGTGTGAATATTTTTTTATCTATCTCAAGCTAAGTATTGCTCAGCTGATAATAAATGAATAAAAGAGGATGCATTCTAAAATGATAGCTTAAATGTTTTTATCATTTTCTCATAATAGAATAAACCACATACAACCTCTCTACTCCCACTTCACATGTGAGGAACATGTACTAGCTCATTATGTTTCCTGTTATATCTGAAGTGGAAAAAAATAAATGTGAGATAGGATAGGTGATCATACAAGTTCTGTAAGTAAAAGTAAAAGTAATTAATAAAAGCCTTCCAAACATTATAAAGCCAGTGTTTGATTTCCTGATTTTATTTAGCATCCTGCTTGAAGAAAGCTGGTGTTTTTGTACGGAAATTCATACACTGGCTTGTTAAACTGGAACCTGATTTTCCAAATGTGACCACTTCTCCTCTTCATCTGAACTGAATATACCTTGATGATAAGAAGAAAACAGCTTGTGCTGGTGTCTCTTAATACAGTAATAAACTATCAATGTCTTTATTGATAACTCAATTTTGCAGCTATGGGCTATGTCTTCTTTTATCTCATCATTTCCTAGGAGCATTCCCCCCCACACACACACACACACATACACATTCCTAAGGATCTTCTAAAGTCATTCCCAAATTACAGGTACTGTATGATACATGACGCTGCAAATGCAAGTCTAGCTCAACTGTTTTGGTTGATATATACTGGCTGCCAGAGCATTAAGAAACTGAACTGGATTCAAGAATATAGCCTTGCAACTTGGAGACAATCGTGCCATTTGCAAGACAAGTCTCTATTAGACAAGGAAACAGATCAAGTTTCAAAAAATAACAATTATGACTACAATATCAACTATTTATATATTCAAGTATATATGCATATGTACATATTTAGATCAGGTAATTTTTTTCAGAAATGTTGCTTACCTTGAAAACTGCTGTTGCAGTCCACACATTTGAACCCTGTGGCGCTCAGATTCCAGGGTCATTTCTTGTAGTCTTTTTTCACTTTCAAATCTCAAATGTCGCTCTTCCTCCAACTCATGTACCAGCTTTTCACGCTTTAAAAAAAAAGCAAGTGACAAAATTAAGCAGAGTTCCAATGTGTGACACTTAAGAGCTAGACTGCTACTACCATTGAAAGACAATTATGTAGAAGAGGGAGTTAAGACTTTTTATCCTGCATCCATCCCCTTCGACCAAAAGCCCATCAAATGGTTAGAATTTCAAAAACCCATACAGGTAGTCCTTTCCTAACAACTGCACTGTTTCATGAGATCACACAAGTTTACAACAATCCTGAAAAAAATAACTTTGCACTGTTCCACTTGTGAATGTTCATCATCTCTGTGGCCACATAAAAAAGATTTGAGTATTTTGCAAACAGAGAGCATTTAAACCAATAAGTATCCCATGATTGTCATTGAACTGCTTCATAGCCAATTTTAAAGAAGCAGAATCAATGGAGATGACGCCAATTAAATTGCAAGTCACAATTATATTTCAGGTGATTTGCTTAATGATCATTGCAGAAGTCATTTCCTTACTCTATTGAGGTCACATGTCTTGCTTAATGACCATGTTACTTAGCAACAGGCTTTCCCATTCCTAATTGTGGTGGTTAAGTGAGAATTACTAATGATTTCCTTGCCATCAGGGCTACTGGCCGATAAATTGCAAATCGGCAAAAAGTTGGATGACATACAACTTTAATAAATTATTATTGCTATCACCGGTTTTTTGTTTTTACTTGCAGAGCTATATTTGCTTAAATGTTTTTTAACTATAATAACAAAATACAGAATAAAAAAAAGTACAACCTGATCCCAAGAATTTAAAAGCTAAAAATAAATAATTAGAGCAGCTGATTTTCAAGGATGAGAAAAATTTGAATAATTATGTTTATTTTTTAATTTCTGGCAGAAACCCCCACAGTTGTTAAGTGTGTTTCAGAAAGGAAGAACCACTTCAGAGAATGCATCCTGCCTTACTACAACTGAAGTACTGTAGTCCTGTTGGAGACAGCAGGGAATCATCTCCTGAATTTACCATTTGTAATAGTCAAGCCCTGAGCATCTGAGGACCAAATACATCTGAAATAGAAAATATGGCAGCCTACGTAGAACTACTAGTCAGGTATGTCTGCTTTGTGACCAGTTCAATAGATATAATTTTTCATGGAGAACACTCAACTCCGTATGAAATTCAAAGCATTATAGATACATTAATGGTTAAGCAGGGGTAATTAGAAATAGAAAGTTCAAAGAAAGATGAAATGAAGAAAGCACAGACAGTGATAATTACCTTATTATCTGTGCCTAATCATAAAGCAGCTGTTGAATGACAACAGAGCTATTTTCAAACCGCTGAGCTGATAAACATATGTGATATGACAAAACTATCTAAAAAATAGAGGGCATAGAGAAGTTTCTTTGAAATAAAAAATATCACTAAATTGTCATACTTCATTTTCTAAATTTATTTCCTTCCAGTATCATTCTTTACAATCCTACTGACAACCATTAAGTGCACATATTCCTGTATCCCAATCAGCCAGTTTGTGGTGAAGTGGTTCTTTCATTCAGTCAATGCAAAGAATTTTCTTTCTCCATTGAAAAGTACAAGATCTTCCATTTCTCAAATTGTAGGATCCATAAACCCTTGTCCATCATGAAAAGGTTAGAACTTTAGGAGAGAGGGAGGGAGGGAGGGGGAGAGAGAGAGAACTTATGTAATATTTTTCTCTGAAAGCTCTCACACACACCCCTTGTTTGTGGGCTGCCATGAGTTTCAAATATATTTGATGCTTATAACCTAAATTTTATGAAATATCCACAGTATTGTATCAAATCTTAGACATATAATTTTATTACAGAATATAAAAAGCTTTCTTGGTATTAAGCCATTATTTGCACAAGCTATGGTGTTATAAATCATACTGGATAATAAATTTATAATAGCAGTAACCAAGAGACCAAAATATGAGCCAGAAAAAGTTCTCAAAGACAGTGATATATAAGCAGATGTCTTTAGCGGTAGATTATAAGAGATTAAATGAAACACCTATGCACATTGTAAACTATGGAGAATTGCACAGAGGAGACAGGACGTACGTGAAGCAAACCTCACATAAATATTTGGAAGTGTGAATGTTTAAAATGGGAAATAATAATATATGGAAATAAATTTCCATAAAAGAAATTTAGTGACCTAATTAAATTAGCCAATTAAAATGTATTGTTACTATCTTATAATTTTGCAAATGCTGAAAAGGATAGTTTCAAAAAGCTTTGAATATAAGAAATGTGCAATATTTCACACCATCAGAATTCTGCAAAACTTAAATCTATTAAAACCAGTGCTGAGGTTCCCCTCTCATGGTTAGGATACCATGGTGAGCATGTTAAGCAAAATGGATGTAATTCCTAAATAGCTAATAACAGGTTATTGTAAATTGACAAGGGACAGTTGAAAGGCAAATGTGGTATTCATATGTGGCCATTCTTAAATCTGTCATATTCACCCATCTTTCCCTACAAATATATCCCTCACTTATCATTTCCTGGAAAATTCAAGGTTCTTATAGTTGCAAAGTAAAAACAATCAGGGAAAAAGAAAGCAATCACAGAGGAATCTTGCTTGCACATTTTCCATGAAAATTCTGTTTCCTATATCTCCTGAAAAACAGATTTCAGAAACCTCAAGCACCATGCACCATGTCAACCAGTGTCTTCTGAGAAAGCTTGAAACAGGTGTTTTTGTAAGCTACAATACTTCACAACAGCAAACCCAACACAGGCGATTTTTCCCCCTCATGTCAAAGTTAAATTTTATTTCAATAAGGTCTGGTCTCAGGACAAATCTTCTGAATAGGAACTCTCTTTCTCTATATATAATTTGCAAGCGCAAAACTCATCATCTACCTTGAATTTCAAATAACTTTGTTTTTATCTTTGTAAATCAAATTGTGCAAAAAATATTGTGAGTGTGCATACATAATCCTACCAGGTTTAATGTAATAAATTCTCCTTTGGAGGCATAACTCTGAGTACTTGAACAAAAGGAGAGAATTCAGATCAGTTTACTTAGGCCTCTGGCAAAATAAAGGTAGAAAACCAGCACTGATCATCAGTATCAAATAGGATCATTTATTTTAAAGGTGTCTGACATAAAGTTTTGTTCAACAGCTTTTGACAAAATAACTTCATCTATGTGTACTAATTTAAACAGAACCTGTAAAAACCATCAACTGGTTTTTACAACCATCATATGGCAAACTTAAAGAATACTTAAGAGATAAAGAACTTTCTCATCTTTCTTAATGTAATGTACAGGTAGTCCTTGAATAACAACAGTACATTTAGTGACTGTTTGAAGTTATAATGGCACTGAAAATAGTTACTTATGACTGTTTTTCACACTTTCGACCATTGCAACATCCCCATGGTCACATGATCAAAATTTAGATGCTTGGCAACTGACTCATATTTATGATGGTTGCAGGGTCTCGGGGGTTATGTGATCACTTTTTGCAACCTTCTGACAAGCAAAGTTAATGGGGAAGCCAGATTCAAATGTGTTATTAACTTAACAACTGCAGTAATTCATTTGACAATTGTAGCAAGGCAGGTCCTAAAATGAGGCAAAATTCACTTAACAGCTGGCTCACTTAGCAATAGGAATTGTGGGCTCAATTGTGGTCGCAAGGTGAGAACTACCTGTATGTGTAACGGAAACAGATACAATAAAGTCAATAACTAAGCTATGTTGCCCATCCATTCAAGAAATGCATACCAACACAATATCAAAGAGTATGATAAAACAAATAATTATGGATCCTACTGAGCAAATCTGGGCATTTTTCTTTCAGTGGACTTCCAAGTGACCTATAGGTTAGCACTAAACCAAATCTAGTTGGCAACCTTCTCTCCCTGATTTTTAGAGGCCCTGCAGAGAAAGAAAAAAATCTGAAAAGTCATACATACCAAAACGAGAATCTAAATCAAACCTTTTAAAAAGGTTACGTTAGTAGAGAAAGTCACAGTAAATACAGTACTATGGAAATGGATCTATCAATGAACAAAATGAGAGTAATTTGCATTTTAAAAAAGGTCCTTAAAGCAATTCACATTAATAACTATGCAAATTTGCAAAAGGTGCATACAAGACGCCAAATGTTAGAAAATTTTGCAAATGGAAATCGTTATAAAATGTACGGTTTAAGAGATGAAATCTTCATCTGCTGACATGTAAAACAGAAAGTAGCACTGTTAAACATGTACCATACATTCAAACAGAAAGAGGTAGATATAAAAATTGAGGGATCAGATAAATTGGTTTCTGTTAGTTTTTCAGTATTTATTTGTAAGTCTGCTACCCCTCTCTTTTTCAGCATTAATCTTTATAATTTCTGCAAGAGAATTGGTATGAATGTTAAATGCAACAGCAAAACCAGCACTGCCTTCTAAATATTTCCTGATTTATTTGATATGTGATCTTTGGACATACCCTACTACAGTAATATTTTCTAAAAAAAAATACCAATTATAAAAATTAATAAAATATATTGTGATTGGCCTAATCGCTGTTTTGGAATCTGATTTCCATCAACATCAGCAAATTTAGCAAAAGCAATGAATTGTGGGACTCAGAAAACTGAAATATCTCAGGGTATCCTGCTACTGACTATTTCTAGCAACATGTCTTTCACAATAGGAGAATTCTGGGTTGTGCCTCACAGTAGACAATTTAAATTAATCTAATTTCAGGTAGCCCTTTGCTCCCGATCAAGTCCTGTTAAACTAAATATTTATTATCCTGCAATCAATGCCTCTTTACAAAAATAAAGCCAGGCATTGACAAATAACTCAGCAGCACATTGCAGCTCTCTTGATAGTAGATTTTGATAACAGGAACAACCATCATTCAAGGTGAAAGGAACAGGACCAGAAAGGGCGTTGGTACTTATCTGATACGCCCATTCTCTGTGAGCTGTGAAGAGCATCCAGAGGTGGGAGGTGCTTCAGTCTCTTCTGGAAAGGCTGGGCTTAAAACTCTGGGACGTTCCTCCTTCATGGGACACCTCCTTAGCATCCCCCAGTTTTACGAAGACTGAGTGCCAAAGTACGGAACTCATCACCTAATCTAGATCCCCCACCAGATGGAAAGAAATGGGTGGGGCTGGATGCTCTTCACAACTCACAGAGAACGGGCGTATCAGGTAAGTACCAATGCCCTTTCTCCCATGAGCTGTTCAGAGCATCCAGAGATGGGACATACCAAAGCTTGGTCTGTCCTTAGGGAGGGACTCTGTGTGGAATGAAATCCACTCCTATATTCTGTGGACCCTCTGCAGGACTCTTCTGCCAAATGAAGCGTCCGCTGAGGCATAGGCATTAATTTTATAATTTCTGACAAAGGGAAATGGTGAAGCCCAAGTTGCCGCTATGCAAACTTCATCTATGGAGGCCTGTGTGGCCCATGCTGCTGATGTTGCCACACTCCTTGTTGAGTGGGCTGTAATACCCTTAGGAACTGAGATGGATTGGCATTCGTAACTTTTAGCTATGGTGGCTCTCAACCATCTACCGATGGTCGTGGATGACACTTTTTGTCCTAAAGTGGATGGGTTGAAGGATAGAAATAGAGCCTCAGATTTTAAAAATGCCGCTGTGTGGTCTAGATAGATGTGTAAGGCCCTTCGCCATTGATGCTCCAGCCTATGAGATGGTTTCGGACAAAAATTTGGAAGCACCAATTCCTGCACTCTGTGCAAGGCTGAATTTACTTTAGGGATGAACGATGGATCCAATCTGAGAACCACTTTGTCCGCATGAAACACGCACATGTCCTTTCACATCGACAATGCTGCTAACTCGGAAATCCTCCTTGCTGATGTGATCGCAATTAAGAAGACCACCTTATATGTCAGGAATTTGACATATTATTACCGGAAGTGGAGGAAACGCATATAGAAGCCCGGGAGGCCACTGACATCGCAGGACATTGACGACCTCCGCCCCGAGTCGGGTACCTTGAGATATCACGGGGCAATTGGGTGTTGAGAGGAGAGGCAAATAGATCTATTACTGGGTGCCCAAACCCCTGCACTGTTTCCTGAAAGACAGACAGGTGGATGTGCCACTCTGTCTGATCTATCAAGGCCCTGCTGAGCTAGTCTGCTTGTGTGTTTAATGCCCCTGCTATGTGTTCTGCCTTGATCGAAGACAGATTGGCCTCGGCCCATTTGAACAACTTTGGTCATCTCCAGCATCAGAAGTTTGGAATGAGTACCCCCCTGTCTGTTTACATGGGCCTTGGTTTTGGTATTGTCTGTCAAGACCAGAACGTGGCGTGACTGGAAGAGGAGTAGAAAAATGCGTAAGGCCAGGTGAACTGCTTGCAGTTCAAACAGGTTGATGCTTTGTGATTGTTTAGAAATAGACCAAATTCCTTGTGCAGTGTGGGATTGGAAGTGAGCTCCCCATCCCCTACCAGGCTGGCATCGGTTGTGATTGTTACCCTGTGCGGTTTCTTGAAAGGGCATCCCCTGTTTATCGTTTTTTCCAACCACCAGTGGAGCGATCAGAGAACGTTGTGTGGTACCTTTATCCAGACGTTGGAGGTGGCTCTTCCGGATCACTGGAAAGGAAGCAGGAACCACTGCAGCTCTCTAGAATGGAATCGAGCCCAAAGCACAATGGAAATACAAGAAATCAGTTTCCTTAACAGTTGAGACAGAACTGCAAGGGAAACCCTCTTTAAGGCCCTGATCTCTTTGGCCAAAGACTGAATACTGTTTAACCTGTCCTGAGAGAGAAAAACCTTTCCCTCCACAGTATCTATCACTGCCTCCAAATAAACTATGCTAGTTGAGGGGATCAACTTGCTTTTATCCCAATTTATGGAAAAGCTATGACCCTAAAGGATCTCCAGAGTAAACTTGGTATCCAATTTGGCTTGATGTCTGGAAGGTGGACAAAATTAAAATATCATCCAGATAACACTATAAGCGGACAGATTTGATTCTGAGTGAGGCAGCCAACGCCGCGAGGTCCTTGGTAAAAGTCCTAGGGGCTGAAGCCAGACCGAATGGCAGGGTGATATATTCACAGAGTCATTCACAATAGCAAAATCTAAGATATCTGTAGTGGGCAGGTCTGATTGGTATGTGTAGATAAGCCTCTGTGAGATCTATAGAGGTCATGATATCGTTCTCTCTGATGCTAAGCAGAATGGACTGGAGAGTAGTCATCTTGAATTTTTGATAAATCAATGATTTGTTCAAACGCTTGAGGCCCAGAATTGCCCTCCAGCCCCCCGAACTCTTTGGGACCATGAACAATAAAGAGTAACAGCCTTGACCCCACTGTTCAGATGGAACTGCTCTAATGGCCCGAATATGCAGAAGATGATTGATAGCCTCCTGCATCAACGCCCTCTTAATGGGGTCCGAAGACCCATGGCTCCTAATGAAAAAGTTTTTTGGGGGGGAGGATTGAAACTCTAGTGCCAAGCCAAACCTAATAGTATCTTGACCCACGCATCAGAGGTGGAGCTGTCCCATGGATCAGCAAACAGTTTTAACCGCCCTCCAATGGGGACTGCTTTCAAGGGCTCACTTGGGGCGACGAAAAAATCGGCCTCTAGTGCCTCTGGGGATTCTACTATTTTGGCCTTCCCACTGACCTCTATCGGAAGATTCAGGCCTATCCTGTCTAAAACTGGGCCTGCATCCTGACGTTCTCTGAGATCTGGGAACGTATGGGCCCTGATTGTAGGACCGAAAGGAACCCCTTTGAAATGACTGGGGCGTTCTGTTTTCAGGCCTACGGAAAAAAAGAGGGGGAAGCACTTTTTTCTTGTTTCTATTTTCTATAAGGAGTGGCTCCAAGACACTGCCAAATAATTTATTCCCCGATATTGGGGCTGATGCCAGCTTGCATTTATGCTTGGTATCCGCCTGCCAATGTCTGAGCCATAGCAGTCTCCATGCTGATACATGAGATGCTATGGCCCTAGACAAAAATTTGACTGCATTAAATGTGGCATCGGCGGAGAACTCTGCGGCTGCCATAATTTTAGCTACGTCCTGGTGAGCTCTGACATTTGATGCCGGCAATATATCCCTCAGGTGGGAGAGCCATCAGAGGGAGGAATGTGTAAAAAAGGATGCAGCTGTAGGTGCCTTAATGGCCCAGGCATCGAAAACGTGCACCCTATGGAATGCAAACTCTGCTCTCTTTTCCTCCGGTCTCAGGGCTTCCTCGGCCTTGTTAGGGAAGGTGGAAGAAGAGGTCAGTGCTACAATGGGTTCATCCACCTCGGGCGTTTTGAGGAAATTTGCAAACTCTGGTGCCAAATTAAAAAATTGCTTATCGTACCCTGTTGGGGCTGGGTACGATGCTGCTGATGCCCATTGATTTTGTACTAATTCAACAAATGTACGAGGGACAGGCATAGTTTCCGCCTCATTGGCCGGTTGCGAGAATATTAGGTTCTGGGATTCGTCCTGAGACTCTGTTGGTAATGGATGAGGGTCTGATGTGCCTAGTTTAGCAGTGTTCCTTGCCTTGAGCAGTAAAGATTTAAAGAGGTGTGGACAAAAAAGTCCAGAAAAGGTAGGTTGGTCTGGAATGAGGCCTTCGTCATCTGACATTCCCCGTTCTAGCAGCCTCTGACAGCCCCAAGTCCATCTGATGGATCGACCCCCCCTCCATGGAAACCTCCTGGTCCTCAAAGTCCACCTCCTCCCGAAGGCCCTGGGTCAGTATGTCAGGAATATTGGGGAATACCTGAGATTGATATTGTTGGGTATGCCCAAAGGAGCGGGCGGACAGGGATCCCGCATCCAAAGCCATCGAGAAGTGTCTGGTCCAGATAGATTGCTGAACTCCAGCCGCAATGCCCCTTTGAATTGCCATCTCCATCCATTGCCTCATTTGGATGGGAATAGACTCAGGTAATCCCTCCTCCTGCCTTAGGCCGGTGGCCGTAAGCATGTAGGTTGCCTCAGGAATTGGCCGGCCAGTGCTCAATGGAGGAGATGTGCCTATGGGGGGTTGTCTAGAAACAGCCTGTCTGGGCTGGGTAGATAAGTCCAAGGGTCCCATCAACGGGTTTGGGTTCTGATCAGTCATAGCCATCTTGTCTGCCTCCCTGGCTTGTTTTTGCAATTGTCTTTCCAATGCTAGGTGCCTTTTATTGGCATCCTTATCAGCTGCCTTAGAGGCCTTTTAGGGGCCCGCAGGCTTGTTTCAGGACTTACCTGGCTTGGAGCGGAAAGTGTCGTTCCATTTTGTATGATGGATTGTCTTGCCTCTGAATGTAAATTTATTTTATTTTATTTTATTTTTTAATTTATTATGATTATTATTGATATTGTGGTAGAAATTTGAACTTTGGGGAGATGCCTGCCCCTGCAAGTGAAATTAGAACGCTCCTCCAGGAAGGTAAGACTGTATATTTATAGGAATAAGAAATTAACTGGTGAACAGTATCTAAGGGTCCCCAGCAAGGGAAACCCCCACGTGCTCCAAGTGAGAGAAAAACTCCGGATCCCTAGTCCCCAGCAAGGGAAACCAGCTATTACAGGCTCTGATGTGACTGCTTGTCTGTCAGAGACAAATGCCTGCAATATAACTGTCACTCACAATTTCCGACTGAGTAAATGATCCAAAGGCAAATGCACAGAAATGCCTGTGTAATGAGTAGCCATTTAGTTCCATGTTAGTCAGAAGGATAGCCAAATCCAGAAAGGGCACAATGGAAAGTTACCACCTCGGTCCCCAGCAAGGGAAACCAGTGAGGAATGGAGGCTGTGGTAATTAGGCACGAAATTGAGGCAGCCGTTGAAAAGGGCAGGAAGCGGAATCACCGGTGTTAAGCCTGAGCTGTCTGACAAGCCGCTGCTGCTGCTGTTCTAATTGCAGTTCAAACGCTGATGTCAGGAGAAAACAGCAAAGCCAGGAAAGCCACGGCTGCAAGTGTTCCATTCCGATTGCAGAGCAGATGATCGGAAGGTTAGATAAGGCTGTTTCCTGAGGCGAAACAGGAGCTCAAGCTGCCTGTGGAGTGGCAGGCTCCGCTAATTTACGAGGGAAACAGTTTCAGAATTATTACTTTTTGCATAAATCGAGGGGAAAGCCTGAAAAGCCGAATTAAATGGTGAAGGGTTTTAAAGATCCAACCTGAATTTGAGAAAAGCCGTTCCAGTCAGGGAGTGCACAACCTCTTGCCATGAAGGCTGAGCTAAAACTGGGGGACACTGGGGAGGAGTCCCATGGAGGAGGAGGAGCGTCCCAGAGTTTTAAGCCCAGCCATTCCAGAAGAGACTGAAGCACCTCCCATCTCTGGATGCTCTGAACAGCTCATGGGAGAAAGAAAGGATGAAAATGCTTACAGTTATAACATTTTATTATATTGGACAAATATGATCACTGAACCCAGCCATGTTAATTAATATGACTCTGTCGCTTACTACGGTTCCAAAATGAACTGCTAAAGGTGACATTTATCTTTTCTGTTTTACTCATACTTATGGTAGATTACATTTAAGAAGCCTGAAGTCATAGCAGCTATATTATAAAAATTCAGTTCTTTGAAAAGGTGGAATAAGGCCTTTTAAAAATGCAATTCTACCACATATTATGCTATGATTAAATGGTTAAAAATGAGAATTTAAAAATCAACAAGTATTGGAAAGATATTATTCTTCTAAAACCTCATATTTATACTTCAGCAATCCTTTAACCCTTTCTTCCCTCTCCCAGAAGCAGTAGATACTACAAAATGGCTTAAGTTAACAACATCCCATTTTGCAAAAAAGTATTGGTAATGACTGATGTTTCAAACACATCATAATTCAAAAGCTTTGTGCGTACATGCGCGCGCGCGCACACACACACACACACACACAGAGCATGTAGCTCAAAATTGCCACCAAGTGTTTATGCCTGAAAATAAGTAAATAATTTCATTCTATATGCCATTCGTCACTACCACTAAACTTTTTATTGCTGATTCCCTACTAGGGACATCAGGTGATGATGCTACAGTTGCATAGCAACCATTTTTTCCAGATATAATAATCCTATAACTCTTTACTTTCTCTTCCAAACTGAATTCATTTTATGTGAATGTGCATATCGTGCCCTCTCCCTTTTCAGTTCTGTGTTTCTACTTCCCATTCAAACACTGCCAATTATCTTGGCTATCTACCAAATTTTCTTCCAGTCTCTTTGACCATTTCCAAAATCTTCACACTCTACTCATTTTTCCTTTGAGTTGGTCTTTCCCAGACTGCTGTCTACTACTGACCTTTTTTTAATATATCTCTTTTTTTTTTAGGGATTCTTCGCAACAACTTTCATTCTGAATTTTTAATCCTAGACAAACAAATTGTTTTTCCTATCCCTCCACAAAACTTATCTGAAAAATACTTATTGCCTGATTATTCCAAATTATAATTCCAAATTATAATTCTACTAAACTAGAGCTTCTTCATTACCACATGCCATTGTTTAAAAGGATTGCTTTTATTCCTTCCATCAACTTTAACTATTTTCCATCTGTAAATCAAAGCAATGTTTTATATTTTCTCTTTCAGTTCTAACTAATTTCCAGATTATTCTAACAGTTTGTGTCATTAGAAAATAAATCTGTTCAACAGCAGGCAATAACAAATTCTGTGTATATTCTTTCCATGTGTCTATAAAGAATGCCAAAAAAAGAAATCATGACATCCTAGCTAGATATTTTAGCAACAATGGGCAGTGGATTTTATGATTAATACTTTTAGCCTGTGGTGTTGCTCTTTTCAATCCAAGTAAGTGAATTAAAAGTACTGTTACTCTTTCCAGTATCCCCTTTTATTACACAGTAGCTCAAAATTGCCACCAAGTGGTAGGACACTGATTTTATTCACCTTATTTGGCTTTATTTATCCAGGAATGTGAAAGATTTTAATTGCAGTGAAGTAACAGAATGATTGCTGTCAAACAGCTTTTTTTTCTTCCTTATAAGTGGTAGATTAATCTATAGTTAGAAATTTAGAAAACTAAATTACATATAAAATTACTGTGTGCGCAAAAAAGGCAAAAACAAAATTTAGAATAATAAAAATGACAAGCATTTAGCTCCACTCTTTCTTTTTCCAGCTGTGCAGTCCTGCCAAAGCTAGGAGCATGAAAAAAATATCATTGCCAAATAGTAGTTTAATTATGTGCAACAAACAACTGGGGCCAATAAAGTTGCAGTCACTACTAAAACTGCTTGTCATCTTCCATAGGCTAATAAACAGAAGCTATTAGGCATATTGTCTTCTATAATCTTGGGTAGAGACTCTGGTTTCTAAACTTAAAAGCCTAGAACCATATACATAATGTACTACATACTATACTGTAGCAGCAGCAAAAACAAGAACATTAAATCTTTACAGGTTAGTCCTCAACTTACAACAGTTCATTTAGTGACTGTTTAAACTTAACAATGGCACTGAAAGTGACTCATGAATGGTTTTCATACTTATGACTATTACAACATCCCCATAATCAGGCGATCAAAATGCAACTGTCTCATATTTATGACAGTTGCCGGGGTCACCTTCTGACAAGCAAAGTCATTGGGGAAGCCAGGTTCACTTAAACACTGTATTAATAATTGAACAATTTCAGTGGTTTAACTAGCAACTGTGGCAAGAAAGATTGTAAAATGGGGAAAAATACAACAACTGTCTCTTTTAGTTAGGAACTGGAATTTTTAGTTAGGAACTGGAATTTTGGCTCAGTTATGATCTTAAGTTGAGTACTACCTTTAACTTGCTGAGTTTAAATTATCGAGGATATTTTTCCCAATAAATGAAGGTATGCAATTTTGAAATCCATCTTGTAATCATGAAACATTTTCCATTTATGCAAGGGGCCAAAACTGAAACTGGCTTTCTAGCCTAATTAATTCTATATTTAAAGTTGTATGCTATATATGCATTAAAAAGTATCTAACAAAATAAAAAGCACAATTTTAATGAGCAAGAATGCTTGCATACTCAAATAATTACTTTTTTATCTTAAAACCACAAAGCTACTGACAAATGAATTTACAAATGTAATTGAGCTTCTAATAGCTTCCAGAGGCATTAATTAAAGAAGTCTAATTTCCCTAAATTAAACATAAAGAAAAGTTTTTGAGATGAAATAAAATGTGAAAAAGATGTGAGGCCAAAGATAATTTATATGAAAATATGATATTCACAAGTATGAAATATAAACTCAAATCAATAGCAAAATAAATAATCTCTGCCTTGATCCAGTTATAATGCGTATTCTCTGTTATTAGATACTAGCAAGCTTTGCTATTTTATCAAACTGATTCCACAAGATCCAGTCTTATCCCAATATACGCAGTCAAGAACAGAAAGTCTTTGAACAATTATAAATTCATTCATAAGTGTGTGCACAACAGGGATTAACTTCTATCAAGAATCACCCAGTTAATAGAAACTACAGAGGTCTATAGATCAGAAATTCTCAACCTGTGGGTCACGATCCCTTTGGGGGTCAAATGACCTTTTCACAGGGGTCGCCTAAGCTCATCAGAAAATACATATTTTTGATGATCTTAGGAACCAAGACACCGCTCCTCTATCTGTCTCCAGGCGGCTCCACCCACATGCAGATACGCCCACATACGAGTACCCAGTGTGATGACATCATCACACCAACCCCTTCACCTATACAAATACAGGTGTATGTGACAGGGTTGAAGTCATAATGTACTTATGCAGACCAGTCACACATGTGTAGAGAGCAGCTACTGTGTAGAAATCAGCTGCTGTGTTGAAAGCGCCTACTCTGTTAAAAGCAGCTACTGTGTTGAAAGCAGGAGTATTGGAGGTAAAATGACACTTCATGAATTATAATTACTAGGTACATGTAAAATCATATACTGTAAAAACATCAACTACTGCAAAAAAAAACATCTGTACCATGGGAACATAATCTGGATGTTGATCGGCCTTTTTATATTCAGCTATGGTTGATGTGAACACTGCCCCCTTCTGATAGTAACAGGTATGTAAAAAACAACAACACAGAGAATGATAAATCATAGGAAATTTTAATTAACCATATTGATTAAACTATGCCATGTATCAAACAAAATTTCAATTATTTGTAATTAGAAATAAATATTTCACAATATATAATTACACATTGTTTTTGTGATTAATCACTATGCCTTAATTATGTTCAATTTGTAACAATGAAAATACATCCTGCATATCAGATATTTACATTATGATTCATAACAGTAGCAAAATTAGAGTTATAAAGTAACAACAAAATAATTTTATGGTTGGGGGTCACCACAACATGAGGAACTGTATTAAAGGCTTGCAGCATTAGGAAGGTTGAGAGCCACTGCTACAGATCTAATTTCAAGAAATCCTGCTCAAATTTTATTGATTCTCCTTTTCTCACTACCTACCCTTGACTCTTTGACTGCAATCTTCGCAGACATTCACAATTGTTGTTATTCCCATCAATGGTTGCCTACAATCCTTAAAACAGAACTTGTGCACCACCACTTCTGTTAATTTTCAGAATACTTCCCTGCTGCATTAAAAGCCTCAGGATTCATTGAACATATACCAGAGGTATATGTCTCAGAGGGCATATAATGTAAACTAAATAAAAGCAGAACAGGATATATATGAATGGATGCTACTTTATAATATTTGATATGGATATTTGTGGAATCATAACAAGTAAATAAGTATGAATAAGCATAATTAAATTAAATAATACAATGAATTGATGCAGCAGCTAAATATTTAAAATTTATATTTTAAGAATATATCTTCTTGCATCAGGGGTATATGTATTTTATTTAGCATCTGGCATCTTCAGAGGTCATGGAATATAGTTTAAAAGAAGTATCAACATGTCGCCCTAGCATGGAACCACAACATTTCAATGGGATAGAGGCTATAATTGAGTCAACTATTGTCAACTATTGTCATACAATTATTACTTTTAATAATTGTAATAAAAATATTAAATATAACACTGAATCAAAGTAAAACCTAGAACAATTTTATTACTCTTTTATATTTGATTAAACCACCAACTACTGTTATTGCCATTGGTAATAGCTATGGCCCTTGGTCTTCTCTTTTTGAAACCTCTATTGTCCCTTTAAAACTGATTTGAAGAATCTCCCAATAAAGTAGATCTGTGGCCCCATAGTGCAGGAAAAGAAGGAATCAGGCAATCAATTCAACTGGCAGATGCCTTCCATCTCCAGACTCATTCAAATATATATGGTGCCCTCATAGCAAACATAAGTGATACTCCTGTATATTATTAATTTTCCTAATAGGAGGAAAATTGGAGGAATACCTGAATGGAATGTTTAGAAATAATTAAATTTGTTCTATACCAAAACTGAAGAGTAATATCCACTGAAAAGCATAAGTGTATACCTAGAAAAAAATTATTTTTATGGATATAAATTCACTGATTGTGTAACAAGTAACTATGGTAAGATTTCTAGATGATTAAAACTACAACCTTGTTCAAAAGCAGGTCCATTTTTAAACACTGGTCAATGGAAAATAAATCAAATCAATCTATGGCAGAAGCAGAAAATAAATAAAACTTTAAAATATTATTTTGTCAGGGAATTGTGCAGCAGATGTCCAAATGAAGAAAGTGATGCTGACACACACTTGTACATTGCACATGAATAGTTTCATATTCTCTTTGAATATAGGAAAGAGTTTCAAGCAGTAACATGAAATAAAACTTTACAACTTTGTCTTTCAGCCATTTATTTTTTATTGACAGGTTTGATTCCCAACAATTCTGGACAACTTAATACAAAAGACAGAAAAGAGATCATGGGTGGGTCAAAGACAGACATAGCAACCAAAAGGGCATTGGTACTTACCTGATACGCCCGTTGTCTATGAGCTGTGAAGAGCATCCAGAAGTGGGAGGTGCTCCTGGGAAAGGCTCAGCTTAAAACTCCGGGACACTCCTCCTCCTCCACAGCGTACCTCCTCAGCGTCCCCCAGTTTTGCAAAGACTGAGTGCCAAAGTCCGGAACGCATCACCTAATCTGGATCCCTGACTGGAACAGAACCCCACCAAATGGAAAGAAATAGGTGGGGCTGGATGCTTGGTTGGGGTGTGTTTAAGCTGGAGGTATCGGGGAAGTCTGTTTGTGCCCAGGTGTTAGCCTGGCTTGTGGTGTGGAGAATTTTTTGTTTGAGAGTGCAGGCTTCCAAATGATTGACCTGAAAGCATGAATAGAAGAGATGATTCCACCAGATTGTCAATCATTTGGACGTAAGCTGAGCTGCCGATCGAATTTTTCAGGAACATCTCAAGCTCTTTCGGGAACCCATCAGGTTCACCAATAGCCTGAGGTGGACAATCTAACAGACCTTCTTAGCTTTTTGTATGGGAAGATGGCCAGGCAAGCCAAAAAGCACTCAGTAAATTTAGAGATAAACCTCATTAAATAGAGTAGATTAAGAAATTCAGTGATTGTATTTGTCCTTTTGTTAGTAGAATAAAGTTCACTCCCTCTCTGTATTCTTTCTAAAATGCTTCAAAGGATGATAGAGAAAAAGACCTTAATGGTCAAAAGCATTTATAAAAATGATCGTCTCATTGAGCTATTTTTTATTTTCTGTGAGTCACAGTGCTTCATTTTCTAGCAAAACGAATTCAGATAGTACTATAGAGTTGGCATTATTTAAGGAAGAGGGAAACTGCCTTCACATGCATTTTTAGCAGAATTGGATGCTTCTATTATGAAAAACTTTCAAGATATAATAATGCATTGAACAGGTAAGAAAGGAATTGACTTTTCAACTATCATACTTTTTATTTTTCTCAGTTTTATTTTTCATTATTACAGGCAGTATCACACAGAATAATAGGGAAATAAATTGACAATGAAGATATTGAAGTGATGGATAGCTTCTGCTTTCCACCATCAAAAATAAAGGAATAATCAGTCAAAAAATAAAAAGTAGACAAGTATTTGGTGGAAGATCCATGGAAGGCCTTGGAAAAGATATTCAAATGCCACATTATCTCTATACCTATAAAGATCAGAATCACACAAGCCATGGTATTCCTAGGACATTATACGGAAGTGAAACTCTGAAGAAACAAGATAGAAAAAGCATTGGTTTTTGAACTTTGCTGTTGGAGAAGATTTTTCTAAGAATACTGTGGACATTCAAGAAAATAAATGGATCATCAAGCAAATCAATAAAGTTCTCAAGCACAAAAGATCAGGCTCTAATTATCTTATTCTGGAGATATTATTCAAAGACCTGACTCTCTGTAAAATGTTCTAATGTTGGGAAATGTGAAAGGGAAGAGAAAAAGAAGATGACCAACTGCAAGTTGGATAGATTTAGTTGCAGTAACAATGAGAGCAGTGTTGGAAGAGCTAAAGGACCAGGAGAAAATCTATCTATGGGATTTCTAAGAGTTGACAATGACCTCATGGTATGTTGTCATCATCATTACCATCATCGTCACCATCTCCACAAAATAGCACGATTCTTTTTTTCTTCCATACAATTATGGAACTACTTGGATAAGTCCCTAAGACTGTGTTACATGCAATTTTTTTTTTCTGAATGTAAAAATATTTTCTTTAGAATGGGAAGAAAAAGGAAGAAAAATCTGTCTTGAGCCTCTATCTCAAAATCCTCTTACAGGTTTACAGAAAATTATAATTATAATACTGAGAGTTAGGAAAACTTACGGGATGAACTCACATTAACAGAATTTACATAGCATTTACAAATTTGAGTTGTTACCATCCACTTTCTGATCAGGCATGTAGTTTAATATTAAATGCAATGCCAAGATAAGTTGGACACCCCAATTCACTGTCTGCTGCCACTGCTTTTCTACTCTAAAAACCTGTTCCTGAAGCAGTTCCTTCTTTTTATAAACTTAAATACATATAGATGTCTATAAAGATTCTCAGTCATCAAGGTGGAGTTGTCTGGAAGTTGAATCATGGCAACTAGAGAAAAAGACGAAAGAAACTACTTGGATAACCTGATAAACGTTTCAAATCAAAAAAGAAAAGAAGCCCAGTTCTTTTCTTCTAGTCATGAAAGTCTAGACCCTAGTCTAGTTCTTATATACAGATATGTAGGCAGTCTACAAATTATTATAAGCTCAGCAGAAGGATTCTTTAGTTCATGCTTGCTAACAGAGGACCAGATGGGAAGGCATCTGCAGAAGATTTAGCAGGTGGGAGGTCAATGCTGAATTCTTCTTCCACATTCACTTCTCTTGCACCATTGCCTACTTGACCATTAGCAGTCCATTTTGTTTCTTTTGGCTGTGCTTAGACATTAAGAACAAACCTTTAATAAAGGACTAGTTTTCTGCCAACCATGATTTTTATTTTCAGGATAAATTTCACTAGATAAATTACTTTTCCATTTGAAAAGAAAAAATATTCCAGAAGATTGTGCTTTGCAACATAGCATCCTTTTGGTTTGGGTTTTAATTAAAGCTACTTTACGTCCATGGATGTAAAATTATCCATCAGAATAATTTGTTTTAGTATACAAAAAAAAACCTTGGGCATCTTTACAATATGAATTATTTCTGGTTCAAATATCAGTGTAATTGAATTAATGAAGAGTTCAAGTTTTTATTAAGTGGCATTGTGGAGAATCTACAAAGCTGTATTATTTCAATGCACTTTCTGATACATAAGAAACAATATACATTTGTATATATTACAGAAGAACAAGAGGTCACAAATTCTTATACATCAACTGAATATGACTGGAATATACAAGATTGCTATAGAACAAAAAATGGATAGAAATACTTAAATGAATGAGGATTATTCAATTCCCCAAGAGTCCTATGGTTCCAAGGAAATAAAAATGAAATATTCCTAAATTTAACTGGGCATTTAATTAAATAACTACAAAGTTATCTAACTAATTGATATATAATTTGGTAAAACAGAAAATAACACCATATAATTTATATACACTGTAATGGTCCTTGGGTAAAAACAGAAATAACTACTTTTCATACAATAGGGTATGGAAACTTTTACCATGATGCACGTTTTCTCACCAACCAACAATTGTGTTCTTAATTAATATAGATTTTTTGGGGAAACTTGCTTTCAGCGACAGATCTCTTCCTATGTATCCGACAAAAGTAGGTCTCCAAATTTACGCTTTTTTGCTCAAGTTGACAACAAAGAGCATTTCTTTTTTGGTTCATCATTATACCCTACTCCAACATATATTATTGCCTCTGGGAATATGAGAGGACTCCAAACTGCTGAGCTTAACCTTTTAAAATTAAAGTAGCCACAATTCAGTATTATTAGTGTCGATGGGCTTTCGTATCTATTAGCTGCTGAAGAATTGCCCAAGGCACCATAATCTGTTCCTAGCCATAAAATGGGATTTGTTCCACCCTAGAGAATGGCTTCTCTGATATTAAATATACCCAATGGATTGTACACAACTCCCTCAATGTTTCCTTGATCATCTTCTGCATGGGTTATCTTATGTGAAAATGTCAAAGAACTCCCGGGCTATTTTTTTAAAATTTAACCTTACGTGCTGCAAGGAAAATACTCTATTTTACTATCCCTAGAACTTATTAATCTCATTTGTCCCATATCACAAGAACAACAATATATTTGCTAATTTAATAAATTTCAGAAGATGGGTGCAAAGGTTGACCTATATTTAGTCAAGCATAAGCATATTCTTTGAATTTTTTCCAAATCTATTTGCCTCCAGCCTTAGTGCTAAAATTGTAATCAGACTATCCCATGTTTTAACACTGATAAATATCAAATTCAGCATTTTTAAAGAAGTTACTGCTAAAGGTGAGAAGTACTTTCAGAGATTAATTTTCCATTCTCCAGGTAAACTGAGATTATTTCCACAAGATTTAAACAACAGTGTAAGGGTTGTTGGAACCTTATTACATTTTCAACTCAGACACCCAGAAAACTCAAAAAGTCTTCTCACCACACCAGGAAGAAATTCACCTCAACATGATTGATATTTTACTTGAATTGAACTTTAGTAATTGGAACTATTTTAAATGTATACAGCTCCCTCTTCTGGCAGGAAAGGAGAAGCAATATCATTAAGAAATGGACCTATTTTGCTTTCTATGCTACAAAGGGTGTTATAATTGATTTTAAATTAACTTGAAAATTAAACTGATTACTGGAAAAGGAGGCAACAACCAAATGTACTCGTCTCTGTAAATAGCATTTTAGATAACATTTAGAAAACTGGCTTGTTTAAAAATATTTACAACAGGAAATAATTGTATTAAATGTAAAGAAATCATTAACCACAAAACAGGAAAAAAAAATGAACTGAAACACAAATTAATTCCAAGGTTCCTGAATAAAACACATAAAACATTAGGCACCAATTCTGTTTAAAAAAAAGGGAGAGAAAAAAACCAACCTCCCCAATAGTATAATAAAAGGTTACATCTTTAAATTACCAAAATTGCAGTTATCCTTATAATCTTAATCTCAATTTCTATGTAGATTGTATTTATTGATTGTTTTTAATTTATTTGTATCCTACCTTTATTATTTTTACAAGTAACTCAAGATGGTGAACATACCTAATACTCCTCCTAATTTCCCCACAACAAGCCTATGAGTTGAGTTGGCCTTTGGGACAAGAGAATGACTTGTCCAAAGTCACCCAACTGGCTTTCATGGCTAAAATGAGACGAGAACTCACTGTCTCCTTCTAGTCTAGTGCCTTCACCACGAGACTAAATTAGCCTAGTCCTATATGTAGGGATAAGATGAATGTTTCCTATACTCCCAATTAGAGATTCCATGTTAGAGGTTACGTGTAAAGGACTTTGAGATACCAGTTTTAAGGCATCCAGTCTGCTTTAGGTTTGGCTGATGCGCAAATCATAAACCTTGCTAATGAGGAAGGCTAGAAACTCTCTTGCAGTTCATGTAGACATATATACAAGACTGTTTCATTCTGTTTCCCAAAACATGGCCCAATAGATATTTACCACACATCATACCAAATCTGTTTGTTATAGAGCATAATATATGTGGCTCCCTGATTCTGTGGGGGAGTTTTCATATATGTCCACCTTCTTCATAGATGCTGCGGTATAAAACAGCTGACTCTGGATAATGTCTAATAAACACCTTGTGTGGCACAGTAGTTAGAGTGCAGTCCTGCAGGCTACATCTGCTGACTGCTGACTGCCTTCAATTTGGCAGTTCAAATCTCATCAAGCTCAAGGTTGACTCAGCCTTCCATCCTTTTGAGGTGGGTAAAATAAGGACCCATTTTATTGGGGCATAATATGCTGACTCTGTAAACCGCTTAGAGGGGGCTGGAAAGCACTGTGAAATGGTAGATGTCTAAGTGCTATTGCTATTGTGCATTTCTACCTTGAATTATTTTAGATTCTGATAAAAACCAATGATAACTATAATTTAACAGAAAGTAAAACACAAGAAGGTTCTTTATACAAAATCAGGTATCTGCTCTATCTAAACCAGAGGCCTATTAACAAGAATCTTTTGTGGCCCACCTAATTATGTCTAGATTGAACTAGAAAACTGTTGGATGCAAAACATATGCTCAGCTTCCCACTATATAAAGATGTAACCACCCTTTGCTTAGGAGACAAAATGTAATTATAAACTTCATAAATCCTCATAAAAGATGAAAAATATAATAGTATTGATTTCATCTAAGTTATTTCCAGTATTTGTATATTGTCAGTAACCCAGAAAAGAGTTCACCAAGCACAGCCATTCTTAGCAATACACACTGCAAGGCACAAGAACTCCTGCATATTATATTGTTTACTATGAACAGGGTAGAGACATAACTATTTCACCAGGTATTACATATTTTGTAGGGTGAAATTAACATTTCTGATTGCATTAATTGTAATGGCCAAAAATGTAATTTAAGTCTGCATCTAAACCAGCATATTTACAGGTGAAAATTAGAATATCGTGCAAAAATTCATTTATTTCAGTAATGCAACTTAAAAGGTGAAACTAATATATGAGATACTCATTACATGCAAAGCAAGATAGTTCAAGCCGTGATGTGTCATAATTGAGATGATTATGGCTTCCAGCTCATGAAACCCCAAATCCACAATCTCAATAAATTAGAATATTGTAAAAAGGTTCAATATTCTAGGCTCAAAGTGTCCCACTCTAATCAGCTAATTAAGGCATAACACCTGCCAAGGGTTCCTGAGCCTTTAAATGGTCTCTCAGTCTGGTTCAGTAGGAATCACAATCATGGGAAAGACTGCTGACCTGATAGTTGTGCAGAAAACCATCACTGACACCCTCCATAAGGAGGCAAAGCCTCAAAAGGTAATTGCAAAAGAAGTTGGATGTTCCCAAAGTGCTGTATCAAAGCACATGAATAGAAAGTTATGTGGAAGGTAAAAGTGTGGAAGAAAAAGGTGCCCAAGCAGCAGGGATGACCGCAGCCTGGAAAGGATTGTCAGGACAAGGCCATTCAAAAGTGTTGGGGACTTTCACAAGGAGTGGACTGAGGCTGGAGTCAGTGCATCAAGAGCCGCCACACACAGACGGATCCTGGACATGGGCTTCAAATGTCGTATTCTTCTTGTCAAGCCGCTCCTGAACAACAAACAACGTCAGAAGTGTCTTACCTGGGCTAAAGAAAAACTGATCTGGTCTGTTGCTCAGTGGTCCAAAGTCCTCTTTTCTGATGAGAGCAATTTTTGCATCTCATTTAGAAACCAAGGACCCAGAGTCTGGAGGAAGAATGGAGAGGCACACACTGCAAGATGCTTGAAGTCCAGTGTGAAGTTTCCACAGTCTGTGTTGATTTGGGGTGTTATGTCATCTGCTGGTGTTGGCCTACTGTGCTTCATTAAGTCCAGGGTCAATGCAGCTGTCTACCAGGAGATTTTGGAGCATTTCATGCTTCCTTCCCCAGATGATCGTTATGGGGATGCTGACTTCATTTTCCAGCAGGACTTGGCACCTGCCCATGCTGCCAAAAGCACCAAAACCTAGTTCAATGACCGTGGGATTACTGTGCTTGATTGGCCAGCAAACTCACCTGACCTGAACACCACAGAGAATCTCTGGGGCATTGCCAAGAGAAAGATGAGAGACATGACACTGAACAATGAAGAAGAGCTGAAGGCCTCTGGTCTTCCATAACACCTCAGCATTGACACAGGCTGATAGCTTCAATGCCATGCCACATTGAGGCGATAATCGCTGCAAAAGGGGCCCAAACCAAGTACTTTTCAGAGGTCCGTTATTGTTCTATGTACAATTCTTGTTTTATTGATTGCAAGTAATATTCTAATTTTCTGAGATTGTGGTTTTGGAGTTTTCATGAGCTGTAAGCCATAATCATCACAATTATGACAAATCACAGCTTGAACTATCTTGCTTTGCATGTAATGAGTCTATTTCATCTATTTCATATATTAGTTTAACCTTTTAAGTTGCATTCCTGAAATAAATGAACTTTTGCACGATATTCTAATTTTTTTAGTTTCACCTGCAGAACTATACAAACATACTATAATTACCAGGTTCCAAAAACTAAAAAAGTCAGATTGAGATTGTCTAGGCAGTTTCTTTTAGTATTCCTCACCTATTGACAGAAATCTTGCCAAACTAAAACAGACTACTTCACGATGAAACACAAACCCTGGGAACTATTAAGGGGAGCCCTCTTCACTCTCTTTCTCCTACACAAACTATCGAAAGCCCATGTCACACTGAACCAACGGATGCAAAGAGGATGTAAAACGGACAAAAAAGCTTGCCATCCGTTGGAAAACGCAATGCACCCGTTGTGTACTCACTGCATACGTGTTTCATACGCTCTATCCGTAAAACATCCATCTACTGCTATTTCATCCGCTCAAAAAGTTTTGAGCTGCACAAAACTTGTTGAGCGGATGAACTTTCCACAACGTACAATCTACATCCACAACACATACAGGAAACAAACATTCTAAGTCCATTGTCATCCGTTACACATCCAGCATCCTCTGGCCATCTGCGCAACTCACATCCGCTGCAGCAGTAAGCGGAAAGAGGGAGGAAGCGAAAGGTATGCGGAACGTCCACACAGCGTAAGTAGCACGGACATAGAAAGGATGTAAGCAGATGCATCTCGTATATAAAGCATTAAAACAGACAAAACGTTCGTATATGGGACGTATCTCAGATATTTAGGATGTCTAGAGGATGTCTAGAGTATGTGGAGGTTTATCTATCCCACAACTATCTTTATCCCACAACTCTCCTTACCCACCCCACAGCTATCATTATCCATCCCACAGCTATCCATCCCACAGCTATCCTTACCCATCCCACAAGCATGCAAAGGCTTAACCCTTTTTTCAAAGTTTTCCCCAACACTTTATTAAGTAAAAAAAATGAACCAGGTGTGTGAAGCAAAGATAACCTTTATTAATAACAAACTGTATGACTTTATTAAAAAGCAAAATGACCCAAGTAAAGTGTCTTTAAGCAAAGATAAGGTGAACAGGTAACAACTCAGTCTCTGGAACTCTTTTCAGTCACTCTGAGGCATGCCCATGGTCTCAGATGTAAAGGGGCCAGGGACTGTGGAGGTGGCTGTTGCTGGAGTGCTGGTCTGAGGCACCATTGGGGTGCCTGGCCCCGAGAGTACAACAGAAGATGGTGTGTGCAGGAAGCTCTCAGAGAGCTGAATCAGTCCCATGAGGTTGAGAGGCACTTCCTCAAGGACCTGGAATGTGAGGCCCAAGACTGATGACAGATGCTCTGAGGAAAGGCTTGGCTGTGGGGTGGAGGAAGGAGGAGTGTAGTGGGGCTGTCTGGTCTGCAGCTGGGTCAGGTGAGGTGTCTGTGGTGTCTGTGGCGTCCGAGGATCCTGGGTGTGGACTGGGAAGGGCTGCCTCTGCTGTGGGAAGTCCTGGTAGTGGTAAGCTTGGTAGGCGAGGAGCTGCTGAAATCCGTGGAAGGGCTGTGACATCGCCTGGGGTGGAGGAGCAGACCTGGAGTGGGTAGCAGCAGGTTCAGCTGGGCCTGGAGGGTGGTGCAGAAGAGCTGTGATCCTCTCCTTCATCGCCTAGCACTAGGCCTCGGGCATGTCCATGAGGGTCTGGGTCACGTACGTGATGAAGGGCTTGTGGTTGGAGGATGGTATGTCAAAGTGGACCAGCTGGAAAAGAAGATCTGTGCTGGCTTTTATTGTGTCCCTGATCTCCAAGAGGACAGTGTGGCTCTGTCCCTTCAGTCTGCCTCTCTGCCTGCTTTCTGTGGAGGTGGAGCTGGGGGTGGGGGTGGGTTGGACTCTGGTGGCTGTTCTTCTTGCTCCATCTGAGACAGGGGATCCTCCACGTCCTCTGGCACGGGGACTGCAGCTGTTGGGGGGGGTCTCTGTCGTGGGACCCTCCAAAGACACCTGCCTGGACACTGTAGCTGTCTCCTGGCTGGAAGAGGAGTGGCTCTCTGTGGGCTGTCTGAGGAAGAGGGTTGACAGAGGGGCTGCTCCTTGGTGGAGGATCTCACCCTCCAGGAAGCTGCACCTGGCCATGACATAGGTCTCCCGGTCAGTGAGCTTGACAGCAGTCTGCCCAGATCTCTTCAGGTGTAGCTTGCCATACCAGGTGTGCATATGCTTCCACCACCCCAGGAGGACATCTGAAGTGTACCCCAGGCTCTCCGCCTTCTCTCTCCACGCTGCCTGCTTCCGCTTGGTGTCGCAATAGAGCCTGTGGCCCTTCCTCCACAGGTACTCGTTCTCCGTCAGCCATTCCAGCACCTCCTCTTCATGGTCTTCGGAAATGGAATACTGTTTTCTCTCCCCCTTCTCCTTGCCTTGCCTCTTCCTCCCTCTGGCAGGGGCTTCAGTGCCTTCAGCAGCAAGGCTTTGAGGGCCTTGGGGATGGTTCACCACAGCAGCAGCAGCAGCAGCAGGAGAAGCAGCAGCAGGAGAAGCAGCAGCAGGAGAAGCACCAGCAGCACCAGCAGGAGAAACATCAGCAGCACCAGCAGCAGCAACACCAGGAGCATCAGGAGCAGCAGCAGCAGCAGCAGCAGCTTCAGAGTCAGCGCCAGGGGGTGGGATGGTGGTTCTGTACTTCTTGCCAGGGCTGGCAGGAGTAGGCACAGGCTTCCTCTTCTTCCCCTTGGTGTTCTCTCAAGATGTCTCTGGCAGCAGGTCTTTCCTCTGAATGGTGATCTGCTTGCGAGCTGCCTCCTTTTATATCTGCGGAGCTTGCGCAATTCATCCTCCCTGCATGCGCAGTGAACGCTTTGCATCTGCTAGGCATCCGCTAGGCATACTATAGGCGTCTGTGATGCATCCGCGTCATCCACTACGCATCCGCTACGCATCTGCTCCTTCCGCTACACGTCCGCTTCGCTATTCTCCCACGGAAGCCCTGCGGATGTGTCATCCGTTTCCATCCGCTTTCATCCACTAGGCTTCCTACGAACATCCGCTTTACATCCCCACTACATCCTCCCCACATCTGTTCCTTTCCGTTGTTGTCCGCTCTCTTTATGCAAATTTGGGGCACTTTTGAGAGCGGATAACAACGGATGGAAAATTTTCTCGTCCGCTGTGTCCTTTTTACATAAGTTTTGCTTCCGTCGGCCAGTGTGACCTAGCCTTAAACTGTGTTGTCTCTTGCTCCTCTGGAATACACTCCCTCCCTCTTGGGAAAACATTCCATCACATTAATGCTTCCTTTATAGCACTAGTTGCCATAAATATCATGGCTTGATCTGCTTCCTTTATGTGTACTATGAATCACTCTCCCCCCCATCATTGACCATAAAAAAATATTTTCTCCAACTAATTTTGAAATATCAACAACTAGTTCTAGCTGCAAGGAACAGAAACCCACACACTATGTCACCAACCCTTAACCAGTGTGGACTCCCAAGCAAAGAAACCACTAATAACTGAGGCCTCATAGGTCATACATACACTGAGTGAAATGAAGGACAGCCACTAGGGGGATATATTTAGTATTTTCCGTATAGCTGTTCAATCTTTCAAAGACTATCTTGATCTACAATGGCTGTGCTGAATTACGTCCTCATTCTACATGCAAAGGATGGTGCAGACTTCAGAACAGTTGCAACGTAGTAAATCATGCTAAAATGTATAGCATTGTTTTCAGGGCAGCAAACATACATCTCCCAGTTGTATTGTGATACTAAATTATCGACAGGTTTTTACCTCAGAAGGAAAGCAAATTCCCAGAAAGCAGCCACAGCTATGAAAAATGTGGATAGGTAAAAAGACAGCTTTC
>BLBF01000032.1:9263127-9281918 GCA_015471245.1 Laticauda colubrina | reverse complement strand
GGGCCCAGAGGCTGCAAAGTCAGTTTTACTAGGTTAAACAGATTTATTTAAAAAGTGAGAGTTTGTGTTGTTATACATTACAGTAAACAGACAGCTGTGTTTTATTAATTATATTTTTATATCCATATAAGAAAACATGGCACAAGTCAATCTACAAAGTTTGTCCCTTATATCCAAGCTGGATGGAACAAACTATGTATCATGGTCTACAAAATGTAGTCTACTTCTACGAGGAGAAGGTCTGTGGAACATAATTGAAAATCCACCAAACGTAGAAGAATGGGATCCAGAGGATGAGGAAGACAGACTAAAGATAGAAGAATTTAAGCATAAAAATCAACAAGCCATTTGCATAATTGTGTTAACCTTAACTGATCAACAGCTTGTTTATATCCACGGAGAGAAAACGGCTTTTGGGTGTTGGCAGAAGCTGAAGAGGATTTATGTTAGAGATAATATTGGTGCTCACATAAATCTAACACGGAAGCTTTTCAGGACACATCTCCAAACAAATGGTGATATGCAGAGTCATTTAAAAATTATGCAAAGCATTTTTACTGAACTCCACGAGAAAGAGCTTTTATTCTCTGAACAACACCAAGTTTATATAACTCTATCTTCCCTTAATGAAAGTTATGATAACTACGTAAATTCACTTGAAATTTTGCCAAAGCAAAATTTAACATTAACAGATATAACTGGCAGATTGATCGAAGAGACCAGAAGAAGGCATGAAAGAGATGAATTAAGGAGGGAGCAACCTCAAAAAGAAGATAATGAATCTCCTACTGCATACGCAATTAAAAATTGTTTTAATTGTGGAGGGAGAGGACATTTGGCAAGATTTTGCAAAAAGGCAAAGCGCCAGAACGCTGGCCAGAATACTAAAAATCATCAAAGACTACATAAAAATTTAGAGTTAGCCATGTATACTAACGGAGCTGTAAAAAATAATTTATGGGTGGTTGACAGTGGGGCATCCCATTGTATAACAAATGATAACAAAAATTTTATTAAAATGTCCCAGAGTACACAGCAAATATCGTTAGCCAATGGCTGGAAACTGAAAGCTAAAGGTCAAGGTATAGCATATTGTTCTTTTATAAAAGAGAATGTAAAAATGTTATATGTACCACAACTTAAGTTTAATTTAATTTCAGTTAGAATTTTGGTTAAACTAGGATATGTAGTTACATTTAGGGGAGATAACTGCATAATTAAAAAAGAAGATAAGAACATCACTGCATCTTTAAGAGATGGATTATATGTGTTAAATAATGATGGTTTAAAGGTGGCTAACACAATTTATGAAAATAAGAAACCTCATGACGAATGTATTCACTTGTTACATAGAAGGCTAGGGCATTTAAATTTTAAAATGCTTAAGAAAACTGTTGAATTATCTAAGGGAATAAGTTTGAAATCTTGTAATAAGTATTTGCAATGTAATGCCTGTAATCAAAATAAGAGCAGGATTATACCGGCTAATAGAGTTGATGGATTTACTACTAAAGAGCCATTAGAAGTAGTATTTGCTGATTTAATAGGTCCGAAAAAACCAAGTGTAGGAGGAGCTCGTCACATATTAAGTATAATGGACCACTATTCTAGATATGGGTTTTGCTATTTAATGAAGAGCAAAACTGAAACATATAAAAATCTATTTAATTGGTTAAAATTCGCTGAAAGAAAAATTAAAAAGAAATTAGTAACTCTCATCACAGATAATGGTACAGAATTTACAAATAATAAATTTAAATACAGACTTAGAATGTTAGGTATTCAACATAAAATGTCTGCACCATATAGGCCACAACATAATGCCTTTATAGAGAGAAGAGGCCAAACATTACAATCAATGGCACGAACTATGATGTCTGATTCAGGATTACCTGACAATTTATGGGGAGAAGCAATAATGTGTGGTAATCATACATTAAATAATGTTGTTAATTCAACAACAGGTGAATTACCATTCACACTGTGGTATGGTACAAAACCTGATTTAAGTTACATGCACACATTTGGAGCACCAGCATGGGTGCATATCCCTACACAACTTAGATACAAAGGACAGCATAGAGCTAAAAGATTGATTTTTGTAGGTTACACATCTAATCATAGATCTTATACATTCTGGGAACCAGGTACATCTAGAGTTTACACCAGTGCTAGTGCAAAATTCCTAGAACATGTAGGATGGAATAGATTAGAGCAAGATTTAAATAATGAAGTATTTATTGAACGGCAGAAAGATCAGATTAGCTATAAGAAGAGTCCAATTAAAGAAGAAGTCCACGAAGAGCAAATAGGACCAGAACAAGAGGAAATAGTTGATCAGGAAGAGTTACATGATCAAGAACAATTAATAGAAGAAAGTCCACCTGTAAGTCCTATAATACCTAGACGTACTACACGTGTAACTAGACCACCTGATAGGTATCAAGCAAGTATAGTTTGCCAAGTAACTAAAGTTCCAACTAGTGTAGATGAACTTAGGATGTATCCTGCTAAGGATCAGGAGAATTGGCAAAAGGCAATGGAAAAAGAACTAAATTCATTAAAGGTAATGAAAGTGTATGAAGATGCCAAATTACCTCCAGGAGAAAAATCCATTGGGTGCAAATGGATATTTAAAGTAAAAACTGGAAATGATGGGACTGTTACCCATAAAGCTAGGTTAGTAGCTCAAGGATTTAATCCAACTGCATCTGATTATGATGAAGTTTTTGCACCAAGCCTTAAAGCTACATCTTTAAGAGCAGCATTAGTGTGGGCAGCTAAGAAAAACTATGTCATTAACCATTTAGATGTAGAAACTGCTTATCTACATGCACCATTGCAGCACACTATATATTTAAGAAAACCAATTGGCATAAATGATAATAAAGTAAATATTAATGATTGTTGGAAACTCAAAAAGAGTCTTTACGGGTTGAAACAATCTGGGTTTGAGTGGAACCAATATATTGTGAAAGAGTTAAACAATATAGGTTTTAAATCTGGTTTAGCAGATCCGTGTGTGTTTAAAAGAGAAAATAATGGAACGGTGTCATTATTGTTATTATTTACAGATGATATTGCTTTGATAACTAAAACTAATAATGAAGCTAATGAGATTATATCATTATTAGCTAAAAAGATAAAAATAAAGCACTTAGGTGAAATTAAAAGGTATCTAGGATTGACAATTAATAAAACAAACAATGGTTTTAAGATATCTCAAGAAGATAAAATTTGCCAATTAATTAAAACTTATAAGATGGAACTTTGTAAACCGGCAAAGACTCCAATGAGTCAGGAAGTTTGCCAAACTAATGATCAAAGTCCCAAATTTGATAAGTCCATATATCAATCTTTGATTGGTAGCTTATCATATATAAGCAATTGGTCAAGGCCAGATATTGCTTACAGTGTAAATCAGCCGGCACGTTTTAATTCAGATCCAAAAGAATGTCATTGGAAATCCTTAAAAAGAATATTGAGATATCTTAAGGGAACAATAAACCATGCATTGTATGTAGAACCAAAGGGTGATTTGAGTCTTAGTGCTTATGCAGATGCAAGTTTTGCAACTGATATAAACACTAGAAAATCAACATCTGGGATGGCTATATTATTTGGTAAGACACTAATAGGATGGAGGTCAATCAGACAACAGCATATTAGTTTATCCACGATGGAAGCAGAATTTTCATGTCTATCATTATTATGCACTGACTTGATTTTCTACAAACAGTTGTTGTTGGACATGGGTATAACTGTAAAAGATTCCATTATGGTGTATGAGGATAACCAAGCAGCTATAAAGTTAGCTACTAGTATTGCTGTAAAAACTAGATCAAAACATACTGACTAAAGATATTTGAATGTAAGAGAATCAGTGAAAAATGGATTAGTAAAATTGGAATACTGCATGTCAGAAGAAAACATTGCAGACCAATTTACAAAAGCTCAAGGAGCAACTAAGTTTAAAGAAAGTTGCGAAAAATATTTTCTAAAGATGTAAATGATTCATAGTTATTATGTAACCTAAAAGGGGAGAATGTTAGGGATAACATTGTTTACCCTAACTGGTTTAGGTGAAATAATAACTATGAATCATAGTTAGTGTATGTTAGAGTGTATACAGCTTTAACTGGGAAATAGCAATTAAAGGAGTGGTTAAGAAAACAATATAAAAGTAGCAAGACTACGGCTTGCTCTCACTCTCTCTGGCTTTGATGATCCCTGATTACTGCTTGGAATCAAGACTGCATTGCTCGAACGGGAGAGACAACAAAGGACTGATTTTTATGTGAACTGACATAGGATATTCTACATGGAGTTTTCTAACTGAATACCCCTGAATGGACTGACTACATGGTAAATGAATATTGGACTGTTATTTGACTATGCTATTAACTTATAATGGAATAAAATATATTCTTGATAGCACAAGCGTATCTGTTATTTTTACTGTATGTTAATAAACATACAAGCTTAGCTCACTCATTTATCTGTGTGCCTATCTGACTAACGCTGCACATTCTGTTTAGCTTGTCTACCTAACCCTGGTTGGGGAACCCAGGCTTAACAACCTTTTTTCAGGATGCCTAGATTTTCCTGATGGTCCTAAAGATGTTTCTTAGTCCTAAATCTAAGGAATAATCAGAATTATCCCAGGTAAGGTTTGGAACTGAAATAAAGTCAATCCCTTGCTGCCCTCTATCAAACTACATTGCCACGTTTTTACAATCAGCCATTTAACAGCAAAACATACCCATTTTGGAGAGTGGGTTCGAACTTATGACCATAAAATTCACTTAACAACTGCCGTAAAGTGGTCAAGTGGTGCCTTGATTGAATGACTGCAACCAGAATTCTGTTCCCAATTGTGGTCCTAAGTCAAGGATTAACTGTACTGTCAATATACAGTATACTGACTAAAACATGAGATGACATGAACATGAATGAATGCACTATGCCAGTGTAGTGGATAAAGGCACCAGTTTAGAAACCAGGAGACAGAGAGTTCTAGTCCCATTTTAAGCACACAGCCAACTTGGTGACCTTGGGGACAGTCACCTACTCCCAGTCTTAAGAAGGAGGCAATGGCAAAATAATTGAAAAATTTTTGCCAACTACAAAAAACAGTTCAAACAATTGCCAGGAGTCTAGAGAAATTGGAAAGCATCAACTTCATCTAGAATTTCATCATCAACACTTATGTACTCTAATGAAAGCCTATCCACTAACAGGAATCTCATTGCCCATTATGGCTCTTCTAGTGAGTGGCCCCTTCCAGAAAGTCTCAGAAGCAATGGGATCTTTTTGGTTGTTCTTGACTTAGTGACCGTTCAAAGTTACAACGAAAAAAGTGACTTACAACTGTTTTTCACACTTCATTGTGGCATCTCCACAGTCACATGGTCAAAATTTAGATGCTTGGCAACTGTTATGTATCTATGATAGTTGCAGGGACCAGGGTCATGAGATCATCTTTTGCTACTTTCTAACAAGCAAAGTCAACGGGGGAGCCAGATTTGCTTAAAACCGTGTTACTAATTTAACAATGGCAGTCATTCACTTAACAACTGTGGCAAGAAAAGTTGTAAAATGAGGCAAAATTCACTTAATTGTCTTGCTTAGCAACAGAAATTTTAAACTCAATTGTGGTCATACGTTGAGGTCACCATATAGTAAAATGGTGCCTGTACAGTTGAAAGTCTTTAGGGGAATTGGGGGAGCGGGGTTCTCAATCCATACAGAGCTTCTTCTGACAGAGTTTGGAATATCATTAGGCAAGGGTAGATTTATCATTGCAATCAACTCAATTTATTATGAACATGTTCTATCTCACTCATTTAAAAGGTATATAAACACACAACAAATTTGTAGCTAAAAAGTATAAGTAATTTGATAAAGTGTTAACAAATATGAACAAAGTTATTAATAAAAGACCTGCATTTATAAAGTATATAGCTTTTCTTAATCACATACCATCTAGTCAGGATATAGTTATAATATTAATTTAAAGAATATAAAATTAAACCACCACCAAAATAGCCACAGTCACTATTTAATTCAAGATTTAAGATGTTGCTTTATTTTCTAACTCTTTTTTGTTCCATCTAGTTTGGTCCAGCTTTTTCCTGCATATGGAAGTAATTTGGGAGAAGGGATGTGATAGGAATGATTACACTTAAATTCATTAATATAACTTGCTTTCCTATTATTAGCACCATCTGAGCCTGTTGAAAGTCTTAACCAGGGCTTTAATTTTTCCCATAGGAGTTTTAAATTAATTAGTAGTTTACACGCTAACAAAGAATCTGATACATTCATAAATCAATCTAATGTTCAAGGATTTTAAAAAGGAAAAGAACCAAACCAATTGGGACCTCATAATCAGTTAAAGTGTTGTGCTTCTACAAAAGGGTGCAGGTGTGAATTAGACGGATGCAGAGTAGAAGCCATGATAATCACTTTGTATTACTTTAACCCACAGCAGGGAACATAGCAAAATAAGGACTTCTGGCCTATCCTTAGTGAAATCTATGCCAACCTGAAAGACTAATTGAAGAATTGATTTGGGTTTAATCTTTATGAAATAAAGATCTTGACAGCTGTAATTTATGCTACAGCCTAAAAAATAAACAAAAAAGTGACAAGAGTTAATAAAGGTTAAAGGAATACAATGAAATGCTTCATTGAGACAAAGGCTACCAAACAGAAAAAAAATGATTAGTGCTGAAATATGAATCATGAGAAATTCCCAATTGTATGCATTTATCTTATAGACAGATTGTGTTTCAAGGAATGCAGGGGTGATGTCCTGCAATCATCAATGTATTATCAGAAGTATTCCAGTATAGATTCTCACACTGCGATTTGCAGTATTTCTTTGTCATTTCTAAGTAATAAACCAAAATAATTTAATCTAAAAACTCTCTTCTACAACCTTGGCTGAGGATTCCTGTGAACACTGTAATTGCATATGCAACAATAAAAGACACTTTGTTGATACATCTCAAATCCCTCTAATTCCTAATTTAAGTGGACATTTTTCCCACACCAATACTGAATACATTTATTGTTGTATCATGTTTTATAACAGAACATTTTGTTATTTGAAACTACTGAATAGTTATTGCCTCTCTAATTCTTGTTACTCTTTTATTTATTTATAATGGTTCTTGAAAACTGCAAAGAGATTTACAGAATTGAAATAAAGCACAAAAAAACTACTAAAAGCTCTCGAAAATCCTTACATCTGAATGAGATAACTGCAAAGAATCTCAAGTAGAACTAAAGGACTAATGTACCACCAACCATAGGCAGCTGCACAGAGAAACAAGCCCACAGAAATAAAATCACAGCTTCCTCACCCCAATTAGGAAAACCTTTTTCAATGACTTTAAAAGTAAAGTTGAAGGATATCAGGCGTAACATACCAGGACATACTTCTTCATCCTCTTTTGATCTCATAAGCTGGATGAAGAATTGGGCCAGAATGCCCAAAGATAGGATCTCCACAGATCCTTTTTCCTGGCACTTGAAAACTTCTCCAGAGCTTTTTAAACTGTCCAGAAGACCAACACAGCAAAACTGATTTCAGATTTTAAAAAAGAAAAAAGAAATCTTTTTCCTTGAGACCAGAAATCAAGGATGCCATTATCTGGTCCAAAAGTACACAGAGAGAGTCCTATCTAAATGCATTTGTCAGATTAAGCTAGTAGTTCCAATTTAGACAAGAGAATCGTAGTTTGGGTTCCCATTTGCAATAGGACGATTAGTGACGTCCTTTTGAGAAAACCAAGTCAATAGGAGAGACAATGTTCTTATATTGCCTCTGACAATAAGCATTCATTGAGACATGAAAATTCAGCCTTTGAACTTTTTACCACCTGATGGGAAAAGTTCTATCACCAAGCAAGATACAACTATTATTGCCTGGGAACTAAGAAATAGAAGCATTAGCATCAGTGGCCCTAGACTTGCTGAGAAGAGGCCATATAAATTCTTGAACTATGAAAGATAATAGTTGTAATTAAAAAGCCAGCTGCTAAAGTTGTTTCTATTACAGGAAACTGAAGTAGGGCAAGAAGAGGTTTATGTCACAGTCATGTGTAAAAACAGGCAACTGAGAAGAAGCTGTGCTGGTCCTCTCTCTAGGATCTCAGCATCTCAGATGTATCTCAAGCCCAAGTTTTCATTCATTATAATAAACATGGGATCCAAACTACTGCTCAAAGAGAAATTTAAGTTTTATTGTGGAATAAATAAATGCAAAATGATCAGTGGCGGGTTTTAAGTTTTTTTTCCACTGGTTCTGTGGGCGTGGCTTGGGGGCATGGCAAGGGAAGGATACTGTAAAATCTCTAGTCAGAGGTGGTATTTGCCGGTTCTCTGAACGACTCAAAATTTCCGCTAACGGTTCTCCAGAACTGGTCAGAACCTGCTGAATACCACCTCTGAAAATGATATAGCCTAAAGTACAGGAAGTCTTCTATTTTCAACCTCAATTGAGACCGCGAGAACCAGTTGTAAGTCACTTTTTTCAATGCTATTGTAACTTTGAATAGTTAATAAACACATGGTTATAAATCAAGTAGAACCTGTAATTCTATTACCAGTGCTGATTTGGCTCAAAATATTATATTCAAAGGAGCAATTAATTTTGAATTAAATTGAAGCTTGTCCATTTATATTATATAGTTATGAGCATTCAGCTTTATGGAGGGGCATCCCTTTTAAGGGTCCCCAAAATGCCAAAATCATATTTATGTTTATGATACTGGAAACAAAGAGAAAGCCTGTTCCATTCAATTTTTGTTAGATTTTTTTCCCCCACTTGTTTTGTGATACTTTTTTCCACAATCAATTTCATCCTCAGCTGAATAGAGACTGGCAAAGAACAAATGCCAAATGACATAGTAAGTGAAAAGTTAAATTTCAAAACATATCAGAGGGACAGACAAAAGTATTTAGAAAAATGTTAGCCAATAAAAAAGTATTAAATTGATCTATCAGTAAAAAGGAATGCTACAAAAGTTGTATTTCCCGTTTATTATCTTGGTGCTTAGAAGGTCTGTAAGCGGCATCTCTTTCATGTAACATAGTTTGGGTTTTATACACGTACATATATAAAACAATTATTGGTCTCATTAAATTTCAAATTAGAAGAAGCCAATTCTAGAATTTTGGTTGTGCTTGTATTCATTGTTGTATCATATGAATGATATTGTAGACCTAGAAAAGCCTCTAGGTTACCTCTTTTATAACATAGCTCAAAGAAGGATTTGATCAGGACCCAGTTTCCACAATTTCTAGTTTATTATAGGCTACACATCAGGCAATTCAATTTAAAATTAATACTTATACATTGCTAATTGGACTGCAAAACCTAACTTGGTTTCCTAACCAGAGTTTGCTTTAATGAATGTTCTCTGGCTTGTATGTAATAGCAAGGCACAAATCACAGTAACTGAATCCTCCTTCTGACCATGTAAACAGACAGAAAGGAAAGAATGAAAGACTTAGGGTTCATTCAGCATCACAGAAGTTCTTCCAGATGGTGCTAAATCCCGATTTACCATTATATTGAATCAAGCTTTTATCTTCATATGATCCTTCAGCTCAATGTAAGCAGACCTCATTCACAAAGTGAGGGCATAAAAAAAAAGTGCAGTAAGGTTCATGAAAAATTTAGATCTTGTTAAATCAATACTGTGATTACCAATGCTAATTTTGCACTGTAGCTTTCTAATGCTCTACTGTAAATGAATCTCACATCAAAAAAAAAATTAGGGAAAATCTGAATGGATCTAAGACTAAGGATTAGCATAATCAATCTTTCAAGCATTTTCATGGCTTTCTTTGTCAATTGCCAGTAATGGGTGATTAATTACTAATCAAGTGTATCTAATTCCCATCTCTAATTGCCTATTTATGTACTTAATTACTATGATTTTTCACTTGGTCATCAGAAGGGAAATCAGAATTTTTACTGATAACATTTTCCTAAGATTCTTACCTTGCCCAGATTTTGATGTCCCCCCACCCCCAAAAAAAAAAGACAGAAAGATACATTTATAAAGTTTTGACTGCAATTATATTTTGGTTCTACTTGCTATCAAAGTCAGCATGCTTGAAGGCTTAACTTCAATACAATTGGAAATACAAATTGGAGGATTGCCAAAACTTACCATTGTTCCGTCACTCTTACTGCGGGCAACTTCTTGCTGTAGCCGAGCCACAGACAACTTTTCCCTATGGAAAGAAGGGAAGGGTAAATAGCTGCTCGTTTTGCACTCATCATTAAGGAGAACATTTATATATCACTGCGGAATTTATGATTTGCCATAATGCCTCAGCACAATTTGGTTCCTTGGCCATATTTTCAATAATTCTAGAACCACCAGAATTATTTGTTTAGGGGATTGAATGATGTCTAAGCCTGGCCTGCACAACACATGACGTATTATGCAACCCACTGACCTTTTTTAAAAAAAGTAATAAATTCACTGTTGCCACTACCTTCAAAAATGTGATGGCAAGCATCTCCAAGACTTATTACTATTGCCAGTGCTATAGCCCCAAAACAGCTCATAGCATGTCAGATATTTCTTTGCAGCCTGTGAGGACTTTTAATTCATCAGCGTAGTTTAATTCATCAGCGTGGCTACAACTTGAACAGGCCAGGTCTCAGCACTCCACGTACAAAATGACACAACCAGTTTGGGTTGTGACTAGTGTTTAAAGAAACAAGTTTTTCTTTATATAGTTTGCATTCTACAAGCGAGACCACACATTTCTTCTTTTGTGTTGCAAGATTAAACATGAGCTTTAGCTTCTTGTTAAAAAGAAAGCAGTCCTAATGAAATTGATTTTTCACAATTGAAAATCTAAATTAAACTAAATGAAGCAGTGATTCCTAGAAAATTTTGTAAATAAAGCCCACCTGATGAAATGACTTTTTCAAGAAATCATTAATGAATCATGAATCACAGTGCACGACAAATACTTTTTGTTTGAGAAGCACTCACAAATTTTATGGATATGGTAAGCAACAGGTGGACTGATATGTGTCAATGCCTTGGGAGATGAGGAAGATTCAGAGACTTCACAATGGTTGAAAAAGAAGAAGAAGCTAAGCTCACAGAAGGAATGGCAAAGTGACAAAAATGGACTATCCTTAGTTTCTTGGACAGTAAAGTTTCTTGGATAGTAAGTTGAGAGGGGAGAGAGATGTACTTTCAAATTGCAAGGTTTTGTTAATATAACGTTATAATATAGACAGTTAATACTTCTGGCTGTGCTTCTTAGCTGGACTTTCTCACAAGACTGATACCAGGAGAGTTCATTAACATTATCCTCCATTAGTCCAGTTACTGTATATTCTCTGGCACTTATATGCCATATATGGAACTTATATCATGCATGTTCCATGACCATATACATATACAGTAATACAGCAATTGCTCAGATGAACTACGCTGGTATTCTTGGACTTCCTCAGCTATCTGTGTAAACAGGACCATGGAAAACAGCATAGTCCTTGATATCCTTTTGGTACCTTATGATAAAAGAAAAAAATAAACATGTACAGTCCAATATTTGTTATTCTAATGGGTATTAATGTTACATTCTACACGTTGGCCTGTAATATTCCTATCTGTAAGGCAAGATTAAAAGCCACTAAATTTAAAATAGACATTTGTCTAGTTCTCTCAAATCATACTTTGCCCTGAAATTCAAGAGCTCGGGATCAAAGTGAACATTCTGTTTCTCCCAAGCCAGAGAAGCCCCTCTTGGAAGCATCTTTTCTTGAGCTCTGAATATTCTGCTCTCAGCACCGCCAATAGGAATCTCCATTTTTTAGAAATGGATTCAGACAACACATGTCCTAATGACTCCCTAATCAGCATGTTTCCTGCCAACTAGTCCCCCTGAGAAAAGCTGGCTTAAGTACAAGTGCAAAGACGATGACATCAAGGATCTTTTCAGAATCAATCTGACAGGAGGAGCAGCAGGCAGAAAGCCTGTGAAGCTAGAAGAAAAAAGCCTTCTGTAGGGAGATTTATGAGGATCAACAGGGTACCTTTTGATTGATCATCAATATGTGTGGAAAGTTAAGTCTTCAGTTAGCCTCATTCTCATAATAGACTGGAACTAAGTTAACAAATTTGCTTTTTGCATATTTATTGCACATTTTCTCTAGATCTACAATGGCTGCAAGTCTTTATTGTTTTAGGAATCCTAGTAAGATTTCATTCTACTTCTTTTCATAAAGCAATATAGTCCTTCTTATAATATTAAGATTTTTCAATGGATGATGATGATTATTACTATTATTATTATTATTACTATTATTATTACTATTATGACTATTACTACTATTATTATTCACAAAATGACAGTATACACAGCAAACGAGATAACCATGCTGGGTTTCGTATCACAAATCACTAGTCGAACACTTCCTAAGTGTTTAGGACTGCGTGATGTACTGGCAGATTATGCGAGCAGATCCCAGTAAGGTCGCCTTCTGCAGCTGACCAATGGGTGATCTTGTCAGTGCCAAATGTTTTTAAGTGCTTGCTTAGGTCTTTAGGAACAGCACTTAAATTTGTACTATTATTATTATTATTATTATTATTATTATTATTATTATTATTATTATATCTCAGACATATTTTATCAGATAATATTCTGTTAGTCTCACCACTACATGTAATAAATATTGTGGAAACAATTTTTTTTTCATTTGCCAGGATAATTTTTATATTTTTACTTACTTTGTTTTACTTTATTGTATAAACCCTATTTGGTATCAGATTTCATCTTAAAGGGAAAACAAAGTTTACCCAAAGGTTTTCGAAGAATTTTGAGAAAATCTCTAACCAATGCATTGATTTATTTTGCTTGCTAACTGCTTATTTCGAAGACATACAGCACTGAGACTTATCAATATAAACATATTAAAGGTATTTCTTTCTATGCCGAATTTCAACTTTTAAAAATTTCCAGCTCAGGAAAAAAATGAGTGTTTTTTAGAAATTATTTATAAATAAAATGTATGGTTTTCATCTCAAGTACTGACTTTGCCTTGTTAAGTGAATCTGGTTATAACTAAGTTTTTAAAAAAGAACTTCTATTCTCTCATATGTAATAATTATTTTTACATAAGATTTCTGAAACAATGCTTTCCTTTTTATAAGTACATGTAATTCTGTGAGATAACAGACAGTTAAGCACGATTCTAATTAAAAATCTCACCATTTAAAATATATAATGAAATATGTAATATGTAATTTTAATGTACCACAATAATTAGGAAACCAGCAGGAAATTATTTAAGATCTGGAACCATGAAAAGCAAAAATGCATGTGATGCCTGAAAGAAGGTACACAAGTCAAACTGACTTGCTGAAGCTCCATCCTGTCAAAGAATGCCGTATTTTTTCATGAAGTAAAACTCATTCATTCATTCATTCCTCAAATTTATACAATCACCCATCTCACAGTAAAGTGACGAGGCTGCTTACAATAAAATCAATTATAAAATAAAAATAAAACAGCTACAATTAAAAGGCATGAACAATATTATTAACAACATGGTGGGAAAATTGGCATTAAAAACAAGGCAGCCATTTCTTCAAATCAGTATTGATTTGAGGATCCCCTTGTCTGTTCACACAACCATGTTTTAAGGGTCTCCTGAAAAAATGACAAGGATACATCCTGTTCCACAGGAACAATGAAACAATATTCCAGGGTGGGTGCTACAGCAGAAAAGGCCTGTCTCCTGGGTCCCATCAGATGAAACCCATTTGCAGCATACCTGCTGGACAGATGGAGACGGACCATCCCTCAGACACCGCAATTCCATACCACGAAGGCCCTTAAGGTCAAAGCCAGGACCTCAAATTGGATCTGGAAGCAGACTGGCAACCAATGCAGCTTGTGGAGCAAAAGTGTACATAAGCCTATTCAATGTTACTTGCAGTAATTACAATATAGTGATATATAAAATCTATGCATTAAGAACAGATTTCTTTAAAAATGTTTCAGTATCATCTGATAGTTCAATTTCTTGATAAACATAGAAAAAAAAATACAGGAGAGAGACATCTGGTCTTCCACAATAGGCTTTAGCTAGGCCTGTAGACACATCGAGCAGCTACTTACTTTCTACCAATTTTTTTTCTTTGAATATACTGAAGAATATATTCACATAAAAAGTCACTCACTTTACAAACAAAAAGATCATGCAATGCAGTTCTTAGTGTGATTATACTTACACCCAAAAACAAGTGATACATTTGTCTCTCAACATTTTCCTGTCAACTACACTAGTTTGAAGTCTTGCACATACAAAAGTAGATGTTTATTGACAATCCAAAGTAGGCTGCTGCTGTTTTCTCAGTTATTCTAACAAGTAGGCGATATTCATAGCCTATCAAATAACCTATTAGAAAAGTGCCATACCTTGTGTGGGATCACACGAAACCTCCTTTTTTGAAACAAACTACTAAGCACTGAAGAAATAACAACACATAACTTTTTATTATTTTTGGAAAAGAAATTGAACTGTCTAAATACAACAAAAGAAATACCGGTAGTCCTTGACTTACGACCACAACTGAGCCAAGAATTTATGTTGCTAAGAGAGAAATTTGTTCAGTGAGTTTTGTCCCATTCTACAACTTTTCTTGCCACATTTGTGAAATCAATCTCTGCAATTGTTAAAGCCCCTGTCACACAGCACCAACGGATGGAAAGAGGATGTAAAATGGAGAAAAACACTTGCCATCCGTTGGTTAATGCGATGCATCCGTTCTGTACTCACTGCATCCGTTTTTCATCCTCTCTATCCGTCCAGCATCCGTCTACTGACATTTCATCCGCTCAAAAAGTTTTGAGCTGCACAAAACTTTTTGAGTGGAAAATGTATCCAACGCCTCCGTTAGACATCCGCTACGCATACAGGGAACATCCGTTATAGTCAGTCGTCATACGTTACGTGTCCGCTATATCCGAAAGACCTCCGCTGCACATCCACGCAACTCGCATCCGCTCCAGGGGAAAACGGACACAGGGAGGAAGCGAAACGGATGCGGAACGGACACGCAGCGTTAGTAGCATGGACGTAGAAAGGATGAAAGCGGATGCAGCTCGCATACAAAACATTAAAACGGAAAAAACGTTCGTATAGGGGACAAATCTCGGATATTTAGGATGTCTGCAGGATGTCTAGAGGATGCAAAAGGACACTGAGCGGAAAACCTATATTTCCTATAAAAAGGGGGAGAAATCACCTGGTTCTCACTTTCAGTCCAACAGCCCTGTGGTGCAGACCTCTTCAGCCTTCATCTTGCTCTTGCTCTTTCACAGCATCCAGTCATCTCCACCATGGATCATCACACACACCTTTTGGTAGCCACCATCGTTCTACAACAGTGCGAAGCCATCTACAGGCTCTTTCAACTGTTCTACACAAAGAAAAGGAGGCGGTCAAGAAGTGTCTGGGTCCGAATATGGATCGCGAGAAGAGCAGAGTACAGACTGTATAACAAGCTGATGGTGGAGCTGAGGAACGAAGACCCTCGTGCATTCCAGAACTTCATGAGGATGCCACAAGCCATATTTGACGAAGTTGTGCAGCGGCTGAGACCCAGGTTGACCAAGCAGAGCACCAACTTCTGGCCCAGCCTGGAACCTGGGCTCAAGGTGGCACTCACTCTGCGCCACCTGGCCTCCGGGACCACGTACAGGAGCATGCAGTACGACTGGAGGGTGCCACACAACACCATCAGCATTTTGGTCAGAGAAGTGGTGCAGGCCGTCATCGAAGAATACCTGGAGGAGCTCCTCCAGTGCCCCTCCACTGAAGAAGGATGGAAGAAAGTTGCAGAGCAGTGGTATCAGAAGTGGAACTTCCCCCACACCGTTGGAGCCATCGATGGCAAGCATGTGGCCTGCAAAGCGCCAGCCAAGTCAGGGTCCACTTATTTCAACTACAAGGGCTTCTTCAGCATCATCCTCTTCACCATGGTCGATGCTGACTACAGGTTCATGTACATCGATGCTTCAGGCAACGGCTCATCTTCAGATGCCCAGGTATACAACGCCAGTCACCTCAAGGAGGAGCTAGAACGCAACCTCATCGTGGGCTTCCCAGATCCAGACACTCTGCCCAACGACACACAAGATGTGCCCTACTTCATCATGGGGGATGACGCCTTCTCCCTCACAACCTACCTCATGAAGCCCTACACTTCCAGATGCCTCACCCATGAAGAGAGGATCTTCAACTACAGGCTGTCCAGGGCAAGGCGGGTGGTGGAGAACGCCTTTGGCATCCTGGCCAACAGGTTCCAGGTACTTCTCACCACCATGCAGCATCGCCCAGAGACTGTGAGGAACATCATGGAAGCTTGCTGCATCCTGCACAATCTCATGCACACCCGCTACCCAGTGTTGCAGAACAGGCTCATGGACCTCCAACAAGGCAATGGGGACATGGAGCCTGGGGAATGGAGGCAAGGGCAAAACCTGATAGACAATCTGGATGTGCAAGGCCCCAACAGAGCTTCACGTGAAGGGAAGAAGCAGCGCAACCTCCAGAGACACTGGTGCCACTCCCCAACTGAAGCAGTGGACTGGCAAGACAGGATGATAGATGCTTAATGGATGCTTCCTTCAGCCTGTCTCATCACACGGATGAGATTGGGCCATGTATGTTGAGTAGCCCTACAATGAACAGGGCATTTAATAAAGAGTTGTGTTTATGTTTAAGTGTGTGGATCAATGATTACATTGTTATTGATAATAAAGGGCTATAGGTGTGGCACCTGGGAGGGTGGACCATACAGTCCCACTATGCTTGCACTGGAGGTTTATCTATCCCACAGCTATTACCCATCCAACAGGTATCCCTGCCCATCCCACAGCTATTACCCATCCCACAGAAATCCCTGCTCATCACACTGCTATCCTTAGCCATCCCACAAGCATGCAAAGGCTTAAACCATTTCTAAAAGTTTCCACCAAGACTTTATTGACTAAAAGAACTGAAACAAGTGTGTGGAGCAAAGATAATCTTTTTTAATAACAAACTGTAAAAGAAAATGACCCAAGTGTCCCAAGCAAAGATAAAGTCAACAGGTAGCAACCCAGTCTCTGGCACTCTTCTCAGTCACTCTGAGGCGTACCCATCGTCTCAGGGGTGAAGGGTCCAGGTGCTGTGGAGGTGGCTGCTGCTGGAGTGCTGGTCTGAGGCGTCATTGGGGTGCCTGGCCCCGAGAGGACAACAGGGGATGGTGTGTGGAGGAAGCTCTCAGAGAGCTGGCTCAGTCCTGTGATGTTGAGAGCCCCTTCCTCCAAGACATGGGGTGTCAGTCCCAAGACCGATAACAGATGTTCTGAGGCCGGGCTTGGCTGTGGGGTGGAGGAAGGAGGAGTGTAATGGGGATGTCTGGTCTGCAGGTGAGCGAGGTGAGGCGTCGGTGGCATCTGTGGCGTGGGTGGCATCAGTGGCATCAGTGGCATCGATGGCATCAGTGGCACTGGTGGCGTACGATGAACCTGTGCCTGGACTGGGAAGGGCTGCCTGTGCTGCTGGAACTCCTGGTAGCCGTAGCCTTGGTAGGTGAGGGCCTGTGGAAAGCCTTGGAAGGGCTGTGACATCACCTGGGGTGGAGGAGCAGACCTGGACTGGGTCGGAGCAGGTTCAGCTGGGCCTGGAGAGTTGTGCAGAAGACCGGTGATCCTGTCCTTTATCACCTGGTACTGTGATTCGGACATGTCCATGAGGGTCTGGTTGACGTAGGTGAGGAAGGGCTTTCGGTTTGAGGATGGTATATCGGTGTGTACCAGCTGAGAGAGGAGATCTACGCTGCTTTTGATGGTGTCCCTGATCTCCAGCAGGACAGTGTGGCTCTGCCCCTCCGGTCTGCCTCTCTGCCTGCTTTCTGTGGAGGTGGAGCTGGGGGTGGATGTGAGTTGGTCTCTGGTGGAAGTGCCCTCTCCTTGATCCCACTGCATCAGGGGGTCCTCCATGCGCTCCGCCATGGGGAGTGCAGCTGTCAGGGGGGTCTCCATCGTGGGACGCTCCACAGATACCTGCCTGGACACAGGACCTGACTCTTGGGCAGAAGAGAATTTGCTCTCTGTGGGCTGCCTGAAAGAGAGGGTTGTCAGAGGGGCTGCTCCTCGGTGGCGGATCTCACCCTCCAGGAAGCTGCACTTGGCCATCACATAGGTCTCCTGGTCAGTGAGCTTGACCGTGGCCTGGCCAGATTTCTTGAGGTTCAGCTTCCCGTATCAGGTGTGCATGTACTTCCACCAGCCGAGGAGGACCTCCAAAGTGTAGCCCAGGCTCTCCGCCTTCTCTCTCCAAGCAGCCTGCTTCCTTTTGGTGTCTCGATAGAGCCTGTGTCCCTTTGGTCATAGATACTCGTTCTCCCTCAGCCATTCCAGCACCTCATCCTCATGTTCCTCTTTGATGGAGTATTGCCTGCTCTCCCGTTCATGCGCATGCCTCTTCCTCCCTCTGGCAGGGCCATCTGGGCCCTCATGAGGGGCTTCGAGGTTCTAGGGGCTGCTCCACCACACCACCACCACCAGCAGCAGCAATAACAACAGTAGCAGCAAAAGCAGGACCAGCAGCACCAGGATCAGCAGCAGCAGAGTAAGCACCAGCAGCACCAGCAGGACCAGCAGCAGCAGCAGCAGAGTAAGCACCAGCAGCACCAGCAGCACCAGGAGCAGCGCCAGCAGAGTAAGCACCAGCAGAAGCACCA
>BLBF01000032.1:9194335-9263117 GCA_015471245.1 Laticauda colubrina | reverse complement strand
GAGTAAGCACCAGCAGAAGCACCAGCACCAGGAGCAGCACCAGCAGAAGCTCCAGCACCAGAAGAGTCAGCCCGAGCAGCAGAAGCCCCAGCAGAAGCAGAGTCAGGGCCAGGGGGTGGGATGGTGGCCCTGTCCTTCTTGCCAGGGCTGGCAGCAGATGGCACAGGCTTCCTCTTCTTCCCCATGGTTGTTGGCTGGCTGGAGCTGTGTCTGGCAGCAGGTCTTTCCTCTGAATGGTGACCTGTTTGCGAGCTGCTTCCCTTTATATCCGCAGGGCTGATGCAATGCATCCTCCCCGCATGCGCAATGAATGCTTTGAATCCGCTATGCATCCGCTATGCATCCGCTATGCATCCGCTAGGCTTCCGTGATGCATCCGCTTCATCCGCTAGGCTCTGCATCCGTTCCTTCCATTGCATGTCCACTTCGCTGTACTCCCCCAGAAGCCCTGCAGATGTGCCATCCGCTTCCATCCGCTTCTATCCGCTAGGCTTCCATGGAGCATCCGCTTAACATCCTGACTACATCCTCCCCCCGTCCGTTCCTTTCCATTGTTGTCCACTCTGCTTATGCAAATTCGGGGCACTTTTGAGAGCGGATAACAACGGATGGAAAATTTTCTTGTCCGCTGTATCCTTTTTACTTGCGTTTTGCATCCGTCGGCCTATGTGACAGGTTTTTAAATTAGTAGCCCAGTTATTAAATGAGTCTGTCTTCCCCATTGACTTTGCTTGTCAGAAAGTCGCAAAAGATGGTCATATGAACCTGGGACACTGCAGCCATCATAAATATGAATCAGTTGTCAAGAACTAGAATGTAAAATGTGACTGTGGGGATGCTGCAATGATCATAAGTCATTTTTTTTCAGTACTGTTGTCACATCAAACAGTCACTAAACAAACTGTTGTAAGCCAAGGATCAGGGATGAGATTCTACAGATTCATCCCAGTTTTATAGAACTGGTAGCTCTGAAGAGCAGCTGATACAGAACCGGTTCGCTTCTTTTGTTCGGCTAGGCTCACCCGGCTGCCCGAGCTTTAGGCTGTCCTTTGTTCCCTGCTAAAGCAACCTTATTAGTTGCTTTGCGTGGCACACCTGAGCGCTGCTAGCATCAGCAGGAGAAGGTTATTCCTTGCAGGAGAAGTTGATTTACAAGTGCTGTGTGTGCACACTTTCAACGAACCGGTTGTTATGCCGGTAGGATCCCACCCCTGCTGAGGTAATACAACCATTCATCTAGCAATTGTTCTAAGTTACAATGACACTGAAAAAAGTGCCTTACAACTGATCCCCACACAGGATCCCCATTCAGTTGCTTGGCAACCAGTCTGTTCTCCTATGAGCTGTTCAGAGCATCCAGTAGTGGGAGGTGCTTCAGTCTCTGGATGTCTAGACTGGGCTTAATTTGTGGAACGTTCTTCCTCCTCCACGGGACTCCTCCCCAGCTTTCCCCAGTTTTTGCTCAGCCTTGTGAGAGATAGGCAGTGCTTGTGATTCTTCCTTGGCCGAAACAGGAAAAAATTATTTTGTTGCAGCAGGTTTGACAGTTAATCCGCTTGTCTTTTAGCCTTCTTCCTTTCTGATTTATCAAACTGGCTCGCGTTGTAGAGATCGCAACCAGACAAGTCTGGATTAGGGAAGCGCCAATTCGTGCCCCAAAACAGCAGGTTTCTTTGGCGCTGCTCCACGCCCCCTCCCCACAGCCGATATTCTACCCATGCCATTTCAAATGATTGCCGCAGCGTCTTTTTCTCTTAATCAATCTGCGGTGTGACTTTTTGCAACAAACCGAGTCGTATCGCTCTCCCCCCCGAACGCCATTTGAAGTGGAGAATTCAAACTCTTGATAACTTCCACCTTTTACTGCCGCTTAGCTGAAAAAAAAAAAAAAAAGCAACCGGTGGCTTTTCATTCACAAGGAGGGAAGTTGCTGCTGAGGAGCGCACCAAAAGTTTAACGGCCGGAAGCCATTTTGTGCTGTCAAAACCTCATGGCCACATGCCTGTCATTAATTCTTGAGCTGTGTGAGGTAGTTCTGCTTGGAGCAACAGGTTCCCTTCAATATTCTGGGAACTATTATACCCTCGTCTTGGTTGCATTCGAGGCTATACTTTACATGTTAATTTGTTGGCTTAACCCTCACAGCCCCATTATCTCAGCGGCATAACAGCGAGCACCCAGGCCTGTGTCCGCCTGTGCAGGGACTCTGTCTGACTGTGCAGGGATGCTGCCTACATTTATCAATCTGGGCCTTTAGGCGTTTGCAATTTGGCTGTTTGGCTTTACTTTGCACAAAACTTTTGTGTCATTTAATTAACATTCTTATACATTTGTACTTATAAGAGCAACAACAACAACAACAACAACAACAACAACAACAATAATTTCTCTTTGGTATATTTTAATTTCAAGAAAATATTATTACTGAGAGACGACTCATTTTAGATAGGTACTATATATATATTAAAAAAAGAGGGGGCAATAGAACCATTATCAGGCCCCTGAGCGTGCCAACCACCTTCACAGCAATATATAACAAGCATACTGCAATTTCAATTTGAATCGAAATGGCAGATGGTAGCAGTTCTCAGACCTCATCTTTGAAGGCAAAAGCCAAATCTCAACACAAACCTAAGCAGGCTAAGGGGATTTCTAGAGCCTCAGAAAGGGACACTATCAGGCACCACAAAGCTTTACAAAAACAGACAAGCACACTCGAGAGTGCACAATGTCCCACAGTACTTCTCCTCCTCCTGCCCATCCATCTCTTCCCACCCTCCTTTTCCCCTAGATCTCTCCCTCTCATCCAGGTGCAACTTGGCTCCCCAAGGCCAACAGGCCCAAGTGCCCAGGACACCGATCATGCGAAGGGCTCCTGAGGCCACATTCACTCCCAACGGCCACTGGTCTCTGTCAAGGCGATTGTCTTTTTGAGGAAGTTCCAGAGAGGATGAAAGCCTGGATGGAGCTGGCAATCTGCCAGGGAATCGCTTCAACACGCAGGGTTGAACAGGGCTTCAGCATGCAGTTATGACCAGGGAATATGCAGTGATCACCGATCATGAGTCCCAATTGCTGAGGTCATTGACCAGGTCGGAGCAGCATCATACCCAGGTACATTTACAGGGGGAGACTCCCCTCCAAGGTCCGACGGAGGAGGAGGAGGAGGAGGAGGAAGAAGTGGACCAAATTGATCAAATGGAAGAGACTGAATTGGGATCAATACATGATAGCGAGCCCCTATCAGAAGCAGACCCTTTAGAAAGGGGAATGTCTGAGGATGAGGGTCTTATTCCTGAGCAACCTGTTTTTACAGGCTTATTCCACCCACAGCTTTTCAAATCTCTCGTTTAAGGCAAAAAATACTGCACGCCTAAACAAGTCAACCCCTTCTACCACACCAACTCCTTCGGGAGAGGGACCAGAGGATCTGATCTTCAACCAACCAGCAGTTGAGGCAGAGGTAATCCCAGTTCCTCCCATGTCTTCGGACCTAGTACAGAAGCAGTTGGTGTCGACAGCGGTGTACACAGCCCCCACTGGACATGACAGGAAATTTTTTAACCTGGCCCCTGACTTCTCAAAATTATTGAATACTCCTGAGGTAGACGAACCTATAGTGAGATTAGCATCCTACTCCATTCCCAGTGATGCGCTGCAGGCATTAAAGCCAGAGGAAAAACGGGCTGAGCTAGCCCTGCGCAGAGCCCATCAGTCTGATGCGTGGGCCGTCAGAGCAGCCACGGCTGCCTCCTTCTTCACACGTTCTTCTCTCAGGTGGCTCTGTCTCTTATAGCAACATGTCCCTAATTCCAACCTTAGAGCGCAGCAAGATATTGCTAAACTTATTGCTGCTGCTGAATTTTCAGCTGATGCAACTTATCATGCAGTCAAGTTTTCAGCCAGGGCCATTACTTCATATGTCACAGCATGTCGCTTGCTATGGTTAAAACATTGGCAAGCTGACTTCAAACACAAATCCAAGCTGGCTTCATCCCCAATTGTGGGAGGCAGATTGTTTGGCCCTTCCCTTGATCCGCTAATAATTGAAATCCGAAACAAAAAGAAAAGTCTACCTTCCCTTTTTCAGAGGTCAGATCCTAGAAACCCCCAGTCCTTTCAGAGGGGATCCTTTCGACCCTTTTACCAGGGATCTTTTTCACCCAGATACCAGAGACCCCCACCATTCAGACCAAGGCAGCAGCCAGATAGGTCAGACTTTGGGGATAGGAGCAGAAGGGGTAGTCAAACCAAAAGATTCTTTCGGGGAGCAGGAAACAGGTTCTTTCGGCGTCCAAGATAACTCCCGGGATTCAACCCCCATTGGCGGATGCCTTAAATTATTTGCCGACCAATGGGACTCCTCAACCTCTGATTCATGGGTCAGAGACATGATCAGATTTGGCCTTGCGCTGGAGTTTCAATCCACCCCCCCAGACTTTTTCATGTCATGCCCTCTCTCCAGACCCCCGGTAAAATGCGATCTCATGGATTCGGCTATCCAACACCTACTGGATATACGAGCCATCCAACCAGTAGCTACCACTCAATGGGGGCGAGGTTTCTATTCACATCTTTTTGTTGTTCCCAAAAGTTCGGGGGGGTGGAGAGCGATATTAGATCTGAAACATCTCAACCGTTTCTTCGTATATCGCAATTTTAAAATGCATACCCTATAATCTATCCTGCTCGGCATCAGAAAGGGGGACATCCTCACGTCCATAGACTTGTCGGAAGCGTACCTGCATATTGCTATTCGGCCTTCCCACCTGTCACCAGATATTATGTCACCAGCAATTAGTTAAGGAGATCAGGGATCTCAAGAGGGTGTCCCTAGCTGAATTATCAAAATTGTTAGGCAAGATGATCTCAGGTATCTCTATCATCCCTTGGGCCCAGCTCCACACTAGATCTCTCCAGTGGTTCCTGCTTCTGTACCAGCGCTCCAGCCGAAGCAACTCCAAACACAAGGTCAGGGTACCACCAAAGGTTCTCATATCTCTCCTCTGGTGGACCAGACCAGTCATCAACAGAGGCTGTCTCTTCAAGGAGCCGTAAAGACTTTACCATCACCACCGATGCCAGCCTGTTTGGATGGGGAGCTTACATTCAATCACTTACAACCCAAGGCCACTGGTCCGCCATAGAACAGTCTTGCAGCATAAACTGGCTGGAGCTTCGAGCAGTACACCTGGCTCTCCACAGCTTTTTTCCCCAGGTACGCAATTAGCACATACTAATACTGACCAACAACATAATAGCCAAAGCTCACATAAACAAGCAGGGGGGCACACAGTCGAAACATTTCATGTGGGAAGCGGAGTGGTTGTGTCGGTGGACAGAGAACAACATACTTTCCATCAGAGCAGAGCACATTTCGGGCCTATCGAATACACAGGCAGACTGGCTGAGCAGGGCCACCATCGATCAATCGGAGTGGTGCCTCCATCCCTCTTTGTTTCAGGAAGCGGTCAGGACATTTGGACAGCTGGTGGTGGACCTGCTTCCCCCCTCAACACTCATCTCCGGAGATTTTTTTCCAGGTACCCATTGCAAAGAGCAGAGAACTTCAACTCGCTCCGCTGTCCTTGGCCCCCAGGACTCCTGAATGCCTTCCTTCCCCTTCCACTGGTTCCCAAAGTCATCCAGAAATTGCTAGTCGAGAGGGCGGAACTACTTCTAGTAGCCCCTTACTAGCCCAGACAGCCGTGGTTTGCAGACCTCCGCAATCTCTCAGTATCAACTCCATGGAGAATCCTGCCAGTCAGGTTCTCGTTAACTCAGGGGCCCCTTCAAAATCCGGACCCTCAATGGTTGCACTTGACCATCTGGAGGTTGAGCGGAGCTGTCTGAAGAGCAAAACGTTTTCCAACAGAGTTATCGCCACTATCCTAGCTGCTAGATGCCCCTTAACAACTTGCATTTGCCACATGGTCCAGTTTCTGCAAATGGTGTACCGAGTCTCAAATTGATCCCACCTCTGCCTCTGTGGCTCAAATTCTAGAATTCTTATAAGAGGGGCTTGACAAGGGATTATCACCTAATACGTTGAAAAGACAGGTGACGGCCTTGCGTTAGTTCTCACTCGCGAAGGCCTAACTTCCCTTTCCCATCATCCTTGTATACGGTCCTTCCTTCGAGGAGCCACAAACTTACGCTCTCCAGCGGTACACCATTATCCCACCTGGGACCTTAATAAGGCCCTCGTTGCACTCACCAAGGGCCCTTTCGAACCCTTGAGATCGTCAAGTCTATGTCTGACGTATAAAGTTGTTTTTGTTGTAGCGATCACTTCTGCTCGTTGTATTTCAGAGATTGCAGCCTTGTCTATCTAACAAAATCTTTGTGTTTTTCATGCTGATCGGGTGCTCCTTCGCCCCGACCCTACATTTATACCCAAAATCAACTCGGCCTTTCATAGGGCACAAGAGCTGATACTTCCTAAATTTTGCCCCAGACCATCACAAGGAATGGAACTGCAATGGCATAGGCTTGATGTGAGGCGAGCATTGCGAATATATATCAATCGTACAGCAGCTTTCAGAAAAACGGAGGCCTTATTGGTGTCCTTTCAGCCCAAAGGAGCTTGCCTCTGGGAGGCAAGGTCTCACCCTCTACGATAGGCCGTTGGCTATGGGCTGCAAAAGCGAAAACGTACCAGACTCAATTCCTGCAGGTGCCCAGGGGCATAACAGCTCATTCAACAAGGAGTGCCGCAGCATCGGCAGCGTGGGCCACACAGGCACCAATATCTGAAATTTGTCGAGCCGCAACCTGGGCCTCTCCATCGCCTTTCATTAGGCATTATAAAATAGATGTGTTTGCATCTGCTGAGGCCTCCTTTGGCAGAAGAGTTCTGCAACAGGTCCACAGGGACCAGGAGGAGATTCCAGGCCAGACGGAGTCCCTCCCATAGGACAGGCCAAGCTTTGGTATGTCCCACTACTGGATGCTTCTGAACAGCTTATAGGTGAAAGGGCATTGGTACTTACCTGACACGCCTGTTCTCTTTGAGCTGTGAAGAGCATCCAGTCCCACCCTTTTGTTCCGTCTGGTGGGGTCCTGTTTCGGCTAACAAATTTGTTAGAGCATTGAGGACAAAGGCGTTCATTTCTCTCGTCTTCGCCAAAACTGGGGAACGCTGGGGAGGAGTCCCGTAGAGGAGGAGGAGCGTTCCACAAATTAAGGTCAGCCTAGACATGCAGAGACTGAAGTGCCTCCCACTACTGGATGTTCTTCACTGCTCAAAGAGAACGGGTGTGTCAGGTAAGTACAAATTCCCCTTTACAGCAGTTTTGCAGCATCATGTAATCACCATTTGTGACCTTTCTAGTCAGCTTGCAACATGCAAGATCAATGAGGCAAGCCAAATTTGCTTCCAAACCACATGAATCACTTCGCAACTGCAATGATTTGCTTAACAACCATAGCAAAGAAGTTCATAAAAATCAGGTGTGGTTCACATAACCACAAAACAAAATCACTTAACAGAACCAGTTGTGATGCACTTAACAACTTAGGGAACAGCTTAGCAATGGGAATTCCGTTCCCAATTGTGATTATAAATTAAGTTTTAAGCCCAGCCTTTCCAGAAGAGACTGAAGCACTTCCCACTTCTGGATGCTCTGAAAAGCTCATGGGAGAAAGGGAAATGGTGAAACAATTATGCATCTAAAAAGAACAAACAAGAGGCAGAAAAATCTCTGGATCAAATGAATGGACGTGTGCAAAAACACTGTCTTTAACATAGAGGATTTTCTATATATCTTTTTTAAAATTTATATACTGGCTTTTATAGAATCTTTGACCTGTGAAGTGATATTTACAACATCAAACCTAGTTCCTGACCCACAATAGAATTCAAATTAAAGCATCTATAAGGAGACAGCTCTCCAGCCTATGTGTGAATACAGCTGGTAAAGGACGAAGCAACAGAACCCTGGGTAATTAGTTCCACTGTCAAAATGTTCTTCCTGTTAAGTATTTTTTTTCTTAATATTGAATCAGAAACATTTTTAATGAATTCATTATTCAATATTTTTTGTTTTATAACAATATAAGAACAGAACTTTTCTGGTAATTGAAAAGTATGGTCATATTCCCTTTCATTTTTCTCAACACTGAACTTTTTGGGTTATTTCCATTTCTTTTCATGGCATTTCATTTCTAAATACTGGTTAAACCTAGTTTGCCTGACTCCCCACTAAAATACAGTGTCCAGGTTGGACAGATAATATTCCAGGTGGACTGACCAAAAGAGAATAAAATTGAATTGCTTCACACTCCTTCCACTATCCTTTTACTGGTGCAATCTAAAATTGCATGTCCTTTTTCCAGCCATCTCAAACTGCCGTGTCACATTCAGCTCGCAAGCAACTGCTGTTCAGAGATGACAAATAATTTCTCCAAGCCATATATTCACCATCCTATAATTGTACATTTGATTTTATTTCCTAAGTGCACTTTTTTGTTCAATTTGTTTATTTCTTCAGCCTATTAAGATCACTTTTAATATTACTTTTTACATATACAATGCAATACACAATCCTCTGCCTTTTTTAATGTAGTAAATTTGTTTGTTCATTCATCCATTTATTCATTTTTAAATATTTATATGGCTACCCATCTTGTAAAACATAACTTTGGACACAAATACTGAAGAGTACAAGGCCCTACATCAGGGGTGGATAATTATGGCTCAGGAATTCTGGGAAGTTGAAATGAATCACTGCAGTTATTTAGTAGCATGATTCTTAAGTAAATCTGGCTTCCCCATTGACTTTGCTTGTCAGATTTCACAAAAGATGATCACATGATGCCAGGACACTGCAATTGTCATAAATACATTCCTGTTGCCAAGCAGCCAAATTTTGACCATGTGACCAGGGGGTTTCTGCAATGGTCATAAGTGTGAAGAATGGGCATTTTCTTCACTGATGCTATAACTTCGCATTTTCATTAAATGAATGGTTGTAAGTCAAGAACTACCTGTACCCAGAAAAGTGCACTGGTGTGCCCATTCAAAATAAATTTAGTTTCATAAAATTGTTGACCTATTATGGCAATAGTGCTGAAAAGAAAAAATAAATATCCAGAGCTGAAAATCATAAGCTCAAAAACTGGGAAAAATAAAACATGTCATTTTGAAATTCCTAAGAAAAATCAGAAACACAAGGCCCACATGGCCCGCCCACCCGCTGGCCCCAACCCCCAGCCTTACCTTGAGTAGAGCCATGCAAGCTGGAACTGGAAGGTAAACCAACAGCGAGGAATGGAAATCCACCCTGGGGTGGCTTGCTGACATTGGTGGGAGTTGCAGTAGTCACAAGACTGGCCCTTTGGTCATCCTGGAGTAGCTCCTCCAGTACATGGCAGGCCGGTGCACCCAGGTGGAGGAGCAACTGCTCCAGGATAACCAAAGGGCCAGTCCTGTGACTACTGCAGCTCTGGAATATGGGACCAACTTTCCCACCAACATCAGCAAGCCACCATCAGTCAAAATTGATATTAGTGGTCCCTGAACTCAAAAAGGTTGGCAACCTCTGGTCTAGGGCACCAAAATGTCTAGACCTGGCAAGATGTGTTTTTGACAAATCAATCCTGGCTTCTAGTAATCATTATGCAATTTTACAGATTGATTTATGACTTATTCTAGAATCCTTCCAGATAAAAATATGAGCCTGTTTTGCAACTTCCTAGATCTTCCTTGTTCTGTCCGGAAAAACGCGAGATAGACCGGGTTCCAACAACAAAGTCTTTATTAAGTAACACAGTTGGAAAAACGGAACATTGGCTCAGGCTGCGGCAGCCTTTTATATGTTTTTCTCTGCCGGCTTTAGTCAATGACAGGTATTTGATATTTGCCGCCTATTTAGCAGCTATGTGGATTGGTTCCTATTGAACCAATCCCCATTCGAGTTCTTTAGCCAATCAGAATTCAGTCTTTAGGAGTCTACTATTTTTATACAGAACACCTCTCCCCTCTTGGTTTAGTCCTACGTGGTGACGTAGTCGTGTAGGTAGGTGGGGCTTCTTTTGACTTGACTGGACTTGCGCGGTTCATTTCTGTTGGAGACTTCGACCGGTTCGGATGTGGTTGTTGTCTCTCCGGTCTTTCTCCATGGAATCGCCTGGAAGGGGAGTCAGCCATTTTACTGCCGCCTGATTTTCTTAGGCTGGTGGTTTTGCCACTCCCTCCTGGTTTCTCCGGGCAGGTCGAGCTGGCCTGGCTGGCCCCTTCGATTGGACTCCTCTCGCAAGTTTCTTCTAACTGTAAGTCTCTTTTCTGCTCTTTTTGGTAGTTATTGTATTCTGTGTTTAATTTAAACGGTTCTTTATTATTTTCTCGTATTTCCCCCCTCCTTTGGTTTGATTATCGTCGTTTTTTAATATTTGTGGTTGTGTGTTTCTATTTCTTTCAATGTTTCGGAAGCGAAGCTGGTCTATGTGCCGCTTCCATTCCCTGCCATCGTCTACGGTTAGTCGGTAGGACCGGGGGCCTGTAATTTGTGTAATTTTTCCTGGAAGCCATAATGGGTCCCCGGTAAAGTTTTTTGCATAGACCCTATAGGTCGCCTATTTCAAATGTCCTGAAACGGGTGGAGGAGTCGGGGGGGGGGGGTTTCTGGTGTATAGTTTGGGTGCAATCTGTCTAGTTGCGATCTAAGTTTTCTCCCCATTAGTAGTTCCGCCGGACTTTTGTTTGTTATGGTACTGGGTGTGATATGCTGGAGGGTGAGTAGGCGATTTATTTTATCTTGGACATCCCCAATGTCCATCCTTTCTAAACCTTCTTTGGAAAATCTAACCATTCTCTCTGCCCTACCGTTTGCAGCCGGGTGGGCAAGCACGGTTAGGGCATGTCTTATACCTAGGGAGGCTAGGTATTGTTCGAATTGGATGCTCATTAATTGTGGCCCGTTGTCGGACACTAGGACGTCCGGCAGGCCATGGGTTGCAAAGAGTTTGTCAAGCTGTTTAATAACTGTTTCAGTTGTCGTAGATGGCATGATTTTAACCTCTAGCCAGTTTGAGTATGCATCTACGACAATTAGGAAGGTATGTCCCTTAGTTGGACCCGCAAAGTCTACGTGGATTCGTGATCAGGGGCCTCGTGGGGTTTCCCAGTCCCTTATGGGTGCTTGTGGCGGGGAAGGCCTATTTCTTTGGCATTTGTTACAAGAGTTTACCCAGTATTCGATGTCCCTATCTATACCCGGCCACCAGACATAGCTTCTAGCAAGGCTTTTCATTTTAACAATTCCAGGGTGGCCTTCGTGAAGCATATTGAGAACCCTCGTTTGTAATTTGGAGGGGATAACTACCCGATCACCCCACAACAAACAACCTTCTTGAATTGAGAGTTCAGTTTGTCTGGTCCAGAAAGGTTTAAAGTTCTCAGTTTTCTGGTTTTCCGGCCAGCCTTTACTATCCAGTTCAGTATATGGGCAGTCAATGGGTCCTTTGCGGTGGCTCTGGCGACATCATACGCAGATATGGGCAGATTTGGGCATATCTCTATCTGCAGGGTGGTCGTCGTCGGTGCCAGGTCTTCCTCTAGAGTTGATAGCGGTGCTCTGCTTAACGCGTCTGCATGGGAGATTTGTTTTCCAGGGCGATGTATTAGGGTGTAAGAGTAGGCTGCTAGGAATTCTGACCATCTAGTCATTCGCAGGGACAAAATGTTCAGTGTTGGCTTGTTGCCCGCCAAAATTCCCAGTAGCGGTTTGTGGTCTATTACTATTACAAATGTCCTTCCATATAGGTACTCGTGGAAGCGTTTTACTCCGGCGACGATTGCTAGGGCTTCCCTGTCTAATTGACTGTAATTTCGCTCGGTTTTAGACAGAGTCTTTGAATAGTATGCGACGGGTGCCTCTCTTCCATCTGGCAATTGGTGACTCAGGATGGCACCGACTCCAAATGGTGAGGCGTCGCAGGTCACCGTCAATGGCAGTGTGTTGCTAAACTGGATAAAAACGGTATTTGATGTTAGTAAGTTTTTTTATTTTTTGGAATGCTTTCTTTTCTCTATAACCCCAAGTCCAAATTGTTTGCTTATCCAGTAATCGGTGCAATGGTTCCGCTATTGTTGCTTTGTGGGGTAGGAACACATTATAAAAATTTATTAGTCCCAAGAATGCCTGCAGTTCAGTTTTGTTCCTTGGTGCGTCTTTAATAGCTCTGACCTTTTTTTCGGTCGGGTGTATACCCTCTCCGTCTACCAAATAGCCCAAGAATTCGACACGATCAGTCATTAAACAGCATTTTTCTTTTTTTACTTTAAGGCCAGACTCTCTGAATTTATTTAGTACATCTTTAAGTCTTTTTTTAAGTTGGGTCGCATCTTTGGACGAAATTAGGACGTCGTCGAAGTATGGTACGACTCCTTTTATACTATTTAACAGGCGTTCCATGAGGCTCTGGAAAATGCCTGGGGCTACACTTACTCCAAATTGGAGTCTGTTGCATTTGAATGCCCCTTTGTGAGTCACTATTGTTTGTGCTTCAGCTGTTAAAGGGTCTACTGGGAGCTGTTGGTATGCTTGTGCTAGGTCTAGTTTAGCAAAAACTTTTCCTCCCCCAAGGGAGTGTAAGAAGTGTTGTACGACTGGCACCGGGTATGCGCTTTGTTGCAACGCGTGGTTCAGGGTAGCCTTGTAGTCCCCACAGATTCGAACCGACCCGTCTGGTTTAATTGGCGTTACAATTGGTGTTTCCCATTTGGCATGGTCTACAGGCTCTAAGACCCCTTGATTTATCAATTTATCTAGTTGTTCCTCTATTTTTGCTTTCAGAGCAAAAGGAACTCGTCTGGCCTTTAGTCTTCTAGGGGCTACTTGGGGGTCTAGACTAAAAGAAATTGGGGTCCCCCGATACCTGCCTAGGGAGCCGTCGAAAACGTCCTGGAATTCTTGGATGAGGTCTTCTTCCCAGTCGGTTGCGGCCACCCGGTCTACTCCGGTCATCCCGATGCCCAATGGTGCGAACCATTCGATGCCCAGGAGGCTTGGTCGGTCTTGGTCGACTATCGTCAATGGTAGTACAGCGACATGTTGCTTGTAGGCAACTCGGAAATGTCCCAGGCCTACTACAGGAATTCAGTTTCCTTGGTAGTCCTTGAGGGTTAATTTTTGTCTCTGGAGTTCCTTGATTTTGATATCTGGAACCAGTTTTTTGATGGTGTCCCATGACACCATTGATAGGAAAGATCCAGAGTCAACCTCCATCTTGCAGGGGTTGTCTTCAATTTTTACAGTTATTTTTACCTTCTTCCTGCTTTCCGTCTGAGCGCTTCCGATAGTGAAAGTCTGGTATGCTTTCTCTCAGTTAGTGGCTTGCTTGTTTCGCTGCCACTTTCTCTCGGGTTGTCTTGGCTCAGCTTTTGCTGGGGAGTTGCTGCGTCTTTTTGGGCTGTAATTTTTTTTGTTCCTGCAGACTTTCTCGATATGCCCCCTTTTCTTGCACGCTCTGCAAATGGCATTGAGGAATCTGCAATCGGCTCGAGGATGGTTTCCCCCGCAGCCAGAGCATTCCTGCCGATTTCTGTTTTCATGCCCTTTCTTGTTGGCATATAGGCGGTGGACTTCATTGTCTTCCTCCCCAGATTCTGACGTCTCGTCGAATTCTTCGTAGTGCGTGGTGATGGGAGATTGTTTCTTCCCTCTGGCCGGGCTTGTTTCGTCATTGTTCGCGTTCATTTGCTTCATTTTGACTGCCAATTTTTTCGCGGCTTCAGCGGCCATGGCTTCAGCGATAGCTTCGGCTACTGTTATATTGGGTTTATTCAGCAGTTTGCTCTGTATGTTAGAGTCTCTTAAACCCAATATTACTCGATCCCGCATTGCTTCATATAAGTTCAGAAACTCGCACGCTCCCCTTATTTGTCGGAGGGCTGCCACAAAATCAGCGATGGTTTCGTCTTCTTTCTGGTCTCTCAGATAAAACTCATGCTGCTTGATTAGATTTGACACCACCGGTGCATAGTGGGCCTTTAGTGTTCTTTGGAGCTCTGTCCAAGTCAATTGTTTCACATCTCAGGGCTTCACCAAAGCCTTGGCCATTTTGAAGACTGAGGGCCCACAGTGTGTCAAGAAAACAGCTCTCTTACACTGGTCTGAGATTTCCTCCATTTCATTGCTCTCCAGGTACATCTGGAAACGGTCTACGTAGGATTCCCAATCTTCTTCATTGGGATTGAAGGGTGCGGGCGGCGCGGTTTCCAGCCATTGTTTTTCGTCTGGTTTTTTTATCTGTTGCCGCGTGCTCAATCTCGCGTTTAGGATGATCCCATCCTCGTCGCCAGTGTTCCGTCCGGAAAAACGCGAGGTAGACCGGGTTCCAACAACAAGGTCTTTATTAAGTAACACAGTTGGGAAAACGGAACATTGGCTCAGGCTGCGGCAGCCTTTTATATTTTATGTTTTTCTCTGCCGGCTTTAGCCAATGACAGATATTTGATATTTGCCGCCTTTTTAGCAGCTATGTGGATTGGTTCCTATTGAACCAATCCCCATTCGAGTTCTTTAGCCAATCAGAATTCAGTCTTTAGGAGTCTACTATTTTTATACAGAACACTCCTTTTCCTCTTTTGGTAGATAAGAGATAATCTTTGCCCTCTTCTAGTTAGTTGGTATTTCAACACCAACACACTGATGATTGTGTAAGAGCATAAAGAATTTCATTCAGCAGCCTAAAATGTAGCATTTCCCATCTTGGAAATTTAGATGTATTCTTTTGTATGGTTAAATGACACAAAGTGTAATTTTCATACTTTGCCACAAACTAGTTTCAAGCTAGCCTTTCTTCTTACCTGAAAATAATGAGAACAAATGCTAAATTATGAGCCCTTAGTACTCCATCTAGTTTACAAAATGCGATTAAATTGTCCCATGATCCTTTTTAAGGCCACAGCTCCTGAAGAAACTAAAATTAGAGCCAATATTAATATTTTAAAATTGCAATATAATTCTTTTCTTTTGATTCTGTCTGTTTTAAGTCTCGTTAATTCATATGTATTGATTTTAGGAAGAATGGCACTAATTTCTTTATTCTAAAAATAAGGGAGGGAGGGAAGGAAGCAAGCAAGCAAGCTATAGATACGTATACATATTAATCATGTCATAAACAATAGTCTCACAAAGGCTATTACACAGAATTACCAACTTTTTCAAATATATCAACATAGTGTATTTAATTGCCAGAAGAAAAATGAACAAGCATGAATTGTTTAACACTTATCTACTACAAAGTAAGAAACTAATATAATGCAAATAATTGATATTTACTTAAGCAAAGAGATCTGCCTTTTCTTTGCTGAGAAAGTGAGCTGCATAAGGTTACAATTACTGTTCATAGCTTAAGCCTTCTTGATTAGAGTCACATGGGAAATACAACCCCAATAGACTTTCAACAAAAACACTGTTAAAGAAAAAGCAGGGCAGGAGCCTCCAAAGCTGCCACGTTCTAAGCCTGATCATAGATTACTCTAGCTCAATTATGGGACATTGGCTATGTTCAACTGAACACTAAAATAAAATGTATTTTATTGCCAGGATTGTACAATCTCAGTCATTGTGTTCTATAAATACTGGCTAAGCAAACTATGCAAATCTAGCTGATTTCAATTTATTCAATAAATGACAGTTAAACAAGCCATGTCTAAGTACAATGAGAAATACAGCCACACTGATTAGCAAAGTCTGCAGAAAAGCTTTCTGTTCTTCTAAAAATTTTAGAGTGAATCTAGAAATCTTATGCAATTAAGAGCATATTATACACTATACTTTAATCATTTTCAAACATTAGAATGCAGAGGAGTCTGTCAGCCTGCTTTGTAAACCTGGCAATTATCGTGTTAAGGTTAATGGATATAATTAGCCCTCAGAACGCTTCTGATCCAGTGTAGCATTTACACTAGCACAAGAGAGGAAAATTATCCAGTCAAATGATTAGGCATGAAGGAAGTAGTCCATTTTATTCACATATTAATCTGAACTTCCTAATTTGCACTTATTGAAGAAATGCACAAAATTAATGCATATAGATGTATATTTATTTCATTTCAAATGTTGTAATTCAGTTCATTAATAAAAGCACTTTATAAATACCTACATTATTGATGATAATGTAAAAAAGCATATTGCATTAGATATGTTCCAATGTTCTTTCTGTTTCTAATTGAAATGATTCCAAAGAGAAAAGTACATATCATAACATGAGGCAACCATTCAGATAAGCTTCTTGATGCCATACTCAAGTTCATAAAGGCTGGATTTTACAAAATTTTAATTTTGTAACTCAATGATTTTCTACCTGAAAACAACTGTATAGTATGGAAAAAAAGAAAAGAGGAGTCCCTGTGAATTTTACTGTTGCTGACTACAGGGGCCGGTGCTCATCTCCATTTCAAGGCCATAGAGCCAGTGTCATCTAAAGACTTTTCCATGGTCATGTGGCCAGCATGACATTGAGCACTGTTACCTTCCTATTGAATTGGAATCTATTTATTTACTCACATTTGCATCCTTTCAAACTGCTAGGTTGGCAGGAGCTGAGGCAAGGATGGGAGTTCACCCTGTCATGGGGCATCAGATCTCGAACCTAGGTTGCTGACTTTCCAGCTGACAAGGCCAGCATCTGAGCCACCATGCCACACCATAGTATGAAAAGAACGTACAGAATTGCATCTGTTAGAAAAAAATGTGTGAAGAAAGATGCATGAATGAATGTCTGAAGAAAGATGCATGAATTTTCATCCTTAAATCAACACTGTATGTTCCATGCTAAAGAAAAAAATGGAATTTTTAAATGTTATTTATTTTTAAATGTTTGCTTTAAAGCCTGGTTCACTTGGGATCACAAAATCAGGCCTTTCTGGTTTTTCAGTTGGAGGAATTGAGCTATAGATTCTGGGAATTGCTATCACAGAATATATCAATGATAAAAGGATAGGAAGGGCAATTTAACTTTTTAAACAAAGAGAACAGCAACTGCCCATTACAAGAGTCTGTAATATTCTGGGAGAACACTTAATTTAAAAGCAAACAGGGCCACATTCAGAGATTTATTTAATTCAAAGGTTGGTTTATATTTTAATACTCCATCCTATTTTCATTCCTTCATATTATTTCAAGTAATGGTATATCTTATAATTAAATTACTTTTTCTTGGCAAGGGCATTTTTTGAGATTTTCACTGTATAAATTAAAAATTTGGATTAGAAGTGGATTAAATTTTTCACATTTTCAGGTTTATAATTAAGCATTTATTTAACCATGACCACTGACTGGAACAAACCATTTCTAAATTCAGCTTTTTTGAAGACTTAACCTGAAAGTATTATTTCACTCCACTGAAATCCTGGCAAATATTAGGGAAAAGTTTCTATAATATAATTGGTACTGCAAAATACATATGGGAAATAAAATCAGTTTTTTAATTTTTTTGCCCAAGAAAGGCTTGATCATCATAGTTGAAAAATAATCAATAAATCTGTTAGGGGAAACCAGGACACATCAAATGTGTTTAATAAAAATTAAATAAGGTTTAGGGCTATTTATGATTATTGAGGGCTGAACTTTCCCATAGCACTCTTGAAATAGGTTCACCCATCACCATTACTATGCTTTTATTTTATTTTTATAATTTATATTATTGTTGTTTTTCTATTTTTTTAAGCTAGCTAGGGACTTTGGTGTTTGAGATGTTGTAGGTGATGTTTCTCCTCCTCTTACGTTTTTAATAATTTTGTTTAATTGTAAATTTTTCTCACGATAGACAATTTATTGCATTTTCTTCTGCAAGCATTGGCGTCCAAAATTATTCAATTGCATACAAATTTAATAAGCATTATCTTTGAAATAATGAATTTAAATGTCTCTCGCTTTGGAAATCATTCAAAATTTGCTTTTAAAACACCGAATTACAGAATAACAGAGTAGGAAGGTCTTCTTACCTTACCCTATATACAATTGGACAAATAGTTGTCCAATAGTTCTTAAAAACCTCTAATAATGGAGGATACAGGAAGCTTTTTTGTAATTTTAAAAGGAGTTTAATATAAGATACATTTTTATTTCATATATTTTGAATTTTTAGAGAATGTTTAATAAAAGACAGCTGTGATTGTGTCAAGGACACTTATATTGAGTTCAGTACAAAATTTATGAAAGTATATTAGATCTTTCAATAAATATTGTATTATTAAAAAAGAAAAGGCTAAAATGTGGGTTGATATAATAAAACTATTATAGGTCCACATAGGCATTTATCTGATGAGTTGAACAGCATTGATGGACAGCACTAGACAGGTTTTTTTAGTGCCTTTTAATATAATAGAATCATTTTGAGTAACCTGACTCATAGGAGTAGAAGGCATTCTTTGAAAATAATACAATTCCACTTTGGACATGCAATTTAAAAAAGCAGTGCAACAGGACTTCTTTTCTGTACCATGTTATCAACCCACCATGTCTTCATAGTTCTACTAGTTCCAGATTCTATTTAACATAAGTATTAAGTCAATAGGAGATGTTGTAAAAAAAAGATGGGAATTTGGTATGATCAAGTGATTATAAAAAGAACTCTGGCATTGTCGTATATGCAAAGAAGCAATTGTTGGAAATTAACTTGATAAGTGCTGATTATGACATATAATCCTGATACAAGTAAGGATCAGGTTATCTGAAAGAATTTCTTGATGGTAAGTGATAGATGATCTTTTTGGTATTTGCCCCCAAGATATTACATTCCTTGCCAAGGGAAGTCTAGTCAACTCTTACTTAAAGTTCCATACTGTTAATGTGGATGCACATTTAAGGTGCCAATGGATCATATACAATACACAGTGAATGGTAAGATGTCATTTCAGATAGGACTATAAACTTCAACACATATCATATGTTGCACATTAATCAGTGTTCCTCTCTTGACTTAAATTAGGTTTCTGTTATTTAAATATCATTTTCAGTAATCCCATTCCCCTAATGTATTATCATTTAGCACTACAAAATAGATTGCACTGGAATAAAATGCAATGTAAAGTATTTTTAGGAATTAACTTATAAATGTTGCCAGGGTTTATTTTGCATACTTTGGTGACCTTATTATATGAAGATATTTATGCTCCTGTAATTTAATCTACACAATGAAAACTGCCTCAGAATAAAAGCATTTCACAGTGCTTCAATCTTGGGAAGATCTTATGGAATACTTTTCATTTTTCAATCGGTTGGATCTTCAATTGCTATGTTTCTTTTAAATCAGTAATTACAGTCAGCTGTAAATAAATATTTTAATACAGTATATAATACAGCTGACTGTATTTAAGACTTTACTACAATAATTAAAGTCAAGTGCTTGGAATTATTATTTTACAATCTTCATTATTATGGAACAAGTTGACTTTAGAAGATACTTGAATGGAAGGAGTAACAATGCCAAATTAACACAGGGATTTTAAAATTCAAACAAAGAAAGGTAACTTTGCTATTCTGAAGAGAGATACCAAATGGAACAAATAGCAAAGCAGCTTATACTTTTATAGTTGGGCATATAAATATAAATATAAATAAATGTGTGTGTTTATATATATAAATTTAGAAGCATTTCTCCTGGGACCTTTCCATATATTTAGTAACTGACACATTTTAATCAATAAACACATATGATTAGCACATTTTATTTATTTATTTATTTATTTTACACAGCCACCCATTTCATGAATATCACTCTGGGTAGCTAACAACACATTAAAACAATGAAAAAAAATAGCAAAGGGTAATAACCTGCAATGATTACCCATACAAAATAATCAACAAAAATCTCTCAAAAGACCACTTCTTTCTTATCCCATGCACTGAAATACATCCACATTTTGAAAAAGAGACATTGGCAAATCTTGATTTTAGTTTTCTACTTAAATAATATGCTATTAGGGCTATTCAAATCCATATTTTCTCTGAGGAAATGTCCTAGGTAGTGAGGAAAGCCTTTCTCGGAAAAATGACATTAATTTAAAGAAGATATTTTTTTACCTTCAGTTTAAGATCAACTGTAAAAAAAAAAGGGGTGGGGAGGAGAGAATAAAAATATTTTGATCCTGCTGACTTAATCAAGAGTTCTCAAGAAAAATTGGGATCGCTCAACTTTCACAAATTGGTTCTAACCCAATGACCTGAGACTATAACTCCCAGAATGTGCCAGTTGGCATCATGACTAGGAATAATCAGAGTTGTAATCTTAAAACATCAGGAAAGAATTGATGTTCTGAAGAATACTGAATATCAGAAAGAAAAAAAGTGGCATCTGGCAATTCACACATAAAATCTAGCAATGCACATTATAGAAAATATTTTATGCAGTATTATACCTAAACAAGAAAAAATGAAATGTTTCTCCTCTGACATGAGGCATCTTCAATATTCAACTCCAAGATAATACCTCTGTATGTCTGCCTTAGCAGTATCCTTTCCTAAGCAAATGTTTGTGGAATGCCATAATGGAGCTCCTGTCTGAACTGGTATTTTTAAAAAGCAGAGATAATCCACAATTTAATACCGGACTGAAAATTATTATCTTTGGACAAGAATGCTGATCCAAATGGGTTGGTAGGAGATTGTGGTACTCAAGAAGCTTTGTTGAACAATGTTTCATATCTGCTCAGGACAAGTTGCCCAAAAGAAATATTTACCACCCATCTAAGGAGAGGCTTTCCATGGAAAACAGTTAGCAAATCAATACATTAGAGCAAATAATGTATATTTAAAACACATGCTGCTTAAAACATAATTGTGAATTATGCTTTGGATGCTCTCACACAAACTTACTACATAAGTGCAGTCTCTCTATTTTGTTTATGTATGCTGATTTCTCTCCACAACTGGGCTTTGGAAAAATACTAGTTATATTTGGAACTAGAATGGCTATAGTGGGATGGCTGTATACTACACTGATTAGGAAAGGGGATTGTGATACTAAAAACCCATCTTTCCAGAAGCAGTGTTTTGTTTTGTTAAACAAAACCAAATGTTAAAGCCAATGAACATACAAACAATGCATTTTTTAAAAGGCCACAACATTGCCAAACCCTCATACATCATGGAAGTGCCAGACAAATAACTTGGACTTATATTCCTTGACAAGTCCATCTATCAAAAGCACTGAGAATATTCAGAAAGAAAAACCTACTGTAGCTCTCTTTCTAGGAAGTCTATATATGTATTTGAGGTTTAAATAGATCCAGCATTTTTCCTTTTAGTTTTCTTTATCTTTGGTATTATATAAAAATATTATCATAACCTTAGAAATCAGTAACTGAAAGAAACGTAGAAAAATTAGTAAAATGTGAGTTGCATTTAATTAAATATAATTTTCTTTTTAGAAATTAGTTCCTTCTTTGTATTCTCCAAAAACAAATTATAAACTTACCAAAGAAAATGTTAGCCACTGATTCATTTTAATTGTATCTATTTAGAAGGCACAATTGTCTATATATGTACTTGATATAGAAAGAAAAGAGAACAACTGTGGTTTAGATCAAATCAAACTATTTTAGACACACAAATTCTGTTAATTACTAAAATATGTTTATAACTGTGAATCACTCACTTCAGAGTACTGAGACACTGGGACTCAACCCAGAGCAGTATAACGCATATGGGTTGTCTTCGGATTTCAACCATAATCTAGCCCTGAATTACAGCCATAAATTGTGCAGCTGTTAAGCAGATCACTATGTAATTAGACCCAATTTATGACATTTTTATAGCAGTTGTGAAGTGAGTGCTACAGTCATTAAGTGGACACCATGGTTATAAGGTGAAAGCATTGATCATTAAGCAAATCCAGTTTACCCAATGGGCTTTTTTTCTGGGAATTGGAAATAAATGCCAGAAACTAGCAAAAAACATTGCAAATCATGTTGAAGTGACTGAGAGATGCTGCAAATGGCCATAAAGGTGAGCCAACTGCCAAGCACTCAAAATGCAATAGTGTGACGGGGAGGATGAACATCATAAGTTGAAAATCAAACCATAAGTAGTTTTTGGGGAGTAACTTTGAATAATTAGTAAGTGACCGACAATCAGTTGAGGACTATCTGAATTACAGTAATCTTCTTACTGTTGTAACTGAGCATATTTAACTATACCTAGATGAATTTATGAATAGCTTTCTCAATGATCCAACGTTTCATTCAACAAAAATCCAAATCACTTATAGTACAAGAAATACATTCCAAAAGGAAAATACACATCAATAAAATTTTATTTCCAGAATGATTTACTGAAAATCAACCAAGGCCATACTGTTTTCAAGAATGGAGGGGAAAACTATTAATTTCTAAAAGTTATTGTTTACATTAATATAGATTAATGTTGACTTAAAATGTCATTAAATCGCTATATGTTCTTTTGGGACTATATTCACTTCCCACAAAAAAAAAAGCTAAGGAATTTAATGCCTGGTTTCCCCTTTTGAAAATTTCTGAATTGTTTCTTTTAAGCTACAGTTCTAATTAACTGGTAAGCAGAAAAAAAATGCATTGATATAGGTCTAATATTCTCAATCAGACTTCTCCAACACAGATCACATGCAACAATAAACAACATGAATGAGAGAATCAAAACATGACATTAAAACTCAACCTGCTATTTTAAGATTCATATTACTCCAGTCATCACTGTGCAGAGTAAAACCAGCTTTTCCAGAATTGAACTGAAAGCTATTATTATCTAATTCAGTGTGAAAATGAAATGATAGCATTGTGTTCTGTGCAATATGAAGCCACTTTAAAATGCAAATTATATCTTCCATGAATATGATGGAATATGATTGGCATGCAAATGTTTGCTACAGTTGTTGGCTAAAAACAAAATAAGAAAGTGTGTAACTATTTTTCTATATACAAAAATCATTGTATCATTACACTGCAGAGGTAGGATTCTACCAGTTCGCATCTATTCACTAGAACTGGTTGTTAACATTCTAAGCAGTTCAGAGAACTGGTTATTAGAAGAAATTACTGGCCTAATCCTGTAAGGAAGGCAGGAAGGAAACATTCTGGTGTTGCTTACAGAAACTGTCTCTCCATTAACCCTTATTACGTTCTTGGCAGGACTAGACTTCCTGTCTCAGGAACTTCTCTGGAGTTTTTTTCCCCTCCTTTGCTGGTACTTTGCTTGTATGGAGTGACCATTCAAAGTTACAATGGCACTGAAAAAAGTGACTTATGACCATTTTTCACACTTACAACTGTTGCAGCATCCCCAGTCATTAGAGGCCAGACGAGGAGATGCGTGCCTCGATGTGAGTGATATTGAGTTGGCCATGCCCAACCAATAACATGACCACCAAACCACATCCACCCAGTCACATGACCACCAAGTCATATCCACCAGCTAAGCCGGTTGTTAAAGAACTGGTTGTTAAAAAATTTGAATCCCACCCATTACACAGTATAATGTAGTTTATCCTTGAAAAGTATAAATCAGCATATTTTTCTTAATATAGCCAATATAGACAATTTCTAATAAGCAGAGATAGTATAAACCTTAAAATATTTTGCAGATTTAAAAAAAAACTGATGTCAGATCATAATTTTTAAAAGTCACTATTATCTGCTGAAGAAATATAGATTTCTTGGTGCTATTTGTAATGAACTACAATTTCCAGTTTGACCAAGTAATGAAAAATAGTTTGAGCAAATGAGTACCTGGTTACCAAATGCCATCTGATAAAATTTTATCACTCTGCAATTACAAATATTTTCTTAACTTTTTCCTACGATGGTAACCTACCATTATTTCAAACCTGAAGAACCAGAGTTTGGTCATACTAAGAGAGAATGAAGGTCGCAATACCCAAATGTGAGACTTGTCACAACCTATTCTTAAATAAAGGCATAACTTTAAAGTAAAGGTGTAACTGTCTAGCTTTACAGTATGTCCTTTTTAACTATTTTGGATAAAAACTGATGATATGTGTGCAATTCAGGGAAATTCAGTTAAGCCAATCTCTCCCCAGCGGGATAAGACATCTTAAAACATGTAGGTAGATATTAAATGCAATACAATTCTATACACACAGAGGTAAACAGACAATCCATAGATATGCTGTTGCATATGTCCATTATATTTGTTTATTTAAATTTTATTTAATGTTATTTAAATAATTTAATTTATTCATTTAAAACAATAAATAAAAGCCAACAATAATTCATGCCATGCTAAAAATTAACGCAACAAAGTTTAACGTTTTAAATTTCTATCCCTGTCAGCCTTTGAAGGTAATCCAGAATAGAAGCACAAAGCATGTGTCATGGCTCCAAGTAACATAACCATAGCAATCAAAACTCTGAGGCAGTTGGATTCCTCAAAGAATAGATTTATTGGACATGTCATATTGGCATGAGCTGGTGAAAACCGACTCTAAATGTTACCATGGTTTTCACCTCATTAAAAGTAAAAGTTCTTTCATTTTCTCCAATTAGTCACATGGTCCAATCAGGATAAAGTCCAGTTGCTACATGACTCCAGTCCCTCCTTCAGTACACCTGGAGGGAATATCCTTAATTCCCAAGAGAAACTATTTTATTTTGGCTACAGGACCCCAGCTATCTCTAATTCCCTCTCCCTTTTCCACAGCTCCAGTTGTAGCAACAATGAAGCCCCAAAATGGCCACCACTAGGTCAGTGTCAGAGTTGACAACATGACTATCAGGACTACTTTCATTGAAAGGTTCTAATAAGAGGATCCTGCAAATCTGAATGTCTGCATGTCTCCCCTCCTTTATTTTCACTTTCCAGAAAACCAGAGAGGGCCCCATCTGAGACTTTTCCCATATTAAGGTAATGAAGATTTAATATCTGTCTAGCTGCTGTAAGTCTGCTGTAAATGCTGATGACAAATAAATCAGCAGGGTTTTTGCCGCTTTAAGACTGAGGATGGGTCAGCAGGATTATTGTCACTTTAAGAAGCTGTCTATATAAGGGAGGCCATGAGAGGCTGTCTCTCTCTCCTTGTTCTATCTCCATTGTAGTTCTCTGTATAGAGTTGAAGATTGACTGATTGCCTAGTATGTGCCTAACACGTGTATGTATGTATATAGCAGTCTTTTATATAAACCACTGTTAAAAGACAAGGCCTCTGTGTCCAGTGATTTGCTCCTGAGTTGTCTCACAATAGTAGTCACACTGCAAACACTTAGAAATCCCACATTCTTTTTCTTTGGGGTGGGATTGTGTTAACTTTTACATGGCAATTATTCATACAATAATGGGTTCTTCATCCTGTCTCCCATGTTTGTTTCCAAAGACCTGGTTTGCAGTGGTTCTAACGGTCTTCCTAGTCCCCCCGTTATTTATGAGAACAAGGAGCCTGTAAGTAGCATAGGTCTACCAAAATATTTTACCTTCTTGGGTGTAGGTTATCAAATTATAGCAATGCTTTGTAAAACGATAGTAAGATTACTCGACTTTTGGAGCAGAGGACATACATGATTATTGTTCTTTCTAAAAAATTATTTGCTGTCTATCTCACCATAAGGCTACACTAGGCAGCTTACAATAATAAAAAGGAAGAAAAATGAAAGGCATGTTAGTAGTAGTAAAATAGTGGAGTAAAATTTCAGTAAAATGACAAAGGAACAAAATGAGAATTAAGACATTAATATGATGACCAAAAAGATGGATGGGCTGAGACTGCCATCAATGACATCGCATGTGATATGTAGATAACATCCCCTATGCTGTTATCTATTGAATGGCTGTTGAGTTATAACACATCCATTTAAGAGAAGGCAAATTAATGTTGATTCCTATCTCTCACCAATGATTATTTTACCAGGGCTCTCTTTTTAGTCAGGTGGACGCGCTAAAAAAAAAAAGTAACCTGCAAAACTGCCACAAGTGAAGGAAAAAGTTTGCAGGAAAGAAAAAAACTGCTGTGATTCTTGATGGGAAAATAGGAGAAAAGAATGCAATTTCCTTTTGTGAATTGTTGGGGATATGAAAGAGGTGGAAAAGAAACAACGTATCCATATAAAAATTAACAGGAAGGGCATTCCTGTTGTTGAAATAAAGTTGGAACTTTACAACATTTGACAATACGCAGATGGGGAGGCAGATAAAATAATATATATCAGGATTGATAATAGTTTAAAAACAAATATAATCCTGTTTAATCATCTTACGTGTGTGTAAGTGTGTGTCAATGGTATGTTACTAACTAGTAAAAGAACACCTTCCTTTAAATTTAGCTGATGCATTTGTAAAGTTGCATCATTCAACTAACAAAAAAGAATTAAATGACTAGCAAACTTGGTATGTAAGTTTAGTTTGAAATCCAACACAAAATATTATAGAAAAAAACTAATGTATGTTTTTGGAGATACAAAATTGTGATCCTACATCATGGTTTCACCTAAAACATACAAATGAGTATTGTCATGTTATATTGAGTTTTTCTACTTGAACACGATCTTTTTCATTCAAATTGTAATGTTAAATGAATATATTTTCTTTTACACCTAAATGGAAAATCATATTTTACTTTATGCTGCAATATCTAAATGAGGATCAGAGATATCAAACCTAGAGCTGTAAAATGTTCATGTTGTTGCTTTCAATGGTAGTTGGTTAAGCAGAAAATCAAATATTTTGAAGTAAAGCATATACTACCCAATGACTTTAAAGAAAAATTAGCATAATTCTAAATGTTTGTTCTCTTCATCCTTGTCAAAATTTGCATGTATTTTATGTTCAACAGTTAGAAAGTAGCACAATAATAGACTAATGTAGTCAACTTTAAGGTTTTAACACATAAGCACACCTCACCTGTTAAAAGTTTCTGCAAAAAAACTTAATAAACATCATTCATGGCAACCAAAAAGCTGTAAGATATGAAGATATGAAAATCAGCATTTTCTCTTTGTGTGGGACAGTAACTACAGAAGCGTCTTTAAAGAACAATTGGCCTAGATTTTTTAAAAATGCCCATCAAGTCAATAGGAGCAGCATGAGGCTTTAGAATCATTAAGCAATAAAAGAAATCATATTTTATCCTTATGGAATCAGTTATTTGCATACCAAAATATGCCACATATGAAATCATTTCACAAAGTTCGCCTTTGATTTTTATTTCTTAATGGCTGTATTAAGCATATATCATAAAGCCCAAAGTTATCTAACTATTTTCATATTGCCATTCCCACCAATGCTAAAAAAGCCATCCATGGTTAAGAAGACTACTGGAATCAAAATACCGAAAGGGTTGTTTTCTTATCCAATGAAATTGAGTATAATGGTTGAATAGACAAAGCACACCAATTAAAATATTTATATTTAAGTGGCCAACAAAAATGTTAAAACAAGCAATATGCTATTTCAAAATCTTTCTTATGTAATATACATTTTAAAATTCAAAATTAAATGTTGCAGTACGTTTCCCAGATTTCAAATCATACTATATTTTCAACATTATGTCACTGATTTTAGAATCATAGATTTGGTATTTTTTATAATAGTACATGGCTATAAGTAAAGAAATAGTTGTGTGCTATCATTGTCCTGTAGAATGGGCTTACCAACTCCTGGTACACAGCCCAATTCCAGACTGTGGCCCGCATAAGTGGCAGGTGAGTGTGTGAGCATACGAAGCTTCATTTGCGCAAGTAGTACACATATGTATGAAAACATCCCTTCTACCTCCTGCTGCCAAATATAATGCATATATTCAATGCATTAATTGTAATTGAACAAATGCTGCTGTATTTAAATATTTATACAGTATTTATTTTATTTATGTTACTGTAATCTAGCCTAATAAACATGGCTGTAATGAAGTTTAAGTTCACTTGTTTCATAATTCAAAGCCTTTTTTTGTTCAGTATTTTGAGTTTATGACAACTACATAGATTACTTAGATCCATATCTATCTTAATTGGTTAAATTGGCTATCTTAATTGGATAAGGCAGATCTAGTTATGCCAAACCAGCTTTAGAAGCCTTCATGTGGTCTTGGGAAATGGGAGATGTTCAACTTCTGAGAAAAGTTATGAATCAGTAGACCACACAAGTATGTTGCATTAGACTTTCAAATGGCTTACTTATGTTCTATTAGAACACACTCAGCTGGTTCTCATCCTTCATGCTGCCTTGACAATTTGGTGTCTGTCACACAGTGAATAACAATACAATTAAAGATGTTATTATTGCCAGATTTATTTCTGCATTATTATTCTGTTTGCAATGATATGCATGTCCAGCAACACATAATGTTAAAATAGATTTTGTGTGATAGACAGTAAAATATGGAAGATATAAAAAGATTAAAGCATATAAACCACTAGCCATGAATAATGAAGTAGTACTATCATAGGAGGTTATATTCCAAGGTGAATAAAACTGTTTTCAGAACACACTTAAATTGAAATAAGGCTGGCATGCCATTTATCTCTAATGGGCAAAAAGAGAAGGTTCTTGTTTAGTTGATGACAAATTTGTATCAATAGGATGTCACATAATCATGAGGCTACCAGCAAAAGGTGTTCAGACAGAAACCAGGTGACCAACTGTTGGGCATACGAAATTTCTGCATTGGGCAAAAAGGTTGCAATTGATCCTTTTAAAAACATTCTGTTATTCTATGATTCTATGGCCTAATCCAACAGCGCATTTTGTTCTTATGACAAAAACTGCAGTAATTGGGTGGATTTGTACATAGTAGGTGAAAGCATTCACAAGTACCTTAGTTCTGAGTCTTAAAATGCAATTTAAAAAAAGCTTTCAAGCAGCTCAGCAGCAGCAAGCATTATACAAGACAGTAAACATAATACAATTGATAAGCCCACTGCATTCTACATTAACTGTAATTGAGAAATGAAAAGAGTACAAAAGAACATTGGCAACTGTATAAACATCATACCGAATAAATATATTTAAAGTTTCTGTACTCACAGCAATCTCTTTGTGACAATTATAATACAAAGAGCACTTTAGTGTAGTACAATGCCATTCACAATAGGTCAACTACCTAATGGGAACCACAAAGCCAGATCATGTCCTATTTTACCAGGATTCAATCTCAACTGACCAGCTCCAATCTAACCCATCATTATCCCCAGACATCTAAGATTTTTAGGATCCCTTTGGATTCAGATCAGAGGTGGTATTCAGCAGGTTCTGACCAGTTCTGGAGAACCAGTAGTGGAAATTTTGAGTAGTTTGGAGAACTGGCAAATGCCACCTCAGACTGGCCCCGCCCCCATCTATCTCTGCCTCCCGAGTCCCAGCTGATCAGCTAGGTCTTCATTTGTTGGCCTACATAGGAGAATGCAGCTGGAAAGCAGGTTAGTGGGATGGGGAGGGATTGGGATTTTGCAGTAATCTTTCCCTGCCACGCTCACCAAGCCATGCCCACAGAACTGGAAGTAAAAAAATGTGAATTCCACCACTGATTCAGATCCATCAGATGAATCATTTAATTTCTCCAAATCCAAGTCTGAATCAAAACTGAAAATGATATGGAAAAACCCATTGCCCATTTAACTGTTTCTAAATCTGTAAAACTACTGCATCTGAAACTGGATCAGCTCCTTCTCTAATAGCCCCTGAAAAGAATATGGGTAATTGAGTCTGTTCCTTTTATTGCCTTTATGTCAACCCTATCAACCTTGACTCTTGCCCATGCACTTTGCTAAGCAACATGAAACCACTTTCTGAAGTGTTTGCCACTGCTTTCTTCCTAAAGTTAAGAAAAAGTGACTGGCCAAAATATAGTCATGTTTAAATGGTAATGCTTAACAGTTGTGAGATCTTTATATTTGCAATTTCAGTATTCATATGACCTAAAACATGATCCTGAAACTATAAACTAGCACACATTGAGTTCTTGTCCTGCCATAGGCATTAAAGTTGGCTGAGTGACTTTGGGCCAGTTGTTCTCTCTCAGTCCAACCCACTTCACAAGGTTGCTGTTGTGGGGAAAACAGGAGGAGGAAAGACTGTTACGCGTGTTCACCATTTTGAATTACTTATATAAATAATAAAGAGGGGCTAATAAGCCAATTAAATCATTCTGTGAGTGAGATGGGTAGACTCTAGATTTGATGTATAAATCAATAAATAAATCACTGAGTCGGAGATTAGCAGTCTTGATCTGCACAAAATAATTCTATTATATGGCTCCTTGAAGATGCAATTGTTCACTGCCCCACATTAGGTATAAGAATCGTAACATTTAAATACAGTCTTTTTGCTCGGCCTCAAGATGGTGAAGGAACAATCTCAACAATAATCCCATGAGATATGTTAAACCAGGATTAGCAATTAGCCCAAAGTTACCCAATGAGGAATTGTGTAAATATGCACATGAAGCTGATTTTCCACAGCCCTAATAAAATATCTAGGTAATATACCACAAATCTACACAAAGCTATTATGAATTTGGAGATCAGCACAATCAATGCTTTGAAGAAAATTAACTCCGTGCTTTCAAATTTAAAAGCTGCTTTTTATTCAAAATCAATGCTCAACGCAGGCTGAAGAGATGAAAATAAAGAAGATGGGGGTAATTCCAACACTTAATAAGAGGTAATTTATGACCTATGAATTTATTTAAGTGTTCAGGTTGGAAATCAAAACATATTGTTTTGATTTATTGTTTATTTATTGTTTTGATTTATTGATCAAACTTATTGTTCTGGGACATCCAAATGTTAGGAGTAGTAGCTACAAACTGCAATGGCTATTGTTTATCAAGAACATAGTTTTGCTCTACTGATCAACAATTGGACTGAATGCCACAATGTTTTGTTTATATAGAGATGTCCTTGAAGGGAACAGCTACTAAGGAGTATTCTGAGCTGTGTAAGCCTCCTGCTAAAGAGTGTGCTTCTTTAAATAGCAATAGCACTTACATTTATATAGCACTTCACAGTGCTTTACAGTCCACTCTAAGCCATTTACAGAGTCAGCATAGTGCCTCCCACAAACTGACTCTTCATTTTACCGATCTCGGAAGGATGGAAGGCTGAGTTAATCTTGAATCAGTAGGAATCGAACTGCTGGCAGTCAGCAGAATTAGCCTGCAATACTGCATTCTAATCACTGCACCACCATGACTCTTTATATTATATTATAAATTAATATATAAATATTACATTAAAGTTTGTATTATGGTTTATTTGATACTGATAACCTTTTATCCAGAAAACTGCAGATACTCCAGGCCCAGATATCATTGTTTAAATTAACTGCCCTTTTGCACAGTCTGTGTCTGTCTGTGTTTGTGTGTTTAACAAGTATGAATATTTCTAATTGACAGAGTTTTATAAGAAGCAAAAAAGAAAGGTTAACAAAAAAAAAAAGGTGTTGCTATTACACATTAGGAGTGAGCAATGCTTTAAATCTGCTTCTCAAAAGGATCTTTGTGTAGTAATATAAACCTAGCACCTTTTTGCAACTTTTTCCCAGGTTGCCTTCCAGGTGCAGAGGGCAATCACATTAAAGCAGACACATCTTTAGATAGATGAAGAGCAGCAACTGTTGCTATATAACATTAAAGGAAATCCAAGGTGCTGCACAGCTTTACAAAATGTATAATTTTTACTGTACACCAGGTTTATACAGATAGTCCTGGACCTACAACCACAATTGAGGCCAAAAATTCTGTTAGCAAGCAAGACAGTTGTTGACACCATTTTACGACCTTTATCAACACAGCTGTTAAATGAATCACTGCAGCTGTTTAAGTGAGTAACACATCTGTTAAGTGAATCTGGCTTCCTCATTGACATTGCTTGTCAGATGGTCACAAATGGTGATCACATGACCTTGGGACACTACAACTGTCATAAATATGAGTCAGTTGCTGAGTGTATGAATTTTGTACACGTGACCATGGGGATGGTGCAACAGTCTTAAGTGTGAAAAATGGTCATGTCACTTTTTCTCAGTGCCATTCTAACTTCAAACAGTCAATAAATGAATAATTGTAAGTCGAGGACTTCCTGTACATAGAAGATACTAAAGCAATCAAATATCCCTATGTAAGGGCATGTACTCTCTATATTTTAATAAACACAAACAGAGTTGCTGCTAAGCATCTAGAGCATGGGTGTCAAACTCGAACATGTCATAGGCCAAATCATGACGTTATCGTGATGTTTTTTGACATTGCGGAACCAGGGTGAGCGTGCCCTATGCATGACATATCCGACCAGGGGTGGGATTCAACCAGTGTTACTCCCGGTTCTTTGACTACATTTTGTGCATGCATGCGCATGTAATACACCTTAAGCCGTGCCACCCAGACAGCTGATAAACACTGCGCGCAGGTGCACAGTGTTTGAAAAACCATTTTTTAAACTGCTTTTTCAACCTCAGCTGTGCCGTGCAAAGCAGCTGAGGTTGAAAAAGCAGGAAATAAAGATCAAGTAAGAGCCCAGGCGAGTAGGTGGGCCAAACAGCAGCAGATACAGAACTGGTTCGGTGTCTGCTGCTCTCCAGAGCTATCGGTTCTATAGAGCCTGGCAGAACTGGTGGCATCCCACCCCTGTATCCGGCCCATGGGCCACCAGTTGGACAGGCCTGATCTTCTAAAGAGTAAATAGTTTCACTTGATTGGAGTCATACTCATCCCACACAAATACATAACATGACATAACAAAAAGGTCACCTTCCAATCTGTGCCCACCTTCATTCCTTATGAAATATCACAAAAAAACCCAGATGACAATCCAACCCTAAAATTAAAATGATTAAAAAAAAAAAACTTTATAATTCCTTTGTCTTTGGCTTGGACTTGACATAAAATGCTTATCTTAATTGTATCCACTTTGGTTTGGAGCCACAACAGTTATTTGCTCCTAGAAATCTCCAAGGAAAAATACTGAAATTACAGATTCTCCTCCGTGCTGCATTGAGAGCCCAGGATGGGTTGACTCCTTCCTATGATATCATTTAGCTGAATCTGAACAAAGATATAAAAGCCAGCCCCCAGGAGAGATCCCAGCTTTTGACTCAGTTCCTTTCAGTCAGTAGCTGTGTCTCTGAAAGTGTTCTGTTTGACAGCACTCACAGCGATCTTCAGTACTTTTTTCTTCGCTTCAAGCAGCTCCCAGGGAAGCTGCTCTTCCAGGAGAGCAGGGCTCTCTCTTCTGCAACGTTGGGAGCAGCGTTACAGAGCTCTGTGCAGGCAAGCTGGGCAGCGTCTGCAGACCTCTCCCACGCCTGCGGTTTGGAGTGATGGTAAAAATGATCGGCAAACTGATAAGAGCACAAGCCTCATCTGGCTGGTTGCTGCATTTTTCTCTTGCTGACTTCGCTTGGGGCTCAAGATTCTTCAATCTTGGAGACTGTTTTCCTGCAGTCAGTGGCCATCTTGGATTCAAGCCTTCCACCACGAGGTGAGTGGCCATTTTGTAACCCCAGGGGCCATTTATGCCCTAAGGGGCTTAATAGAAAAATTTCTAAACAGCTTCTTTCCAACACAAGAGCCTTTATTCTTCAAATGGAGCAAGATAACGCTCAGGCAGAGCTTTCCCCTCCAGTGGAACAGTCTCTTAAGCCCAATAAGAGAAAAAGACGTAGGCAACACATCCAATCAGTCCAGAGGGAGGTGGCTGCTAAAATCAAAGCTAAGGCTCTAGCCCCTAAGAAGGCAACTCAGGCTGAATTGAGGGCAGAGAAGAGCAGACATGCATCTCTAGAGAGGCAGTTCAACAGAACGATTCAACAGAAGGGAGTGCAACTACAACATGTTTCAGGTGATACTTTCAGGAGGAGAAGTTATCTATGAACCTTTCCATCCTCCATCCTGGTCTCCTGAGGCTTTTGCAGTACAATGATCCTCAGGATCTAAGCAGATCTAGGCCTTATTTCCAACAGGCTTCTGGGCCCTATGCTCCTCCCCCTCCCTCCAGGCCTCAAATTTCTTCTCAATCTAGGCTTGAAGCCACCTTCCCTCCCTCAGCAACGGGCCTTCGGCCTTCTGCCCTGACCTTTGAGTATAGACCAGGGGACATCCAAGATGTTGTCTATTTGGCCACATTAGGCAGGGATTGGCTGAAGGCTTCAGGCAAATCCTTCGGTTCAGGCCCTTCTCCCTTCTCAATCTATAAGTTGCCTCATCACCCTGATTTACATAGGCCCCAGGACCTTAGGGTCCATTCTTCTCTACCAGAATGGGAGGAGGTTGATGAGGAGAGATGGGCTTCACCATCTGAACACAGTTACTCCTCTCGTTCAGAACATGAAGAGGGCGAGACCTTTGACCAAAATCTTCAGAGGAAGAGGACTCTCACCCAGAGCAGACATTCTCTGCATTGGTCTTCAATCCTTCGGGCCATTACTCAGCATGGCCTTGGTCACTGCCAAGCTGTCGCCAGAGGAAGTGGCTCCCAAGCCACAAGGAATTCCCTCTAGCCAGGGAGACACATTCTTCTCCAAGCCTGTAGTGCATGCAGGGGTTGCCTTCTCCCACATTGTTCCTGGACATGGTCAAGGAACAGTGCACCTCCCCTTTGGCAGGTCCTCGCCCATCTTCTCTTCATAAGCGTTTCTACAATGTCAGCCAAACCCTGGACAATACCCTGGCAGTGCCTTCTCCGGGATCAACAACTCCCAGGCCGACTGGCTCAGGAGCCTAGTCGACCATGCAGAATGGTCTATTCCTCCTTCTCTATTCAGGGACCTTTCCCTCAGATTCGGAACGTTGGAGGTGGATCTTCTCCATTCCTCAAATTGCCCAGGTCACCAGATTCTTCACCAGGTTTCCTTGCCAGGGAGCGGAGGGGACCAATGGTCTTCAGTGCAGATGGCCCAAAAGTCTCCTCTATGCCTTTCCCCCGCTCCCATCATTCTGGCAATAATTTGGAAGATGTTGGAAGAATGAGCGGAGCTCCTCCTCCTGGCACCCTATTGGCCAAGGACACCCTGGTTTGTGGACCTGGTCAACCTGTCAGTGGCTTCTCCTTGGAGGATCCCAGCCCATCTAATCTCCCTTCATCAGGGGATTCTGCTTCACCCGGAGCCCCAGTGGCTCAAGCTGACCATGTGGCACTTGAGTGGCATCGGCGAGAGGTGGCTGATCTTCCTGAAAGGGTCATCATCACTATCCTGGCATCTTGCAAACCTCCCACAAGATGCATCTATGATTCCACCTGGAAGGCCCTTCCCGATGGTGTCTTAGGGAGGGCCTCTCTCTCCCGCTTTAGCCCAGTTGGCAGAGATTCTTAGATTCCTTCAGCATGATCTGGAGAAAGGTTTGTCCCCCAACACCTTACACAGGCAGGTTGAGGCCCTCTCCTCGGTTCTTTCATGGGGTTCGCTTCCTTTCTTTTCCCATCACCCTTCAGTCAGGAGGTTTTCGAAAGGGGCTTCCAACCTGCACCCTCCGGTGGTTCACAGGTATCCTTCCTGGGATCTTCATGTGGTCCTTTATGCCCTTACAAAGCCCTCTTTTGAACCCCTTAGAACATTGTCTCTCCGTTTCCTGACTCTGAAGGTAGCGTTCCCCATTTCCATCATTTCAGCCAGGCGGGTATCCGAGTTCACTGCTCTTTCCATCAGGCAGGACCTTTGTTCCTTTCACGATGATAGGGTTGTCCTCAGTCTGGACCCCTCATTTATTCCAAGAGTTAACACCTGTTTCACAGGTCTCAGGACATTAGGTTGCCTGGCTTCTGCCTCCTCCCACACCATGACTTAGAGCAGCAGTGGCACTCGCTAGACGTAGGTAGGGCTCTTAGAATATACATTAAGCGCACTTCCTCCTTCAGGAAGTCTGAAGCCATTTTGTTTCCTTTTCCCTTCTCACTAAGGCCTCTTCTTCTACTATTAGCAGGTGGGTTAGATCTATCTAGCTGACTGCAATCAATCATTATAATAATGTATATATAAAATATATTTTAGAGCAGCATACCCCCCAAACAATGTGTTTTTTTTATTACTGTCAAATTATGCATAAATTAACACATGGTATATTTAGTTCACTTGTCACATACTTGGTATATCTTAAAGAGCCAACATATATTTTGAAATTGGAGTCTTTGTGGTGTTTGACACCTTAATGAATTAATATATGATGAATATATGATGTTGAAATCTTCAATTACATTGAAATTACTTTGAAAATATAAAATGTTGAGAAGGTATGTTTCTTTCTCACCCTCTCCTGTTTTGAGGCCAAATTTGAGGCCAAATTGATATTTATGTAACATCTGCTGCATATTTTCTCCAAGGTTATTTCCATATTCCAAACTGCTAGCAATATGTGGAAACAAACAACAAGCATGCAAGCATATTTTTTTCATTCATGGTTAATGGGCTATGTTTGCTTTGATTGGCCAAGGACACTAGCATAATGAAGCTGTTTTTTGTTCAGTCTAAATATTACCCTTATTCTTCGGCAAACTTCTATATTGATCTTACACACTGTATAATAATTTTATTTAAAGAGACAACATTCCAGGAAACTGAACTTTTCAAGGTGTCACAGGTCAGGTAAAAGAGAATTTATAATGAATGGCTTAAATAGGAATGCAAGACTCAAAGATTGGCAGAGTAACTCTTATTCTGATATGAAAGGGAGAAATTCAAGAACTAATGGTACTTTCCCTAACCAGGATATTCTCAGAAGAGCTAACAAGATCAGATCCAATTAGCATTTGGATGGGAGACCACCATGAAATTTCAAGCTCCAGAAACTGGGAAGTTGAACAAGCATTCCATGTCCCAAAAAAATCCCAACTCATTCATCGTATCATCCAGCTACCATGAGTCAATAGCAATAGCACTTAAGACTTATATATTGCCTCACAGTGCTTTACAGCCTTCTCTAAGCACTTTAAAGAGTCAGCATATTGCCCCCAACAATCTATGTCCTCATTTTAGCAACCATGGAAGGATGAGTCAACCTTGAGCTGGTGAGACTTGAACTGCTGAAGTGCTGGCAGCTGGCAGCCGACTGACTTAGCCTGCAGTACTGCATTCTAATCACTGCACCACCATGGCTCAAGTTGACTCAGAAATCATTACATTTTTATTTTAAAAAAAAATGTTTATTGGCACATAGATATTTCTCTTGACATCTGGTGGTTGGGTTCTCCAGCTTTGGCAAATCATGACCATAGTATTAATCAGGTTTTCTGCAAATACTTCACCCTACAAGTGAGTGAAATGTTCAGAAAAGGGAACTGCCTGGCAGTATTTGTAGTCTCATTAGGGGGAGTCAATTGGTGATTTAAGAGTTCCTGCAAGGTGTTAATCAATTGATTGGTAGGGGTGCTGATAAGATTAGGTCCTTTTATTATCAATGCTTGGCTCAGGCACCTGTGTGAATAGTTGACCATACTCCAGCTCAATGGATCTCTTAATGACCATTTACTAGAGTACCAGGTTCTAAATCATATATGGATTTCTTGCTTGTTTCATAGTTTATGACTTCACTATTCCCCCCATCAAATGTATGATTACTGCCGTTTTAAAGATATGGGTGGTCGTCAAATATTTGTGATCTTGCTTTTTTATTCCTTAATTAAAGAGCATAAAACTGCAATAATGTCTTATGGCATTCCACAAATCCAGGAATTGCTGGTAATTCAGACTTAAGAACCCAACAGAAATGAGGATTCAAGGCAGAAAAGAGCTTTTGCAGAATGTATAATGAAGATATTACAGATACGGTGGAGAGTTTCCCTAAGCTCAATCAGATATGTTGAAAAACTGTTCAGCGTTCAGCTCCCAAATGCTTCCCTGAACAGTGCCATATAGCTTCCAAGGTTATATTTTCTATGGTACCTTAAAAAGGGCGTTGGAACTTACCTAATACGCCCGTTCTCTTTGAGCTGTGAAGAGCATACAGTAGTGGGAGGTGCTTAGTCTCCGCTTTCACAGGCTGAGCTTGATTTCTGGAACGCTCCTCCTCCACCATGTAACTCCTCCTCAGCGTTCCACAGTTTTGGTGAAGACAAGAGAAATATGCGCTCTCATCCTCACATACTAAAAAGTTCATTGGCTGAAACAGGACCCCACCAGACAGAAAAAAGGGTGGGGCTGGATGCTCTTCACAGCTCAAAGAAAATGGGCGTATCAGGTAAGTACCAATGCCCTTTCTCCTATGAGCTGTTCAGAGCATCCAGTAGCGGGACATACCAAAGCTTGGCCTGTCCTATGGGAGGGACTCTGTCTGGTCTGGAATCACCTTCTGGTCCCTGTGGACCCGTTGCAGAACTCTTTTGCCAAAGGAAGCCTCAGCAGAAGCAAACACATCAATTTTGTAGTGTCTAATGAAGGACGATGGGGAAGCCCAAGCCACGGCCCGACAGATTTCAATTATTGATGCCTGTGTGGCCCATGCTGCCAAAGTTGCTGCACTCCCTTAGGCACCTGCACAGATTGGGTCTGATATGTTTTTGCTGTTGCTGCCCGTATCCAACGGCCTATCGTAGAAGGTGAAACCTTGCAACCCTGAGAATTTGGCTGAAAGGACACGAATGAAATCTCTGATTTCCTGAAAGCTGCTGTACGCTTGATATAGATTTGCAGGGCATGCCTCACATCAAGCTTATGCTATTGTCTTTCCATCCCCTGTGATGGTCTGGGACAAAAATTGGGAAGAATAAGCTCTTGAGGTCTATGAAAACCCGAATTGACCTTGGGCATAAATGTGGGATTGGGACGAAGGACCACACGATCAGCAAGAAAAACGCAGAGATCTTGTCTGACAGACAGAGCTGCAATTTCCGAGATACGACAAGCAGAAGTGATTGCTATCAGGAAAACTATTTTGTACGTGAGAAATTGGAGACTTGACGATTTCAAAGGTTCGAAAGGACCTTTAGAGAGAGCGACAAGGACCTTCTTAAGGTCCCAGGTGGGATAACGGTGCACTGCTGGAGGGCGTAAATTGGTGGCTCCTCGAAGGAAAGATCTTATGCGTGGATGATGTGAAAGAGAACTGAGGCCCTTGTGAGTGAGAACTGATGCCAAGGCTGCCACCTGCCTTTTAACGTATTAGGTGACAACCCCTTATCAAGTCCCTCCTGTAAAAACTCAAGAATCTGGGCGACAGAGGGAGAGGCAGGATCAATTTGAAGCTTACTACACAATTTGCAGAAAGTTGACCATGTGGCGTTATAAATGCGAATTGTTGAGGGGCGTCTGGCGGCTAAGATAGTGTCGATAACTCTCTTGGAGAGCTTTTCGCATTTCAAACCACTCTGCTCAACCTCCAGATGGTCAATTGTAACCATTGAGGATCTGGATGTTGAAGAGGCCCCTGAGTTAATGAGATTCTGTCTGACGGGATTCTCTGGAGGGGGGGGACTACCAAGAGATTGCGGAGGTCCGTGAATAATGGCCATCTGGACCAATAAGGCGCTACTAGAAGTAATTCCGCTCTCTCTAGTAACTTCTGGATGACTTTGGAAACCAGTGGAAGTGGAAGGAATGCATACAGGAGCCCCGGGGGCCAACGACAGCGGAGCGAACTAAAATTCTCCACCCCTTGGGAAAAAAATCTCAGGAGCTGAGTGTTGAGAGGGGAAGCAAATAGGTCTACCACTGGTTGACCAAATGACCGTGCCGCTTCTTGGAACAGGGATGGGTGGGGGCACCACACCGATTGATCTATGGTGGCCCTGCTTAGCCAGTCTGCCTGTGTATTCGACAGACCCGAAATGTGTTCTGCTTTGATGGAAAGTATGTTGTTCTCAGTCCAGTGACACAGGCGCTCCGCTTCCCGCATTAGCTGCTTCGATAGTGTGCCCCCCTGCTTGTTTATGTGAGCTTTGGCTGTTACATTGTCTGTCAGTATCAGTATGTGCTGACCGTGTACCTGGGGGGAGAAATTCTGAAGGGCCAGGTGTACTGTGCGAAGTTCCAGCCAGTTTATACTGCATGACTGTTCGATGTCGGACCATCGGCCTTGGGTTGTGAGTGACTGGACGTGAGCTCCCCATCTGAACAGACTGACATCTGTGGTGATGGTGAGCCTTTGTGGTTCCTTGAAGAGACAGCCTCTGTTGATAACCGGTTTGGACCACCAGGGGAGAGATTTGAGAACCTTGGGCAGAATCCTGACTTTGTGTTTGGAGTTGCTTCGGACGGATCGCTTGTATGGTAGCAGGAACCACTGGAGGGATCTAGTGTGAAGGCGGGCCCAAGGAATAATAGAAATACATGAAATCATTTTTCCCAACAATTTAGAAAATTCCATTAGGGACACCCTCTTAAGCGCCCTGATTTCCCTAACCAATTTTTGAATGCTATTTAGTCTATCTGGTGACAGATAAACTTTGCCTTCCACTGTATCTATGGCCGCCCCTAAATGAATTAACCGCGTCAAAGGTGTTAATTGACTCTTCTTCCAATTTATTGAGAAACCATGCTCTTGTAGGGACAATAATGTGTTCTGAGTGTCTGCCTGATAGGCGGAAGGAGACAAGATCAAAATATCGTTAAGATAACACTGGAGGCGTACCGGGATATTCCTGAGGTAGGCAGCTAGTGCTGCGAGGATCTTGGTGAAGGTCCTGGGGGCAGAGTCTCATCCAAATGGAAGGGCCACATATTAAAAGTGGTGGTTCTTGTAGCAAAATCTCCGAAACCTATAATGGGAGGGCCGAACAGCAATGTGCAGGTATGCCTCCGTCAAGTCTATGGACATGCGCACATCCCCTTTCCTGATGCTCTGTAATATTGATTGGAGGGTATACATTTTAAATTTGCGATATACTAAGAAATGGTTGAGACGTTTCAAATCTAATATCCCTCTCCACCCCCCTGAATTTTTTGGCACAACAAAATGATATGAATAAAAACCTTGCCCTTGTTGGTTGGTCACAACTGGTTGGATGGCTCGTATATCCAGAAGATGTTGGATAGCGGAATCCATGAGTTTACACTTGACCGAGTCTCTGGAAGGAGGGTATGACATGAAGGAATCTGGAGGAATGGATCTAAACTCCAGCGCAAGTCCAAATCTAACTGTATCTCTGACCCAGACGTCAGAGGTAGAGTCCCATTGGTCAGCGAATAACTTAAGACATCCACCAATGGGAATTGGGTCCCGGGGGTTATCTTGGTCACCAGAAGGGCCTGTTCCCTGTTTCCCGAAAGGATCTTTTGGATCGACCACCCCTTCTACTTCTGAGTCAGACCTATCTGGCTGTTGTCCTGGTCTACCTGCTGGGGGTCTCTGGTATCTGGAACAGAAGGATCCCTGATAGAAAGATCGAGAGGATCCCCTCCGAAAGGACTGGGGCTTCTGAAGTTTGACTTCCGAAAAAGGGAAGGGAGAATGTTCTTCTTGTTGCGTATTTCAATTAGTAGCAGATCCAGGGAAGGGCCAAACAATCTATTTACTGCAATGGGGGATGATGCCAGCTTGGATTTCTGTTTGAAGTCAGTTTGCCAGTGTCTTAACCATAGCAAGTGACGCACTGTGACATGCAAGGTAATGGCGCTTGCTGAAAACTTGACTGCGTGATAGGTAGCATCGGCAGAGAATTCAGCAGCTACCGTAAGTTTGGTGATGTCTTGGTGCGCCCTGATGTTAGAAGAAGGAACATGTTGTTTCAAAAGACGAAGCCATCTTAGAAACGACTGTATAAAGAAGGAGTCGGCTGTGGCTGATCTGATAGCCCACGCATCAGACTGATGAGCTCTGCGTAGGGCTAGCTCGACCTGTTTTTCCTCCGGCTTTAAGGCCTCCAGTGCCTCACTGGGAATAGAGGGGGACGCTAAAGCCACTATAGGCTCATCTACCTCAGGAGTCCCCAGTCACTTTGCAAATTCAGGGTCCAAGTTGAAGTAGTTCCTATCATGTCCAGTTGGTGAGGTGTATACTGCTGCAGAAGCCCACTGCTTCTGCACCAGGTCCGAAAATATGGGTGGGACTGGAATTACCTCTGCTTCAACTACCGGTTGGTTGAAGATCATGTCCTCTGGTCCTTCTCCTGAAGGGTCAGGTGTGTTAGAAGGTTTTGGCTTGCTTAGGCCTGCAATGTTCTTTGCCTTAAACAAGAGAGATTTGAAAAGCTGTGGCCGAAATAAGCCTGTAAAAGCAGGCTGGTCAGGAATAAGACCTTCATCCTCAGACATTTCCCCTTCTAAGGGGTCTGCCTCTGACAGGGGCTCGCTATTGTGAGTTGATCCCACTTCAGACTTGGCCATTTGAAAGATTTGATCTACTTCCTCCTCCTCCTCCTCCTCCGGCCCTTTGAGAGGGGTCTCCTCCTGTAATTGTACCTGGGACTGGTGTTGTTCCGACCTGGTCAGTGACCTCAGAGGTTGGGGCTCTTGGGCAGTAGCTATAGGGTAAGGTCTGGACATTACCGCGTGTTGAAGCCCTGCTGCAATCCCTTGGCGAATAGCCATCTCCATCCAGGCATTCATCCTTTATGGAACCTCCTCAAAGAAGCTGTCACCCTGGCGAAGACCAGTGGCTGTCAGAGTGAATGTGGCTTCAGGGGCCCATCTAGTTGGTGTTCGAGACACTTGGGCCTGTTGTCCTTGTGGAATTAAGCTGCGCCTGGATGAAAGGGAGAGATCTAGAGGAGGAGGAGGGTGTAATAAAACTGACGGACTGGAAGAGGGGGCACCGAGATACAGCGTGGACCTCTTGAGAATGCCTATTTGCTTTTGTAAGGCCTCATGGCACCTTAAGGCATCCCTTTCTGAGACTTTAGAATTTCCACTGTGTTTTGATTTGGCTTTTGCCTTCAAGCAAGGTACCTGAAAGGTGCTACCATCTGCCATTTTGATTAAATTAGAACAACAATAATTGAATATAATCTGTGTACAAGGCAGTTGGCACGCCCAGGGCCCGATCTGTGTCAAAAACGGTTGCCCTGATAAAGTTCTTATTGCCCCCTTTTATTTTATTTATTCTTTTTATTTTACTGGTGTCTATTTATATATATAATAAGTTGTATCTCAGTAATAATATTTTATTGAAAATTAAAATATTATACTGTTAAGTAGTTTGTTACCATGAATGATTATTATGATTGTAATAATTATTATATTATTGCTATAATTGCTTTGTAATTGCTCCTATGAGTAGTGATATATGTATATTCCAATATTAATAATAGAACAACCAATATTAATGAGTAATCCAATTAGCCAAATAGCGAATGCCTAAGGCCCGGATTGATGATTGTAAGGGCCTTCAGCAGCTTCCCTGCACAGGTGAACACTGGCTTAGTGCTTGCTGCTGTGCCACTGAGAATAAGGCTGTAAGGGTTAAGCCAACAATTTTAAAAGCGAATTAATTATCCTCGAGTACAGGTAGCCAAAATGAGGGTAAAACAGTTCTCAGAATCCTCAAGGAATTCTGTTGCTTCAAGCAGAAAATACCTCACATAGCTCAGGAAAGACAGACAAGGCGCACAGCTATGAGGTGGCACTCAAGATGGCCTCCAGCAGTTAAAGTCTTTTCGCACGCTTCTCAGCAGCAGCTTCCCGCCCTGCAAACTAAGCCAGAGCTCAAATGAAGCCTGAGCTCTCAAATCAACAGAAAAGGCGGAGAAGGGGAATTAATCCTAATTAACTTCCCCACTGAAGAAACGGCGTTCGGAGGGGGGGTAAAGGCGATACGATTTTTAAAACGGCATATCAAGCCGCTAGCAAGCAAACGGAATAAAGACACAGCAGCAATCAAACAGGCAGAGGTAAGTAAATTTTGGCTGTGGGGAGGTGGTGCAGAGCAGCTCCAAAAACCTCCCGCCACCTCTTTTTGGGGGGGTCGCGCGAACAGCGCTTCCCTTAAACCGGACTCCCAGGCTGATAAGGATTAAAGACTAAAGACAAAGAAAACCAAAGGAAAACCGAATTGCAATCAAACCTGCTAATGTTCCTGTTTCAGTCAAAGAAGCTTCCAAAGCACTGCCTGTCTCACACAAGGCTGAGCAAAAACTGGGGAACGCTGAGGAGTCACATGGTGGAGGAGGAGCGTTCCACAAATCAAGCTCAGTCTGTGAATGCGCCTCCCACTACTGGATGCTCTGAACAGCTCATAGGAGAACTCTTTGTTCTTTTACACGGCTATGAAAGGCCAACTGGTAATGGGATGGAGACCCACAGAAATGACTTTGGAAAACTTATATGTCATTTGATTGACTGATTATGTGCAATCAATCATTGCCCACTCCTAGAAACCACATAGATTTTTCTCAACAAAAGACCAAAGGTGTTCCTTCAGCTCTCCCAACCCTGCACTCAGTACTACTGTAACTAAGTCCATCACCTTGCTGCTAGTCATCCTCTCTCCTTCCGTTTTTCTCAGCATTGGAAGCTTCTCCAGAGATCTTGGTCTTTGCATATGCCCAAAGTAAGATAATTTGAGCCTGATCATTTGTGCCTTGAATGAAACTCTGGGTTGATTTGCTTGATGATCCACTCCAGATTTGCTGATTGCTGGTTTTATATTGCAGCAGAGAGAATGAAAGTAATTCAATTTTTAATCCATGTCTAGAAAGATTTAGTTTTAGGTTAACACCTTCAGGCCATTGGAGGCATATTCAAATACGTTTTTTCCCATTTAGTATGCATTTTTATAATGTACACAATACTTGGTGTCTGAAGAAATATTTTGATCACCGTTAAACTGGGATGGAATCAGTTAAATTGTTTTTCGTGTTCTGCTATAGTGCCAGTCTAACTTTCTTTCCTGCCCACTACCAACAATTTTTATTTTTAAAAAGCAGGGAACATATGCACCGAACATCTAAAGCATATTGTTTTCTTTTTCTTATTTTACCAGACCATTATAAAACTAGTGTAATGACTGCCTTGATAAAGGACAAACCAAGGTTTAATCTGGATATTTTATGATGACAGCTTACACACACACATTGCCTCTTCTCATTTTACATTCAGAGCACAATGCTATTTTTCCACACCACTAAAACAACTTAAAAAGTTTTGAGTCATGTGGAAGGAGGCTATACGATGGCTTCTTTTTATGCTAGCATGGGGGAGTGAAGCAGAACAGGAGGAATTCTGTTGTGGACATATTTGGCGCATGTAATCTGATGTTTGTAATGTGGACTCAACAGCTTCTGCGCTGTTCATTGGAAAGTGTCCTCACTGCCCAAGTCCAGTACTCAGTCAGCATTGTCACATCCTGGACCAGATGAATGATCTTCAAGAGCAGCCCCATGGAGAAAGCCTTGCATTTAGTGAGATGACTACAGTGTGCATGATTGTCCAAAGGGCATCTTGATCCAGGAAAAGGTGTTAAGTGGATCACTCAATGAATTTGTGTGAAAGCTTTCCTAGACTCGGCTACCATCTGTTCTTCAAACAGGAGATGAAAGTCCAAGTCAATGCCCATACTGAGTTCCAGTCTCAAGCGAGGAAACTTGGGGAAATCAGGAGATTCAGGCAATTCAAATGAGTATAAAGATTTATTGCAATCTGGCCAAATAGTGTTGAAGGGAAATGAGTGAGAATTAAGAAAGGAATTCAACGTGGGCTGGACTTAGATCTCTGGCAGGCACGCAGGAACTTGTGACTTATGGCGCATTTGACCCCTCCCTCGGGCTCAACCTGATCATCTCCTACAAAACCAGGACATTTTTTTAAAAATTAAACTCCTTCATTTATGCATATAAAAACAACCAGATAGTGGAGAAAAAAGAAAGAAAAATCTTGTACTAAAACAAATCATAAATAAACAAGAAAAAAAACAAAAAACCCATAGAAAAAAAAACTAAAACAAAATTAAAGATATCATCATTATAAGAAAGGCATAGCTTGAACAAAGAAACAAGGATGGTTCTTGTTTCTTCCATATAAAATGAATCATTATCAATCTATTTAAGATATTTAAATGGCACCAACAGAAGAACTGCTCTGAACCTATGTGCAGTAACTAGTCCAACAAACTTAAAAGGTATTTTTATCCACCTCCCAATATCCTCTTTTAACTGGAGGATATATTTTGAAATCTTCTTATCCACTAAATGGATATTTTCTTGGGAAGAGTAATCCTTAGGTATTTAACAGCTTACTGTAAAAATAATCCCTAGGTATTTAACAGCTTCTGGACAATAAATAAAACTCCCCCGCCCTACAACTTTTAATAACTTATCACCAAATGACATATTTGATTTATTACAATTTATAGTGTACTTTTCAGGCACAAGCAACCAGGACGAGAAGTTGAGTTCAAAGCATGAACATTTTATTACATGAAACCTATATACAAGGAACTGGTCTACTGATAGCACCACCAAAGTGGTGCTAGATAAGGGTCAACAGAATTCACGGGTGACTAGGCTTGGGTCTTTTGTGGGAGCACAGTAACTCCAAACTGTTACATTTGACCCTTGGTCTCAGTCTGCTCATCTCCTACAATACCAAGATATTCATATAACTGCACAATTTCTGCAAATTTATATAAAGTCTACTGATAATCATTAAAGGAAAAATCTAACCTCTATGTATAATATTATATATTTTAAATCAATTCAAAATATCCTTTGGTTTCACACGTTTGTGTTATTAGGCACAGCAGGATTTCTAACAGCAAAGTGAAAATTCAAGGCAATAGGACTCCCTCAATTAATGCTGCATTTCAGCTGTGAAATAATCCTATTGGTAAATATATGAGCAATAGTATTAAAATAATTTTAATCCCATAAATTCTATAGCAATCTAAACTTCTGCAACAATTGAATCAAAAATTTGATTTAAGCCATGTATTCAAAATATTCTGTGCAGACAGTCCTCAATTATCGAATACTCATAGCGCTCATTCAAAGACAAGATAGCACTGAAAAAGGCAACTGAAAATGTCTTCAAAATGGTGGCTATCGTTTCCCTGAAGTCACATGATTATGATTTCGATGCTGGGCAATTAGTGTACATTTATACAGCAGTCCCCCCACAGTCACTTGATCACTGTGGAGAAGCTGGTGGGAAGTCACAAGTTGCAGTCATGTGATGTCACACTAAATGATCTGCAATAATTCACTTAAGGGGCTGCAGCCAGAATTGACAAACTGATGTTATGTATGTTAGGTGCAGTGACGTGATGCTTCACTTTACAACTGCATCACTTAACAATGAAATTCACGGCCCTTACTGCAGTTAGTAAATGAGGACTACCTGTATTGATATTCCTCATCTTGGATTTCTAGAATAATTTGAAAGATATTGTAAAAATATACAAAATAAAAACAACTCAACATAAAAACACAAGGTATAATGCATTGCTTAATAAAAATTAAAATCCTTGGATAAACACAGAAACAATTCAATTTATCTCTAACATAATCTGAAAGGCAAATGGAGTCATCAAATTTATCAGGAGACCCCCAAGAATGAGAAACCCTGAGAAAGCCACGCCACACAGAAAATTATTTTAAAGCAAAACCTCTCTTATAAGAGAAAAAACAGGGTAAGATGAAAGTATTTTGCTAGTTGTGGTTTCTTCCATGACTAAAAGCATAACAATAGTTGGTTAAAAAGATAAAGAGAACTCTTGTTCTGGTTACTATATTCATGCAGCTGCTCTGAACAGCATCAGAAAAATGGTTTCTCATCCTTCCCTCATGTTTGCTTGACTTTGTAATCTATTCAACAGGAATATTCAGCTGCCTACCATCCAAGCAAGAACCAGGACCATCCCTGCTTAGCTGCCAATATTAGCCAGGTACGGTACTCCCAATTTATTCAAATCCATTAGTAATTCATTTTTAATTATTGCTAATCATTAAATTGATATGTGGCCCAACTCCCAGCAACTCTGATTTAAAATATTAAAAATAGAAAAATAAAAGAAAGACACTTTGATAAAATCATTCAGATTCTTCTTAACAACAAAAGGAAGAAACACATGGAATAGCTTTCAACTGATTCTGGGTGTGTCCTCCTATTATTGAATTCTCAGTCACCACACATCCTAAGGAATTATTTAGTACTGAAATTTACTAAATACATAATTTCACTTTCTAATTTCTTCCTAATGAAGAGCAGGATCTCTTACTGTTGACAGAAAACTGCATTCTGAATCTACCACTTCACAGATTCAGAATTAGCTACTAAATTCCAACTAATTCTGGAATTTAAACTAATCTTGAGTTACACCACTATGGAAACCTGATTGATGCTTTTAATAATATTGCTCATATTTTGTTAAGATCAGCAAGATTTTGATGTATAATTTCCATAGCAAATGTTGATTGTTTTTATGTATATACAGTATAAATTTCTAACTGAAATTTCTCACTGATTGTATTAGAACAGAATTAAACATTCTAGAACAACATCCTTTCCTCATTTAATAACTATAGCTAAGGAGTATATTTAATAATTTTGTACGGTGTTTCTCCAACAATACGGCCTCCACCAATTGGAAGGCCCTGCATGTTTTATCGGCATAAAATCAAATTAAGCCCCTCCCCCCAAATTAAGATCTATATTAAACATGTGAAATGGGGGAGAATGGCGGGGGGGGCTTGCCATGAGGAAGTAGTTTTGTTGCATACCCGGATATGGTGCTGTCTGCATTGACTTTGGCATTGGTGGGGCACTTTGTATCAGGAGACCTTCCTCCACCGTTGTTTTCCTTTCTCCCTTGCTGCCGCGGCATTTAGAGCAACGCCATGGCATTTGGCGCAGCAACGCGCACACAGCCAGGGCTCCTCCCTGCAACCGGGCAAATCTCCCGGGGCCGCAGTGCAGGATCAGCCCACCTCGGGAGAAGTGCCCAGCCACCATCCCTGCCTGGCGCTGGGCAGAGAGAGAAGAGCTTTGACTGGGGCACCCAGCGCAGCTGACAGGCGGGCCTTCCTTCCCGGCAGCAGAGCTCTTACCAAGGCAGCAAGCGCCTCCCCGCCGGACCCTCCACTCATCCCGCCAGGGCTGTGTCAGAGCTGTGCGGGCTGGGTAGAGCCAGGAAAGTGAGCCGCAGGTGTGCGCCCGCCTGCCAAGCAAAAGAGCCAGGCCGACCTGAGCTTGGCTTCCTTCCCAAGTTCTTCCAGTGCGAACTCGAAGGGGCCACCAGGAGAGGCTGCCTGAGGCAGTGATAGCGCCCACCCGTCCGTGGACAGGGAGGCGAGGTGATGGCAGCGCTGCTTCCCTTGCCGGCAGAGAGAGCCCAAAGCCGCCCGTCCTTTCCACCCCTCGCCCAGCCCGTCCCCATCCCCACACATCTCCAAATGCACCGACAGTTCCTAATGCTGCAGCAGAACAGGCATCAGGCAGAGGTGCTGACTCAGCAGGGAACAGCTCGGAGGAGGACGCGGCGCAGGCCGTCACCTTGCCTCCCTGTCCATGGATGGGTGGGCTCTATCGCTGCCTTGGGCGGCCTCTCCCGGTGGCCCCTTCGGGTTCGGGCTAGAGGGACTTGGGAAGGGACTTTGTCGTACCGGAGCGCCTGAAGCCAACTGTCTCCGCCGGGCTCCAGTTGCAGGGAGGAGCCCTGGCTGGCTGCACATGGCTGCGCCAAACACCATGGCATTGCTCTTAACGCCATGGGAGCAAGGGAGAAGGGAAAGCAATGGTGGCAGGTTTCCCAATACGAAGTGCCCCACCAACACCGAGGTCAACATCCAAGCTGTCATTGCCTGCCCACCCAAGGATGCAAGGGGAGAATTAAGACCCCCACCAAAAGACGGTCTAGCTGTTTTTTCGGGGTTCCCCCCCCCCAAAAAAAGGCCCGGCCTTGTTTTGTGAGAAACACGGTAGCTTACCTTTTTTAAAAACAAAGAACCATAGCACCCCAACTGAATAATCACTAAAAATGACCTGATATATATCTATGTACAAAATTTCCGCTAAATTGCTAATATTTTTATTTTCTATCCTTTATATATTGTAATGCTTAATATTAGTTATGTGTATATTACTTATGTGGGGGGGATTTGGAGGTTTTTTGAGTTGGTTTGTCTTTAAAAAAAATCTAGTAAATTAAACATATATACTACCTGTGTGTATACACGCGTGCTCGCGCACACACACACACACACACACACAACCCCCCCTCCCGAGAAACTAACAGCAATTGAGGAGGTCAATTTGGGGAATAGAGAAAGGAGAAGGTAGACGGAAAGAAAATCAATGAAATAGTTCTCATTGAAACTTTTCCAGTCCAATTAGCAACCTGCCCTGCAGCTGTTTTGAAGGGGAAAAAAATCTGAACACAATGCTAAGTTTTAGTGTTATTTCTGTGACAATGTATTTTTTCCAACATAAATTTCCTCTTGATCTACACAAATCTTAATGTCTATATCTCCATGTCAGCCATTCATATCATTCCCACAGGGGGCTGAAGTTTGGTCCAGAGCTGAGAATTATGAGACACTCTTTACACAATTAAGAGCTTCTGATGGTGGAATGGTTGTCAGCTTTTAGACTGGTTCACAACACTTAGCAGGAGATACGTCAATAGGGTATTCATCCACTAATGAATGCATCCGAAGCATGTTAATTCATGCATGTTACAAACTGTCATAGAAAAGAATAGGAAGAGCAGTTGTCTTCTATCCGGCTGACACATCACAATAACGCTTCAGCTCTGTTAGAATAATTAAAGCAATGTATGACTTTTTTTAAGAGATTTTTAGAAGATAATTCAATAAACCATTATGATTTTATACGTCAGTTTTTGAATACAAGTTCTGAATTTAATTCTGTATCAGTTACTGGGCTTTGAAGCCAACTTTCAATCTTCCTCCCCTCTAATACTTCAATGTTTATTTTCATTCCTTATTAACGAAGCGAGCAATGCTTTTTCTTCTGTCAAAAGGAAAATAATTTCCTTTCAGATTGGTTACAAGCCTTATAAAAAGATGCTCAGTTTATTTAATATATAAGATTTGCATTAAAATGGGAACTGTAAGACCCACTGAAATAATTGTTGACCTGCTAACCTGTATTTCTGGGAAAATTGTAACTAAAAATGTACTGCTAGCTGTAAAATCTGTTCCAAAGTCTCTCCGCCCCTAAAGTATAATCATCTTAAGTACTCTACTGTCAAAATGAAGTGTCACACATCAAATATTTCCCAGGATGTCTGATGCTATTAGTTAACTCCCAGGAAACTCTCATACTCATTAACACAGTCCTGCAAGTTTTTAAAAGTTATCTCATGTCAGCAGTATGACCCAAGCAACCTTATTTCTGTATGAACTGCTACCTTGAGAGTTGTGCTTGGCAAACTTTTAAAATGGAATGTTGTTTTGAACTTAGATTATGTTTTTTAAAAATTAGCATTTTCAATTATTTAAACAATTTAACAGCCTGTGAACACATTGTGGTTTTGGGAAAGTAATCTCACATCGCTTTCAATATCTGAAATATGTATTCATTTATTTACTTACTTACTTCTCCAGAGCATCAAAGCAAACTGTATAGGTATCTCCTGTTGTTTATCCTGATAACAATCTTGTTGGATAGGTTGAGTTGAGAGAATAAAACTGGTTCAAAAATACTCATTTCCCATGTCAGAGGACAGATCTGGTCAGGAATTATGTCACTGTACTATACACAGTGAGTCTCCTCTTTACAACAGTATATTTGGAAGAAAAGAGGCAGAGTGCGCATTCTATCTAAATTTATATTTAAGAGGAATGAAGAAACTATGCTAATAGATTGTGGCACCAGTGAATATTAATGTGCTCAGTGACTTTTTTCCCTTGCACCTGCTAGCGTCTCTGCTACATCCAATTGGGGTTGTATACTTTAGAGTCTTCTCATTTAAAAAGGATTCGGAAGCTCATCTGTTGTGAAACAATCCATCAGCCTCAGGCATAATCTTTATTTCCAGGAATGTCTTTATGTTCCCCATAGATTTTACTTCTTCTGTTTGTTTGTTTATTTATTTCTTTGTTTACTACTGTGGCATATAGCCCACAAAACAAAATCATTAAAATAAAACAAACAGCAACATCCCAAAGAATAAAGGTAAAAGTAAAGGTTCCACTCACACATACATGCTAGTCATTTCTAGCTCTAGGGGGTGGTGCTCATCTCCATTACAAAGCTGAAGAGCCAGCACTGTCCAAAGACATCTCCGTGGTCATGTGGTTGGCATGACCAAATGCTAAAGGAGCACAGAACGCTGGTACCTTCCCACTAAGGTGGTCCCTATTTTTCTACTTGCATTTTTACATGCTTTGAAACTGCTAGGTTGGCAGAAGCTGGGACAAGTAAAGCTCACTCCATTATGTGGTGCTAGAGATTTGAACTGCTGAACTGCTGATCTTTCTGATCAACAAGCTTAGCATCTTAGCCACTGAGCCACCATGTACCAAAGGATAGCTGCATCCAAATCCACAGCAGGAAGGTTTCCCCTCCTTATAGACTATTCTAAGACTCTACAAAAGAGCCTAATTTTACTGTCCTTCTGAACATTTAGAGGCATGGGAGCCAACATAATAGGTCCTAGAGACCTATTTTATTCTAACAAAATAAAATGGTATATGGCTGCAGTCTAATGCTTTGTGTGGAATTGTGCCTAACAGCCCAGGGGAGAAAAGACAATATAAAGCTTTAGGGGATGATAGTGGCAATGAAAAAAAAAGTCTCATCAACTCGCCCATCCCACCAAAGTGGTCTTTTTGCAAGAAAACCCAAAATGTACTCTTAAAATTACAAATGTTACACTGGCCTAAAAAGATTAGTTATCTTTATTATAATTTAGTTCTGCTAAATGCAAATACATGATTTTTGTCGTTCAAATGCAACAGTTCATTTATTTGAAAATCTTATAAAGGGTACAAAATCAGCAAGGAATAAATGGACTTTGTTTTTTTATTATGCATCCTTCCAAAACATTAAACTAATTCTTTTTGCAACAACCGTTTCTAGGATCATCAAATAATCAACTGAAACTGGCATTCAACCTAAGTAAAGCTTCAAAACAAAATGTGTAAAAATATAGCATTGATATATTGAACCATTAAGAATAAAAATACAGTGAACACTCGAATCATAAGAATTGAATTAGCATTTTAAGAGGAACACAATGTCTTCCAGTAAACTATTAAAAAAAAGCTTTGACAAATCACCGATAAGAAATTCTTCCTCCAAACAGCATTTTCAATTTAATTTTAGCCTATGATCCATCACTAAACCAGAGACAGATGTCAATGAAAAAAAATCTATTGTTCAATTTCTAAGGTAATTCCATTTTCATGAAATCATTCAACCTGAATTCAAAGGGGCCCTGTTCTTTCAACAAGAATAAACAAATACAATAGACTAGATGGTGAACAAACGAAAACACCTGAAAGTATTTTACTGTCAAAAAAAGAAACCAAGGTCAAATAAACCAGCTAACAAATAGGGAGAATTGAAAATACTGTTTTGAAATCCCAAAGGTAACTTATTATCCAGCAGCTGTTTTGGCAAGTACATGAATTCCTTAGATTTCAGGCAGAAATTTCCAACTCTACCCATCATACGGTTCCTCTAGCAACAGATGTTAGAAACCGAGGACTGTATGGTTGATATATATGCCATATTCCACTTGCTTTCGGATGTACAATTTAGAATGAAATAATAGACTAAACAAGGTACAATTGAGCCATTGCATGAAGTGATACATTCTCCTTTTCTGTAGGCCTTCAGAGGGCTTGGATGATTGATTACCTGTCAGAATAAATAACAATAGCAATAGCACTTAGACTTATATACCGCTTCACAGTGCTTTACAGCCCTCTCTAAGCGGTTTAGAGTCAGCATATTGCCCCTAACAATCTGGGTCCTCATTTTATCCACTTCGGAAAGATGGAAGGTCGAGTCAACTTTGAGCCTGGTAGGATTTGAACTGCCAAATTGCAGGCAGCCAACAATCAGTAGAAGTAGCCTGCAGTACTGCACTCTTAACCACTGTGCCACCAAGGCTCACAATCCTAGTGAATCCTATACTAAGCAGAAACTTGGAATAGTTGACATTAAGTCATCTCCTTAAAGTGTATCCATTAGCAGAGCTCACTCTGAAGACTGGAAACAGACTCTTTCTAATAAATAAAAAGGAAGGTGCTTATGTGGAGCAGAGGCACTTTTCCCCAATTATTGTGAAGCATGCACAGCCATACTAAACACTGCTAAGGGACAATGAACTACCGTCACTCCAGTCACTCTCTCTTCCTCATAACATGTATTAGAAACGTGATATGACATTATAGTGGTGCATTACCTGCAGACCTGACTCTCATTTATGTCATGAAAGCCAAGAAATAGTTTGTACAATGAGATTATTTCCCACAATGTAGTTTAGAAAATCTTTTCCTGGCATGATATCCTCTGGGTGCTCCATTTGAACTCCTTTAAACTCAATTTGATTGATTAAGGATTGATGTTGAATACATGAAATGCACCAGGTCGACTAACTGTTATGAAGTACAGAATGTTATGAAAAATAGAACTGAAACTGGCATGGATATGCTCCTGCCTAATGTCATGTTCTGCTCTTAAAAGTAAGTACTGACCTTGGGAATTAAACTGGAGAAAGTTTATGTGCATGCAAACATTCAAAGTATTTAATGGCTGCAGATCTTGTGATTCTGTCAGCCAATTTCTTTTTTCAAGCACACACTTATGAAAACAATGGTGCTGTGATGCCTTGCCAAAATACAGTCAATAATAATTATAGCAAATACCTGCTGCAGTCATAAGAAACTTTCATGCCACAAAAACAGCACATGACAAGTCATGTAGCTACTCAAAATGCAGCTATTAATCTGTATGTCTCGAATAAGCATTATCCTGTTTTCTTTCATTTGGAGCAACTTGCTATGGCAATATGGCTTAAGAAAATAAATGTATTTCAGACTATACAGGAAGACTATTTATTTAGCATTATCATCTCTCAATCCATACTATTTTACATAATTATTTTAAACATCACATGAAAATACAACACCTATAATAAAACACCTGCAGAACTGCAGGTAATCCTAGATTTATGACCACAACTGGAACCTGAATTTCTTTCACTGAGTGATTCAGTTGTTAAGTGAGTCATCCTATGACTATGCCCAGGTTTACAACTTTTTGCCAGTCATTAAGCAAATCATGTGATCATTAATTGAATCCAGTCAGTCCCTTTAACTTTGCTTGTTGGAAGCTGGAGGGGAAGTCACAAATGACCCTGGGATGCTATAACTATTACAAATAAATGCCAGGTACCAAGTGCCTGAATCACAACTACGTGATCACAGGGTTGCTGCCATAGTCATATGTGCAAGGACCAATTGTAAGTCACTTATTTCATTAGTTATAACTTCAAAAGATTGCTAAATGAATGGCCGTAGGTCAAGAACTACCTATATTGAATCTTAAAACAGCAGAGATGAAAATGCTACAATCAAACAGGTTTCCCTGTCTATCAGCAATTCTACTGCCATATTCTAGACCTATTTCAAATTGCACATGCAATACATAGTGTTATCTGAGTAGCGGTTTATCAGCATTATCCGTATGATTAAAAGGAAAAGCTGAATGTAGGGAAAGTATGGAACTGAATAAATCTTCCTTTTAGGATTTTTTACAGGATTGAACCATTTATGCCATTCAGTTAGACGAAAGAAACCTTCCACTAAAATATATATTACTTTGCATCTATGAAAGTTTGCGTTTATGTGCACTGGGAAGTTGCATGCAAAGAGCAGGCATCAAATTCTGCTGTAGGTCATATGACTAGAAAGTGGGCAGCTCAAAATGGAAAAGATCAACATGCCAGGCCACTGAATGCTTGTCTCATAGGTACACATGGGGAAAATTATGTACATGTATGTATGTATGTATGTATGTATGTATGTATGTCTATCCCAGATCTAACCTATTTTTGAATTTCATCCTTATTTTGCCATCTTCTTCCCCCACAACAAATTTAATCCAATTGTGTTCAGTTCTTGGAGAATTATTCTACTGACAGACAAAGAGCATTTTTACATACTTTATTTCAAAGACTTTATTATGTTAGAAAGAAAAAGGAAAGATAGGCAAAAATACCTATCATGAGTGTGGGAAAGAGGAAAAACTGGAATAAACTCAGGGAATTTCTAGATATTTAAAAATTGAGGTAAAGACTAGGATATATCTGTGAGTGAAAATACAGGGAGAGATGAAGTGTGAGTAATGACGCATGCATTTTACAATAATTTATACAAAGATAATTTCTAAATTAAGGTACTTGCCATCTGTGAAATGAATGTTCTGTTCAAGCAGAAAAAAAAGTCAGTTCAGAATAAGACTTCTGTGCTTTGAGGCTCAAAAGACATATTTGCCTTGTGCTCAGGTTTCAGAATAAGCTGTATTTTTGCCTTATTAGCCTTCTGTGAAATGAATGTCTAATTCAATCATTTTACAACTAGCATCCTGTATGATGATGTTCAAGTTGTGTTTTCAAATTACAAATGTGTTCACAACCTCAAAAACCAAGTGCCACAATAAATTCAAATATTACAAAGTTCAATATCCTAAACTACTTTAATCACTGAGGGAAAGATTCAGCCTACTCTGCACCTCACTCTTCTGTTTTAATGTCAGTTTCTGCAATATATTAAGCTATAATGTGATGTGCGTGGTTTAGTATAGTGTCTTGGGCAAATCCAGGCAATATGATTTGTAAGCAATGCCTTAATGTCATAAGTGAACCAAACCAATCTGTTCAATGTTAGTCTCTTGTAAGCTGAAGGCAGTAGAAGGCCAATTCCATTTTGTTGTCAAAACAATAGTGTGGATCTGTCCCTGTTGAGTCAAGCTCAATTCAAGTGAGACTTTACATTTAAGCAATAAGAGACAGTTTGTTAAAAAAAACATAAATTCCATTTCCAAATCCAAACATACATGAAATTATCACATTTTGGAAAACCAGGAGTGCAATAATCATGATAAGATTTAAATTAGCATATTCACTGGGAAATTATCTCAGATGTCCATTCATAATATGAATCAACATACCCTAGTTTCATCTACTAGTTAGTTGTCACAACATTCTAACTAATCAGATGACAATTCCAAATTTCTAAAGATGAGATGGAATGGTGATGAAAATATCTCACTCTATTTCCCAAACTTTGCTTTTTGTATATTGTATTTACAATATACTCTTGTATATTGCCACACATCTATTCAAGAATGCAAACTTATCCCACTTTTTTCTTTCAATGTTCTTACAATAATCAAGATGTAGAGCCACTTGAAATGATATTCATATTTTTACATTTATCCACTGAAACCATCCATCCATCCAGCTTTAGCATTTTTCAAAATTCTTCGACTTATGATTCCCTTTTCAAGTATCTTTTACTGTACTGTAGTAAGAAGTACAGCATTCAATTTCACAATATTTCAAAATATTTCTATCATTCCATTACAAAGCTCTAAAAAGCTTTTTACAGCATTCTTTCAGTTCAGTTTCAGCTCAAATCATTTAATCACTTTTATTATTAATTCCATTGAGTCTATTTATGGCTCACACTATGGCACTCTGTAGCATAGTACTTTTCACTCTGTTCGAAGCAGTTTCCATAACCTCTTTTCATTGGTTCACTTTCTATTTATTCTGTTGGGAAGTTAATTATCTTTTAATACTGTTTTATACAGACCTCCTGTTTGTGATAGAGTGTAGTAATCAGGATTCCAGGAGGGAGGAGGTTCATTCTCGAGGAATAAGAGGCAATTCAGTTCAGATATTTTATTTGAGAGAAATGGTGAAGACAACCTCCCTAATCATTCCCAGAGTAGGTAATAGTTGTAGAGAGTAGAGTGCTTTAGTTTGGCAAGATTCTGCCTGTAGAACATTAAAGAAGTCTGCTTGGAAAAATTACCAAGTACTGTATCTTTCTGAGTTTCAGAGGCTGACATTTTTCTTTCTGCAGTCGTTCTTCTTACACTCTCATTTCTTTTTGTTCTTTTTCTTCCAGACTCATTTTCCCCATGATTGGTTCCAAACAATAACAGGAAATGGCCTGCCACACTCAGAATTTCTCATCATCCTAGTACTATTAATTCTCTGAGTCTTTCATTGTAAACAATCAGATCAATGGTATTTCAAGAGTTGTATTTATTCCTTCACACGTGGGCATCCAAAGGTATGGTGCAAATAATGAAATGTATTTGAGGACATTACTTGAGGACATTATTATTATTTGAGGATAATACATGCTATTGTTCTTGATATTATTGTGCTTTGCCATGGATGCCATCTTTCAAATTTTTATTTATTTAATAAACTTCCTTTACATCACAATTACAGAAGTAATTCTATGTGGCTTAGTCTATGAATTTGAAACATACCTTTTTCTAAGATGGTATTTTATTGTTCTCACTAATTCCTGGGTCAACAAATGGTCAGTTTTCCATTTTTGCATTATCTTTATTCCAACCTATCCATCTTATCTGATGGTTTCAGAATGCACAATATTTTTGCAAAATTCATCTCTGTTTTATCTCATTTTCAAATTACATTGAACATAAATCTAACTGTCATAGTTATGGATTCTTACTTACAGTGAATTCAAACTAACCAAAATTCTTACTTTTCTGAGCGAGTATGGAATAGTGGCTAGAGTGCCAGCCAAGACATCAGAAGATTGTGAGTCTTCCCTGAGACATGAAAGCCAAGTCAATGACCTTGGCAAGTCAATCTCTCTTAGTCCAACCCACCTCTCAAGATTATTGTGAAGAAGCAACAGTATTAGGTATGCACACCGCCTTGAGAGAGACAATGATAGCAAGATAAGAATATAACAATAATATATTTTAGCTTTCATAATTAAACCTATACCTCCGCTTGCCTGAATGAACTAAATTTATCCCACAATATCAAACTACTTTTATTCATATCTATTACATCCTTCTCTTCATCTAAACTTCACAGATAAACAATATAATCATTAATTCATGTCCACTATTATTTATTTTTTCTTATATTCCAAGTCTCATTCTTCCGTATCTGCCAATTGTTTTCAGGTAGTCCATAGATTATTAAAGGCCATGTCTATACCGAACACTTTTTAAAACTTTATCCATACCCCAGGTCAGAGAACCCCCCCCCCCAACATCTCTGGGGCACCAGGGACTGGTTCCATTGTGAGAGGTTTTTCCAGGGACCAGAGGAAGAGTGGTTTCATGTGCTGCCTGCATCCCATGGATGAGGCTTGTTTGTGCGGCCCAGCTGCTGCTGTCACGGACCGGTGCCAGTCCACAGATTGAAGGCTGGGCACCCTGCCCTAGGTGTCATCTGCTGATTATTTGCTAAAGGTAAGTCACTTCTGGCACATGTTCAAGTGTAACCAAAGCAGTTTTATCTCCAGCATGCCTATGCTGTTTAATGCAAATTCTATTCTAAAGACTACTCAGAAAGTCAACATGCCAATCAACATATCCCACTAACTAGGAGTGTACTGTGTAGTGTACTGGAACACACTCAGGATACTTTAATCATGTATAATTAATCAACAGCTTCATTGCAGAGATTGCTATGATTAAGCATAGTTGCTGTAAGAAGCAAGCCACCCAATTCAAATATGGTATCAATAGTCATGTGTATCCCCCATAAACTATCCTAAAAATGCTGAAACTATTATTAAACAATTCTTTTTTTGTTCTTCTTTCTTTCATTTATACAGTACTTTCTTAATATTAGATTTAGAATGGCTCCAAATAATATTGTACATACATATTCACATATTCAGCAGCATAAAAAGTTGCCTGTGCAGAATTTTTAAGCATGCAAATTTAAAAATCCATATCATATCAAGTCACAGCTACAAAATCATGAATGCTTGTAAATCTAGTTTTTAATCCTGCAATCACACTGCATGGTTTGCTTAGCTTGGCTTATATTTATAAAGCTAAAGCCCCTGTCACACTGCACCAACGGATGGAAAGAGGATATAAAAGGGAGAAAAACACTTGTCATCCGTTGATTAACGCGATGCTTCCGTTCTGTACTCACTGCCTCCGTTTTGCTTCCTCTCTATCCGTCCAGCATCCATCTATTGACATTTCATCCGCTCAGAAGGTTTTGAGCTGCTCAAAACTTTTGAGCGGAAAATGTATCCAATGCATCCGTTCTGCATCCTCTAGGAATATGGGGGACATCCGTTCTGCATCCATTACGCATCTGCTATATCCGCTAGGCATCCACTGTGTATCCGCGCAACTCAAATCCATTCCAGCGGTAAACGGACGCAGGGAGGAAGCGGAACGGACGCACAGTGTTAGTAGCACGGATGGAGAAAGGATGAAAGCGGATGCAAATCGCATCTGCATCATCCGCTATGCATCCGCTATGCATCCACTCTGCATCCTCTACGCATCCTCTATGCATCCTCTACGCATCCTCTACGCATCTGCTCTGCATCCGCTCCCATCCGCTTCCATCCGCTACGCTTCCGTTCCGCATCCGCTTTCCATCCTCTCTGCGTCCTCCCCCCGTCCGTTCCTTTCCATGTTATCCGCTCTGCTTATGCAAATTTTTGCCCCTTTTGAGAGCGGATAACAACGGATGGAACATTTTTCTCATCCGCTGTGTCCTTTTTACAAAAGTTTTGCATCCGTTGGGCAGTGTGACAGGGCAAATGTAGGTTTGGTATAAAAGTAACTACAAAGTTACTTTACATGGGGGGGGAGGGGGTTGGAACTGCTAGACAATAACATGTAAAGGAAGCAAAAGGAAAAGAAAAGCTGCTTACAACTCATGCATATGAGATTGGTGGTTATATACATTTATTAAACAAATAAATAAAACTTCCAGTGGTACTTTCTGTATTGGTGTTAACCCAAATGCCCACAAGTTTTTTTTCCTCTTTCACATCCAATTCCTTCTAGTTCTGGTACAAATGTCAGAAGTAACCAACCAGTAAAAGAGTGTGTGAAAATAAAAGAAAATTAATATTTCTACTATCTGTACTGGACAGGTCTTATTACACATTGCTTCCAAACAGAACTCAAGACATCCTTGCGGGTCAGTAAGACAGGTCAGTTTCAACACTCAAGCACATAAATAAATGATACTGAAAAGCTCCAGTTATCTAAACCAACAGAAGCATAGATAATAATGATGATGATGATGATGATGATGATGATGATGATGATAATAATAATAATAATAATAATAATAATAATAATAATAATAATGCAAATACAGATTTGCTACAACCCCATCAAAGGCTTAGATAAACCACCCAGATCACAAAGAAGCAGTTTCTGGGATTCACTCTCTAAATTAAAAACTTGAATTGTGAGATACAATGCAAATGCGCACACATACACCCACACAGAGAGAGAGAGAGAGAGAGAGAGAGAGAGAGAGCACAATATACCCCAGCTCAGTCATCCTAAAATGATCATATTTCTCTGCCATCCATCAGAATTAAGCTGCTTATGGATGCATAACAATTCTGTATATGCAGTTGCCAATAGCAACAGGCATACAATTGTACAACTAGCTTCTCTTTCCAGCAGCAGCAGCAGCAGCAGCAGCAGCCAAAGGAAAAGAGTTTGCAAACAGCAGGCCAGGGGACAGCAGAAAGAGCAAGCAAAGGAGCCAGCAGAGGCAAGGGAGAAGGGCTCCCGAGAGCAGGAAGGAGAGATGAAAACAGAAGAGACAGAACAGGCCCCAAAGTGGAAGCCCTGATCCCGGGACCAGGACAGCAGCAGCAGGAGTGGAACGAAAGGGGTTGCAGGCGGGTTTAACAAAAGCCCCGGTGCAATGCTACCAGCAAGTTCCAGCGACAGAAACTTGTCGCCAAAAGGCAGCGCGTCTTTCTTTCGGCTTCGATCCATCTTCCCCTCCATCCGTAACTCAACAAGGCCACCTCCTTCATCCCCATTTCCCCACCCCCTCCCCGCAAGCACTGTAAACTAGCCCTTCCCACTCCCTAAGGTCAGGCTCGTCACCGGCAGCGTCCGACGGCAAGTCCCGTGTGGGAGCTGTGCAAAACTCGACAAAGAGAGAGGCCGGTGGGACGCTGCTGCACATCCCTCCGTCCGCAAGTTCAGAAGCGTGGGCCTGCCGTCGTCCCCGTCGTCGTCCCCCACCCTTCCTCCCGTACATACTCGTTCCATCAGGGCCTGCATCTCACTCGTTAAAAGACAAGTTACGCGCCACGAACGGGCCAGACAGACGGCGGGCCGGGACTCGTGGGGAGAGGAGGGGGTGGGTGGGAAGAAGCAACCCCAGAGCAACAAGCTCGTTCGGAGGGGGTCCGTCCAATGAAGCCGCGACAAACTCCACAGCGCCGCGCCTCTTTCTCTTTTTCCGTCTCTTTTAAGAACAGACCTAAGGAAAGCGTCAACCTGTCAGCGTCTACAAGACCCGCTTCGCGACGGGTCAACGGGTTTGCGCCGGGGCTCCAACCCATGCGCCGGCGCTCCCCTCGGCCTCGCGCACTTGTCCGCCGGACCGCCGCGGCGAGATTGGCCAGCCGGCGGGCACATGCCCGGGTCAGTCGCTTCTCCATCTTTGCTTTCTCTCACACGCTCACGCATTCACACGCATGCACACAAGTCGGGCGACCCCCGACGCCAACCCTGCCCCCCTTTCGCCCAGCGCTCTTTTTACCTTTGCCTTAAACCGGGAGAGAAGGGGAGGGGGGTGAGGAGAGAGAAGGAGAGACACGCCAGAGGGAGGGGTCCACTTCAGAGCAGGTGAGGGGAGCGCAAAGCGCGCAAGGAAAGAGGGGGCGGCCGGGGAGGGAGGAGGGAAGGCTCGGCGCAATTGCTGCCTTACCTGCTCCGCGGAGGGGCATTTTGCAGGCGGCGGGGAGAGGCGGGGCCTTTACGATCCCCGGGCAGCCCGGGAGCCCGACGGCGGCAGCCAAAGCAGACCCCGAGTTTCTAAACTTGGCATGGGGGTCTCCCAGCATTTAGGGGACGCCACCGCGGACGCCGCCGCTTCTTCCGCGTTGTTGTTATGCTGCCGCCGGCGGGCTTGTCTCTTTGCTGGCGCTCCCTGTCGGGCTAAGGGCAGGGCCGCCGCTCGGCGTGCGCTCGGGGAGGGCCGGCCAGGCGGCAGGCTGGGGGAAGGTGACCCTTTGGTGCGGGGAAGGGAGCCGAGGCAAGGCGGCACGGCCTCAGCTCCCTGAGGGGACGCCGGGTGAAGGGCTCCCGCCCTAACCCCGCTATTCGGGGCCGTTCAATTCCCCCTGAGCGGGGGAGGCGACTTTAGGATCGGGGTGGGGGTGGGGGGCTGTTGTTGTCATAAAGAGTGATGCCCGTCTGCCGCGATCGGAATCGGTCGCAACGGAACGGCTCTGACAAAGCTTTGCCTGCAAGCGGGGGTCGGGGAAGGGGGGGGGAGAGCTTGTCTGAGGAAAACTCCTACCGTGGGTTGGAACTGGGGGGTCTCGGGGGGGGGGGTGGAAGAGACAAGTGGAGAAAACTAAGAGGTTCTCTGGTTTCCCCCCTCCCTGCTCACCAGTCCAGTTCATCTTAACGGCGAACGAGACCTAGCAAGGGCTTCCCTCCTTCTCTGGATCAAATATGTGGACTTCAATTCCCAGAATTTCCCAGGCAGCATGTGGGAATTGACATCCACATCTTGTAGCTTCCAAAGTTGAGAAGAAGTTCTGCTTTAGACTCTTGACAAAGCACTTTCTAAGGACAAATTGCAAGTGTCCCTTTGCCATGCAGAACCAGATTTGGTGTGATGATACCAAGCATTTTCTCTCTCTCAAGGTAAATAGAAGACTACCTGTTTTGAGACATTCAGCCACAGCCTACACAGCAAAAGGGCTGTTGTTCACTGCACGTATTAAATCACGAAGAAGCAGATTATATAGAAAGAATCAGTGATACAGAAGAAATTCCACATTATGAGTTATAAATGTAAGAAATCTTGCCATTCTGCTTTGGTATAAAAGTTGTATGGAAAACTAAGTCCAAAGCTAGCATTTTACAAGTTTAAGATGACAGTCACGCTCTTACTTAAGGCTGGGTCCCAACGGCCGATGGACGCAAAACGTATGCAGAAAGGACACAGCGGACGAGCAAAATTTCGGAGGTGGCTCCATCCGTTTTCATCCACTCCAAAAAGTGGCGAACACTTGAATAAACAGAACGAAAAAGAACGGACGTGGGTAGTATGTAGCAGGGCTGTTAAACGGATGTTCATCGGAAGCCTAGCGGATGGAAGCGGATGACACCTCCGAAGGGGTTCTGGGGGAGAATTTCGAAGCAGACGCATAGCGGAAGGGGCGGATGCATAGCAGATGAAGCGGATGCATCATGTAGGCCTATAGGAAACAAAGGAGATGCCGCGCGGATGTATATCGGATGCAAAGCGTTCACTGCGCATGCGGGGAGTATGAATTGCGACCACTCCGCGAATATAAAAGGATGCAGCACGCACGCAATCAGCATACAGGGGAAAGACGTGCTGCCAGATACATCTCGTAGGAACACCATGGTTCATCAGTCAGGCAAGAAGAGTAAGTCCATGCCTACTCGTTCAAGCCCTGGCAAGGTGAAGAAGGGCAGAACCACCCCCTGGCACTGACTCTGAAGCTGCTGCAGCTGCTGTGGTGGACCAGCCTCAAGGCCCTCAAGCCCCTCACAACCCTGCCGCTGAAGGCCCTGCTGCTCAAGCCCCTGAAGGCCCCAAACAATCTCCGGAAGGTCCTGATGCTAAAGGCCCTGCTGAATCCCCTGCCAGAGGGAGGAAGAGGCAAGGGAAGGAGAAGGGAGAGGAAACAGTACACCATTTCCGAGGAGCATGAGGACAAGGTGCTGGAATGGCTGAGGGAGAATGAGTACCTATGGAGAAAGGGCCACAGACTGTATCGGGACACCAAGAAGAAGCAGGCAACTTGGAGAGACAAGGCAGAGAGCCTGGGGTACACTGCAGAAGTACTCCTTGGATGGTGGAAGCACGTGCACACCTGGTATGGCAAGCTACACCTCAAGAAATCTGGGCAGGCCACTGTCAAGCTCACTGACCGGGAGATGTACGTCATGGTCAAGTGCAGTTTCCTGGAGGGTGAGATCCGCCACTGAGGAGCAGCCCCTCTGAGACCCCTCTCCCTCAGACAGCCCATAGACAGCCAGTCCTCTTCCAGCCAGGAGACAGCTACCCTGTCCAGGCAGGTGTCCTCAGAGGGCCCTACAGCAGAGACCCCCTCAACAGCTGCACTCCCCATGCCAGCAGACCTGGAGGATCCCATGGAGGATGACGCCCTGCTGTCACAAATGGAGGAAGCAGCAACCACCAGAGGCCAACCCACCCCCACCCCCAGCTGCAGAGGATTCAGGCAGAGAGGCAGACTGGAGGGCCAGGACCACAGTGTGATGTTGGAGATCAGGGACACAATGAAGACCAGCACAGAACCTCTCAGCTGGTCCACTTGGACAGAGCATCCTCGGGCTGGAAGCCCTTCATCACCTACGTGAGCCAGACCCTGAGGGAACTGCCCGAGGCCCAGTACCAGGTGATGAAGCAGAAGATCGCAGCACTTCTGCACAACCCTCAAGGCCCAGCTGAAGCTGCAACTACCCTGTCCAGGTCTGCTCCTCCACCCCAGGTGATGTCACAGCCCTTCCATGGCTTTTCAACAGCCCCTCACCTACCAAGGCTACGACTACCAGGACTTCCCATAGCACAAACATAACTTCCCAGTCCAGGCCCAGATTCATCGGACACCATAGATGCCACTCCTCACCCAGCTGTGGACCAGACAGCCCCACTACATTCCTCCTTCCTCCACCCCACAGCCAAGCCCATCAATGGATAATCTGTCATCAGTATTGGGCCTGACATCTCAAGTCCTTGATGAAGAGCCTCTCAACCTCACGGGACTGAGTCAGCTCTCAGATAGCTTCCTGAACACACCACCACCTGTTGTACCCTCGGGGCCAAGCACCCCAATGGCACCTCAGACCAGCACTCAAGCCACATCCACAGTCCCTACCCGCTTCACAGCTGAGACCATGGACATGACTCAGAGTGACTCAGAATAGTCTCAGAGACTGAGTTGTTTAATAAAGTTTATCTTTGCTTCAGACACTTTACTTGGTTCATTTTGCTTATTTAATAAAGTCATAAAGTTTACCTAAGAAAGTTAATAAAGGTTATCTTTGCTTAAGACACTTAGTTTACTTGGTTCATTTTGTTTACTTAATAAAGTGTTGGTGAAAACTTTTCAAAAATGGTTAAGCCTTTGCATACTTGTGGGATAGATAAGGATAGTTGTGGGATAGATAAACCTCCAGTGCAAGCATAGTGGGACTGTATGGTCCACCATCCCAGCAATCCAGATGATTTCTCCCTCTTTTTATAGAAAATATCGGTTGTCTGCTAGGTGTCATTCTACATACTCTAGACATACTGCAGACATCCTAAATATACGAGATACATCCCAGATACAACGTTTTGTCCGTCTATTTCCGTTCTACTAATGCTGTGTAGACATTCCGTGTACCTTTTGTTTCCTCCCTCTTTCCGTTTTCAGCTGCAGCGGATGTGAGTTGAGGGAATGGCCAGAGGATGCAGAGAGGATACAGTGGACGTTTTAACGGATGATAACGGACATAGAACGTTTGTTGCCCGTATATGTCACAGATGTACATCATACACGGTGGAAAGTTCATCCGTTCACAAAGTTTTGTGCAGCTCAAAACTTCTTGCACAGATGAAATCTCAGTGGACGGATGCTCGACGGATAGAGTGTATGAAACACGTATGCAGTGAGTACACAACGGATGCATGGCGTTTTCCAACGGATGGCAAGCTTTTTTTAACGTTTTACATCCTCTTTGCATCCGTAAGTGCAGTGGGATTGGGCCTTTAGATGATTGGTCTAGCAGCTAGCTTATTCATTGTTGTAACATTCTACATGAAATTCCTGAAATCTTAATAAAAAATCATGACATCTGAGACTGCTGGCCATTGTGAGTTCCTTAAATTTCTGAGCCAGATAATTAGCTAAGTGGAAGACTTGTTCTCTTAAGCTTGGTTGCTTGCAGCCATTACATTACCCAGTGCTCACTGATGATGTTAACCTAGTCAGCTAATGAAACATCTTCATAGTGACCATCAAGGATTCCACAGTTCAACCCTGAGCACATATATTTTCTTCTATTGGAATTTGCTAAGTAAAGGTCTTCATTAAAAAAATTGCTCAGAAATGTGGCAATTGGAAAATGTCTTAAAAGTCATCTGATTCAAATTCTGAAAACGGGCCTGACAACTGGATTTCTGATAGATCAATCTTTAAAAAAACAACTTCTAACTAAAGAAAGAAAATAGCATAAATTACAGTCAGAAAGTAAAAGAAGCACTGAGAGGCATCTGGGACTGACTTTGTTTCCAATTATATCACTAAGAAAGCAAGCAACAAGACCTAAGAGCAATGTTTCTCAACCTTGGAAAAGAGCTGGCAGGGGAATTCTGGACATTGAAGGCTACACATCTTAAAAGTTGCCAAGGCTGAGAAACACTGCCTTTGAGTTTCAAGTGGTCCAACTCCAGTCAGAGGAAAGTGGAAAAAGTAATGCTTCTGGATGCATACACAAATTTCAGTCTGGAGAAAAAAATGTTGTCTAATGATTTGACAATGAGAAAGTTCTCCCTATTCTTCATAATTTTGCGCTGCAGCTTAGTTGTTTACATTTTTAAAAACCTGGGAACAGTAATTGTACTTACGTATTTATTTTCATTTTTTTAATGTCATTGTGATTTAACACATAAATAATATGTTAATCTTATCCATCAGATTAACACTGGTAACTATTAAAAAAACTACTCTCAATGTGATCATACCACAGGACATCCCTCAGTATAAAATTCACATTGAAAAGCATATTAATAAGAGATCATGTGTTCCCATCACTTACAAGTACAATATATGTCTTTGTGCAAAAATGTTTGACATTACTAATGGGGAAAAAATGGAAATTGAGGGAAATAATACAAATTAGTTGACAGGTATATGGGTGCTAAATTATAAATAAGGAAGTAGAATCGTCTAGGCTCCAGTTCAACCCATCACTTAAGCATGAATTTAAATTGAAAAATATAAACAACCCCTCTTTTACTTCCCTCAAAGCATATGTAGCATAAACACAATGGAGTTTGGTATGGGCGTAAGTGACCTGTTTATGCATACAGCATGAAGTTTCCTTAATCCTCAGTCCATCAGCGCTCAGGTTTCTAATAGAGTGTGCAATATATTCAACCATGACAGAATAAGATATTACAAGAAAGTCTTGCCATATTATCAATATCTCTATTTTAAAAGCGACCTTGTTAATTTTAAACCTGTTGGCCCCTCATTGATTTTCAGTACAATTATAGAAAAGTTAATGTAGAACTCAATGCAGCTATCTTAAAGACAAAATATAGTTACACTCAATCATCAAGGACTTTTTTAAATGTGATGAGATCTGTACTATATAGGCCAATAAACTTTATTTTGACACAATGCTGATATGAGGAAAAACATATTAGCGTATTCAATGTCCTTAATTATTTATAGTGGTGTGAATAGATTTTGTTGAAGAAAACATTTGTGCAATCTGCATTAAGTCATCCAATATTGTATCACGTTCATTCATGTTCACTCTTAGTATTAATTATTCCTGATTTAAATAGTTGTTATATTGGCAGAAGAAGAAAAATTCTGAAGATGCAGGAAGGTTTTATTCCCATCTATAAAAAAAAATTGATAGAAAGTAAATGCTTCTCACATTGTTAAGATGAATGTGAGATATGATGAGTCTGTCAATATCTTTTGGGCTTCAGTTTACATTCACATAAAATAGTAATGTTTTGTTCGGAAAACACACGAGGTAGACCGGGTTCCAACAACAAA